>JAODKC010000137.1:9001429-9050330 GCA_026777985.1 Mormyrops attenuatus
AACAAGATTGGTGCGCCGTGAATAGGGACTCCCGGCCTGTGTGTGCTTTGGACATGAGACGCTCTACCTTGAAGTCACCAGGGCTGAGCCTCTTTCACAGACGAGCACTTCCTGGACACACGTAGCGTCTAACGTGGCTGATTACTGATCACCTCCTGTTTTTCGTTTGTCTGAAAAATATCCTAAATGCAATGTGATTCTTTCTTTAAATAGTGCAAATCCAAATGTTTTACCCTGAAAGCTGATTTCCCCGAAGGCTGAGTGAGCATGGCTGGTAATAATGCTGCAACTGTATCCGTGTCTGATGATGGATGCGATTCCTGGGGTTGTGTTAAGGGTCAGAGGTCGCTGGGCTACAGAGGGCCGCTTCTGGAATGTTCTTAGCAGGGGTTGAGAGTCTGATGGCAGAAGCGGCTGGCGAGAGTTTGTGTCCACGCTGGGATGTTGAATGGTCCCCCATGTCCGTCTCATTGAGAGTGGTGTTACGGAAGCCAAGAATCGGATGGGGGAGGGATCACAGGGATTAAAAGTAGTGGAATTATGTTAAACGGGAGAGAAGTTAAAACAGCGAACAGTCTGCCCCCTCCCCGTCCCAGAACTCCATAAAGTGGAGATTTTTATTTTGGATCGTTTTTTATCTGTTAGGCCATGATTCATCACCAACCACTGTGTTTACGTAAAATGTCGGGCCGATAAGCATCAGGCCGACGTCACACCTCTGTTGTTGTGTTTTTGTTTTATTATTTCTGCCCTTTCTCACTTTGGAAGAACCTGCAAGAGAAAGTGAGTGGCGGATGAGTGGCTGGTGTGCGACAGGAGCCAGGTGGGCTGAGCTGCTCTATGTTCTGCCGGATACGGAAACCTGCTTTTTCTCAGAACCTTGAGCACAGACCGCACGCTTATTTTAGGTATTGATTTCGTGCACCCCCCTCCCCCCCATCAGTCTTTCTGCATGCTTCCCGTAAAATGCCATTTTAAATCTTTACACTGTTTATTAAACGTTTTCTACACCACGGAAACCTTTTTTTTCCATTTATGCAGTTCTTTGTTTTCCTGATAAAGAATCCTTTATATTTATAGAAAAAATATGGTTTGTATATTCCACTCTTGCCTTCTCTGAGAATAAAAATTACGACTTTTGTACAAAACAGCTGGTCTGGAGTGTGTGTTGGTTCATGGTTAAGGTTCATCTTCTGGGGCTGAATTGCATGAGGCATTGAGACTGTAATCTGCTGTTTAGATGGGTTCTCCAGTCTGCAGAGAACCACCATGCTTGGACTATGATTGCAGTATTCGGTTTCTGTGTCTGTGTTTCTGTTTAAACATGGAGTGATTGATTGTTTTATATTTATTTATTTCCTTTCCCAAAGGCTCCCTCAGCTGAAAAAAACTTACGATGTTCTTAAGTTTCCCTTTTGGCTTTATTTGGTTTTACTTGGGAAAATGTTTTAGAACTTTATTAAAGAAAAGTCACAACCAATACAACAAAGTGTTTTTCTGCACGTATCCGTGTTGAGGAAATAATTTTAAGGTGTCACTTATGACCATTTTAGGTATTTTTTTAACAGCATGCAGGAATAACCGAAGTTGCTTATTCCTGAAGGTCGGTTGGAAAGAATTTTTAAAACTATTCTTGTATAATTTAAACTTCACAGAAGTTTCACAATTATTAATTATAATGTTATGTCCCTCTAGCTTAAAAAAAATGTCACTGTGAAAGTAAACAGGTTGAATTCAAAGGTAAACATGACTCATGTCCACTTGGCATGTTTCACATGTGGATTCTCCTGCCCTCTGACACCACTGATCTTACGGGTTTCTGATTGGTCAGTCTGCTCTCCATGAGGTTATTTCCTGTTTACCTGTCACTCATCGTAATTGGTCTAGGTTTTCTAAGTTCCCCAATGATATAAATCAATGATATTAATGAGATGATTAAATACAAGTTCAGAAGCTCAAATCTCCTGATTTTAAAATGAATCAGTTCATTATGGGCTGCAGCAGGACGTATTATGTAATCATATGTTGAAGTATCAAATAAGTAGGTAATAAGTAACTAATGAACAATATTGATTTGCTATTGCAAAATGCCAAAGGTAGTGTAATTGATATAAAATAAAAGACAACTGTTTACATACATCATCGCTGGCATACGTTACATAAATCTTTTGATAATTGTCCTATCTCATGAGTTTTTTTGTTTATTGGCCGGTTAAGTAACTCCTGCTTATTACCATATAATAACCCCCCCTGCCAGTGTGCATTGCAGCGCTGGGACAGCCTTCAGCCCCCCGCCCCACTGGAATGCATACAGCGGTGTCCATTCAGTGGTTCGCCGTGTCGATCACACAGTCTGGAACTCTGCATGTCTACTTCCTGGGTAACTGAGGGGTCCAACAACAATCCCCTCCTGAAACTGGGCAATTAATAATAATTTTAAGTCTTTTGTTGTTTTACTGATGGTCTACTGCCTGCCCTGTGATTGGCTGTGGAGTACTGCCTTTCCAGCTTCTTAAAAGGCCGGGTGGCTACTGACATAGAGACCGGGTCACTGGTGTACATACCTGTAATGTTCACTGACAAAAATATTGTACCTACCGAACTGAAAAAGGAGTCACTGATAAATACTATTAAAACCCCACAAATAATTTCCCATCTAGCCATGTAAAATGTAGTAGTTATAAATGATATGAGCTACGTTGTTTCTCAACCTGCATTGTCCTGAAGGACAGATGTTTCGCAATGATTAAGCTTGGGAACATTGTTTTGCATATTTTTCTTTCTGCTAGTGTTTTTTTTATGGTATTGTAATTTCCATATGCAAATCAGTTTATATAATTGTCTGGATATGTTTTATTGCTTGGTGCCGTGGTGCGTTATGAGAGGAAAATCACAACACAGGAGGTTCAGTCGATCGCAGTCCGGGAAGAATGCTACACTACCTGGTATCGCAGTCACTGTGGGAAGAGACTGCACCTGTCAGACTGCGTGAAATGCCTGGTGAATGAAGAGTTCCGCCACACGGCTGGGAACCCAGCTAGGACACGGGGCTTGAGCCTGTAGGGCGGGGTTAGCCAATCGTCAGATTCCGTTTGCAGTCCGTGACTCCGGGTCGATATGGGAAACGGCTCTTAGGAAAAGCCTGTATGCCTGCGGCCAGCTGATGTGGAGCTTCTGGCTTATGCTGTCATTGCTTATTAAGACGTGGAATGACCCCGCCTGCTCTTTCAGATGCAAATCTACTCCTAATGTAAGGTACATTCACAGCCTCGCGGCCCACGACGTCGTGGATGGTCCACCTGTGCCCTGTCAGCCTGGAACGTCACAAACCCTCGTTTGACCTCTTAGATGGACTATTGTACCTGTGCGTCAAAACAGAATGGGCATAATTAGAGTAAGTACACTAGAACGTCGTATGTTCATCTGAAGCCTGCTGCACAAACTCAAACGAACATAATTTGTACAAAACAACGTTTTTCCTAACACGTCTTAATTAGCAGTCACTTCACGACGGTGACTGTGGCAGGTTTGTTGCAGTGCAAATAATCAGTAATTAATTTTAAACTGTAGCCCGGTGGGAAGAAAACGGCAGTTTCCCTGGCTCCTGCAGTGTGGCATTGTGAAGCCCTCTTTTCAAGATAAAATCCTGCTGCGGATTGGCCCCTTGTAGTCACTACAGCTTCACCTTTAAACTACAGTATCGTGGACAGATAGTACAGCATTTGGAAGTCTCTACTAATCACGTATCGGGAGTCACATTTCTTTGTAATTCAACAAGTACAAGCCTGTATTGGGCGACACGAGACGATACTATGCGAAATTTAGTATTAATTTCAGGTCTCAGCTGTAGATTTTACTGGGCTGGTTGCATTGACCCCTGAGGTCCAAGACTCGGTCCTGCATCAATGGTACGCACTATACGGCGCTTTAAAAAAAAATAAAAGCTTCCCGTGCTTCCAGCGGGAAAAAGAACAGAGGCCCAGTGTCCCGGCGGTACTACGGCAGACTGGTCTGGGCCTGCATGCTCCGGTTGGTCTGCCCTGTGTTGGTCCTGTCTCACGGCCTTCCGCAGGGACGTGTAGGGACCGGCTCTCCCTTGGGGAGTGAGGTGGGGGGGCCCTCTTTGGGGGGAGGGGTTGGCACGTCACCTGCACCTGCATCCGTGCAAAGAAGATGAATAAGAAAAAAAAGCAAACAAATACAGGTCAGGCTTTGTTAGACAAATACAGGCAGCTACACAGAACAGATCAGGAAGCGTCAGGGCCGCGAGTCCCAGGAAGGACTCTGCTGTTGAACCGCTTATCGGGCCGCGTCAATCATAAACTCGTTCATCCATCGAACAGGTTGTCCTGGTGCGGGCAGGCACACAGAATGATGTACATCAGGTACAGTCAAATGGTGGCCTACTCAGCACAGACTGGAGACAAACTGTACAATTAATCTCAACCAGCTCTCGATAATTTGCTACCAGAATTTGGATGTTTTTATGTTTTTAATCTAAAAAAATGACACCTCAAGAGCAGGGTTGTGGAATGTCAGAAATGTGAATTTTTCATGCATCCCTCCCCCAGGAATGCCTGCCGTACGTGGGCGCCATCTGTATGCCATTTTACAGTTGACCCCCCCCCATCCCCCGGGGCCTCAGGGCACGATGGTTCGGTGACGAAAGTTGGGGGGTGAGGGGAAGGAATGGAACACTACAAGAACGACTCTGATCGCTTATGGATTTACGAAGCTGGACAGAGAGATATCTATGAATGTGCCACCCCCCCTTCAAAACAAAGCAATAGACACCCCCCCACCAGAGCTTGGGATGGTTGCCAGTTCTGCTGCTCAGATCACAGTTAATGAGCATTTACAGGCACTGTGATATCAAAGCTGCCCTACACACCTGGCCCACTCCACGCTTCACCTGCCGGATTGGGAAACACTGTCGTAAGGTATGGCAGTAGCTTGGGGGGGCCGTATCATCCAGTGCTCCACATTCCTCCTCCATCCTGCCAGTTACAAACGGGCACCCAAAGTCTGCGGGCCCTTGGTCGCTGTGCTCATTCGGAATGCCAGGACTCTGTGGCCATATGGTCTCGGTTGTATTCCATCACAGGTTAAGCTAATACCATCCAGGAATATGCCAAATACTGGCTCCCAGCCAGTCAGGATCATTTATTATTCACTGCTTTGATTACTCTCTGCCTTTTTCTTCAGAACACTGTTCCAGCCCCCCTACCCTCACACACACAAAAAGAAAAGCGATTTAATGATTCATGCGACATTACTCGTTTTGCAAACAATCACCTTCATCTGTTTTCGGGGCCCTGGCTCTTCTCCAGTTCCATATCATTCTCACCGAGGAACGTGACGCCTACGGTCGCTCAGAAGTTCACGGTAATGACTCGTCTTGAAAAGCATTTATCAGGTTTAATTGTTGGAGCAACACCTTTGGCCAAAGTGACCCTCAAGTGAGAAAAGCCTGGTGCAAGAGTGCAGGTTCATCATCCCAGGAACAGTTGGGGTTAAGGGCTTTGCTTGCTCTGCTGACCGTGGGATTCAAACCCATGAACTTCTAGATAGGGATTTACCCCCAGAATTCCTCTCTACAATGTTTGTGTTTTTGAAACCATTTATTCTATCTCACAGAGCAGCGAGACATCATGAAAGGTGAAAACAAACTGTAGCACAAACTCTATATCTATATGGTAAACATCCATCTATCCATTCATCCATCCATCTATCTTCCACAACCACTTATTGACTGGTGGTGCGCGGGCTTGAAGCCTATAACAGGAAGCACAGGGGCACAAAACAAGGGGCTCTGTTTGGGATGCCAGTCCATTGCAGGGCACATGGTAATCATGTATCATTCAATTATGCATGAATATATTTACATTTTGTTAAACTCAATCAAAGTCTGGCTTTAATATCCTTTGTTGTGTGCCCAGTTTCTGCGAATGCAAATGATACTTTAAAGTAGTAAACATGTCCATGTTAGTGCAGAAACAAGTGTTTGTGTTTCAGCATTTAGGAATCACATAAAAGTGACATGCTGTGTGCCACTCTGTGGAGGGATGTGTCTTTTTTAAAGGCTTTATAGCTTCTCATAATGCCAAACACATGCTTAACATGCAGCAACTTCCTGAGGTTTTGCGCAAACTAATTCCATTGAGTGTTTTAGAGCGTTTCTTAAGGAAGGCCGCATTCCTGCCTGTTTTATTTGCCTCATTTGAAAACAACATCACCAGACTCCATTACATGCATACAATGCCCACAAAGAACATTCTCTGCGGCTGTTGTCTTGAGGTTCCTTGACGTGTGGCTGATGCTGTCTTCTCAAAAAAAAAACAGCTCCTTTCCGACACTGGCTAAGAAGTTGTGGCATATGCACTGCACGTGTGCTAATATCCATTGAAAGACACTGCACCAGTGCAGGAATATCCTGAGAAAGCATTTTATTCCACTGGATGAAATATCCAGCCAAAACACCCCACGCCACTAGCAGCCCCACCTGCTGGCTTACAGCTGCCAGACAGGAGCACCTTTAAGAGACTGACTGAAAAACGACTCGTTGAGTTGCGATGCCGTCTCTGGGTCAGACCTGTCGCAGCTGTCGTTTAGTTCTCCAGTGGAAGAACGGGTGTTTGTGTCAGATGCTCCTGTAACACTATTACTTCAGAGGAACACATTTAAATTAATTAAGGCCAGATTCACACCTGAAATGATTTCCTAAGAAAAGCCGGAGTGGAGTTGCTAATCCTCCCACACACACACACATTTCAGACTTAAAAGAAACGTTGTCCTTCAGGAGGCTGCTGGAATCTTCTCTCAGGGAGGTAAAGTCATTGTATTACTTTTTGTTAATGTTTCAAAGTAAACAAACACCCTCTGCCAGGAAAACAGCACTCGGCGATGACTTCTTGGGATATTGTTAAAGATAACGCAAGCCCGGGCTGACAGGGAACGCGGAGACCTGCCATACATCTGTTTCTCCCTAAGCAACGTCGTCACTGGTTTGGAAAAACCACCATTATGTGCTTTACGGCCCGGGGCTGGCCAAGACGTAACTGCAGGGTCCGCAGGGAGCCGAATGTTTATACTTCACTCGAGCTGAAGTGTCATTATATCTGTGCTGGATCGCGGAAGGAAATTAATAAAGCAAAAAGCAGAACTCTGCTTTTCTCTTGGAAGGGGCCAAAGGACACTGCGACCAGCGTTCCTGGGGCTGGCGTTTCCTGTATCAGAACATGCTGTGGAATCCTCTTGTTTCTTTTGAAGGTAAACTCAGTTATGGCAAATTTCATTTGCTTGGTTGTGCTTGCCGGGGCCATACAGGAATTCTGTAGGATCTGTAGGCAGACGGAGTGAAAAAAAATACTGACTGCTTCTAATGTGAAACATACACGAGGCGCGGAAAGAACCAGGGTCTGTACTTTGTTATGCGTTTCTGCTGCCAAAACAGGCCTCGCCTGCCGGGAGACGCGAGGTTGGGATGTGGGTCATCAGAACCCTGTTCAAGTCTTATGGGGGCCTCAGTCAGCACCCTGCGCCCCTCGGGGGGGGCACCCCTGCTAGCATTCCAGGATTAGTCATTGGAAGAAAATAAAAAGGAGGGAGAGAGAGAGTGTTCAAAAAATTTTAAAACATGTCAAGTCAGTGGGCAGTGAGTTCAGTGCCCGACACCTTTCACCTCCTACTTCACATCTGCAGTCATGTCGAGGATGGAGAAGAGAAACAATGGTTTGGAGCCCTCTGGGAGCAGATATCTGTCAGTTAATGTTCATAAGGACCTTAAATGCTTAACACATCACAGCTGATTAGTAGCATTACCAAGAAGCAACTTGACTCATTCGACTCATTCAAGGCACTTGGAAGTGTAGAACCATGACCCAGGGGGCTGCAGGCTCAAATCCCACCCCAGGAGAGAGAGAAAAAGCCACAGCGCCCATAAGCAAGAGACGTGACTTGAATCTCTTCTGGAGAAAAGGCAAATTAATTATGTGTTCAAAACAGTCTCACCAGCCGACCGAGTGCTTGGCTGCTGAAGACTGAAGGCAGTGTCTTCTTGTGAAGGGTGAGTGACCTCTTCTCAGCAAAGAGCCCAGGGTTTGGCCTGCTTGGCAGGCCCTGGAAAAATGTTTGGCTGGAAGCCAAATGGCAACACATAAACATAAAATCCATACTTAACAACTGATGGGATCAGCTTGAACACTTGAATAATAATGGTCAAGCGCCTGCTGGTCCTAGCTGGTGGTGTAGGGTAGAAGGTAACTAGAATGTTCTATTTGTAGGTGTCCTTGAGTTCAACCCCAGGTTCTTCAAGGTTTTGTTCCATGGACAGTCCATTGAGAGATGTTGCAAGAATCATCAGGGAGCATTTTTGGATCATTCCCTCACCCCCATGGCACCAGAGTAACTTTTTTTTTTTTTCCTTTCCTAAATTCTGGGACAGTTCCCTGGGAGCAAGTTAGGGTTACAGGTCTTGCTCAGGGAGCCAAAGGTGGTAGTACCAGAGGTGGGACTCAAACCCACGATCTCTTGGTCTAAGGGTAAGCATCTTAACCACTGGACCACACATGAGATTTTATAGGTTTTGTGAGAATCCTGCCCTGGCAGATTAATTAATGTGCTGCCTCCCCAACCGCAGGACACCATGGGATGAGGTTCTGTTGGTGGAACTGGAATGTCGCTGGTTGTGTAGTATTAGACCCCTCACTAACTCCATCAACAAAGCATCCTTTCGGGAGGGGGGACTTTACTGGAACCAGAGTTATGACAATTGGGGTCTCAGCACACCATTGCCAAACAAAAGCAACATATAAGTCTAATACATTTTATTTTGTTTGTTTTTTCAAATTTTTTTGTAGGGGCAGGATACACTGAGATGCACGGCAACCTCCATGGATCCTTCCCAGCATGGACTAGGCCCCATCAGCAGTCCCCCGATAATAAAACCACCGGTTTAGGAGGCAGGCTGCAGAATTTCCTGCTCCTTAGAATTCTGGCCAGAAATTAGGCTGTCGTTCCCCCAGGCAACGATCCAGCGGCCAAGCAGCGTAAATCGAGCCAGCGTGGCTAGGGGCCAGATCTCGTCTGTCTGCAGGCGAACATTTCTTTGTTTTTAAAAAGGGAATGCATTTTAAAATTCACTCCATCACTGTCAAATATTTACAAAGTGAAATATTTACTTGCAGAAGCTGAGTCAGTGCAACTACAGGCTTGAGTGACCTGGAATCTCTTCCCGTGTTTCACTTGGTTTAAAATATAAGCATTTGCAGACAGATTACGGTCACTGTGGACACTTGACACCTTACCTTCCTTGGAGCATGTTCTGCACATCTTGGAAGGTCTCGGACCGGTTTTGCATGATTTCCGATCAGGTCACCAGGTCGTCGTCCACTCTGATCATCTGTAAGTCATTTCTCTTCACAAAGAAATATCAGTCTTCAAGTTGGAAATGCAGAAGTAGAGCGTTTGTGCAACCTAGAGGCTCTATAAATTAGGTGTGCAACTGTGAACCTAAATGAAAATTTTCCCAAAAGTAGAATTACGCATGGATGAATGATTGATTGCACTTAATGTGTGTGTGTGTGTGTGTGTGCGTTTTAATGGTTGAAAACCATCACAGCCCCAATCACGCTTTATGCCAAAACATCCATTTACTTAGCAAATTTTGATCATTTGGAGCAGAGAGTGGGAGACGTTCTATGACCACCTCTCGGGTTGGGTGATCCATAGGTGATTGAACGCTAACGTCAACGTTTCCTGACCATGACCACTATAACAGATGCCGTTTATAATTATGAAGGTTTATATGGAGGTCCCTAGTCTTAAATTTCACTCTTGTTCTGGTTCAGGCTATAAAAGGCACTATATGTGAGCAGATGCATGTTTAAGGAAAGAATATAGGTTTGGGGAAAAGGAGAAACTTCACTGTTTTTGGCTGCATGGAATGGAAAAGTACTTTGATCAATAGATATTAGTTCCTTGGCACTGAAACAGAAGGAAACATAGCCCAGCTATAATGAGATGTAATGTTCCACAGCTTACAGTCCTATTCGTTTTGCACTGAAATGCCGGCACTCCTGCCAACTGGCCCATGAGGATCATGCATAGTGATTCTTTCCTGGGTTCTTTATTGGATGAGAGCACCAGGGGGTAGTAGAAGGCATGTCCTTTTAACTTGGCCGCGCACTTCAAAGATCAGGACTCCTCGGATCGGGACTTCATGATCAAAAATGGAGGATTTCCAGGCAATGTGAACAACTGCTTATGGTATACAATAAGAGAGCTGCACTTAGCTAGCTGCTAACGCACAGCGTGCGATGAGCTTGTTCTCTGGTTGCAGATTTCCTCTTCTACACTCCTTTCCTATTGGCCCTGAGAAAACCATAATGTGTTCCCTATATAATGTTGTGCGCACACCTGCAAACGCCACAAAGGCTGGAACAGAGTGTCCGGAAAGATCCACAGATATTTTTGAAATGCGTTGGTGTATTTAAAGATTTTTAAAAAGCAGATATAAACAAAGGCATATAGGTATAATTGTTAGACTGCTGAACGGGACTCTGCTACCAGCACTGACTTGTGCTGAGTTACAGACAGTCACAGGAGCTACTGACTGGTTCTGCTTGTTCTACACCTACAAACACCCCGCTACTTGCATGTCTATCGGGGATTCTCTCTCTCTCTCTCTCTCTCTCTCTCGCTGTGTCCTAATACTGTAATCTCTCCACATAATCTTTTTTTATTGTCAACAGTTGGTAGATGTTATTGCATTATTTATTTAACTTATTTAACTTTAGATCATAACTTACAATTTGGGATTTTGGAGTTTTTTTTTAATCAAAAGCAACTTCCACACTGGGACTGAAGCCTTGAATTCCTGCTGTCTTAGTCACTGTAGCACTGACTGGAACTCGCCTTGGCGTGACTCAGACAGCCCGGCTCTTAGTCGGTCTTTCTCGATGACTGCATCTGTTTCCATCCATCCATCTTCCAGCTGCTTATACAGCACAGAGTTGCCGGGCAGCTGTTTCCATGGGGATTGTTTAGTCTTAGTCTTAGTGTCAGTCTTAGTCTCTGTCTTAGTTTTTCTACCTTCATCCTCAGTGCAAATGAAATCATTTTTCGAAATGTTTCTTTCTAAAAGTTGTTTTAAAACAAATATGCAATAAAATAATAAAAGTGAAGCTAAGAAACGTTTTCCTTTCTTTTTTATTCTGCCAAATTAAACAATTCAGTTGTTTTCAATGGCTCTAATGTCTCTAGATATTTAAAAATCTGCTTCAGGGGATTATGAAAATTGAACACAAAAAAACTCATCAAGTCTAATATGAAGTAGAATAATTCAAATATATTTTAAAAATGCAGGAAATTTAATAAAGATGCTGATATACGCATACACATGGGCCTGTTCACTAAATTGTGTTTCTTGTTTGGACACTTGTGCCTACATTAATCTCCAAAACATGGCACCCCCCGCTTTGATGTAAGGTGTGGGTATGTTGGGTCAGGTCAACAGGGATGCAATAAGACTGTGACTGAGGTCTATGCTACAGGTCTAGCACAGCAGGCTAACCCAACCTCTACCACACATCCCCATTTGGACAATATGCCTGTCTGGTACCAGGAGAAGGCCTACACTTGCACCAGGAAAAGGCCTACGTTTGTTATAAGCTGATAGGACCCTTTCCCCACTCAAATGGCACAGAATGTAAACATCAGTTTCATCCAAAGCAGATATATTAAGCTCTGATTGGTCTCAACAAGGTTTCATGCCAATGTTTCAACAGCAGTGTGATACTGAGCCATTAACCTCTGACTCTGATTGTAAAGAGCCCAGTGATTGAGCACAGTCTCAGATCCCTGGTTTTCGAAGGATGCAGCTATAGTCACTATATTTAAGTTTTGGCCTATTCTCAGCAAATTGGCCAATTAATCTTTTTTTCCCCGACATGCTGATTCGCCTGCTGGTATCATCAAACAGACCTGCCTTTGAAGTACGAAGGTTTAATCACACATCCTAAAGGAAGCAAATCTCGTATCTTAACGTCTTGCCTCTTGCATTTAATATACCATCTATTACACATAGTGTCTGCTCAGTGAATAAATTTATCGGGGTTCCCCATCTATCTAATGTATAGAGAAACAGGAATTAATTGCTTTGCCATTAATTATGGTAAACTGTGGATTTGCATGTACCAAAAGCAGTATACAGTATATTTTACAGATGGATATTGGATATTTTACTGTTAAGCAGAGCAGAAAGATTCCTCCTGGGGCCATAGCTACCATGCTTCCACCTCGGCTGACACAGTGATGCTGAGATGGTAGAGGTGGAATATTTAGGTTTTATCATACATATGGTGCCAATTTACAGCACACAGCAGAAATGCGGAGAAGAATGAAGTGGTAAGAGTCCTGTTTTAAGGTAGATTCCAGTTTTTCAGTCCCATTTGGCCAGTCCCTAGCTGGAGGGAGAGCTCAGGGCGGGAAACAATCGCAGTCTGCCCCGGGAGTGCCGTCACAGGTCACCAACACGCTTAAGAGCCTCCACCGCCCTCACAGGTCACCAACACGCTTAGGCATTTCAGACTCTGCTGAATTATTGTGCCCCAGTGATACCCTTTTCTCATGAGTGTCTCCACACTTAGGCATCATTTTTCGCTCTATAAATTTACCCATTAGAAGCAGGCTGCCAAATCCTTCCCTGTGACTATATCAGACCTTCTTCAGATGTGTTCAGACTTTGCCTGGTTTGTGCCCAATCTGCTAGATCTGCACTCACAGACGTTCTGTCATTCTCCCATGTATTTCCCCATATAACCAGCAAAGAGATCAGCCCAGACAATCTGTTTCATCACCTCTTTCCCAGCATCTTGTCATAAATCAGTTGCATCCCTCTTACATAAACAACACATTGACGATGTTGTGATCCAAGCTGTGAAACACACATACTTCAATTTTGGCTTCATCCAGAACTTTTGGCAACCGTTAATTCTTCTCTTTGGACATAACATCCCTTCCAGGAACACAGTTGATGTACTGGCCAGTACAAAACAATTAATCTTATCTCAGTTTATTAAAAATGTACTTAATATGTCTGTGTTTTATGTTCTCTCTTAATGAATAATAAAAAAGATATATGAATAACAATCACTCAGGCCTAATCGGGCCTGTTCCTGGGCTATGTTAATTAATGCCACAAAAAGTAAAGTTTACCTCAAAGGCCATCACTGTCACTTTCACTTTGTGTGTATTAGTCTGCAGTAGAGCTAAAATTAGTTGTGAAGCCCATCCATGGGGTTATTTGGGATCTGGGCCCCCAAGGGCCTCAGTGAGCAGAGAAATTTATTGGTGGCGCATGCTAGTCAGTGTGCCGGAACAGCTACCAGACTGGGTCCCAATAACGGCAGTCTCCCCTTCACAGGCAAAACATCATCTGCTCAGGTGACAGCTGTCAGAAAGGGACAGGGGATCAGACCCCTGGGGGCTGACAGGAGAGTGTGTGGGCTGTCTGACGAGGTCACACGGTGTCACCCATTCACAAAGGCCATGACCATGCTGGGGAACACTGAGAGGCTTGTTCAGCCACTCTGCAGACCTGCACTCTTGATCAGAAGGTTACGGGTTCAAATCCCAGATAAGTGTTGCCATTCTACCCTTTGGCTAGGCACCCGAATTGTCGAGCGACTTCAAACGATATTCCAACTGTGAAAAGGAATCAAAAAGTTCTGCGTCCAAGCATGAATAAAAGGATGGTTTTAAAACGAACAACTGTTTTCCGCGTAATCTCTGCCCATCTTAATTCGGTTTTCTGAGATAATTCTTTCTTGAAAATGTATGTGTTTTAGATTTCACGTGTGAGCGTCAATATCTTCAAAGCAACGTCGGTAAAAAATGTAACATTAGACAATGCGCAGAGAGTCTTGGACTGTCTGCAGAGATACTTACGTGAACAGAAATAGCATTGAGCCAGATCTCCAAATGCTTTCTTTCTCCTGTAAATGGGATGTTTTTTGCTGGTTGGGGGACTCAGGAAGGATGTCAGGGGAGAGGTCGCTCTATTACCAGATAGCCCGTGGCCCACTGCCTTGTCCATTGTGTGAAGACAGGAGAGATATGAAAAAAATGCTCCACTGGGGGTCAAATGTCACCAGATCTTCCGCACAAACCCATAAACCCGTCTGCAGAAATCAGACGTTTCAGATCCCAGCCCTGATAAACCCAGTGAGCCTGCAGAAATGTGAGACGGTTCAGTGGAGAAGATTGTGAAACACTCAGGCAACGATCACGGGACAAATACGTAATTGTTACTTCCATTAACTTACACTGCATGATACACTGTAAAATTCATGAATCTGAAAAACCGGTTGATAGATGGATGTATGCTATAAGCAATTTAAAAGATGCACTAAATTAGATACCATGTAAAAAATACATGTTTATTCATTATTAAACACTTACTCTTAAACATTTTGGCAAAGTAACTATTTAAGTAAAGTGTATTTAACTTATACAAGCTGTTTTTCATAGAGGAATGACTGAGTAAATATTTCATGACGTTTGTAAATTATAAATATGCATCCTTTTCATTTTCTTTGTCAAAATTGTGGAGATGATTTTTAAAAAACAAAAAAAGGTTTATTAAACGCACATACAGTATATTAGTAAAATATTCAAATGCATTCTGTGCAGATAGTTTCTTGCAGGTGGGAATGTGATTTTCTGTCCCAAAGGGGACGGGGTTACCCCTAGTGCGCAGCAGGAGAAAGAGGCGGAGTCAGATCACCGCGCAAAGCTGGATTTAGTGATGCTGGGTTAGGAATCGGCATGTTGCCAATAGGGTCCGTGATGCTGAGCGCGTCGGATAGCCAGCGTGCGCAGGGTTAGTGCTGAAACCTGTGACTCATTTTTGCCACTGAATTTCACTCAGACACTGGGGCTTATTTGCACCTCGCTGCCACTCATTGGCTTCTACGCTTATTTTATAGCATTTTCGTCGTCTCCTACGGCAGAGTCACACATGACTCACACAATGACGGCGACTTACTGATTCTTGCTGCCGCTCAGCCCACTTTGCTCCCCCTTTAATTTGCCCCGTTACCTTTAAGGTAGAGCGACGTTCTCTCTTAGAAAATTCAATTCGCCTTCTTGAAAGGACACTATGTTTTGAAGTATGCATAAAACAGAATAAAGAGGATGGTTTGAACATGAATGAACAATTGTTGTACATCTTTTATTAATCATGCCCCTTTAACATACATGTTAAACAAATCTACTCAACTGTCTACAGTCCAAAAACCACATTATATTAGTTTGTTTAGTCAGTGATTCTCTTTGTTTGAATATTTAGCAATTTGGCTTTGCTAAGGTTTTATCCGGCATTTTCTTGGCTGGAACACAGATGTTGCTAGAGCGCAGCATGGCGCAGGAGGGAAGAAAGGTGACGATCCACTAGTGGCCCCAAGACAAAAAGGGGTTTATTAAAGAAGCTGAACACACAGGGTGAAACTACAATACAAAAGCACCACAAGGGGTCAGAAAACAAACAAGGAAAAATACCAAATTAACTAAAAACCATGAAACTAAAAAGGCAGCTAAGGAACAAGGAAAGACTGGGAACCAGGTAATACAGAGAGCAGACCTAGAAACTAAACAGAGAAACAGCTACATTCACAACGACAGGCTCAGGAACAGGACAAAAGCAGGCACTCGAATACACAAATGATGAGGACTAACTAAAGGCAGGTGTTAATTATCAAGACAATTAACTAGATGAGACAATCAGCAAAGTACAGGGAAACAGGCCACAGGTGGAGAAACTTAACCAACAATTAACAAGCACAGAAACTAGGGAACTTCAACAGATACCAAAACTAGGGAACATTGTCTACATACTAGGAAATAAACACTAGGAATCACACAACTGAGAGCTAACATTAGGAGCGACTGGGAACACAGACACAAGCAGAACAGAATTAAACTGGACATGAATAGGATACATAAAACTAAAACATTAGAAAACGATAAACAAAACAAGTGAGGCAGGCCTCAAACCCACGATTGTAGGGTTGTAGGTTTCATGCTACGTACACGATCCACTGAGCTATGCAGCAACCCAGGGAAGAAGGAGAACACGCTAGGGACCAAACAGAGGGAACAGGATGGCCAGCAACACCTGCTGGCCAAACGGGGAACAAACACTTAGGACAGGGATGGACGGGCACTGCCCCTGACATATGTCCTCTGCAGGAAAAAACACCTTTATCCCTGAATTCCTTACTATTTGTGTTTCCTCTGCTATAAATTCCCAACTACTTTCCATTTCTGGTGTTGTGTTCTTGAACCTGTGGTTTCATTAAAGAGGCCATTGGAGCTGATATCACCTTCCCTTTTGACATGTTTACAGTCCAGTATTGGATTTGCAGAACATCACCTCTTTAAACTGATACTCTCCGATGGCCTGAAAACGCTTAGTCCAGATATTCCAAATCAAAGGGATACAATTTGTAGACTAGTAAGCTAGTGCATCTGACCCTGATGGGACCAAAGAGGGCTCAGGTGATATTATGAATGAATATTTTCACATGCCCTGGCATGCAGGATAACACTGTGCAAGCCTGGTTTATAACAGAAGAACAGGGGAACTGTAGCAGACTAATAACTTGTAATAACACCCATTATCAAATTGATGATAGTTAATCCAATCACTCATCATGTCACTGCTTATCCTGGTCCGGATCATGGTGCTTGTTGTTCATCCCTGTAATAATACCAAGTGCTCACAGCTCTATATCCATTAATTGATATATTTTTTTTTATTTTAATAGATCGAAGCACTGATATATTGTTAATACGACTCGAACTGGGTGTTCTGAAAAGGCCCATTGGTCAACATAATATCTGGCCTTAAATTATGGGAGGTGTGATGTCATCGGCTTATGCTACTATGCAGAGGTGTATCATGATAACATTTCCCCCCGGTGTCATAATTGTTTCTAACTGTACTGATACTGGAAAGCCAGGCTAGTTAGACGTTTAAATGGGGCTTGGTTATATGGACGGGGAACATAGGAGTTACTGATGTCTCCAAAGACAGCTGGATGACATTTCTGTAGACTTTGATGTATGTAAATGCATCCCCAATCCAGGGAGCTGGTGGATGTTTTGCAGGGGGTCTGGTTGTAGAAGAGGGTGGGTGGGGGATGTTGAGGGTGGAAGGGTTTTTTTTATTATAATTCTTTTTCCATCTGTTTAAAAAAAAGGAGATTCAGGAATTCACTGGGCCAGCGTAGATCCAATATAATATAGTGACATCAACAACTAGAGTCAAGGCAAATGTTGATTGCTTCAGGTCTCGGATGTTATGTTCCAAAGGCCAATCTCTCCCTGGGATGTGATTTTTGAGGGTTCAAGTATTATCCCTAGCAGAACACCAAAACATGTAAGCAAAAGCGGAACAACAGCACAACTTTCCCATAAATAACATAATTGTACTGAGTTGGCATGTGGTTTCATCTGAGTAAGCAGAGCTCTCTGTTTCCCGAATTTCTACGTATTTATGCCGTTCTGTGTATACGCTCACAGGCGAGATGAGGTTATTCTTCTCGGGGGACCAAAACAGCAGGAAGTGGCAGAAGGGGTTCAGCTACCACCAATATGGCACTGTCTCTATGGCAGCATCCAGGCACGGGCAGATGGGGGAACATGAGGATGAGAGAGAATACTAATCGGCCTGCTGGGGCAGTCAGAGCTGGGGGTGGATGCAGGGGGGGGGCGCTCCGTGCGTCTGTTTATTTTTTTCCGGTAACAGCTTACTTAGTGGTACCCACGATGCGGTACCGCAGCATGGTAAAGTAGGTGTATTACAATGTCATGAGCTCACCTCAAGCATAGACCTTTCGGATGTGCAAATTCCATGCAGGCTAAGCTGAGGCCGACATCGAACTGGCAACCTGTCACGCCTCCTACGAATCTCCCATGCTGCCTGGGTCAGGGGCAGAGTTGAGCTCTTGTAGCAAAGAGCAGTCATAGCTGTGAGCCATTTATCTCCGTCTGTGTGCTACCGTGTGTCACGTTGATTTATACTTTGATTTATGCGTTTTTTTTTTGGTTTCTGTTGTTCATTTAAGCCACATAAGCAGTCGGTGTGTAGACTGTCTGAATTATCTTTATGTCAAAACAAGTGTGCTGTGCTGGTGAGTTGCACGGACGCCTCCATATAAACAGTCATTAATGTGTGTTTACATGCGTGTGTCGGTCTTTCTCTTTAAAGCTCACCACTGTTGCCGGCAGATGATACAGTTGTTTTAATGCTCAAACTCGGATGCTTAGTTAAAGGGTGAAAGCTCCGCCGTCTCCGCTGCCTGGGGCAGG
Source organism: Mormyrops attenuatus (assembly GCA_026777985.1). Lineage (NCBI taxonomy): Eukaryota > Metazoa > Chordata > Actinopteri > Osteoglossiformes > Mormyridae > Mormyrops > Mormyrops attenuatus. The sequence continues at coordinate 9,019,802 of JAODKC010000137.1, forward strand.
TGTGGGTGGGGGCCTGTAATTAGAGAGCAGCGCTGGCCCACTAGTCTCCAAGTCCTTGCCGTGGTTGTACATGAATAAACATTAGACACCTGAGCCACACTCGTCCCTGTCTGTCCCCGAGGGCTTGGCCCGCTGCTGTGTTCTGCTGTTCCGCTTATTGTTTGAGCTCCTCGTTGTCCTTGTCCTCCGAAAGTCCATTCAGACAGTATATTTACTTTCTATTTCAGCCAATACTATTGGTTAAATATTAAAATATTCTGTTTTTCAGGATACTTTGCTTGTGTACTGTGAACTTTTAAAATCTCAGCTTGGCAGTATATGTTTGCTCACCTGTGCACTTTGCTCTTGCGACTGTATGCACCTGAATTTCCCCCGGGGATCGATGAAGTCAATCTTAATCTTATGATTGGTAATGAAGGTGTGACTTAGGAGAACTGTGTTAGCATTAGCATTAGCATTAGAGAGTGCCACTGTGGATCGGCTGTTACTGCTGCTGCTCCCAGATGTGTCTCCCTGTGCCGCCGTCTTGGCAATCCCGAACCTGAGGCTTCTAGTTTTATACTGTAAGTTTTAGCTGTCACTTGATTTTGAAACTTGCACTTTGCTTTCTCGTTGCTTTTGGCTCACCAATTTTAACTAGCCATTAGTTTCACAGTTTATTTTTCCCTCCTGTTCTGCTTGAGCTCTGTGCTTCACCACGGTGCCCCTAGAGTCAGTAGCAGGCTGTTAAATAGCTCTGCAGCCCTTCTGTTCACATATAAGATTCAAAGGATGACAGACAAACTACAGGAAGGATAGGGATATGATAGAGGCTATGAGACCCTAAATCCTGGGGCATTAAGACCAGAGGAAAACCCAAATGAAAAAATAGTAAATCTTTTATTTGTCAAGTAGAAAGAAGTACAACAAATCCCTTTTGATGTGGGTGGTGTCATGACATTAGCAAAATCAAACATGCAACTAGACATCTAAAAGTACAAATAAGGACAAGTAAGTAGAATAAGGAAAATAAGTCATTTACAGAGATGTGCGAAGGTGAAGCAAGCATGTAGACAATATAAATAAAGAAATAAATAGATAAATGGATGGATGTAATGTGCAAACAAGCATAGGATCAAGCACATCAAATTTATTACTTTCTGTTTTCTTTTATTTTATTCTTTCAAATAATTAACAACAAGCGTCCATAAGCCAACAAATACCCAGAGAGGGAATAAAAACCAAGACAGCGAGACTCCGCACAGCAAGCGTCACCCAGCCTTTCCCCCACGTACTCCGGTGATGCGTGTCAGTCGCACATGGCGGGAGTGGCCGTGTTTGAATTCCTCGGCGCTCCTTACGCGGTCCTTCCTGGGAGACGGCGCCCAGCGGCCCTGTCTGTGGGAATCACCCCCTGACGGCTGCGCCAAAGACGTTGTCAGGGATAATGGGTGTTTCCCTGGGAATAAGGCATAACGATCGGCACACAAAATAAAAATTAAAAACACCATACGACACTCTGTGCACAGCATCCAACGCACTAAATGCCTTACGCACTATTTCCTACACGCTGCATGCCTTGCACACAACACCCAGTACACTGCCTTATGCAGGTCCCACAGAGTGTGGTGCTGAAGGACACCTCACATGGCAGCTATGAACGTGAACCTCAGATGTTTAGAAACTTCCCTTCGGTTCCCACAAGTGTGGGTTACTGGAGTATGTTAGAATGTCATTGATATGTTCGTTTCTGAGGGTCTGGTGATGCCTGCAATCTTGGCTGCCAGCAGTGTCAGCACACACCTCCGCTGTTTTCACTTTTCGGTAAATGGCACACCCTCAGCCGATAACGTGAGGGCTGCACATTATTAGCATAGACTGGGTTTCGGGAATGGGGCGTCTGGAGGCCGAAAGAGCGCCAATAAAATCTGTGCAAGGGACAAAGGCAGAACTGGAGAGATCCGCAGAAAGCAGCTCGATTCAAAGCAGCAGGTTTCTTCCTGTGCGGAGCCCGGTTCACTCCATCGCCTCCCATCAATGTCACCTCTCAGACATCCTGCCCCGGCGTCACGCTCCAGCGGCGCACGATATATCCCAGCCATGCGGACACCTTAAGAAAGGGGCCTTTTGTCTGAGTCAAAGGCATCGACGCAAACTGAGATGACTGGCGACGGCGACGAGGAAGCATCGCACCCTCCGTGTTTTTTTTCTGCCCTCACTCTGCTGCCGGTGTCTGCCTGCTTGGCATCGATCCCCCTCTCCTGTCGGCTTTGCCGTCTGGCATCCTCCCTTTGTCTGTATGTCTGTCTGCTTGGCTCTGTCCTCGTATCCGTCTGTTCTTCTAGTCCTGCCTTTGCGTCTGTTTCTAGTCTTGCCCCTGGCTGTTCTCCTGCATGCCCCCGTTCATCTACCCCATAAACCCTGAGCCACTTTCCCCTATCAGGGGCCTTATTAAAGGTGTCACTGCCGTATAGCCCTGATGTCACTCTTAGTGTATGAGGGACAGCCAGTTCCAACAGAAACAACACGCCCCTATTGTTCTTTATAAAAAAAATAGAAAGGCTCTCACTGGATATATCATTCATCTCTGCCTTGACGTGACCAGAGGTTAATTTGAATGGTTGTGTTGAGCTTGCAGTGCTGCTCTCTGAAGACAAACCACTCTGGCATCATAATTAAAGTCTCCTTTGTGTTGGTGGAGGAAGATTACCTCTCAGCACTGCGAGACGCTGACTGTAGCTGCAGCTTGACCCCATGACCCCTATGGTGCCAACCTCCCGATTGGCTACAACTTGGGGTTTGATCGGCAGAGGATTCGTTCTCATCCACCCAGCTCCCGCCCCTCCATTATGGGTTTCTGAAAGTGCCACTGAAGGTCTCTTACACAGGAAGTATGAACCGGATGAAGGGAATGCCCGATTAGAGGTTGCCGGCCAGTCAGACATCTTTCAGAGTTACCTTGCAATTAGTGACTGATTTATGCGAGTTGACATCACTTGCCCTCCAAATAATAATACGAGTGCTGACATTAAATTAAGGCATAGCCCACTGTTTAAGTTTGAGAGAACAGCATTTCTGTGGATGTGTGGGTCCTCAGATTCGTAAATACTTCCTGGGGAGACAGACGTTTATTTGCCATCTGGGATGGTACTGAGTATGTCACAGACACTCTGCAGCATGTCGGATCTGATCTGACAGACGTACCTGTGTGGGTCTGAGTCCCATTTCTGCCTACAGACAAGTGTGGCTTCATAAGACAATTCAATCCAAATGTCAGCAGGAGTGAAAACCAGAAAATTCCCCCAGGAAATTATGCTTTGAGACACAAGCTTTTCTGCTCCAATTACTGCATTAAGTGATTATGTTTTACCACGACTAACACTGGCTCTGTCACTCCTCACCGTGGCAGCAGTGCGGGTCGGTACACGCTCACCAGTTTCTGGTGTTAGGCCAACAGGTACTGCGGAGCTCATAACTTCCTCTTAGTTATACTGTTGTGAAGATTTTGATTGGGTAAAAGTCAACTACAGTGTCAACTTTCGCTCAGGATTTCATACGCCAACACAGATGCAGTAAATGCCGGAGGGTTGTCAGATTCAGGGACATGGGTCTGACACGGTTCTTCGAGAGAAAGGAGGGTCTCACCAGCCTGTTTTCACCAGGGGGGGAGGCGAGTTGCTCGTCAGTCATCACCTGCAGGATGACATCATGCATGCCTGATTTACGTTTGCTTTAGCTCCCACATCACTGGAGGTGATAGCTTCCTGTGTGTGTGTGTGTGTGTGGGAGGGTGGGGGGTGCCTGCTGGAGGGCTTTGATCTCATCAGACAGGGCTCAGCCCCTCCCTTGTGCTGCAGATGACATAGGCATGGCGCCAAGCGCCAGGTCATGCTCCGTGGTTTTTAAAACAAGGAGTTGCATCCAAATTCTCAGGGCACAGGACTGAGGGCCTCCTGAAAGGTTAGTCCTGCCGGGTGCTGACAGATGTGGATGATCTAAACGTTTGCCTCTCCATGTCTGGATCGAGTTTATCAGAGGATCACGCCAGGTGTTTCGGGGGAGGGTATGAGGTTCAGGGTCAAGGAGTTGGTTCTATTGGCACCAATGGAAGGTATAACCAATCAGAGGTATCTCCATGAGCCAAAAAACAAAAACGCTACCTCCCTAAAGTTTCCACACTACTTCATAAGAATATATGATGGATGAGATTTCTATTGCATATTGTCATTTTCCTACTATACAGTTTTTCCTTGCATTAGTTTTACGGTAATTTTATGGATGTATATTTGATACTGATTGGCTTCCAATGGCAATAAATTAATGACTTGGACATTGCGTGTTGTAGTGACGTAATTTTCACTTGGCTGATTATGAAAGGCTACCATGTTCTTCAAAAATATTGTTTTTTTTTCTTACAGAATTAAAACATTAATGGCAATAAAAGACTTAGTGTTGAAAACATGACACCTTTTATTTGATTCTTGTGAAGGCCATCATTAACTTTGGCAGGAAAGCAAAGTTTCAGTAGAGCATAGTTGAGCAGAGGGCGAGGGTTAGACGGTATTTGGCTGCCAAAGTTTCTGAGCCCAAAACACACCCAGCGCACCAGCACATTTCCTGCGACCTGTTCAAGTTGTGTTTCTTTCCTCAGAACGTAGCACAAAACCGCCAGTAATAAGATCCGAATGTTCTGGAAGCAGAGCTAGACACCAGCGGCGACTCTCAGCGCTCTTTCGAGTTTCTTTTTTCACACATCATGGGGCTGGAAAGGGAGGGACAGGCACCAAGGATGAAGAGAATGGCTCTGGAACAGATTTGCTGCTGGAGATAGAGCCCCCACACTTATGGATGGATTTGACGATATTTTCCATTACCGGTGGTGCCGTACTCATTGTGCACAGAAAATTGCTCTGTGTTCCCCAGCGGGTCCGATATGTCTGTCAGATACTCCCCAAGAGTGGCACTATTGGGCCTGATCCCTGCTCATTATCTGTGTGAAATCCAGGGAACGGAAACTGGCTCATGTCTCGCCAGGTGGGATATGGAGCCTCCCAGCTCTCTGCAGTAACACCTACCAGTCCTGCAAGCGAAGCACACCCTGCTCCCAGACCGTATCGCTTCCTCTCTCTGCAGAGCGAACAGGAGCTGGAAAATGGGAAGCCAGCAAGCTGGAGAGGACATGAGCGTGTTTCTGGGGGCATCCTGGGGCTGACGAGAAGTAGGCAAGCAGCAATGTCAAATCAAATGGAAAAAAAGTTAAGGCCAAGCGCATTTTGATTGGATCATGCTGTGTGTGTCTGTGCGTTTACCGTGCTATAGCGCTGTCACAAGCTTCCCAAGACAAGGATGTTTCTTATCTACAGCCCCAATCAGACACTGGTGCTGTTCTGTGTCTCTGTCCAGATTTTAAATGATACAGGGTATTTTGATGTAGTGCAGTTCCATTCCTGATTGGAAGGGGGTCCATGTCCAAGTTTTTGCTCCCTTCCAGCTTGGGAGCTGAATTGGACACTGAAAGTGTGGAAAAGACAGAAGGGAGTGAATGAAAGAAGAAAGGAAATTGGAGGAGTGGAAAGAAAGAAAGAAAGAAAGAAAAAGGGAAAAACAGAATGTTGGAAAAATGAAAGCAGAGGAGGGAAGGATAGTTTGAAAGGAGGAGAGAGTGGCAGGAGAGCAGAAAAACAGCAGAGTAAAGAAAGGAAATAAATACAGGGAGAGAATGTAAGGAGACTGAGGGGTCAGGCGGGGTGAGAAAAGACTCCACAAGCAGCTGTCATTCTTCAGGATAAACCTGCAGCATGTTTCGTTGTTTTAGTTTCATTGTTTTTGTCCAAAAAATCGGAATAGCTTTATAAAGCATGGCACTGGTACAACAAGTACAATGACTGGACCATTTTCGAGTCACTGTACTCAGGGCGCTACCATAACCGCTGCCCTCATTTGATTTCCTGTCTGACATGGATCACCATCACAAAAAAGTCTTAGGCAGAGGGTGACTCTAGGGTCCCCCTGCTGGCCGGAGGTCATGGTGCGTTCCGCAGTGGCCTGGGACCAGGTCAGGGTTCACTGCAAGGGCAGTAATAAGGCACGGCAATTAGGCCAGTGTGAGTCTTTAAATGGTTAGTCGGGGAACAATGGGGAAGGACAGGGGGTGGCACTTTGCATGCTGTGTAAACCCACGATGAGTGTTTTGAGTAAAGTTACTTATTTTCCTTTTTAAACGTGCTTCTTTGAACGAGTGTGCACAGGATACACTTTTGTTTGCATAGCATAGCTTGGAGCAACGCAGCTTAAGAGCTCTGCTTATATCAGGTAACCTTACAGCCCCATGAGGAAAGTGGACCTGTTTTACTTTTGGTATTAGGAAATTCATTTGCATTCTTTTGTCACTGAATACATCAGTTAATTAATTATTGTTTTGCTTAAAAGACTCCTTCACACGTATAGATTGAGACAGGAATTGATTATTAGTTAAAGGAAAAGGAGATTAAGCAATTTCTGAACTGGAAGGACAAGACTGCACCAATCTGTACTGTTTTACTGTCACTAGTATATAATAACATCATTTTGAGGTTACAAGAAAATACCTGCAACAACTCTACCTTGATGTGAAATTTATTCTCAGATATGTATAAAAGTTGTGCAAAATGATATTATTATGTACTCATCTGAATTTGTTATCGATGCATTATTTTTAATGTGTTGTATACCGAACAGCTTATACTGGAAACGCAGGATGTGAAGCACGGTTCATGATGGGCCAATCCCAGGTGCATTGTGGGTAACTCCGGGAGACCCCCCCCTCCAGAGCCTCACTGCCCAGTCACTCATGTAGCCTTAAGGAGATTTTCTGTCAGCCATTCACTTCAACTGCATGTCTCTGGAGTACATAGGAATTCTTTGCGCCAATCTGAGGCTTCTGCATGGACTTGCTCTAGGCCTTCACAGTGCCGGCTCGCACTGCTCTTTCTCCAGCATACGTCCCCTAACGGGTCTCACAATCTGCACTCGAGCTTCAGGCCATTTTCTCAGAATTTCAAAGCAGAGCTGCAAAATGTCCGCTTTTTTCAGCCATTCACCTCCGTCTTGTTCCACTTCAGATTCAAAAACACAAGTTCTTCTTTTCTCCTTCTTTTCTTCTGCTACAAGTTCCTGCCTGTAATTATCAAGTTTCATGAATTTCTTTCTTCATAACAGGCAAAACCATCTTTGCAAATACATTTTAATTTTAGCATCGCTCTGAAGATTATCAGATTTGAGCCAAAGCGTTCACAACTTTTTAAGACGACAGTATCAGACACCGTTTTCTCTCCTCAGTATCCTTTGCCAAAAGCCTTCTTGCCAATCTTTCCTCTCATCTGTAAGCAATCCGTCTCTTTGACTCAACTTTCACGCCATTTCCAATATGTTGAATTGCTGCGTTTAATCTCCCCTTCCCCCTGACTGGAATCTTCCAAGGGGCGTCTGATCTGTACCTGAGCGCCAGTGATACGGATTGCTGGATCAGTGAAGATTGCTTTGGTTTGTAATTACTTTTGTTTTCATTTTTGCAGCCCTGCTCCCTTCTCCTATCTGTCCCACCCCGCCTTCCACGTTCCCCCCCCCCCCACAGAGGAATGAAAATGACAGGTCTATGAGAGGAGAGCGAAGACATGATTCTCGCAGATGAATCTCTCTGATGCTGGACTACTGAGCGTGACTGGAGAAATGGAGAAGATTCCAGACTGTGTGACGATGTTAAAGCTGCACATTTTTCTCATTTTGTTAGCCTTGCGATTCAATTCTAGAGTCTTCAAAGATTCTTTATTTTTATTTTGTACATCACTACACATAAAGTCTTCCTCATGCCTTCCAGTCAGTAACACGTAACATACAACAGAATTAGACAACACAGAACAAAACAATGGCACTGTGGCTGTAAGAACACTCTGCTGTCAAGGTTGCTGTACAGATATAGACTCAGATCAGCTGCTTTAGACCAGACTGGCACTCACTGTGTCAGGACCACAGAGGTGTCATATCCAGTGCCTGTTTTTCCTAATACTTAAGAAACTAGCATTTCGTCTGCTTCTTTCCAGTATGCTGAACAGACTGTTTTTATAACCATAGTTATTCATACTTCAATTTTGTATTTTTCAAATCAACCCAGATCAAATATCTTCCAAAGGACACCTGTTCTAGTTAATCACATCAAATGCTAAATCCAATACAGTTCACTTTTCATAATAGAGAGTGAGAAATTTTCCAGAGAAAATCAAAACAAGGTAAGAAAAACAGAAAACTACCCAAAATTAAAGCCAATATAAATGGCTCCTTCATGGCCTGTCAGAAAATAAAAAAAAATCCTGGAAAATGTTGTGATTTGATTTTAATATTTACACGAATTACATTGTATGTATATAAATAATGTATATTAGGGCCAGATGGTGAAGTTGGAGTTTATGTAAATAGAAGAGGATCTTCCCTTCGGCTTTCTTTGGACGTGACGGTTGCGGGAGTTAGTCTGACAGTGATATGGCCTCCCTAGGTCAAAGCCTCAGGAAGCTGTCAATGAAAAGCTGTTTCTTCGTGCGTCCCTGCAGTCTGCAGCATTCAGAAGTGTAGCTTAAGTAACAGTAAACCGTGATATAGCTTAATTATAACATCCTCAAACGCGATGGTGTGTTTTGGCCCAAACTGTCAGTCCATCTCATGTGCATCTGGTTATCGCTTCACGTACTTTTTTACCTCCCCTTTTTTACCTCCCCCCTTGTTTTTTACCTCCCCTCTCGTTTCAAAGCCACGAATAAATCAAATGAAATTCCGTAATGAGGCCTTTTACCGATGGTATCCTATAGAATGAATTATTCTAGTCCAGGCCCAAGACACATTGTAACGGAAAAACGAGTGCTTTTCGCTCTGTGTGGTCTGCGGCTTGATGCGGCTCCATCTGTAAGCTCTGAGTCAGCCGGAGAAACAAAGCCTGCCAACTGTGCGCAAGTCAGCAGAGGTAAAGGTGGTCTTGGCTAACCCATCGCATTTCTTCCACGGGTCGCATTTCTCTACTCAACACCACAGGCCTCTGTGCAGAACTATTTTCTTTCTTTCTTTTTAAATACCATCCATATTAACAGCACTGCCCAGTCAACGTGTGCACATACATCTCACGCACTGGTGGCTCCCTGTTCCCATGCAATGCTCCGGTTCCTGCATGATAATGATCATCCTCAGCAGGGGTTTAGCGGATGAATGGCCCCAGTTCTGTTGCGTGAATAAGGACTGTGGAGCCCATGTGAGCTAGAGACAGGCATGACTGCGGGTTGCTGGACTGTTGGGGGCAGCGTGTGGCTCGGGGTTAAGGCGCCGTGCCGGTAATCAAACAGTTCCTGATGCAAATCCCGGGGCAGGCTGAGTGATGACACTGTTGAGTTTTGAGTAAGGCCCTTAACCCTAATTGTTCAAGGGATGTGTGACCATGTATATGATCCTTTGCATATACATGTTTGCTATATAAATAAATGTGAATACTGGATAGATAGATAGACAGATAGACAGACAGATACTTTATTGTCCCCAAAGGGAAATTTGATATAGAATCCGCAAAGTTGGACCCCCCCAAAACACAAGTAGACACACCACTCCCTCATACAGAAGACATGAAACAGAGCAGTAATATAAACAAACCAACAAATAAATAAAAATACCCATCAGGCTAGAGGAAGACACAACTTAGGAGAGATTAAACGCTAACGCAAACCATGGAGATCCTGCTATATGTTCAGCCTGCCCCCTAAATGTAGTCATGCCCATAGTGACAGGTCCCTCTTTACCCCGTGTGCCTAGGAGCCAGCAGCTGGGCAACAGCACATTCTTAAGTGATGAAACGATTCATCGACAGGTATGGTAGTGAGGCCAGAAAAGGTGAGCAACGTTCCCCCAAACAACTTGTGACCATCGGAGGCATCAGGTAATAACATGAGGGTGGAATGAAGCGACCTGTTAGAATGCAAAATAGCTACAGGGTTAAGCAAAGAGTAAGAGTGCGCAGGAAAGGTTTCATTCCAACAGTGTCACAATGTCTCTGTGACATGTCAGGACTGTAGGATGTGGTGATAAGCTAGTACTCGATGACAGGGGCATGTCAGAATAAACAGGAGTCTCTGCGGTGCCCCCCCGAGGGGACAGTGTGGCTTGGCCCAAACCGGGTTGCTGAGGTGCACCTTACCATGGACGCATGTGGATGTAAGGCTATTTGTCTGTGTTTTTGTACGATGCGTCGGCTGGCTTTGAATATGACGGTGATACTTAATTCATCCTTGCAGGGAATTTTTCTTTGCACCTAACCTATCGTGCTTTCCATGCAAGACCCACAGGGGAGAGCAAACTTGGGAGTCACGGTGCATGGTCACGAAAAAATTTGGGTTAGCTTGGAAAAATAATGGATAAGGGCCTCGCTAAAGGGCCCAACGACGGCACTGCAGTTGGACATGCTAGCAGAGGCTTGTAAGAATGAACACAGACTGCAAACAAATCCTTCATCAAATCCACATTGAAGTTTCCCTTGAATTAGACCAAAAATCTTATGGTTCTTTTCGACTGGCACCAGGAACCGAGCCACACCCGACCCATATGAACTGACATTTATCTATTGTAAAGCATGTGAGCCGTACTTCCTCGCGGGGCCAAAAGCATGCCTAAATCAAGCTGGCTGAGTCACCACACATGGGGACAAGAAAGAACCAGTTATGTGTCAATATGCATGGATAATGTCAAGGGAAAAAGGGACATATTCTATATATCATTCATTATTAGTAGTATCACACGTCGCAATGTATTTTTGCACTCCCGATAACTTGTAACTTGTGAATTTCCAATCTCCCCCTCAAAAAAGTACTACAGAAAGTCAGAACGGGATGGAGGCATAATGCAAATTTTCACAAGAATGCAAATTCCACTACCATTCGACGGTAACATAACACAGCAATTCTCACAGATGTATTAGTGGAAATTAGCACATAATAAATCATGATGTACACCTTGCGAAGAGTAAAGGAGCGCCTCTTCGGTTCCTGTACGCCAGTGGAAAAGCGCCATTGTACTGAGAATATTACACAGAGATTTTAAGAAGACCACGATGCTAACCTTTAGCTTTTTGGCTTCCCCATTACCGTATGGAGCCTTGTATCGACTTGCGTTTGCATTTGGGACCGGGACCATCGGGAGTGAGTCAGTTTGGGTGTATCTCAATAGTTACGTATAGTGGGGGGGGGGGCAAGACATTAAGTACTGGACTGTAATATACACACAGTACTCTACAGCTAATAATAATGTAAATGTAAAATCACAACACTTTATAGTACAAAGCGATACATCCACTAACGTCCTACTACATCGGCTTTCAGGTGTCTATCAATCAGTGTTTATTAGTTACTATGGACCTCAGACGTAAATGGGATCAGATGTGACTGAATCAGGCGTAACCCTCTCTAAGACTCTACTGCTAAGGTTTCTTAGATCAGCTTTGGAGGTGTGAAGAACGGAGTGCTCCACTAGCTAGGGGAGGAGATTACAAAAGCACTTGGAAATCACTGACCTACTTCTACTGTGGCCATCTGATAGGCCATCTGCACCACACCTTGAGAGTACTTGATTTTGTTGCTTAGTGGATGTTCAAGGTTAAGCGGTACATACAACTATATTTGTACTATAGCATCTGTGGTTGATTATTCTTGTCAGGTTTGCGTTCTAGAATTAGCAGTACTCCGACTTCATTCTGTTTGGCTAATTTATATTTCCTTGTTGCTGGGTGATTCAGAGGTAATTTTTCTCATAATTATAAGATTGACATTACGTCTTTTAAAAAATCTTTTGACTGACATCACTGTAGAACAGGGCCCCCAGTTCTAGTCATGGAGGCCGGAATGCAACACAGTTTGTGTCACGCCCAGCCCCTATCGCCCTCATGTGGACCACGCCTCCTCGTTAACCCCGAGTGGACCCCTCCCGTTTACTGGCTGTTTCTGTTTCCTGCTCGTTACATAGTGTATTTAGTCTGTGTTCTGTTCAGTATCCCTAGATCTGTCATTGTATGTGATGTCGTTACTGCGTGCCTTAGCCCTGTTTGCCTCCCTTTCTCCGTAATAAACCCCGTTTGTCCCGCATCCACGGCTCCCTTCGCCTGCTTCCGCGATCGTCGTGACAGTTTGCAGATTTCTCTGCTCAGACACACTTACTAAACCTGGTAATTAGCTGATTAAGGTGTGTTTGATCAGGGAAATCTGCAAACTCTGTTGGATTCTGGCCTCCAGGAGTGGAACCGGGGAACCCTGGTCCAGAAGGAGGTTAGGCAAACATTTTGTGTGTACACATGAGGAAATCTCTCTCGGACAGGGGGAAATTGTCTCTTTAGGAGGAGCTGTCCATCCCTGTAGCTCTTGGCACCAACTGCCTCAAAATGAAAATAATAACCTTCCCGGTAAGCTGCAGCTCCTGCAAGTCTCAGTCCACTGGGCCGAGATCGTAATCGGATCTGGGGACTCTGTGCAGGGCCCCAGTTCTCGTGGACCTGGTCACACATGGAACAGCCAGTGGAAATTCCAGTCCGCATTCTTGCTTCTTGCTCGATGGAGGCAAGGTGAGGCCGAACACTGGCTGTTTGACATTGAAGCACATTTTAAATTTACACTTTTAACTATTTAGCTAATGCTCTTATTAACCTAAAATAGCCAGTGTGCTGCTGGAGGTATTTAGGCTAAGCATCTAGCTGAACAAAAACCCTGTTCTTAATGTAGCAGCTGGATGTAGTGCAGGGTTCCAGGTGAAGGTGACAGCTTTTCGCTGGATGTGATTTGAGCCTAGAATCTTTTGCTCCTCAAGTGGGCACTTTAACCACAAAGATCATGCAAAGAACATGGCAATAGATCTTAATACTGTGGTGTTCTTTGTGTTGAAATGAGTACAACCATATGTCACCTATTTTGTCCATGAAATGGAGATCAACCTGGAATGCCAGAAAATTTTGAATTTATTTGTTTTGTGCACCTCTTGTGCTCCCAAAATACAATCCCACTGCAGTTTCTCAGCTAGTATTTTCTCCATATGCTTGTGGTTAATGTGCCCATGGCTGTTACTCCAACCTGTCAGAAATGCTGCAATATCTCAGACCACACCCTACATTTTTTGACAAAATCTGTAGTTTCAGTTATAATTATTAATAGGTTTTATTTAACACCCTAACATCTGTTTATTTGAGCCCTTTTATTTCACTGTGAGTTCGTGTTTGGAGATGGAAACCTGTGGTGTGAGGGAGCTGGCCAGGAAAACATAATAAAATGTATCTGTATTCTAACCAAAAACACAGACCTTCAGTCCTATTGTTCTGCAGCACACAGTATCTGCTGCGAATTTCTGGTACCTCTTTGAATATTTTCGCCATTTGTCTCATGCAGAGAAGCCTGGACACTGAAATCCAATTTGCGGCGGGCGGGGGGCCTCATTCCCTTGATTGCTGTGCCAACAGGATGTCGCATTTTGCCACCCGGGTCTCCAGCTCCCAGTCTCACCCCAAAACTCCCGCTGAATTGCCTATGGTCTCTTGTGAGGAATCTACCGGCGGTTAGGTGCAGAGGAATCTGGCAAATCAAGAGGAACACTGTTCACAAGACAAAACCACTGAGAAACATTACTAAACTATTGGAAAAAAAATGTAAAAAGAACTTAAATATATAACCTTCAATAGTGCCAAAGGATAAATGATGATACTGTTGTGAGAAAATGTGAAGAGGGACAGTTTTGCACATTTGATGTAGGTGATTAAGATCTAGTTATCTGGAACATTCTTCCAGGTGTGATGTGGCATGATGGCATCATGGGAAGCGCCGTCACACCTCCAGCACTGGAGGACCACATCCTGGTCCTGCTCTGTGTGTGTGTGGAGTTTAATGTTCTCCTCATGGTGCAGAATCGTTCACTTCCACCTACAGTTCAAAAACATAGTGAGACTAATTGGTGTTTCTAAATTGCCCAGGTTCAGTCACTACATACCCTGCAATGGACTGGCATCCTTTCCAGGGTGTACCGCTGCCATGCACCCCATGCTACCTGTGATTACCCAACTCCCCCCCCCCCACCATTACCCCCAACCACCTGTGACCTTGTCCTGGGTAAGCAGTTGTGGCATGGATGGACGTGCACCATAGGGTTTTGGACAGCTTTAATATCCATGTAATCCTGCTCCTCCGTAGGTTTGGTCTCCTTGGATAACGGCCAGTTGTTCTGTTGACTCAGCTGAGAGTGTAAGACTGGTTATGTGTACTAGTACTGTCTACCATCATGGTTGTCCCTGCTGTGTGAGGTATTACCACCAAGTTAAATATGTGTATGTTATATTGGAATGCAAGACACTGGATTTTCTACACTTGGAGGAGGTGTTGAATTAAGTCGGATCACACGGCATGGATGTGTTCACAAGCTGACTGGGACTCCCCACACCAAGCAGCCCCTCCCTCCACAAAGCATGCCCAGTCTTATGTCCCACCTTCCCCTATAATTTGCTGATTATTACCACACATACCGCTCCACTCCAGGACCTCAGTGCAGAACTTCAGTGCTGTGTAACTAAAGGATTTTTGCTTCAGCGACACACGTATGTTCTTGTTTGTGAAAGAGTTCCTAAAGAAAATCACATTAATAAAATATACTCCCACAAAAAAAATTGTTTTTTACTGAAAAGGTGTCTGTTTTATTTAATTAATCAATGAAACTTTCTTGTTAATAGTTAACGGGGTCCCACTCTGATTCTGGACCTTTAAATATACATCAGAGATTAAATTTATATTTAATTACACTAAATGGTGCACTGGCAGACTGGTTTCATACAGCACTGTCTTCCCTGCTCATGTTTTATCACTCGGCTGGCTTTAGCTTGCATAGACTGCATTTTGGCCAATGTTTACAGCACAGTATTTGCTGAAAAAAATCCGGGCCAAGTGCGTTTTCCCTGAAGCGTGGTTTTGCTTTCAGGAGCAGAAATGCCGCCTCATGGTGGAGCTTCATTAACAGCGACACTGTCACCCTCACAATCTTCACCATCTTCTTGGGCCTTTCTCTCTGTTGTCTCTCTCAGTTTTTTTTACTAGTTAGCTCTTCTAGAAAGGCGTGGTGTATCCGCCTTCTTTCTCCCTGAGCTCATAATCGCTTGAATTCTCGCCCACATGGCGACGACGACTTCCCTAACCTCACCTGATGCTCTCAAGCAAACAAGTTGCAAATTGAAATTTAACTTGTAAACCTGCCGCCCCTGCTGTGTTGGATGGGCCTGGACCTCACACCGTTGGCTCAGCGCATCCATCAATTAAATGTCACTTAATCTCGACAATTTTATAACCTGTCTCTGAGTCAGCCAGTTAATATGGTGAGAGGATTTATTCTTCTTGTACTGTATAACCTTGTACATGCCTACAATAGCAGCTCCTGTTGTATGACCAGGAACTCTTCAATCACATATATGGCTGCTCAGGTACTACGCCACCTACTGGTTTGTCAGTATAAGCACAAGCCAGGTACCTCCATTTCCCAGGTACCTTATCAGAGGTATCCTTAGTGTATAATACATTGTGAAGGTTCTTCGCAGGGTCTTTGTCTTGTATCTTAGCTACAGCATCTCAGACAGGAACTTGGTGAGGGCTTCTGGGTAACAGTCTTTGACATTCAGCATTTTCACCCAAGTTTATTAAATAAATATATAAATAATCTAAATAATACATTTGTGATCATAATATCTTCCTTGCCTTGTGCTTTGGGCTCCCTCCGCAATCTTCACCAGAGGCATGTTTCTCAAAACCATAGCTGCTAACAGCATTAACAACTTAGTTAGTTAGAGTCACACAACTGAATGGTTTCAACTATGTACTGTAAGTTGCTAACAAGAGCTTTTAGAAAACATACCCCAAGTTTAACGCTTACAAGAATGATGTCTTGCTGTCTGTACTGTCCAGGATAGGCTCCCGGCCTGCTCACAACCCTGACCAGGACAAGTGGTCACTTCATTCATATGAATAATAAATATGGTTTTATGTATAATAAATAAGAAACAGAGAATAAAGTGAGCAAGGAATACTAGGGTTATACATTAAACATACATGTATAGAATTGTATTTTAGGAGTATTCGTTAGCCTCGTAACATATCTCAAATTTATCTTCTACAGATCCACTGACAATGGAATCGTCATAGATTAAAACATTTCCACTACAGAGTTTAAAAGCAGTTTTGAATAATTTGAGAGAAAAAATAAACATGAAGCCCGTCATTAAAGCCAGGATGTTAGCCCTGGCATGTAAAGGTGTCCCAGGTAGCTTCCTGTCCTCCCGGTGTTTGCTTAATGACTGAACGTTTACAGAGACCCACAAATTATTCATACATGGTATTTCTTAAGGGGCCGTGGTACTTTTAAAGTCCTCTATTAATTATACACCAAACCCTCTAGTCTGGCTTGCCGCTTCCATAGAGCAGAGACTTGGTGGTTGTGGGGGGGGGGGGGTATGCATAGGTCAAACTAATTGGACGACATTGAGGTGCCTTTCAGCACCCGCCATCTATATTTCATGACCATATTTGGTTATTAGTCGTCCTTTCCCTCTGCCGTCCAGAGCCGTAATCTGTTTCTTGCTGTGTGAGTCTTTTCCTGGGACCAGGTGCATGCAGAGTGCTGCTGCCAAGGTCAGGCTTCTGAAGGCTCAATGGCTGTGTGGGTAACCAGTCTCCTTTATTCAGCTGATGCAAAGAAACAGGAAGTGCATTACTGTAAGGACTTCAGAGCGACCTGCGGTGATCCCACCAGGTGAGGAAAACTTTGTTATTACAGTAAATGAATTAAAAAAAGACACAAAGGGGATTTGTCAAGAGATGTAGTAAATACTCGAATTTCAGAGCAAGAGTTTGTTGAGCTGTTGATGTGTAAGGAACACGCTAAACCGAAAAGACTTAAAAGATGTTTATTATGGTCTGCGATGTAGAATGTAAAACATGGGAATTTAGTGAGTATTGACAGTTGAGAACAGTTATTCATATTTATGTGTTCTTTTAGACTTTGCCGTGTCTGACATCTTCAAGACAGTTAATGAAAGCTGTTTTCCAGTTACCATCCTGTAGGGCATCTTTGTTTCCCTTTCGGTTTTATCTCATTCATCTGACCTCGACAGTGGAACGAATCAGGAAACACAACAGCTTACCTCTCAAAAGTGGGTTGACTCTTGTCATGTACGCCTGAAGCAAGGAGGATAGTGAAAGCCACGGCTACTAGGAAGGATGGTTCTGAAAGATAGTCACTGAGCTTGTGTTACAGGCAAAGTTAACAGCACCAAAAGGAGAAGATCTGGATTGGGGAGGGAGATAAGTTCGGGTCATCGTTTTGTCAATTTACCCATCTGGAACCGTCTCGACATCTTCTGTCCAGTGGCACGTACAGAAAAGCTACACTGTGAAGGAGAGTGATTTAAATTATGCACACTTACAGAGAAACCTCTGCATAGGCCTCTAAAGTGTGATTTGTTATTGTCTACAGATTCATGTTTTATACATCTCTTCCAGGGTAGGGAGTTTGAACCCCACCCTTGCTCTGTTTGTGTGTATGGGGAGCGTCCATGTTATCCTCAAATTGTGTGGGTTTCCAAAAACACACCATTGGGCAGCCCTTTAAACTGCAATAATTGAACTGCACACTACTGAAATAGTGTGTGTGTGTGTGTGTGTGTGTGTGTGTGAAAGCATGCCCTGTGACGGACTGCCATGCCATCTGGTATGTCCCCTGCCTTAAGCCCTGTGCTTCCTGAGACTGGCTCCAGGCTTGCCTGGACAAGATAAATGGCAAGAAGCTGGATGGGTGGAGCTCGCAATGAAAAAAAAAGACAATGATTTTAACACTGGTATAATTTCAACGCAAATTGAAGCTCAGATCTGGACTCTGGCTCCACGCCCTGACTAACTGGGCTTCAAGCCGGTAAGGTGATGTTCTCCTCAATGTTTAATATAAACAAAGACCATCACTCAGTGCAGCAGGGTGTTTAGCAGCTACTGTATTC
The DNA here is from genome assembly GCA_026777985.1 of Mormyrops attenuatus. Taxonomy (NCBI): domain Eukaryota; kingdom Metazoa; phylum Chordata; class Actinopteri; order Osteoglossiformes; family Mormyridae; genus Mormyrops; species Mormyrops attenuatus. Next base: position 9,037,839 of record JAODKC010000137.1, read on the forward strand.
ACACGCTGAAAGGTTTTCTCAATACAGCTGCCATTATTTACTTCAGCACTGAACTGGATCTCAAAAATTTGCAGAGACCCAAACTTTGGTTATAAGAGCGAGTGGGAGGATTCTGCTGCTGCAGAAGTGTGGAAGCATGAAGCTGTAAACATTCACCAAAAAAACCCCAGGTATCTCTGCATCAGGATCAGCGTGTTTTTCATTCATCCCAGTTTTGAATGAACTTCTGCTGATTTTCTCTTTGCAGTAAGAACGCAGTGAAATTACAGTTCTTTGCAAAAGTCTTAGGCAGTCAAAGGAAATGTTTAAAGCCGTTTGTCTGGGTAATAAGTGTACATGTGCTTGGAACAAAAAACATAATTTAACATTAGAACATATGCAAATTAAGAATAAAAATAAAAACTAACAGGATTTTCTTTTGCACTCCCAAAAGTTGCCAGGCAGCTTGAAGAACATCGCTTCAGGTCCCAAACATCTCCTCTGGGGGACTTCAGCCGTTCCATGTATGAGTTACATTTCACCACCAGCTTAGTTGATTAATTAAGTTAATTAGTTATATGACTCAATGGGGTGTTGATTAGCCAAACAGGTAAAGAAATACATGGGGGTATTGGATGGTTGCTACATGGCTATGGTGACTTTAGGAGAGACTTTGATATGGCTAAGCTGACACACTTTGACGGACATAATATCATAGTTTTACACCAACATGAAAGTCATTTAAACATTATTTTCTTGGAGCACCTAAGACATTTGCATGCTACTGTACATGTTAAATATCTCTGACCTTTGGAGGTAAAAAATAATAGCGGTGGGTGAGAGGAGTGTGCTACCGACTCCTGGCTAGAGGGTCAACACCCACTAATTTTTACACATCAAAAGGTTTGTGGGCGGTTTGCCTCCCAAAAACAGGAAGTCTTTAAATTACACCTCCCTGAGTGGGCGTAAGGGGAATGAGAGCGGTCCAAAGGGACACACTGGATTATGTTCCTTCATTTATGTCTTTGCTTATGAGTAGGGGATTACGTTTAATGTGCTGTGAGCCCTTTTCAGCCTTAAGTCCTTCAATCCATCGCGCGTTGATGGTGTTTCTCCTTTGTGATTTATTCGCTAGCCTGGCTGGTCTGGACCGAGTTACGGGCTGCAGTGCGGGAGACGTCACTGTCGGCCAGCGGCACTAGGATCCCCAGCCAGTGAATTAAAGCGACGTCGCAGCTCAGACATCTGTTCCCAATCTGCGAGGAGAGCTTTTTGTGAAAGGCAGCGGGCTCGCATAAAGTTCGGTGACAGATTTAGCATTTTACTGTACACACATGTACAGCACTGTGTGTATGGCACTGTATACTGTTATACTGTTATACCAGCTATGGTCTAAGCAAACATGCTCCGTATGCAGAAGCCACCCATCATCAGTAACATCTGCTTTAGTTAGAATCAGAATTTCATACTTTGGATCTGTATAAGCACTTCAAAGGAGAAAATCTCCTAAAAAAGCCTATTTCCAAAGGGATTTATATATATATATATATATATATATATACACTTCTGTAAATATATATGTATACTCACTCAGAACTCACAGAAATCAACATCATCTCTTAATGATATTATGTATGATAATTAGAATAATTGTTTGAACCTTGTGTACATTCAGCAAACTGGAGGAAATGTGACTTTTGTGAAATGTGAAACTAATATGATACTATCTTTTGAAACTTAGCAAAAAATAAAGGAATTACCATGGCAATGTTACATTTTCAAGACTAGGACAGAAAAATTAATATTAAAATAATCTGGGTAATTGATGCTATCATCAACTGTAAATTAAAGGGACGTCGGTAGTGCAGAACAGATGTTATTGGTTTTGGAGTAAATCCCATCTAATTTTCAATATTAATTTTGCATTTCCCATTTCTTCAGATTTCAGAAGTATATCTTATCCCCCTAACATTTAACGCTGCGACGCTCATCCCTTTAAGTACAGCTTAGCATCGTGTTTGATCTTCACAGCGATTATGTTGTTTTCATTAGCAGCAGAAGACGAAGTAGCAATTAAGAACGGCAGAATGAACCAAACACAGCGTGAGTAGAAACACGTGTGCGGAAAAAAAAGTTACGACCTCACAATGGTTTTAATCGGTTTCATCTTGTCATCATTAAATTGTTTTTTTTTTCTTTTTTTTTATCAACACCGGTCCTGAGCTTCAGACAGATCCGCTTTGTTGGCTGGCTGCAGTTCGCCAAACCCCAGAGTCTCTCCCGGGCTCTGTCATATCAGCTTCCTCAGTTCAGCCTATAGATATGTCTGTGTTCTCCTGACCTACTGTGTCAGCTTCGTTGTCCTGTGGATGAAAGACTCTTATACTTCATAGCTAGTTAGTTCATATTTAGTTCATCTATAGCAAGTATCCGTTCTGGGGAATAAAACACTGTTATACATTGTGCAAAAAATGCAACAGGATACAGTAAATTCAAAAATTTCAAAAATCTGTACCTTTTCGGCATAAAGGAATCTGTTATTTATGTGGATTTGTTAAGTAAGAGGATGGAAGATGGATATATTATATAAATTGTTAGGTACTGGCATCCAGTCCACAGTGGACCCCAGCCTTGTGCACTGTTTTGCCTGGGAGGGGCTCCAGGCCCCTGGCGACCCTGACCAGCATAAGCAGCTGGAAGATGGATGGACTGAGGAATGGTTAGGTACTTCTAGCCAAAAGGTCAGAGGTTCAAGTCCAAGGAGGTGTCCTGATTCAGTATCCCTGAGAATGTAATTAATCTGATGTGCTTCATTTCCACATAGAAATTTGTCATTGTAAAAGATTCTTGTGTTGAATAAAAATGTCCTCTTGGCGCATGAAGTAATTCGTTAATTGTGTAGTGTGTCAGGTTGCAGGGTGGATTTCTGGGCTGGATCAAGGTGCTTGACAGCAGGGTCATCAAAATTAATTGCTCAAAGGCTAAGAGACAAACTGCGAATGAGGCCCAAGCAGAGGAAGGCTGAAAAAAAGCAAAAACCAGTTGCTATGGAGATCAACCCTTTCCGCCAAAACTGACTCTCTATCCAGAAGGACGCAGTAATGTACGTGAAACTTCCAGGTGGAACGTCTGGTGTTCAGGAAGTCTAGCTCTGATTCTGACGGGCCGCAGTGCAGGTTTTCCTGCTAATGTTCAACCAAAGCACACCGGTCAGTTAAGAACCTTCATTCTTCAGATGGGGCCAAAATGGGCAGTGCGTGTCTTCCACCTTGGCAACACACTGCTCTGCTGATTCCGCTCATTCAAAATCAGTCACTCAGAATGATATCCGCAGATGAGTAACTCTAAACTGGAGATGAGGTAGAGCTTCAGCCCACCGGCCTCATTTCCTGATACCTGACACTATAATTAATGCCTCCACAATGGTCAACGTTTACATGGGGGAAATCTTGTTAATATGGTAATAAGTCACCACAAAGCCTTGGATTACCGAGGTGGATAAGAGCAGACAGATGGTTTATTTTATCTCATTTGAAGGCCACAGCAAATCAAAATTACATTTAACATCAAATCCCATGAAACAATGTACAAGTTTTCATATTTTCTTCTTTTGATATGCTTTTGAAGACCCCGAGCCAATGAATATGATTTAAAATGAAAAAGTATGAAATTCCAGTAAAAACTTTACACATGTATTACTGACAATGCGATCATTGTACTGTGATGTTATTTGCTTACCTTCAGTCTGTATCCAAATATATAGTTCTCATTTAACACAGAATTAACTAAATCCAAAATGCAGCCACAAAGGTGAGTCATAGCGAGTTGAATGCCTGTGAGCAGCATTTGTTAACTTTAAAAGAGTTTTGACAATCAGCACTTTGATATGTGAATTTTCAAAGCAACATAAGCAGAATAATAGAGTCACAAAGAGGCAATAGATTCTGTGCCAGAATTGCAGGTGCATCGATCACAAAAAAAAGCAAAATTTGTGTCAAGGGCAACAGGCCCAAAATGACAGTATTCCAAGGACTGAAGCCATTCTAAAGGTAAATTGTGGCTTTACTCATTATCGGGTCCTTGATTTTAATATATTGCTCATTTTTTCTGTTCTTTTGTCCAGATTGGATCTTCCAGAGTGTGCTCTTACATCTGAATCCAGATTTCTTTCTAACCAAAGCTCGTGATTCTATCAGAACAGCAGTCACATATAGAACAATGCGGTTTTGACAAAGAGGACAGATTTTTTTTTCTGAGCAATAAAGCATCCTTTGTAACCACCGGGTTCACGGCAAGGCGCCAAAGAGGCACGTGTGCTTCAGCAGAGCAGCTTTTCCAGTGAACAGGCCTGGGACTTAATTCAGCCCTGGATTAGTCTCTTTGACGTAGTCCATGGGGACGAAATATTCTCCTGTGCAGGCATGCGGGAGAATACCTTTGGGGTCCCTGGAAGCTCAGTCAACTGTCTAAGATACAAAAAGGGAACAAGAGGCCAGAACCGAGGACTGACAGGCACTCAGCTATTTCAGAATGCCCCTCAAAAAGGACTAAGGCTGCTTCGAATCACATCTGGGCTTTACAATGTTCCCCAAGGCAAATATATTTTTTTTATTATTCGTAAAATTGTTTTAATCTAATTTCCTTCTTTCCTAAAACAGATTTTTTCCACTTGCTTTTATAATGCTCTCTTTTATGAATTTAGTATGAATCAAATTTTGTCAGTATTTTACTGAATGAAAATAGCACATTCAAAATGACAAGAATCGGTTTTCGGGGACTAAGCAGTCCTCCTGAGCATGCTGGGTATGAAGACGGCTTGCAGCGTGCTCTTGATTCACATGCAGAGGCAGTTTTTAAGATGCCAATATCTTGCCTGTTTTTATTTTTCAAAATATCTTCTTTTTGACATGCAAGTTTCTCATCCCTGACTCATGACCAAGATATTCTTTTTATCTAAGATCTGTAGGTCCTTTGTTGCTGTAAAACTGAACTAGTGTAAAATAAGTAAAATAATACCACAGTTACCACAGATTACGAATGTGCAATGTATGTTTTCATTCTTTAGACAGTATTACCACCAAACAATAACTTAGTTGATGTTCATTACGTATTTGAGATAATACGTATGTCGGATTTATGCTCGTGATTAGAATTGGGCCCAGTTAGATGCATTCCCTTCACCAGTGCTGTTGACAGCGGGTCTCCTGGTCTGCTTGATGTTTCATAGCTCTCTTGTAGCCAGCGTGGCCTTCTTCCATCCTCTGTTCAGGCATGCACAGAGTTTATGTCCCTGTTTTTCTGAAAACCGAAAGCATTTTCCTTGAGGTTGTAGTCTGCCTCCAAGCTCACCTTAAACAGAGAAAATATAACAGACAATAATCCAAACTGGTATATACTACATATATATATAGTATACCTGCATCCCTATTTAACTTAACATATACTCCATGAAACGACAGGGATGCTGGGAAACTGGGGAATCGCAAGGTGTTGGATCAGTCACTTATTCTGTCCTGGTCCCTTTTCCCAGAACTCGTTCCATTCTTGTGTTGGTTCGTCCCTACGAGGGCAGCTGAGTTTACAGTACGTTCAAAGGTTTGGGTATCGGCCCCCAGATGAAGGCAGCGCTTTGAAGCACAGGATGGAAAAGAGAAAAGTGGCATAATTAAAGTAATTAAAATCATCATATCGGCAATCTGCTGTAAGAAGTTGGGTAATACTGTTTACCTTGGATCACTGCTGCCGTGTCACACAGGAATCCTAGATGCAGACAGTCTCCGGTGCAATCCTCGAAGAGAAGATGGTGCCGGTCGGCCAGTTTCAAGGAACGATGAGCAGTTGATGGTTCAAGGCTGCTTGTTTTGGCCACTTGTTTCTGTTTCTGGTCACGTCTCTCTTCCTTTATCACCATATCCGTGATTATGCTCCAGAACAGCCCCGGGGACATTTTTACTTGTCGACAATCTGGTTATCAGGTAAACTGGGTGTGTACAGGAAAAACTGCTCCTTGGTGTGTTAACAGCCAGCTTGGCATTCACACCTGAACAGTTGCAAGGCAGGCATCGGTGAATGTTTTCCAGCTCAAAAAGTCTGTATATACAAAAGTTTGTATATTACACCAATAGCCGATGAGTTCAAATGGTTTCTTTTAAAAGAAAATCTTTTAAACACATTTGCTCAGTTATTTTGTTTTCACCCATGTACCTATAATCATATCCAACCAATTATTTGGAAATCTTTGATCACTGCAGAGAAGGTCAATTTGGAGTAAATCTTGTTCTTTTGTTTAGTGGATGCCTTTTTCCCAAAGTGGCCTCCAGTTATGCACAAAGAAAAATTCAGTTCAGGTTGATAATTTGTTCAGTGGTGTTACAGTACAGCCCTCCTGGCACCTGAGGTGTTCAGTCACTCAGCACCCTAAAGTACAGGGAAGACTGAGTAGTCACAGAGATCAAATTCAATACTCCAGACATAGAGATTTCATTTTGTTGATGTGTCCATCAAAGAGGGGCGAGCCTTGTCCTCCTGGGGCTCACATATCTCCAAATTCCTGCAGTATATGTGACGCTCCTCTCCCAGCCCCAAAAGAAGGAAATAGCATATTTTCTGATCTCCTTATTTCTGGTGTGGAAGCGGGCTCCTGTCTCTAGCATTGCTGTGCAGTGGTGCTTGAGGAATGTGAAATTGTACATAATTACACCATGGATGCAGAACCAGGACCGTCTGACTACTGTCAGCAGAGCCCAGACAGGCCAACGGCCTGCGTGCCTGGGCACCTCAGCCGCCGCGTTCCCTGTCAAAACCGCAGGAAAACCCAGAGAGAAAAGCTAAGAAATGTGTTTCGGGATGTAAAAAAAAACAGGCAGGGATGCATCATTTTGCATTCCTATTTTTTTTTTGTAAATATGAGTTATTCTTCAAACTCACTGCTTTTAATAGACACAAATGGTTTATGGCTGGGGCGTTTCTTTAGAAGTGAAAAGCACCCTTTTCTGCCCTGTAACTTGGGGCTTATTTTGGGGATTATTTTATCTGGACATGTTAGCCTACAAGGCAGGAAATTTGTGAAGACGATGTTAAAAGAAGCTAATCCGCAGCCAGTAATCACTTGCCCGTATTTAATTAAAGCTGAGAATGTGCATATCGGCTGACTGTTCCATTTAAAATAATCTTCTAATACGAATGCAAATATGCAAATATATTGGTTTGCAGAAAATGTTGCTAGAATATCCCAGTGACAAGCCCAGCCTCAATCAAATTCATGTTTAGGATGAGCTGGAAAGCAGAAATAGCCAGGATGATTCTTTCCAGTAGTGAAGTGGATTCATATGAAAAAGGATCTTTATACCAGACATCATGAGCAAGTCTTCTGTGATGCACTTAAGCTGTTGAGCTCCTACAGCCAACAGCAATTCAATATGCTATTAATTTCCACTCCTAATGACCGATAATCTGCTCCTCTGTGAACATAAACCGCTGTCATTTGTACAGCACTTGTCTCATCAATAATCACATAATTATTCTTTGTTTTGTTTACCCAAATGCTTACATAACCAGGTTATCTTCAGTAACAGCACATCAAATGGTTACTGGGAACTGAAATCTTCCAGTCGCTCGAGGCATCATGGATGACCTGCGGATTGTGTGAACAAAGATGGTCCTAAGCTCTCTGCCTTCATATCTGCAGCCTCACACTCTGGAGTGTTGGGTATTTTCTTCTCCATTCTCCTCTCTTTCTTTGTCGTTTTCTGAAGATGTTACGTCATAAATGATGCCGAATCCATCTGAGCCACCGATAAAGTTGTTATGAAAACACAAGGGGGTAAATTCCTAGACTCCATGTCTGAGGCTCCATACCTGCAGGCCCCTGGCATTGTGCATTTCTGGTTAAAAAATAAACAACACTACAGAGTGTGGAAGATCACGTAACAGTTAAGAGTTTTGATTTTCCTATTTATAGCTCACAAAGAATTTATTCATAGCACTAGCTGCATGACCTACGTAAGAAACATCGACAAGCTTGGGACATTTCTGAGTTGAGGAGTGCATAAATCACACGGCTGATTTAAAGAGGGTGGGGCTTCCTTGGTAATGATGTGGACTTTTCAGGTTGACATTTCAACCTTTGATGTGGAAATATACTGCCTGGAATGTGATCTTGGTGGTGTCTGCATGGGCATGTGGAAGTAAATAACGAATCAGTATCATCTAAATTATAATTTACTATGTACCTTCCAGAAGAAAAATGTTTCCGGTTCTCTTTAGACCCTCTGCTCCTTCAGGTGTGCCACTTCCCTACGGAGCCTTCTTCTGGAGCAGACCATGTTTCTAAGGCTTGCTCTCGAAAATCACTTGACTCCCTTGGTGCTGCATTGAACCAAAAGGACCCTCCGACATGGCAAAGAGCGATACTGGAGCAGCACGTGCATCTAGAGGGTCAACATGGCTTCTGATTTTTCTAGTAGCTTTTTTCATGTCGGGGTTCTGTCAAAACGGCGTGCATCTTAAAGACCTGCTGAACTCCAGGGTCCCCTCAAGCACCCGCATGAAACCAAAGTCCACTGCTCACAAATCTATGACATCAGCGAGGGTTTGATTAACATATGTACAAAATTTCATTAATTAAATTGAAACTCCTGCTTGGGAGAGTAAAAAAAAGTCATTTTCATTTATGTTCCATTACATTTGAGAACAGGCAAGGCAGATAGAACCTGAAGCATAAAGCTGTCAAGGAACCAACTAGGCATAAGTGCTACTATGTTGAGCATCCAAGGATTGAATAGAAGCAAGAGCTAGTTACATACCAGAGCATGACAGGATACAAAACACACCGGCTAAGGAATAGCAGAAGACAGAAGGACGGTTGCTGTATGAAGTGGTTGAGGTGTTGGCGGAAAAGATGGGTCTTGGGGCGTTTCTTAAATGTCGAGAGCGATTCTGCAAGCTGGATGGGTAGCTCACTCCACCTCCGAGGAACCACATAGGCGTAATGTCTGGGTTTAGATCTATTATCAAGCTCTATTATCTATTTTCAATATGTAATATTTCATCTCCACTGTCTTTGCATATACATTACCTCATCTCCATGTGCAATATGGACTACAGTGCAACTTCTCGCAACTGACACAGTTGCAGCACAATGCACTGTATATATATATGTATATTTATTAATTTTATATTGTATTAGAAATTCAGTTTTGTTATTTTTCAGTTTTTTTCTTCTCTTTTTTGCCTTCTAAAAGGCACTGAAAGGGACTGACCCCAGCTTCGTTCTACTTGTACAATGATAACAAAGATTCTGGGATCTGAATCTGAATTCTGAAAGTGGCAGAGAGAGCATTGGCACCAGGCAGCACTGGCTTGCCGGAGCAGATGAAACAGGGTTTAGGGCTTGATTAGGGACTGAACAGCGATGGCTGCTCTTCTGATAATGGCCCTGAGAGCAATACTAAGCACTTTTCCTTCCGCACCGTCAATGTGGCCGGGCTGCGGCTTGGCCGGTTACCCCAGATGATGGCAGATGTGGCTCTCTAACCAACAAAGATACGACCGGCATGACGTCACACTGTATCCAGACTTCATTCCCACCAAAACTAAAAACAAATGCTGTGAATGTCCTCTAATGCTGACTTTCTTGAGAGAACAATATTTCGACAGCATACTTTCGAGTAACGTAAATTCCAATATAAATGGTTGTGGTATCCCATAGTTTACCCAGCCTCATCATGGGGGGATAGATGGGGGGGTACCTTCCTCATCATTCTTTTACAGCTTAACTTTAAATTTTAATTTTTAGCAATGCTGCTTAGTTAACATCTAAAGAACCTCCACCTTTCAAATTCTGGACAGGGATCTAACGTCTAGCAGTAGTGATTTGATATTGATGTGGGGTATTTAAAAAAAAAAACATGAAATATTTTACTCAACTTAAAACTATGATATATATATGTTTGTGATATTATTTATATAACCGTCTCCAGGTTCTACAACCAGGCTAGTGTGAAAGATATGTTATAGGAATTCAGAACCTTCTAAAGGGTCATTCTCTCTAATGTTCTTTTTTTTGGCAAAGCTACTGAAAGTGTAAAAGTTTAAAATCAGCAGTGTATGTCTGTGCAAAGGCCTGAGATGAATATCAAACTCAAACGATGCTCATGACAGATTTAGTCTGATTTCTTGCCAGGTCACTAAGGCAACATTAATTAAATCTTCAGTTACACCCCTTTCTTCAATATGAGTTTAAATCTCTTTGCTTGCAGTCTTTCATTTTTAAGCTCAAACATCTTGTTAATTTTAGTGTATATACTACTCTGGAGTTAGTTGCCAGTTTGAAAGTTTATGAGAAATCTATATATTAAACATAATCATGAGGGTGTTTCTTTTTTAACGTGGGACCTTGTTCCGTGATGCAGTTTTCTTGATTGTTAACTACTAAGCTTTCATTTCCACCTAAGTGCATATGTTAATACCAGCCAAACTACCTGAAATTTCCAGCCTAGTAACAGGACCACTGTTAGGATCTTAAGACCCCCAGGGCTCAGCCCTGGTTCTCAAGCTGAGAGCATCAATGTTAAAACATCTGAGCTAAACAAATCACGCCCTCCCAACTATGGTCAGTAACATCTCTCCATCATCCCTTGCTGATTGCCTAGTACAGGGTCACGGAGACCTTACTAGGATGGGATTTCAGTCTGTTGCAGGAGAAACACATGCACACACATATTTTCTATCTTATTTGAAACGGCGCAGCTTGTAACAATCTTTTCATCTTCAGGGAAGCTTGATTAACTACCTTTAAAGAAAGTGAATTGATTCTTAAAATGGCCTTATAAATTATTCTCTTATACTCTTACGGAGCAGAAAAACCTAAATAATTGATGAATCTAGACTCGGAATGATAATAGCAGGTCTTACAAACTATATCCTGCAACACCTTTATCTGCAACTTTATTACATATGCACAAGCACGTATGTCGTGGCCTATTTATTTTAAAGCATGGTATTGCTAGGAATCCATTGTCATGTGCTATATCAAGTCACAATGATCATCCAGACACCTTCTAGCCACTTATCCTGGTCAGGGTTGGGGGGGGGGCGAGGCCATGTAAGGGAACATACACACCTGGACCCATGAGAAACAGGGAGAACATGAGTACACCCCACAGGCACAGAAAACCCAGGACTCGACCCCGAACCCGGCTGGTGTGATACAAAGGTGCTACCTACTGAGCCTCCATGCTACTCATCCGTTGCAATGCAACCAAATCAATAAAACAACAACAGTTCGACCATTGGCCGGCACAACGCACCGTTAGCATTCCGCTAAAGACACAGGGAAGTCTGCACCACAGCAATGAGGCTGCAGCAACAAGGAAAGATCAAATTAAAAAGGAAGACAGGTGGGATGACCCATCAAGGGAAGGTGGGAGGGGCTCATCCGAAGAAGAGAAGCGTTCTTTACGCGCAGGGAGACCTGCATCTGCTCCCTCACGCGAGGAGTTTATATTTATGTGCAGATTTCTTTTTCCCGTCTACATTCGCTTCCTCATTAGTGTGCGGATGAACCGCTCCTCTCTCCTCACGCCCCTGCGCCTCATGCCGCCCCGACGACGGCTGACAGCTCAGAAGATGCGGGGAGGGCGGAGTAAAGCCTGGATGCCAGGGATCTGGGACGCCTTTGGCGGGGAGACGGCTGCTTTCCCGGAGGAGTCCCTGCTCGGTAATTGGGGCTTGTTTAATTGCTGCCAAATATTATGAGAGACGTGTCTTTTTTTTCAGGCTAAGAAATGTACTCCTGCATTCTGATGAGGCGCAATTAGCCAAGACTGCGCTCTTCGGTATGGCTTCGCTAAAACCTCAGAAAACCTAAGACAGCTGTGGGTAATGAGGCAGCAAAATAAAACCAGTATAAAGACCCCCCCTCCCCCCCGCCAATGCAAACTCTATCCAAATGCTAATGGATTGAGAAAACTGAAGTGAATATTGTACCTGAATCCCTGAAAGGAAACGGTAGAAGTGTTCAAACTTTCTCCTTGAATGTCTTATGCAATGAGAGTCCTCCCAAACTCAGTGGTGCAGGTTGATCCTCCTGGTGTTGGAGCAGTACGTGTGAGTCACCTCATCCTCAGTGTAGACAAGATAATACATACAGATACATGTTATAAAAACCAAACATGCACCTTGTCTCAACAGAAAAACCACAGCAGGCCCTCCTAGGTCCTTCTACCTCACCTCATTCCATTGTTCATAATGCTGCTCATCCAATATTCCAGATTGATCGTCGGTCACTTTCTAATTTCAGTTATTTTATATCAGCATATAAAACAATATCCATACTATACCTCTTGTGGTAATTTTCTACATGCCCATATTTTACAGTCCCATGTGATAATCACTAGTATGGTGATGTCATTGTGGTAGTCCCCCGTGTGTCCTGTGTGATAATCACTAGTATGGTGATGTCATTGTGGTAGTCCCCCGTGTGTCCTGTGTGATAATCACTAGTATGGTGAT
>JAODKC010000137.1:9080251-9101531 GCA_026777985.1 Mormyrops attenuatus
TCTCATGAGGAAACGCAGCTTTTTGATATAAAGTTTTTCTTGTTCCTGAATACAAATATTTTTTAAAGTATTTGTTCAAAATAAGTATTTGTAAAAAACACGTTATTTGTGCCTTTCCGAATATTGTATTCGGGTTCGGCTCCACCCCTAATATGGACACATGGGGATTGTAGGAGGTGGGACTGAAACTGGCCTGGCAGTGCAGGCGCCCCATCCCTGCTCATCCCCACTTCCAGTATCCCAGTCACCCATGCAATTCCCACACCACTGCCACCAAGTCCACCTGCAGCCACATAGCCAGCCTGCAGTGGTACATGCAGCCCTTCAGCACCAGCAAAGCCTGTCAGCCGATCCAAGCACAGTCAGAGGTCAGAGGTCAGAGGACGCAGAGGTCCTTACATGCCAATTATACAAGATGAAACTGAAAAAGCTGAAAAGAAAATTTTTTAAATCGAAATGCAAAAGATGAAACTAAATTTATAAATATAAGCATTACAAGAAAAATTGGTTATGAATTTGTTATCTTTGTTATGAATGAGCCCTAGATTAATATACTCTTTCACTCTTTTTAGTCTCTTACTTGGAAATCAATTAAATATGAAATATTTCCATTGCAAGACTTGTGATTTACTATTAATAGTGTCACTGGTCGATAACCGAAATGAAACGATCCTTTGTTTGCTATTTGCACGAGAACGTTGGAAGGCTTCTCCTTACATACTCCATCTTGTTCTCCATAAGTGACACAGACACATGTACAGGTGAGAGCTAGCTGGGGGGGGGGGCTGGGTCACAGCACAGGCTCAGCCAGCATGCAGTACCCTCGGAGCTTGGGGATAAGGGCCTTGCTCAAGGGCCCACAGACAGGTGACTGATCTGCTGAGGCTGGGCCCCCAACCGTAACCATGTTTCATTTTGTGTCCGAATTCAGAGTATTGTGTGATGTTTATTGTAATAAGCCAAGGTCTGCCCTAATCACCCAAAGTAGGATGCTGCGAGGTAGTCGAGGGTAGCTGCCGCCTCAGCTGGTAGGTCGGTCTCATCGTGCAGGGACTGTCTACGTCCCCATCCACCTCACACACATCCCCCACCAGAGGCACCTTCCAAGCTACAGCTATGCTATGCTGCAACTACTGCAGCTCTGTCTGGCTCTGTTATTATACCTGTCAGTGACCAAATGGTTGCACCATAAATTATAGAGGTTACTCACAGCTTATTTACCTAAACATTATTTGTCTAGAATAGCTTATTTGTAGGCATTAACTGAAACAGACTATAACCCTCATCACCTATGCAAACAGGCCCACTGCTTCATCAGGACACCTACAGTATGCACCTTTCCACCACATTCCTTGTTCTGCTGTGTGCTGCATTGTAGCGCCCCCTTCTGATGATTTTAAGCCAGGCCACTTGATCACGCAGTATGTAATAAAGTTGGCATCATAGACAGTCTGTGCATTTATAGAGTGGTAGCCCTTTCTGTTGACATAGTCAATTTCGTGGTGCGACCCACTGCTGGGGCCTGTATCACGAAGCCGGATCTCTTGCTTAGCTGGATGTAAGGTACTCCAGTTTGAATGGACTGTATGCCATTCACTTTACCCCAGATCCAACAAGCTATCCAGCTAAGCTTGCCTTCATGATACAGATCTCCTGGGATGTCATTTATAAATCGTGTGTAGGAATAGTTTTTCTCATAAACCATGCATATGCAAATTTTTACACATAAAAGATTCTTTATCAATTTCTTCTTATGCATAGAAATGTGTGTATATGTTACGGGCTTTGAACACAATCATTTGATCTCACCATAAAAGATTTCAAGGATTTTAATTCTGTAAAATAGTACAGAAAAGGATGACAGACCGACAGGAAGATAGACAGACAGACAGATAGATAGATACTTTATTAATCCCAAAGGAAATTTAGGCATCCAGTAGCTCAAGAAACACAATGATAGACACAGTAATACCCAGGGTCATAGAATAAAACACAAGGATTGTAAAGCAGAGACATGCAGGGTAAATTTGCTCTGTACTCTTCCTTAGTAGACATAGGCTGTAACCCAACAGATTTTATTTCTTATTAGCAACATTAATTTGCAACCAGACAAACGTAGCTTCTTCCAAACAACAAGCCAAGCAAAATCAGCACATTTATAGTTGTTGCAGGTCTCATATGAGGTCTATTGTCCCCACCTAGTGGCCAAGTAATTAAATGCACAGTCAGTGAGTAACTTCTTTCTCTACAGGATTTTATGTTAACAAACTGTTAATTAATAACCGGAGGTAAGAGTGCCACACAGCGGGTGTTTCTCAATATGCGTACTTCACCATACTTGTGTTCTCATCTACCCATTTTACACCATCTCCCAGTGCCGCAGACCGGTTCCAATACTAAGACCAGAAGTACAGAGGACAGTAAAAATCCCTGGATGTCGTTCTTGACCCCCCCAAGGATGTATGCATCACCGCTGCGGACACCGGTGGCACATTCTCCACCATCAACAGTCCCCTTGACCCCTGGGGAAGGTGGAACATCGAGCAGTGGCGAGCGGCTCAGGACATCCGCATTCCCATGATCTTTATCTGGTTTAGGTATAATCTCATATAAAATCTCATATTCATGGGCCTGCATTGCTGGATTCGGTGTGACATCATCTGTGCAACGTCCTTCATTTCATGAAAGGGTCACAACAGAAGTCTGTAAAGCAGTAAATTTCCTGCCATAGAGATATTTATCGAACCACTACATGCCAAACACTTTATACTTGTTTCTGCTAAACGTCTGTAAATGTATCTTAGCAACACCTGTACCTAAGCTGTATGCTTGGGATTTATTATCTGCCTCGCTTGTATGTCACTTTGGATAACAGCATCTGCTCAGTAAATAAAGGCAAATGCAAAAGTTGTTTTTTAGCTGTGAGATAATGGACATTCTGAGCCTGGACCAGAAGGCCCTGAAGTGCAATCAGAGGATGAAGTACACAACTGAAGACATATAGACATATAGTTCAAAACCCTACTGCCATTGTTCACAGGTACCTGTTGATATTTTTACTTTAAGTGATTCTTGTAGCCCCAGCTTGATTTTCCAACATGCTTGGTTGAATTAGCTGATGGTTACTGGATCGTAGGAACTGGTTATGGGAACAGAATCCAAACTGGCAGCTGACCTTGAAACATCGTCAGCTATATTTCTCCTTCACCCAAGTAAATATGAAAGATTCCCAAAGTTTCATCACTGAATTTTCATGGACAAAGGAGAGCTGGGGAGGCAAAGACAGGCACGTGGTTTAAAATCACCAAAAAAAATCTGACAACATTGTACTTTAAAGGGAGTTCAACATTATGAGGTTAATGCAAATGATATAAAATATGCCAGTAAAAGAACAGTTCTTATTGGTTAATGGCTCTGTTACTTTGATACTTTTTGCATTGACGTTCAGATCACACCTAAGACTCATTCAATCTGGTCCACTGATTACATTTAACTGCCAGCTTCACCCCATTTAACATGTTTTACCAATCGGTCCATGTAAGGAACCCTACTGTAGAGAATTTCAGTGTGTGGGAGGAGCGTCTGAGACTGAAACAATCCCAGCATCTGGGAGGGATTTCATGAGGAATGAAACATATGTAGCACACACAAAGACTTCTTGATAAGCAGGCTCTAGTATGTTACAGATCAACGAGAATGAGTCTTCCAGCAGAGGAAGGTTTGTTTTTATATTTCTTACTGTATTTTCAGTTTATAGTTTTAATTATAATAAACTGAGTTTCTCATTTGTTCAAAAATAAATCATTTTGCTATAAATGACTTCCCTCACTTTAAAGCAGAGGTGGTTGATCTATAAAGGTAGATGTGCCAGTACCTCCAGTGTTTTTAAGATTCAATTATGGAACAAGTAACTTTAAAGCAACTCATTACTAAAATGTTATTATCATCTAAAAACACATTTTCCATCTTCTTTGGAAAAAATCACTATTATAATATTATATAATATTGTAAAATGTATTACCTTCTTACCACTTCAATTTCTTTAGCCACCACACCGGTGATAACATTTCATTTGCTATGTGTCTTCCTTAATGTTTTAACAGAAATTTCTAGTTCTGATAAGTTACAATCGATCTGTGTTTGTTTTTGTTTCTTTTAGGATATGAATACAATAAAGAACTCCGGATCGTCCTGTTGGGTAAAACTGGGGTAGGAAAGAGTGCTGTGGGGAACACCATACTGGGGAGGGAAGAGTTAATGTCATGTCTCAGCTTCAGCTCAGTCACCACAGACACTGTAAAGAAATGTACAGTGGAAGACAACAAACTGGTGGCTGTGGTGGACACCCCAGGTCTGTTTGACACAGAAAAGCCCAATGAGCAGATACAGAAGGAGATAATGAAATGTATTCAGTTCTCCTGTCCAGGGCCACATGCTTTCCTGGTGGTGATGCAGCTGACCAGATTCACAAAAGAGGAGAAGATGTGTGTTGAAGCTCTGCAGGAGATCTTTGGTGAAGAAGCAAGAAAGTTTATGATCATCCTGTTCACTCGTGGAGATGATCTTGAAGACCAAACCATTCACGAGTTTGTTGAAAATGCTGAGCCCACTCTGAAGGAGGTGATCAAAAAGTGTGGGGACAGATATCACGTCTTCAACAACAGGGACATGGCCAACAGAGCCCAAGTGAAGGAGCTGTTGGACATTATTGACCGCATGATGGCCTTGAATGGGGGAGGCTTCTACACACAGGAGATGTATGAGGAGGCAGAGGCCAAGATCAGGGAGAAGATGGAGGAGATTAGGAGGAAGGAGGTTTTTGGTAAAATCAAGAATTTCTGGCGGGATAAGGATGAGGAAGAGAAACACTACAGAAAGATGGCAGAAAATAGTTATCTCAACTGTAACTTTAAACAGAATCTAATGCAGAAAGTTAATAGTGCATACAGAGTTGCACAAAATTGATGTGTTTTGTCCAAATAAAGGTGCATCTTCCCATTTGTGCAGATGAAACTGACAGTGTCTTTAAAGGGTCCTTACAATCTTGTATGAAAAACTTAAGCCTCAATACTCTTCAATGTTTGTTAAAGAATAATAATCAGTTTTATTTACCATGAAGGAATCATATGACTGTATCATTTAAGAAACCTTAAAATATACAGTTTAATTGTTGAACTACATATTCCATATATTCTCTGTCTCAGAGTGTGATTATTCCTCCTGGACGGGGTGGTGGGGGCCTGCAGTCTATCCCAGACAACTAAGGGCACAAATCAGGGTAGCATGTGATCTGGATTCAATACGAAGGGTGTCATTTCATTCATGTGCTTTGATCTGTATGCTGTATTACTTTTAATAAACATTATAAAGGCTTCTTTCTTTGTTTTACTGTGAACAACATGTCAGATTAATTGTAATTCATAAATTTATTGTCATGTTTGTCTTTTTTTGGAGTCATGTCACTCAGCTAAATCTAAATCTCATAATTTTAACTCTTAAGACACCATAATTTGACACTTAAGAATACATTAGACAACATAACTTCAACCTCTACACGTCTGACTTCAGGTACAGGTCTCAGTCATGTCACCTGCAGAAATTCCACAGGAAATCCTTTCTACAGGAAATCCTGTCTACCTGTGGCAATAAGACTGTAGTAATAACGCTTCCCCTTACTGTAGATAGATCTTTTTCAGCAACAATACCATGGAATGTTTGTTTCATCCCCTCATCACAAGCTGCTATCTCATTTTATTGCACAAACACTAAGTCACTTTTCATGACCGCTTGCACTAATTATCTGTTACAGTTATTTGTTAATTTGTTTGATTTATTTCATTAATCTGTTTTGCACATTTACTACTGTTCTTTTTTAAGCTCTTTACTATCTTATCTTTATTCCTCTTGTTGCACTGAGCATGTTAAGACAAAAGAATTTCTCTTGGGATAAATAAAGTTTTTCTTTTCTTATCTTATCTTATAACAAGTCAGAATAGCCTATCCTTCCTTCTTAAAACTCCTTATCCAGTATGAAGTCACGGGGAAGATGAGTTAATATCTACAAGCAGTCCATTATATAGGCCACTGGCTTGTGAAATAGTTTGAGGAAATGCCACTGAATGTCATTTTAAACTAGAACTAGGAAGTTGATCGCGGTAATGTGGCACGTTAATTTTAAAGTCATGACGTGTTATTATTTCATAAATCGCGTTAACACATCCAGTATTTACTTACCCAAATGGGAGAATAGTATGAGCAAATTTTTTTTTAAAATACAGAGCTACAGTATTCCTTCCTGGTTTTAAACAACAAGAGTTTAGGTTATGACGTTGCACAGAATCCCAGATTTCAAAGATAAGCAAAACAGTCAATTAGCATCTCAAAGGGAAGGTTTCAGGAGGGAAACATGGAAGGTAGGGTTGATTCGCTGCACGGTCACCGGAAGACAAAGACGAACTGCCGAGGGACTTGTGACCTTGGTGATGGGAAAAGGACCAACAAACTGGGGAACCAACTTCCGAGACAAAACCCGTAGAGGAAGGTTCCTAGTATCCAACCACACCTTCTGCCCCACACAGAGTGGGAGCACCAGGATTTCTCCATGTGAATACGGGCAGGAAGGACCTGGCCATATTCCAGGTCAGTTTTTTGCCCTATTTTGCGTGTTTGCTATATGTGGCAGGTCGAAATGCTTGGTATCGCTGTCAATATGAATGTGTATACATAAAATCATTTTGAATAGGATCTATTGGTCTGAAGGCTTTAGATTGTTGGGCGGAGGCAGGTGATCAAGGTCATCAACGTATGCCGTTTTAAGTGCTTTAGTGCTTTTTTGTAAGATTTAATGGTGTCATTGGCATGACTTTGCATTTGTTTTGTAGCGCACCCAGTTTGTGCCGCGTTAGGGGTATATCGGTTGCTGGGTGCCTCCTGCTTTGTGGTATTGGCGTTTGCTGAGGTAGGCCGCTTATTGTATCCTGTGAGCCTTGGTTGGGATGCAGTTTCATTAATTAACTTTGGTCACTGGCCTGCTGTTTTTCTAGTGAGCAAGATCATGGAGCTTGCCACATTCTCTTTCCTCTGCTTTTGGGGTGTGTTCCAGTGCATTGGTGGGTATATGTGAGCATATCCTGCCATTTATCGCATACCTTGCCGTGTAATTTAATTTTTTTCATTTGCTGTATGTTTTGCAGGTTTAGCTGCATATAGCAGTGGGCGTGATTGTTGCTCTCTCGGTTTCCATCTTTTAATCCCTGGCGATTCTGCTGCTTTGTCTCCATTGAAGTTTCATTTCTTCGTTTGGTGGCCCTTCCGAATGTGCGATTGGGAGGACCGCGATTACATTCATATCGCCCCTTTCGGTGGGTTTTGGTGTCCGCAGTGGAACAGTTTTTTTTTTTTTTCTTTGCTGTTTTGTTTGTAATTAATGTCGTGTTGTTTCGTTGAAGAAGAGCAGCGGGGTTGAAGTGCGCGGCAGGCTGAGCTGCAGGTGGTGGAGGTGGTGGTTTTCTTGGTGTTGCCATGGCTTCCGCTGGAGAGGTGTGTTCACGAGTGGTGTGTAGTGTCTGGAAGGTGCCCTCTTTCCAGCCAGCCGTGGTGAGCCCCAGTACTGCTCCTTGGTGTTTATAATTGTTTTAATAGCCTAACTGGCTTTTAATGTATTGAGTGTGGCAATTATGCTCCTAATGTTGCGGCAATTTCACAAATTGTTTTTTTCAGTTTTCGCAGCCTAAGGATGGCCTGTTTCACCTGCATACTGAGTTCCTTTGACCGCATGTTGTATGTTCACACCTCAATCTTCCAAATGTAAACAAGACCCCTCAAATCAACTCCAGCCCTTTTATCTGCTTAATTGATAATGAAAGAACGAAGGAATTGCCCACAGCTGTCCATGAAATAGCTTTTAAGTGAATTGTCCAATGACTTTTGGCCCCTTTAAAAAGAGGGTGGCACATATTAACGAGCTGAAACTCCTAGACCCTTCATCCAATTTGAATGTGGATACCCTAAAATGAAATCTGAGAGTCTGCACTTTATATCCGTGCCCATTGTATAACTTCAATTGTAATATATTTCAGTAAACAGGTAAAATAGTAAAGCTTGTGTCAGTGTCCAGATATATATAGAAATGACTGTATAGTGAGTCATAACAGCAGATTAAATGAAAAACTGCCGCACTGTTGTCTGCATGTATCAGCAAAGGAAACCTGTCGGTGAGGTATTCCGATGAGCTCTGATCTTCCTCATTCTGCGATGGCAGCAGGTGTCAATAAAGCCTGATAAACTTAGGAGCGGCAAAGCCAAACCCACACAAAAGCGGGCCTGCAAGAATATCTGGAATGTTCTGCACTTTCAATTTCTCAACTAGTGCCACGTTCAAAAACACTGCTTGATGAGTGTGAAAACTTCTCACACACATATCAAACACCAGCAAACACCGGCATATAAGTAAAATGACGAATAAAAGTATTAAGGCGTTTCTTTTGCCCTTGGAACTCGGATTCCGAGTTTTGAAGCCGGAAGTGACGACATGCGGGCTCCCGTTATGTTCATGTTTAGTGCAAGGGAGTCCTTATCTCCACGCTTTTGTGATGCAAAATATAGGTGACATTAGGGCAGGTCAGAGGGACTCCAAGCACCAGTGACCATTTTACCTGGAGATTTGCTAATGGTGCTGAGTCACGATCAGGAAAACCTAGATCCTCATGCATATCAACAGCAAGATCATTAGCTTTACGCTTTCTGACTAATCTATGCCATTCTTTATTTTATTATCTAATAAATGTCCACCGTTCTTCCCTCTCCTCTGTAGTCAATCTGAAGAACCATCTTCTTCACCTCCATCCCTTTTATTCATTTTCATGTATTTATCTAGCAGATCTTTGTCCAAAGTGGTCTACAAGTGGGAGAGAGCAGGGTCAATATCCCTGGAGCAAGTGACTTTAAGAGCATAAAGTAAATGGGAATAAACAAAGACTAAATTCTCACGCACAAGTGATCAGACAGACCCTTGTGGTGCATCTTTGCATATTTTTCTATGCAGAGTAAATGTAGTCTATTGTGTACGTGAGAAAACTCACTGGTTAACATTCTAAAGCATTATTATAGAATTCTAAACACAAAATGATTTTGTTTCTGACCACCTCAATATTAAACCAGTCAAATTATTTTGTTTCTGATGGGCACATCAGGTAAATGGCCACCTGGGAATTATCCCAAGTCTCCCGACTTGCCACTCCAGGCCTGCTTGGAGGTATTAGACTCAATCCACAGCCCATAATTTCCGTAGTGTGTGATTGAGTGTCTTTGAGTGTGCTCCCCGTTTTGGATGGACGTAAAGGGTGTTCCCTTGCCCTGTGGTTTCTGATGTAGGCAACAAGCTGTCCACCACCGTGAACTAGATACATCTTTTGAGATCTTTTGATAGACAGCCTTGAACGTTCATGAAGCCCAGACTTTAAACAATGAAACCCTGTTTACAGTCATCAGCTGATAAAGGCAGAAAGGACAGCATCAAACCAACTGGAACATTCAAATTTGCACGGAATTCAAGGAATTCTACCTGGAAGAATGTACATTTTAATAATACAAGCAAGGTTAAGTTCCATTAAACGTATAAATGTTATCTGAAGAGAAAAAAAGGTGTCTTGTTTAATGGGATGTATCTAATATTGTTCTATGTTTTGGTAACTATAATTAGAAAGAAAGGACATTTATTAAACAAAAGACAAAGCTTTTGTGTGTTTTTTTGGAGATACTCAGTCCCATTTTATTTAAATACAAAAATGAAAAACAAAAATAATTAAACTGGTTCTATTAAGCTCATTTGCATGCTATAAACTAATTATTCGCAATGACTGGAGCAAGATAAGTAAGTCAGTTTAGAGACATAACTTGACTTGTCACTGACTCCACTTGAGTCTTAAGCCTTTCAATTTTAGGTGACTCAGTTTCATCTTAGTGCAGTAATATTAATAACAGCCGGTTTTTAACGGACATGACAGTTAACAGTGTAACTGGCCATTTACATTTTGTTTTTAATCATGTTTTCTGGCATCTTTAGCCACTGTATCCAAAGCTTAACACATGGCATGTAACCTGAAAGACACCGTGTCTACATGTACATACAGTATGTGCTGTAACATATAGACATAAGGCTCACGTAAACTGGTGAAAACCGGTGCTGAATCTAATTTAACCAATTTTACTATTATTTCTTAGTATTAAAGCAAAACACATTTACACATAGACGTACTTTCTTTGTCTTTTCTTCCATCTCTCTGAGCATTGTTGTCTTTGCCTCTTGTCACTGGGCTGCCTTGTGCCTGCATCTTCCTTCCATCTCTCACCACACCTTGAGCTTCAGTTGCAGCAGTGTGGCTCCCCTCTGATTTCTGGTTGCCTTGTCTGTCTCCCAATCTCCAGCCTTCATGTCTTGAGTCAGCCCAATGTTTCTGCTTGTGCCGTTCTTGCTGGGGGTCACCTGGAGCTCCTCTCATATTTTTCTTTTTATAAACATCATGTTGGTTCATCTCAAGGTATATTGACTTAAAGGTATCCCTACTATACACCCTTCTGCAGTCCTCCCTCTGCATCTCGGAGCTGCTCTCTCTGGATTCCCCTGCCCTTCTTTTCCCGTAACTGGTATTTGCTGAGTCAGTGATATTTGTTCTTATTGTGTCAGGATCCCTGACATTGTGACCCTGTGTGGTGCCCAGAGCAGATGCTGTGCCTTGTGCATCATAATCACCCATCATTTCAGGCTTCTTCTTGACTCTGTGTCTGTTGTCACTCACACAGGCGTTTTCTCTTTGTGACTCCGGAACCCCTCCATCTTTCCCCATTCTGGAGTCCCTGACATTTACACTTGTCCTCTGTATGTCTAGATCACCTCTTTTATACAAGATTATGTCTCCTCTCATACTGCCAGCGTTTCCTGAATAATCACCATTGATTTGTGTTTTCAGAATCTTTTGGTTACCTGTGATATTCATCAGTTTGTTCTTTACGTTTCCAGCATGTGACTCATTAATATCTGTAGATATTCTTGGCATTTTGGGGTTTCTATTGTCACCTTCAGCCATTCCAACCTTCCTTTCGACAACATTCACAGAATCAGTCAGCTGTGTGTCCCCTTTACCTCTGCCCAGCATATCATCCACCGTGTTCAGAAGCTCTGTCACCTGCCTGTGATTGCTGGTGTCTCTGTTGTTGAAGACATGGTACCTGTTCCCACATTTCATCAGTAGGGCTTTGAGTTCTGTCTGAGCATTCTTCAGGAAGTCCTCAATGGTGATACCCTCCAGATCATCACCATAACTGAACAGAATTATCATGCGCCGTGTGACGTCTCGGCCAAACACACGTTCAGTCTGCTCCACTATCTTCTTCTCTCCCTCTGTGAAGCGACCCAACTGTAACACCAGAAGATAAACACAGGGATCTTCTGCCAAGGACATACATCTGTTAATATGATACTTAGGATCAGGGAGAGAGTCATCAAAGAAGTCTGGTGTGTCGATGACAGTGACCTGTCTCCCCTGAATGGACTCTGTCTCGTTTTTGCAGTCTGTGGTCACTGGTTTGCTGCTGAGGACAGACTGGAACCCATTCCTGCCCAGTATGGTGTTTCCACAGCAGCTCTTCCCTGAGCCTCTCCTGCCCAGCAACATCAGTGTGACAGCTAAAAGAAAAAATAATTTTGTGAAGATAATTTACAACACCACCCTGATTTCCAGTAAAATTGTATGCAAACAATGAGATTCTAAATAATCAGTTGTTTATTCCCTTGGATATAAAGATGTTTATCAAAAATGTATCATTTCCACAAGTTGCCATTATTTAGTTATGAGTGATACACTACTAAAACAACATATTAATTTTTCTGTGGTTTTTCTGCCTCACTTGTTCCTTAGAGCCTAGAATGAGATCATCACCCTGCAAGCTTGCATATAACACTTAACTTGAAAGAGCTCACATTCATAAATCATTCCTAATTAGACCAGGCCCATAGGCAGGGTAGGGGGCAGGGAGGTGATGGGCAAGGAGGTGGGGGGGTAGGTGGTCCGGTAACTCTACCAATAGTATCCCGCTTTTCAAGGCTGCCATCGTCACCTTCTGTCATTCCCGCCTTCCTTTTGACACGGTACGTAGAATCATTCACTTGTATCGCCATTCTCCGAACTGCTGAGTCATTGTTCCTCTCCGGTGCCTCCTGGTTCTCCACATACCTGGTGTTCTTTACACTTAGCTGTGTTTTCTGGGTAACTGGGCCCCCTTCACCCCTGCCCAGCATAACATCCACCGTGTTCAGAAGCTCTGTCACCTGCCTGTGATTGCTGGTGTCTCTGTTGTTGAAGACATGGTACCTGTTCCCACATTTCATCAGTAGGGCTTTGAGTTCTGTCTGAGCATTCTTCAGGAAGTCCTCAATGGTGATACCCTCCAGATCATCACCATAACTGAACAGAATTATCATGCGCCGTGTGACGTCAGGGCCAAACACACATTCAGTCTGCTCCACTATCTTCTTCTCTCCCTCTGTGAAGCGACCCAACTGTAACACCAGAAGATAAACACAGGGACCTTCTGCCAAGGACCTACAGGTGTCAATGTGGGGCTTAGGATCAGGGAGAGAGTCATCAAAGAAGTCTGGTGTGTCGATGACAGTGACCTGTCTCCCCTGAATGGACTCGGTCTCTGTTTTATAGTCTGTGGTCACTGGTTTGGTGCTGAGGAAGGACTTGAATCCTTTCCTGCCCAGTATGGTGTTTCCACAGCAGCTCTTACCTGAGCCTCTCCTGCCCAGCAGCACCAGTGTGACAGCTGAAAGAAAAATAAATTTTGTGAAGATCGTTTACAAAACCACCCTGATTTCCAGTAAAATTGTATGCAAACAATGAGATTCTAAATTTATGGAGTACCGCATAACACCTTCAAAAAATGGAAACAAAACTTCCTGATTTCCAGAAAGAAAATCCATTCAAACCACGATATTATTCAACATCCTAAAATCACATTTTGTTTTTGCTTGGTTACATAGGGATATTTTAGCAAAAATGTTTCTTTTTACATAAGTGGACGATTTTAGTTATGGATGATAAGCTGGTAACTGCCCCCTTAGAGTGTTACACATGACATGAGATTATTATCCAACTCCTTTGATATAACATTTACTTAAAAGAGTTCAAATATATGTAAATTTTATTGCTTGTTGGTCATTTATCACATTAATGGAGAAATCTTTCATGCTGTATTTAAATTTAAGTAACCTAATTAAGTGTAAGACATAGTTTTCCAGACTAATGTGCTATAACACTTAAAGTAGGCAGTTTCTCACATGAAACACAGATTATACATTATTTAAATAATTTTAGAAGATGATGAAACCTTAACTGAAATGCTTTTTATTCTTGAATTGATCTATTTTTTATACGTTTTGTCAACATTATTGTGCTGTCCAAAAGCATAATTATCTATTTAAGTTGGAATTGATTGAGCCATAGAAAAAAACATAAATCAGAGAAATGTTCTAGGTAAAATAAACTGCTTGGAAAATGAAATACAGCTACAAGATCCTGTTTTCAGGAAATATCTTGTACGATTTTGAAGGCTCCTTTTACTAAAAAGAAACAAGAGTTGAATACTTACTGTCACCCTTTGTCATTTCTGTTTATGCACCTGGAACAAACCTGACCATTTTGCTAATGTCTCACGGAGTTATAGTGCTTTTGGTATGTCTTTAAGTGAGGGCGGGCCTCTGGTACATCTTTAAGTGAGGGCGGGCCTTTGGTATGATTTTAAATGAGGGCGGGAGCATTGGATGGGAGGTACTTAACATTACTTGGCACACAAATTCCCTCAGCATGCCTCAGCATTACTCTGAATCCATATAAAGGAAGCAGTGAATCTCTGCAGGGTTAAAGGTTGGGTTCTCTTTCAAAATCAACTCATTAGGCAACTTAGACAGTCGCCTAGGCGACCAACATTGGAGAAAATTGGTTTGCCCATACCCCTAAAAGTACTTGCACTCTCTGTGGTAAGGACTGCTACACGATGTCGGTGCCAACTTAGCCAGCCAATGTCACTTTGTCTTGGATGATGTGCACCTCGCTGTCGCTCTGCAGTGCAGAAATACCTTGCCAATTAATTGTCATGTTGCAATACCACCAAAAACAAGTCTGTATACTCAGCATAGAAATTCTATTAAGAATATTTGCTATCCAACTGTTGGGTATCAAAATCAGTGCAATTGAAGTTAATGCCATCAAAGAAGTAATAACATGTATTGCTTGAGTTCCTACAATTAGGTATTAATTAGACTTCAACAGTAATATGTTAATGTATTGACTTTGACAGCCGAGGTCTTTCGTTTATTCTTACAGCTCTACATCTTTGTTTGATTATGTTCTGTGAAATATTTTTTAATTGCTAATTTCCTTCAAAGCACCTGTCATATAAGACACATTATTTTAGTGTGTAACTATTTTTATATATTTTTTTTCATCATGTGATAATGTTGCTGTGCATTGACTCTGCCGTCGGCTGCGGTGATGCGGGTGGGGTGAAGCTCGCCCAGGGGTGACACACGGGCTTCAGCCTGGCCTGGTCATATTAGGGTTTCAGTGTAAAAGCCTTCAGTGGAAGCCTTAAGGTGAACAGCCGAAAAGAGGATCAAAGGACGTTCAGTAATACTGACTTCACTGCTCATGTCTTTTTCAACCCATTAGAAAGTTTCAAAGCAACTGAATTTGATTATTTTTTTGGAACAATAAAACACAAAAGCTTATATAAATATGGTCCGGTGAAGTGCGCACAAAACTGACACTGGATCAGCCTCTCCAGGGCTTTTGCTCGGATTAAAAGGCCACACCAGTTGGCCTGTTAATGAAAAGTGGCAGAGGATAGAGCATGGTCCCTGCAACACCAATGCTACGTAACGGAAGACATTTCCCCTCACAAAAGTGCACCATTTCCCTCTCACCATATCCGTTTGCATGTTTTATTCACATACTGAAATCCTACTTGCTGCCAACTAATTTTCTGTCAGTGGTGTGGAAGTATAAGGATGTTAAGGAGATTACCTGTCACCTCGTAACGACATTCAGAAAAGGTAATAATAATAGATAACAATTTAGGCATAAACATATATATTGCCATTGGGGGGTATTCACAAACTGCGCCAAATTCCCCCATTAGGATATATGAAGTACGTCTTATTTTACAGACTCACTTATTGCACAACATCAAGACCAGACTGACTGGTTAGTTGAGCAAGCTACCAAAACAAACATGTACAAAGCATGTTTTAAGATGCATGAATGCATGTGTTGTATACACTAAAATTCCTAAATTCCAGCACTGAATAATAGAGTAGATTGTAGTGCAGTATTTGGATAGACTGTTCACATACTGTTCATATTCTTCATACTGTTCAGATATGTTGATATAGTGTTTTGTTTGCAGTGAAACATTACTGTATTTCAGTTTTGATTTTATCCTTAAGATTATGAATAGTGTATGTTAGGGGTGTGCAAAGCAGCCGGTATTTGTATCTGTTTTTGTATTTGTTGAGGGGGGAAAAGTATCTGTATTTGTATTTGAGTAAAATTCAAAATAGGCGTAAAAATCCAGCTTTTTAACCGAACGTTAATGTTAATCTGTCAACAGCCTATTGTCTAAATTACCGAGCTAACAGAGCTACGTAAACAGAGCGAACATGAGACACCCGACTGCAGACGTCAATAATGCAGCGTAATGGAATAATCTCCCGATCAAACTCCGCTTCCCGAAAGTTACTTACTTGAAAGTTGTCTTACTTCAATTTATATGGAAGAGAAGGAATCCTTCACTGCCTTGTGATAATTATTCTCTCTCTACAGAACGTTTACATTTTACATCAGCAGTATACATACACAAGATTTTCCTGTTTTTTATAATCATTTTCACAGTCACTGTCACCATCTTATGTTGTGTGACAATATGTTTCATGTGTTACACAAATATGAAATTTTCTTTGTTTTGAAAGATTCACAAATTTGAACAAAACGTTGACTGCCTGCTGCATTTCTGGGACAGGATACAAAAAATTCTGGCATGTTCATCTCGACAGATATACCACTTGGAGGAGGTGCCTTCGACACTCTCAAACGAAGTCAGAGCGAAGTCTGTGGGAGGGAGCATTGAATGGGAGGTACTGTTAGATGGTATATGAACATACCTTTGTAAGGGCTGGCAGACCTCTCCTGCAGCAGACTAAGAGCTGTATTCAGGGGAAAATGGCTCTGACGATAAACAAAGGTGGGTTGACATATTGTCTTCAACGTGCCTTGACTGTTCTGGATTAATTGTATCCATTCACAGTGTAGACCATATAATTAGACTTTCTAATGCTGGATTTTCTTATTGTTGTTAGATTATTTTGAGAACGTGTGAAATAATGTTTTAACCATCATATTCAGTCTATGTTTTTGGAATCACTCAATAAAACTGAGCACAAACAAATACTTTCGACTAAATATTAGCGTAGCACACTGATGGGTAAAGTTTGGTGTATGTAGATGGCTCTAAATTTCAGTATTAACTAATCTTAACATCTAAGTATTCTTACTCATAGATGGAGGTGAAATTTATGGGGATGAAGGACCTCAACACGCCTTTGACTGCCCCCAAATGAGGATTGTCCTGCTGGGTAAAACGGGAGTGGGGAAAAGTGCCGTTGGCAACACCATCCTGGGCAGGAAACCATTTGAATCTGCACTCAGAAGTGCTTCAGTCACCAGCCAATGTCGAAAGGAAGATGCCATAGTATTTGACAGACCCATTGCTGTTGTTGATACCCCAGGCCTGTTTGACACTGAGCAGCCCAACGATGAAATACAGAAAGAGATAGTGAAATGTATCCAGGTCTCCTGCCCAGGGCCACATGCTTTTCTCTTGGTGATGCAACTGAACAGATTCACAAATGAGGAGAAGATGTGTGTCGAAGCTCTGCAGGAAATCTTTGGTGAAGAAGCAAATAAATTCATGATTGTCCTGTTCACCCGTGGAGATGACCTGCAAAGGCAAACCATTCGTGACCTTGTCAGGCATGCTCACCCAGACCTGAAGGAGGTGATCAAGAAGTGTGGGGGCAGATACTGTGTCTTTAACAACAAGGAACCTTCCAACAGGGACCAAGTGAATATACTGCTGGATATGATTGACCAAATGATGGCCCTGAATGGAGACAGCTTTTACACCCAGGAGATGTACGAGGAGACAGAGGCAAAGATCAGGGAGAAGGAGGAAGAGATCAAGAAGGCAGCCATAGAGAAGAGAAGACTTCGCAGAGAAAAAGTAGAGAAAGAGCGATTAGAGAAAGCAGAAAAACTTGCAGTTGAGCTGAGAGAAGCAATAGACATGGAGATTGAAAAACGGTTGTCTGTAATCAGGATAGAATATGAGATGGAGCTGAAGGAAGCTCGACAACAGGCAGAGGAGTCTCATCTCCAGATGAGTTTCGCAGAGAACCTCAAGGTGAAGGTTTTCAAGGCTTTCAGGATTGTAAAGAAATAATGTTACTGATGCCTTGTAGGACGGCTAGATGAACACCGCTTCAGGTCCCAAACCTCTCCTCAGGGGCACCTCCACTATTCCATGTGTTTCTTAAATTTCACCATCAACTCACTTAATTCTTTAATTAAATTAGTTAAAAGTCAATGAAGTGATCATTAGCCATAGGGGGGTGAATTAGTTATCAAGTCAAAAAATACATAGGTGTATTGTATGGTTGCCGCAAATACTGTGGTGACTTTATGAGAGGTTTCATTATGAGAGGTTTCATTATGAGAGATTTCATTATGAGAGGTTTCATTATGAGAGGTTTCATTATGAGAGGTTTCATTTTCATTTACAGTTGTTTTATAATATGCAGTTTATCATCTATAAAACATTTACGGGATTACCAGGATTTAATGTTTCCACGCATGTTATATGTTAATGAATGATTTTGTGTATTTATTTGCTTATTGCTACATTTTCTACTCTTACTTTTAAAATCTTTTTGTAAGTGGGTTTTAATGTGGATGTACTTACAATAAAACATGCTTTCCCTTGACACACATTAATAGGTTTGTCTAATAAATTGGACTGTTTACAGACTTCATTTCGGTGTGACAATTCTGTACTAAATTCCATAAAACTTTAAAATGCAGTACAAAAGGAAAGACATGGGTCACTAAACTGAAAACATCCTTAACATTTATTCAGCTGCAAACAAATGTACAAGTTTCACTTTTTGAGATGAGCTGCTAGATACCTGGCTTTTCACTTATCCGGTTTTCAGTGGCAACATTCAAACTATTTTATAACTTTTCCACCTCCTTCTAAGACCTTCTTATGACATCTTTCAGTATTTTTAAATATCATTGTCAAACTAATAACTTTACATATAGATCCTGATGCCCAGAGGTATACAGTAGATGGATGAGGGCACAAAGAATATATTTGTTAGGATAACCTTGCAGTCAATGTCTTTATTTTGGCGTTCAATCCTCCATAGTGCAAAAGCCAGGAGAATTAAGAACAGCAAGTAGATCCACCACTGGATTAACTAACAAGCTGAACCTTCAGCAAAATGTTTTGGTGGGTCCAACACTTATTTGAGAGAGCTTAATTAGCCTTTATATGCTTGTGCCCAAAATTCCTTTGATACCCTTAGATGACAACAAAACTAGACTGTTACCTCAACGCCATCTTCCCCGTTAAATATTACTGTTTATGTGCAAAAGGTTCAATCCCACTATGCGATCCGTGAGCTGATACTTCAATTAGCATTAGTTTCTCAAAGATATTAGGTCTGTAATTTTACAAGTATGAGTATATTTGGACTTTTTTCAAAATTTTGGTAATAGTACAGTATGACATCCTGTGAGGATTAACAACATACCATACCACAACCAAAAAGGCTTACCATTAAGGTAATTCTTGATAGTAAAGGTTAGTGGCACTGCCTCTTTATAATAACATATTGATGGATAGTTTCTGCGGGCAGTCTGGCCCTACCCAGAATGCCTTTTTGCATGACGTCATTGCATCTCATTTTCCTTCGGTGGTGGGGCGCTGAACAACAGTGATTTCTCTCCGTGCCGTTTCATTGTAGGGGTCAGCTCACAATGGCTACCATGGAGAAGATGCCCTACTCACTGCTTTTCTGTGTCCTAAGGTGAGAACGTACTCCAGCTTTTCTGCATCTGGGGCAGTCAGCATATTCACCTCTGACGTACGGCTCCTCAATTGTTATGGCGGCATGTGGTGATAATGCTTATTAGCTGGAGCAATTTAGCAGATAAAACTGCATCATTATTTCTAGATTTAAAGTCACAAGGTCCTGCTCCGGGTCCTTATCCTTCAATGAACTTCATCACAGGAGATCCTGTGCAAATGAAGAAGAATCTTTTTGTTTTAGCAAATTAGCATGGACCAATGGGAGTCAAAATAATGGCACATGGCAGATATTTGCTTCCAAAACAACCAATCACAAGCCCCGTTGCAGAAACTGCTTCGATGTGATCAGAATCAGAATCAGCTTTATTGTCATTCCAAGCACTTGACATGATTCAAACGAAACACAGTTTCTCAGGTCTCGGTGATCATCGTGCTACTGAACAATAAATAGATGAAATAAATAGTAAATAGAATAAAATAACTGAACTGGAAATGAAATGGACTAAGATAAAACCTCTGAAGTAAAGGATTATAAAGTGATGTACAATATTGCACAATTATATGGCAGCAGCGACATCAAGTGATCAGTGCAGTTGCAAGGATGGAGCTCAGCCCAGGGATAATCCATCCAATCAGTGCCACCCGTGTGAATTCGGTGAGAGAGAGCTGGGAGGGTGAGGCCTGCCCCCTTTTGTAGTGTCGGGTATCTTTACACAGGGTTTTACTTTGAAAGATCATATTAGTTGAGCATTATGATAGGGGACTTGACCTCGTTTTATTTTTGGTTATATGACAGCTGCCTTGTGTCTCTGTTCTACCTATTTGACAAAGAACTAAACATTTTTTACAGTTAAATGATGTGAAGTCTTCTGTCTGATTATGAAATGGATCGTGCACTGAAATAAACCTCATATCTCCCAAATGTTTTGTTAATTCTGCATTAGTGTACCCTCCAGTGTTTGATTCGGCACATTAGAACACCACACTCACACTGACTCTTTACTGCTTCCTCACCAGGCTAAATCATAAATGGAAGAAAAAGAGAATCCTTTAAGTTACAATAATTTATTTCTTTACTAGTCACTAACTGAAGAAGCTGGTGCTCAAAAATCCACTTCAGTTTTTTAGAAACCTACATTTTAAATATACTGTAATATCTGCCATGTGTCAAATACCTTGAGTCACCCGAATGTATTTGCAAATTCATTGCAAACTGTTTACTGCTTCACTCTTTGTGATCTTTGAAGCTTTCATATGTTCATAATACATTTCAGACAGCTCCAACTTGCATAGTCTCCACTTTTACATTATGGACTTCTTTCTCCCTCTTGTGGCTAATAATAAACATTGCAAAACTTCATGAATTTTGTCTAGGAAAGGAGTTGAATTCCAACATGCCATTCATTCAGCACAGGTCCTTTTAAACAATCCTGTATAACTCACACTTGGTATAACTACCTCTATAGGGTGACTACTTTGGGATACACAAGTGGGTTTGCTTCCCTCCTGTAAGATGTCGGTTTCCATCCCAAATTTGATAGCACCAGTGCAGCACATACACCAAAAGGCGAGAAGCCTTGAACCGCAGCATTTTGAGGAAATGGGTCAGTAACCAATTGACCATGGACTCAGCAGCGATGCTGTACTTACAAAACTGTAAAAGCCTGTACCCGTTTAAACAAAATAAAAGGGCCTGTTTTCTTTGGGACACATTGAAGAGTCATGTGACTCTTCTGGCCTATTTCACACGCTAATGACTGAACAGCTCTGATCCAGATATTTAGACAAGAATGGAAGAGGGACCATTCAAAAATATCCAAGGTTAGACTCTGACAGTGCCCCACCTGGATGATGTGACGCCAGCCATTCTGTGCCAGAACACTCACCACACAGTAGCTAAGGTGGTGATGGGGCAGGAGGGAAATTAATGGAAGCTATTATCCAAGTGAAAATGGTAGATTACCTGGATTCTAATAACATTCTGAGAGATAGCCAATGTGGATTTAGGAGAGGTAGATCCTGTTTAACTAATTTACTTGAGTTCTTTGAGGAAGCTACAAGAGAAATTGATCAC
>JAODKC010000137.1:9101631-9123262 GCA_026777985.1 Mormyrops attenuatus
TCAGATATACACATATACTGACATCAACCCCCATTCCCCCCCACCCTGACAAAATTCATTGTGGGGGCCTTCGACTCCAGGCCCGATTTTTAATCCCAGCCCAGGCCTGATTGGACATGCAAATTCTGTAACAAATCTACAGCCTCCAAACACTTAGTTTTGGAAGTGGAACAAAGATGAATTTCTTTCAAAAACCAGAATATACTTATGACACTTAAATCAACAATAGACATTACTCCCTGTATGTAGTAGGATGCAGTGACCACATCAGTTCTCACCATTACAGATGACTCCCGCATCCCGTCCATGAGAGCATGCAGCTCGGCTCCATGAGGACACAGCACACTGGGAGAGGTGTGTCTCATTCCCTTGGCACCCAAACACATCAGCCCAGATGCGGCCCCTCCCCTCTCCAAACCAGGCCTGTCCTGGTACTGCAACAGCACTCCCACACTGCAACTGCTGACAGAGGACACTGGCTGTTCTCATATCCCAGGATGCATCACACACTGTCCCCCACTCACTGAGGTACTGCAGCTCCATTGTCCCGGAGCAGAAGTCAGGGCCGCCCACCAGCCTGGAGTCTGTGTACCCTGCATTCAGAATGGGGGGAGGGGGGATAGCACTGTGCCTTTGGAATTTAAATTTGACGTTAAATTCATGGTTTTTTGTCCATGATATATTTCCTTAATTAGTTTTTCACTTTTATATGTTATTAAATTGTTCTTACCAGAGCACACCAGTCCTGCATCATTAAGAAAGCCCAATTTAGTCTTTGATGGTGATTTTGAGCAGAAGGAAATATGAGATTCATTCCCTTTACACTGAATCTCCTCCTTCCACAACTGATAGGACCCTTGCCCAAAAGCAGACCCCCCCAGCACCTCCACAGGAATACCGCAGCCCAGCTGCCTGCATACAACCTCTGCATCCTGCATGTCAAAGTCAGCATCACACACTGTGCCCCAGGTACATCCATGCTGCACCTCTACTCTCCCAGAGCACAAGTGTGGACCTTGCACCAGCCTGACATCTCGATGACCTGAGGTTCAAGTGAAGACAAACAGTGAATAATCAGCACTGATGAATTTCTGTCAGCATTGTTTGTATTAAACGGAGAGAGTAAAATTAGATTAAAAGCAGTATTTCATTTAGAATTGTCAATCTGGATATGAATGATAAGTGAGACACTATACTTGAACAGATAGCGTTTTTGGTTTTTAATTTTCTTATCCTAAAACAATAAAACTTTTAACTGAAAGCAAATATGTAATTTCTATCATTCTTGCTCTGTCAATTTCTTGAATTCATCAGTTGAAATGATTTCTTAGTAGATCCAACTTGGGAAATCACCCACTACCACCTCAGAGTACACTCTTCACTACTTACGTAGCCACTAATCAGAGACTGATCTAGGGGATGGCTATCCCGGTTGCCACCCCAAATAACAGTAATAAAAATAAAATGCGCATGGTCCAGCTCTGCACTTCCCCGCAAAACTAAGTATATAGTTAACAGTACTTATTTTCAGATTAGATGCTGTGTTGCAGACACTGATTTTATGAGCTTATCAACCATGTCGGTTAATCCTTTTTTTCATGTCACCCCTGTTGGCCACCCTAATCAGAAATTTCTGCAGGCACCTTTGCCAGTGTTACCTGCAATCATCACAGGTATTAGAGGCTCCTGGAGATTTCCCTGCAAAATTCTCAACCAACTCTGAAACATACAGAACGTGGCAGTGTGCACATTCACTGGGACACCCCCAATTGTTGTTGTTCTTCTCATTATTATTTATTATTATTATTTATTTACTGAGTGATAGAGTTTCTGATGTGGTTTTATGGCAGAAGGATAATGTTTTCCCACAATTTGGCATATATATTTCCGTAGAAGAATATTCAATTTTAAATTTGGTTAAAGTAAACCTCTCTGATTAGGGTCTCTGATAATCAGTTTGACAGTTTAATGAGAGATTAGTAGAGGGCGGTGATGTAATATTTTATGTGATATGA
This sequence comes from Mormyrops attenuatus, assembly GCA_026777985.1. Lineage (NCBI taxonomy): Eukaryota > Metazoa > Chordata > Actinopteri > Osteoglossiformes > Mormyridae > Mormyrops > Mormyrops attenuatus. The sequence goes on from JAODKC010000137.1 coordinate 9,103,647, forward strand.
ACATCACAGTAGCATTAGAATTGTGACATACATTTATGCACAAACATCATATGCAAACATACATGTTTAATGGTTGCAGCAAAATGCACTCAGCAGAACATGAATTTGAATGTGTTAACCTGAACTTGAATTTCATTACCTGAATACCAGAACCTGAATTTGAATATGTTTACCTGAACTTGAATTAATGAATCCGAACTTGAATAAGTTTACCTGAACTTGAATTAAAGAAACCAAATTTGAATTTATTTGTAAAATTCAAGTCGAGAAAATTCGGGTTGAGAAATTCCAAGTCCAGAAAAACATGGAAAACATCTAGGATACTCAGAAAGAAAATGAGCGTAGATCTAATCGAGCAAAATCCTGGACAAGACAGGTGACCAATCATTTGTGATGGGGTTTTGCGCTTTCACTGGTTATCAGGCTTCTATTTTTAGAGTCATATGTGAAATAGGTTTTAGATTTTGATTGTTTATGAACAGAAACAAAAACATGTTTTTTGAGAGTAGTATCATAAATGGAGAAAAAAAGGCTGTGGACATAGTGGAGTGAAAAGTTCTTGTGTCGTGGCTGCCTTATTTGAAACAGATAACAGTTATATAATTTATTTTTGTCTTTGTTTTGAGAGTTCTGTTTCGAATAAAGAATATGTCCATACTGAATAGCTGTATACAGACACTCCTCTACTTACGAACTTTCAACTTACGCACTTTCAGACATACGAACAAAGACTGTAAGTCCAAATTACGTTCGTTAGGCTCCCGTTTCCTGTCCACAACATCAAAGTTTGTTTTGTGTGCCAATTCTGCCTAGTACGAATTCTGGCCACTACTCCCGCTGCGTAGCAGTGTAGAGATGGCCAGCCTTCCTTATAAGGGCTGTTCGGTCCCTGTATGACCGGTGTCAGAGCTTGGTCCGCATGGTCGGCAGTAAGTCGGTGAGGGTTGGACTCTGCCAGGGCTGCCCTTTGTCACCGTTCTGTTCATAGCTTTTATGGACAGAATTTCTAGGCGCAGCCAGGGCGTTGAGGGTGTCCGGTTTAGTGAGCTCAGGAATAGGTTTCTGCTTTTTGCAGATTATGTGGTTCTGTTGGCTTCATTGGACCGTGACCTTCGGCTCTCACTGGAGCAGTTCGCAGTCGAGTGTGAAGCGGCTGGGATGAGAATCAGCACTTCTAAATGTTGGACCATAGTCCTCAGCCGGAAAAGGGTGGAATGCACTCTTCGGGTCGGGGAGGGGGTCCTCCCCCAGGTGGAGGAGTTTAACCCTTTGGGGACAACGATGCCGCGTATCTTTCTCGTCTATTTCCGTTTATATCTCACTGAAATCGTCATGTAGAATCATGAAAAAAATGCTGGCTAAATCTGTAATCTGTCTTCTTTTTAAAACATCCATTGTCGGAAGTATTTAAAGTTTTTAAAATTAGGTTAAACTGAAAAGTGGGGGAAAGCCTGTGTACCATACAGATATGATCTAAATAGTATTCCTTATGAATACATATTGGAAGTGACAAAGAAATTCAAGGGATTAGATCTGATAGATAGAGTACCTAAAGAACTATGGACAGAGGTTTATAACCAGGGCTGCAGATAACTGGTATGCACATACGCATTCACCTTTAATTCTATGAAATATTCAATATTAAGTATACAAAAAGAAGAAATATTACATTTTTGAATTTAACATATAAATAATATATGAAATGAAAATATCTATGGCTCTAACAATGATTTTATACAAACAAACAAATCAAAATAAGGGTATTCTGGAAATTCTAAGGTTTAATATGATTACATTGAATAATTTAATTTATTGCTGAGCTGAGCCAAATGATCTGGCTCTCAAAAAAGAGCAGGAATACCCATCACTAGTCCCGAGATCAAAATTGAAAATAAAGGGGAGATCGTGCCTTTCTGTGGCAGCACCTAAACTCTGGGATACCTTAACTCTTCATAGTAGGAGCACCTGAATCCGCTACATTTAAATCACAATTCAAACCACATTTTTATTCCTTGCTGTTAATTCACTTTGTTTTGTCTTATTATTGCTTTGTGAATTCTTATAACTTTTTTGCCTTTTAATTCAAATGTGTTTATTGGTTTCCATGCCACACAGCACTTTGGTCAATGTATTTTACAAATAAAGTTAAGAAGTTGACAAATGTGTATGTCTTTTATGACAAAAAAATGCTTTATTGCTCAAATGTGTGCCAGTTATATTATATCATCCATCCTTCTAATTGTATCACTTGAAACTGATTAAAAGCAAACTGAGAACATTACTTTGTGGAGAGGATTTGGAAAGCTGAACATGCTTCCTACCTGTACAGATAACTCCAGCGTCAGAATTATGGTTACAATAAGGTATACGCCGTTGATTTTGCCGACAGTCCAGCAGTGTTGACTCTGATCCACTACAGGACACATAACTCATCCAGATGTTCCCTGTTCCTGCTCCAAAGTGAGTATTTCCTGGTGTTTCTGCAGCATCTCCGCAGGATAACTGTCTACACACCACTGCAGCATCGTTAAGATCCCACGAATGATCACACACTGTGCCCCACTGTCCTTCATGAAGAACCTCCACTCTCCCAGCACAGGGACTGTCACCATTGACCAGCCTCACATCGTCACTCCCTGGAAACACAGAACAGTCCCTGTAAGTCATTTATGTAAAATTATACACAACATGATGTCTCCAGATTTGTATCATATGGGTTTCCATGGAGAACAAAAAGGAAAAAAAAATCACTTGTTACAAATGAGAAAAATAGTTATATAGTAGTGTGTGACTATTATGGGACTATAATTGTAGTAAAATTATTTGCAAATGTGCGTGGAGGGTGGTGTGACTGTAGCCCAATCTGTGTGTGCGTAATCAGATTTGTAAATGTGTAAAAGAATCTGTAAGTGCTTACTGAGATTTGCATATATACAGGAATCTGTAAATGTGTATTCAGAATCTGTGTGTACATAATCAGATTCGTAACCTGCAAAAAGAATGTGTAATGACATTTGCAAGTATATTGTTATGTGTACAGGTCTAGAGAAATCTGTAAATATGTGCATATATCTGTGATTGTGTAGACAAATCTGTAAATGTGTACATAGTTTTTGATGGATAAAAAGTCTAAGTATTTTGCTCCAATCGCTGTAAATACAGTTACAACTTAGGCGGACCTCTCAATTGGTCGTCTTTTTACACGTGATTTTTGCTACACTTCCGCTGTGGCAGATCTGCATACTTGTGTGGAGATTTGTCTGTATCGACAAAGTTTTGAGGGCTTAGGGCTTAGCGATGTCCTACTCGCAAGCTTTTGAGGGCTTAGGTATGAAACTCCATCGGGGTATAAACTGTGCATCAGAATACATCCTGACATGGAATGCTGAATAATGGAGAGTTGACTTTTTAGTCATTGATGCTTATGTATGCATTTCCAGATTTGTCTATACATTCATAGATCTATGCACACATTTACGGATTTGTCTACACACGTACAAATCTCAGTACACTTGCAAATCTCACACATTTAGAGATCCTTTTACAAGTTTACAAATCTGATTACACACGCAGATTATTGTACACATTTACAGATTATTGTACACATTTACAGATTATTGTACACATTTACAAATCTTATTACGCACACATGGATTGAGAAACATGCACACAACTCTCCACACACATTTGCAAATAATTTTGCTACAATAATAGCCCCATACTGTATGTCTGTGATCAGAAGGTCACAGGTTCAAATGGTGTGGCTGGCAGAATATTTGCATCACTGTTGGACCCTTGAGTGAGGGCCTTAACCCTGAAAAAATGCTCCAGGGGTGCCAGATTAATGACTGAACCTGCGCTCTGACCCCAAGCTTTATTCTCATATAAATGCACGTTTCAAAGAAGAACTACATGAAAGAATCACATACCTGTATTTCTACAACTGGAACATTTGTTTCAGCCAGACCTTTATCTTTTACATTTTTTTTATTTGCAAGTGACCACTAGCATACCATGATTGGTTAATCAAGCCTCGTTGAATTATTTAACTAATTAGGTTACTTAATCAATTGAACTTGAGGTGAGGTGCCCCTGAGAAGAGGTTTGGGAACTATAGCAGTGTTCTTATACCCACTGAATAAGATATCAGTACATTTTTGGAGAACACTGTTAATCTGTATACATTCTAATGTTAAATTGTTTTTTTCTAAGCAAATATACACTCACTGCCCAGATATTTACAAAACTGGAATGAAGCATTAAATGAAAGTAATAACTGAATATTATCTTTGAATCATTTATATTTACTGCCTTCACAACCCTGTTTGGAGTACAGTAAGATGTACAAACCATTTTCCTGTTCAAATATAACTACATGTATTTATTTGTTTGTTTGTTAGTTATTAGACACTTTTGTGCAAAGCGACATACAAGTGAGACAAATAGCACATTATGAAGTGCACAGAATTCGAATACCAATACGAATATGTGTGTGTATTTTTTTTTATCATTTAGTCAAACTATATGAGTACAACTGGTTACATTCTTAGTCTTCCAACAACCTTTCTGTTGTATCTTTCCTATTTGTAAAATAATAGAATACAGCCAAATCCACCATCCATACCACTCAACTGGAGCCTGTCCCAGGCATATGTACTGAATGTACTTTTTCGCAGATGTACTGAATGTCATATAAATGCAGATATTTTTCCCAGTAATGAACTTGCCCCTGTACGCAGAATAATCTGAAATAATAGATCTTCTTAGATGATCGCTTTCAGTGATTTCAATTTTCTTCAATGTATCATTAAAATATACCTTCTGATGCCTAACAATTCTGCATCATAAAATTCAACTGTGACAAATGTAACAAAATATATGTTTATAAAAACAAATGTCTGTTTAATATTCAATATTTAAAAATATTATTACAGGATATTTTGCATGTGTTGTGCAGTCTGATACCTTGTCTACTGGTACAGGACAATATTCAAGTTATTAAAAAGAAGTTTTACCTTTAGTTACAAAGCTATTCTATTTTTAATGCATTTATAATTGGAATAATGGACAAAAATCGCGTTAGTTTGTATCAAACCTGTATATTCTGTTACTTTTATAGAACATAATATAATAAATATACGATAAGACGTACATTCTTACGCTGAAGGAATATTACACATATTCAAAATGTTCTCCATGCCTTGACCTCCTTGACCTGGGGTGATAAAGAACCACTGTAGTAGAGGTAGAACATGGTACTTACTGGCTGTGGTGAGCAGCAGCGGGGATGAAAGAGAGAGGATGAACAGACAGATCTCCATGTTCATCAGTACCAACCAGTTCTCCTGAACCTGAGACTCCAGTCTTCACTGCTGAGCTCTCAGAATGAGCGAGCGCCTTTGTACCATCCTGCCCCCCAGAGAGAACATGCCCCCACACACCAATCACGTTCAGTACTACCTTATTAGAGGAGCAACAGGGAAACATCAAATGGGTACAGTGACAAATCAGACGACTCATGTAGATTTTCTCCATATATTCACATACAGTAACAGTGCTGTTAGACAAAATTACTCCTCCCAGCAGTAGATCCGGCCCAGACCATGAAAAAAATCTGTTCTATGGTAAATAAGATTCCAGAAATATGACCAAAAGCACAAGCAAATAAATAACTGAAAGCTTTCATATAAACTATTAATAACCAGCTGTATTGTTTTGCATGATATATGCCATAACATTACATTGCAGTGACCAGGTGACAGATAACAGTTTCCCTCTCCTGATTTTCATAGTGAAACACACTATGAAAGCACAGTCCCTCACCTTTCTAGGGTTGGGATTCCAGTACAAAATTCTTGTCATGTTCATGTGGGTTTCTTGACATCTAAAGTTCTGCCATTCAAGTGAATCATCAGCACCAAAGTGTGAGTGACCACAGGTGAACCGGATTTAGGCTCCAGTCTTCCCTGGATTGGCTTTAACACACAATGTTATATTTTGTTTCTCATCTGCTGGAAGTACTGAATATTCTCAAGCCTTGTCTATATGGTGACCTGCTATCAGTGAAGCTTTTTTTTTTCCAATTCACCTTTATGTCCTGTAGATGGGAGCAATGAGTACCGATGCGACGCTAGCGCTGGTATTACAAATACGAAAGAAAATTTTGGAGATGCATTTTAAACATATGGAGTCATTTTTACTTAAATGATATGCAGTTATGGTTTTGAACACTTAATTAGTAAATGTTCTTAGGACTACCATCGTCATCAAACTGTTTTAGCTTTATGTAAAAGTATATACAGTATATACTTATACATATAAGTTTATGTAAATTAAGAAGAATGCGAGTGACTCAAAGATGAGTATTACATTAAATTATTCATGTGACACTAAATACAAAGAGGTCATCACTAAACATGATAAAACAAAGAAAAACTCTAATTAGCAGCAGGCACCAGAACAAATCCAGTGGACGGGCCCAAGATTTTCAAGTTGGGGCGTGTGGAGTTGCGACACACGGAGGACTGGACGATATGGTCAAAAATCATATATAGACCAAAAACTTGATATTTTTAGGCAGAATAGCGGTACATTCCTGGCCAATATCAATAATGTGGTTTTAAAAATGATATTTGGTGCATTTTCTGTAATTGTTTGTCTTATTCAGGGTCGTGGGGGGGGGGGGTCCAAAGCCTATCCTGGAGGCTATGGGTGCAAAGCAGGGCATACCCACACACCAGTCACTCACACAGGCACACCTACGGGCAATTTGGTAACTACAATGAACCTCAGCATGTTTTTGGACTGTGTGTGGGGGGGGATATACTGGAGTACTTGGAGGAAACCCCATGATAACATTTGACTAAATAATTAATAAAACATGCAAACTCCACACATGGAGCCGTGTTTTTATTATTTAAAAATAATAGGACACATTTAATTAGTGAAATACTTATTTATTCATTTAGTACGTCTCCTGACTTGAATCTGATAGGACACATTTGGGGGTTTTTAAAGTGGAAGGTAGAGCAACAAAACCCCTCCAGCAAAGAGCAGCTGACAATAATCATCTATGAGGAATAGCAGACAATCTCTCCACAGATTTGTGCAAGATTAGTATCATCCACGCCCGGAAGGATCAACTCAGTCATCAAAAATAAAAGCGAACATAACAAAATATTTAAAAAAATCATAAAAAGAGTTTAATGAATTTAATGTCATTGATTAAGGGTGGACAGACTTTAATTGTTATGGACCTTTCATTATTGTTCACATAGCGAAATATTTCTGCTTTTCAAATTAATTGTTTAATTCTCGTTGGTTTTTGCCTATAAATACATAAAATGCATTAAAAGCAGGGGGCAGCATGATGGTGCACTGGTTAGCGCTGTTACATCACACCTCTGGGGCTGGGGTTTGAGTCTCCGCCACGGACCTTGGACCTTGACCAAATTGCAACTCGACTCGCCTTCTGGAATTACGTTTATGTTCCAGGGTACCACTGTATGTTGAAGGCCAAAGGGTCAGTAATATTACGTGTTGCATGCTCTGAAATGTGCATAGCTGACTGCAGTATGCAGTACTTCGCAGTACGCAAACATATGCAAATATTAAGGAACATCATTGGCTGAAGTCTTTGAAGATGTGGGTATTTTTACGTGTTTAGAGGGTAAAAAATGATGTGTCAAGACGCATTCTGTCTCACGGTTTATACCTCGACTGCGTTCCATGTGCTCGATGTTTCTGCAATGCAGCTAGTTCTGACTTCAGTCTCTGTGAAGACATTCACGGAACACTTGATCCAATCACTAGCTTGATCCCGCCCCCTCAAAGTGATTGACAGAGAGCGCCATCATTATGAAAAGTGGCATTATGAAATTAAAAAGCTGGTTCGAAAAACTGCCATTCAGAAATACATCAATGTGAAAATAAAACAACAAATTTAAGTAATTATTGAAAAAAATATTAAAAAATAAAAGGAGACATTTAATTAAGTACTGAAATATTTATTTATTTATAGTTATATTTATTTATTTCATTTGGGGTAATATGGCATTCCATAGGCCAGTTCAAAGATTTCACTTTTTTTTTAAAAAAAATAACTTTTGTGTGATTTTTGTAGTGTGTTTTGGATCGTTGTCCTCCTGAAAAATTCCGCTTCTGCCAAGCTTCTTGAGTCCTGAAATCATCTTTTCATTCAGTATTTAGATTAATGAACATGCATTCATGGTGCCGTCCATAAATGTCATCTCCTATACCCTGTTAGCACCCTTGCAGCCCTGCTCTATGCCATTTTGTCAGTAATGGTTTTTTTCTTGGGCGCCGTCCATAGCAATTGACTTCATGTAAGGTCCTTCACACTGTCTGAACAGTCACTGAGACACCTGTTTCTGCAGATAATCCTTGTGCCAAGTCAAAAATACTTGCCCATCTGTTTTTAAATGCAAAGTTTTGTAAATTTTGAGCAGCGTCACTCCGCCTTCTGTTCTTTGGGTCTTCCTTTACCTCCTAACCACTGCTGAAATTGTGTTTTTGCTTATTTTCAGTTGCCTACCAATACTTCTGTACCCTTATGAAGTCTCACAATCTAGTTTCTTACTTGTTCAGGCGATTTCTTACCATGTGGAGCCATGTTGCATTAGACACAATCCAGGCAAAAATTGTGACAGCTGTGATGTTCGTAGGTTATTTTATAATCTTGTTCATGCAAACAGCCTTTACTGGAAATCACAAGTATATTCACTTTTGTTGCAGTGTGCAAAGGTGTACTCAGTTTTGTTGCATTGGATTTCTACTTTGAGGTCTATATTTTCAATGTGGTCTATCTAACATGTTTGTTATTAAGTATAAATGAAATCAAATATTCAACACTTTAACTTAAAAATGATACATTTTTTGAAAGATGATACAATTCAAATCATTTACCATTTCAGTGATATTGGCCAGGGGCGTACTCAGTTTTGTTGTATACTGTATTTCCTTCCCTGTGTGCAAGAATATAGCTATAACTATTCAGTACAGACATTTTCACTATTGCAAACCGAAGTCTCAAAATAAAGACAGAAATTAACCTATATCTGTGTCCAGTAAAGTTGCCTCGGCAGAAAACCCCCTTCACTCCACTATGTTTACCAACAGCATTTCTTTTGCCAGTTTATGTCATTCCTCTTAAAACAGAAGATGAATATTTATGAACAAAAAACTAAAATCGAAATCTAAAACCCATCTGGCAAATGGCCAAGCCTAACAACCATTGAAAGTGGGCTTAATAACTGGAAAGATGCTCATTTTAAGTTATTACTCTTCAACAAAGTAAAACAAATACCGCAAATTATGATATTTTTAACCTGTGAGCCGTTTGTTAATGTTTTAAAATGAATTGAACCAAGTAGCGATTCCACGCCTTTCCCCTCCACCAGCTTCCCCGTGAAAAGCCTCTAACTGAACTGTGTTTAGTGATGTTACGTTCGCGAACGATCCGATTCTTTTCAACGGCTCTTTGGTGTGAACTAAGGGAACTAAGTTCTTTTTATCGTCGTGTCCAAATTTCACTGCCTGACCTTAATGTTCTCCACTCCCCTTTATTAGTACCCACCGGGACAGTTCACTAGTGCATTGCAGGACTTATACAAGTCGTGTCTGTATAGCGATATTTTTTTGTCATATTTCATTTTTCTCTATTTTTTATAATACTCGAAGTATTGTTCAGAAGTTGCCTATAGTATGGGCCTTTTGCACAAAATATCGATTTTTTTGCATTTATTTTTAAAAAATTTCTCATGGGAAATGTATTTAAGATAATTGTAGCCTAAATCTATCTAATCTAGGCTATGATTTGCACTAAAATTTGTTTTGTATAAAAGTTCATTATACTGGTTTTATTGTGCCAATAAAAAGTTTTCTAATAATAAGTGTTGTATTCGTTTCCTTCAAGGTAAAGCAACTTTGTTACATAACACTTTTCGGTACCACTTTCGGTACAATAAGGCTTCCTTTTGCCACTTGTAAATGGTAGTCAATAAAAAGAAAACTGTGTAATAACTTGTTTAGAATTGTCTATTAATAATTTACAGTGTTGCAACCTAATTAATAACCAGATTATAAACCATTCATAAACTCTTTATATGGGGACCCTTATTGTAAAGTGGCACCCACATTTCATACAGAGAGTAAATTCAAAGTAATACATTTATTGACAATGCAGAGGGACATGGCGTCACCTTCCCGGCACAAGGTCCCAGTAAAATCATCTTGTTCATGCAATACAATCGTGCGTTTGTCATAGGGGGATCCTAGCTTCGGTCTGTTTTTATTTGGATTGTGGCTGATTTAAGGGAGGTTAGAAATGCCTGCACTACAAGAACAAGGGGGATAAGATTTTTCAGAACCTATGACATCCATATGATTTAGACGTTAAAATGTACTTTTAAACAATTACAAAATTTCCTTGTGGTCTGCTTCACTTCACAGGTTTCGTAGGTCTTAGGTCGGCATGCATTGCTGTTTAGCACTGAAGGCTGGAGCGGAAAGTTAAAAAAAAAGAAATACAAAAAGTGCTTCCTGCCATCCACCTGCACATTTCAGTTATGCTAACTTTAAAATAGCAAGCAACATGATAGTTATCTGTCTGTGGGTGTTGCTCGCTATTAATTTCCTTTGATTTGATTCCAGATACCAATAGTACAAGAGTGACGCAAACAGACACAGCCGTTGTGGTCAGGTTATCAGGGATGTAATCTTCCTCTGTTCGGTACCGTATGCATCTCCAATCTTCCTAAGACTTTTATTGTGCATGTAAGACCCTGTGTGGTTTCTGGGCCGATCGCAAAAGCACAGAAGCTACAGTATTCATAGGCCTAATTTTTATTCTGCTACTCATGTCTTCAAAAGTTTTCTGTAAATTTCATTATTAACGAACTTATTGGCAATATCTCCTATTGCAAGTAATTCAGTCATTTCTTAAGCTATTCAAATATATGTATCGATTAATGAATTAGCGAGGAATATCATATGAAGCACAATCCAAACATACAAATCAAGTGTATGGCTATATTCAAGTGCTTTTTAATTGTAATATATATGGTTGTGCTAAACTGGATGGTCTAATTTCCTCTATTTCATGAGTCCATGTGTAAGTAAACGTTATGTGTGTATGTCTGGGAGCCCTGTGACAGAGACATGCAATCACACACTATGGGCACTTAAGGGATGCCAATTTGCCTAAGTACATATCTTTGGTCTGACGGTGGAAGCTGTTTTGTTTCTTACCTGTTTGTAATTAAAAATGCAACCTAAAATGTATACTTAGGCCTGGCGGGGTTGAAAAAGACAACAAATCAGACAGAAGTTAGCAAATTTCCTTTTAATTTATGAATATTACTATTCATAACTACTACAATTAGGTCATATAACCAAAGCAATAATGCAAGGAAAACAAAAATACCAAAAAAATCTCTCAAAGAGGGTAAAATATACAATTATATTTTATTGTGGCAGGAATGCTAATGATCAGTAGATGAGTTACGTAGTATTTACATCATATTTTACATTTAAAATAAAATTAATTTTAAATTCTGTTACAATTTAGGACACGTAGCTCACAAACCTGAAATGTTGGCTGCTTTATAATATTAAGCTTATTAGCCGAAAAGGGCAGTGTGATCACGGCGCTCTCACCTACAGGGACAGAGCAGAAATTTGGACTTAATAATAATAATAACAATTTCAGTGAAGATGTAATTAAAAGTGTCTCAGACGCAAAATGAGGTTTTGTATCAGAAATGACGTCTGTTCAGTAACTTCTAAATCCATGTTTATACTTATGCACTATGGCATGACAGAGACTGTGTTCTGATCCATCACATGCATGTAAATAGAAACTCACTTTGTAAATCATCTGGACCTGATTTATTACAAAGACCCAAATGAAAGATGATCAGTATTCTCTCCAGGGACAGCATCATCTCCTGAGGTAAAATGTAATTCTTACAAATGAGCATAGTACTTCAAAGTGTTATTATTATATAAGACAAATACATTAGAATCTGAAAATGTTAAGAAGGTATTTTTCATTAGTGGAGAAAGAATTGGAAATATATGAGTCTAACTTCCTCCAGAAGCACTTCACTATTCACATCCACAGACTTCAGCCCCCTACCCGATAAAGGGTCTCCCTCACTGTCTTCCACATCCTCACATCCACAGACCTCAGCCCCCTACCCGATAAAGGGTCTCCCTCACTGTCCTCCACATCCTCACATCCAGAGAGCAGGTCCTCAAAGAAGAGAAGAGAAGAACGAGATGCGGAACGAGAGAGAAAATCAGTCCTGTTTTCTAGATGCCTTTCTGCTTCTGAGAGAAAACAGGAAGTGTGGGGTTAGAATAGCTAATGCTGATACCCAGGAAAGTAAAGTAACAAACCAATACTCATATCGTCACCACCCTCACCTTCCCTATTGGCTGGTTTTTCTTTCACCCTGAGGATCTTATAGTAATGGTGCTATAAGGCCCCCATGTGGTTTCTGCACTCATGCAATTAGAGACCAACAAGAGGGTCACAGACACGCTAACAGTCCTGGCTTGACAGACTTATTTGCATAATGACACTCAATTCACACATAAACCTGTAAATCCGTTAAAACAGAGAGATTATAGTAAAATAAGATAGCAATAAGCTCAAGCAGCAGTAACATACAAAAGCAGTAAACTAATATAATGTGAGCTTGAGCAGGGATTTCCAAATCATGCCTTTTTACAACCCCTGACGTTCACATGTTCTGATCATATGCAATGAAAAAATAAACATTAAGACTCTGAAGCCTTGAATTTTTTTTAACTTTGAGACTTAGTGCAGTTTATATATATATTGGAATGAATTGAAATGTCATTAATCAGTTGCGGACCCCCAAAAAATACCACATTTTTTTGTTACATGTTTTTAAATAAGAAAAATGTACTTATAAATGTCCGATGTTTAGAAAATATTATAACGCCCTTGGCTGGCATTATAGCCTTCATCGACTCCTTCTGCTTCAGCAAGGTGCAGATTGTAGAAGCGCGACGCTCGTACTGCTTCGCCAAGTCGACTACACGCATACTTTGGTCATGTTTTTCGATAATTTCTTTCTTTAATTTCAGTTTGATACTTCCACTGCGAGCTAACCGCTTAAAGTGAACGAGTGAGACCCGGGATGCTGGGCGGATGTTTCGGCGTTCACTGCTTCAACTAGTGTTGGGGTATCTGAAGCTGGGGTATCTGAAGCTGGCTCGTTACCCGAATTTTAGCTCTCAAAGCAAAAAATCGGCCAAGAGACGTATCTCGAAAAACTCGTTAGTTGGGACACTCGTAAGTCAAGGTACCACTGTATATATATATATATATATATCTGATCATAAAGACTTTCACCTGACGAAATATGAAAACCAAAATGCTACGAATATGGACCCAATGAGGCCCATTAAGGAAAAGGGAAAAGCTTAACGTGGGATCTCATTGGCTGCTGAGAACTAGGGTTAAACCATTTCTGTAGGCATAGGTGTTGCCTACCACTATTTCACATACTAGGCATTATATTATTTCTTTGTTCCTTTTTTCCTTTTTGTGGAGTCAATGAAAATAAATATTTGGATTGCAGTTTTGTGACTGAACTTGTTTATTATTATTATTATTCAATTGCCCCCTTTAGCTCCACTACTGCCTTTTTGGTAAACAAACACAGTAGCAGACATTCTAGCTTCTAATCAAATCAAATGTTGATCAAGGTTCAGTTTTCAATAATTAAAAACATTTACAGTAGTGTGTGTGGGGGGGGAGGGGGGGCAGGCGGAAACCACAGCATCTGTACTTGCTCAGTGCTGGTTTAGGATACAGACCATTGTAATGAATCTGCCTTTGGGAAGTAACATGAACCGTTTTCATTGAGGGCTTTGACCAACAGGGGGCACATTATCACTGATAATGGCGCTTCTTAAAACTTAGACCAGTTTGTTCAGAGATTAGGACTTTATTGTGTACACAGGTGATATTACCCATTTTAATACCCGAAAAATACCCAGGAATCTTTGCCTGAGAGCACCACCCAGACCTCAGCCTTGCGATCTTCAGTCGAGGCCTGTTTATTCTGTCTGGCTATTCTGTCATCCATTATGTCTGGCTATGACCCAGGTGCTCCAAGACACAACATCCCCTAACTCTAACAACTATTTAGAAACCAAGCTGAGTGAGCCTAGAAAGAATATAGTATATAGAAATTCTGACTGAATTTGGGGAACTTCTTACTGACTTAGTTATTAACTTAGATAACATTATAATAGATGGAGATTACAATATACATGTGGATATAGAGACTGATGCCTTCAGCTTTCTTGTCCCTTCTCGGCTCGGTTGGATGTTATCAGCATGTAATGGGACCAATCCATGTGCACAACCATGCACTAGACTCACAGAGTTTATGTTATGTTTATGTGCTTCTTTAATGATAAAATTGACACATTAGACTTCGAACATGTTCAAATGGCTCACAAATACCTCCGATGCAAACAGAATATGCACACGCCCTCGATGCTTTTAAACAAATCAGTGAACAGGAATTAACAACCATAATAACTAAATAAATAACTAAAGCCAAACCCAGCACTTGTCCACTGGACCCAATCCCCATTCAACTTCTTAAAGAATCCTCAGGAGTTCTGGCCAGACCTACAACTGCCATAATGAATATGTCCCTGTCCTCAGGTGATGTGTCTGACCAATTTAAAGTAGCAATAATCAGACCACTACTGAAGAAACCAAGTTTGGCTCCACAGGAGCTCAGCAATTACAGACCAGTCTCTAATGTACCATTCCTGCCCAAAGTTCAGGAGAACATAGTTGCTGCTCTACTTCATGCATACTTGGAGACACACAACACACCGGATTGATTCCAGGCGGGCTTCTGCCTGAGACACGGCACTGAAACTGCCTTAACTAAAGTTGTAAATGACATACCAGTGGCAACTGATGCTGACAATGCGACTGTGCTAATGCTTTTGGACCTTAGTGCAGCCTTTGACACGGTTGAACATTTTACTCTATTACAAAGCCTTAAATTTGATGTTGGGTTTTGTGGAATGGTATTGAAGTCGACTGACAGTCAGCATTAACACTTCGGAGGAATCTGTCAATGACCATTAATGCCTGTGATACAGCTCACAGTCCAGGCCTTATAAGCAGTAATACTGCTCTGTTGTATCTGGGAACCAGTGTCTGTATATTAGGGCTTGAGGCTTGTGGACAAAAGGGAGGAAAGGAACTGCAGACTGTAGTTTCTAGGGAAAAAGGAGCCCGGACCGTGACTGGAGGTACGGGACGCATCTTGCCCCATACTTTTGGACCACGCAATAGATGTTTTCATAGCAAAACCTGGGTGGGAGGGGCTCACTCATTTCTTCAGAGTAATAGTGGCCACCCTAATGTTAACAGAAAAGGCAGGTGCCTCGGCTATGAGGGGCACACGGGCAGTGCCGATGGACGCTCACGGTAACCGGTGACAACAGAGGATTCAGGGTCATTCAGCATTTTGATTATGTCACCCTGCATGGACAGACGCTTGAGATGTATAGTGTATCAGATCAGCCCTCACGGGTACCGTCACTGTGTCTGTGTGTGTTTGCTTAGCCAGCGTCTCTAACCAATGTGCACCTATTTATACTTAAAGTTCATGCATTTCTCTCCTGACTGTGTATGAAGCGTTTTACCTCTAGCATATATACACACAGACCACAGGGAGATATTTGTTGGTATTTAAGGAATATTTATCAGATAGCAGCCATCTTAAAGTACTGTGTACTTATACACGTGTGACGGTTTATCATTATTGTGTCCATCTGTGTGTATATGTGTGTTGTAGGTGTAATGTGCATATGAGAAGGTGTGTTTTACTGTGTCTGTACATGCACATGTGATTACGTGTGTGTATTAGTAAATGCGACTGCATCCTGCTGCAGAGTAGGTCTTTGTGTATTTGTATGTCTGAATATGTATGTAAGTGTGATTGTTTGTTTTCTAAAGGTGTGTATGTATGTTGTATGAGTGTTTATTTGCAATTGTGTGTGTACAGTATGTGTGTGTGTGTTTGTGTGTGTGTGTGGTCATGTATATATTAAATTGTGGGGATATATTTGGTCTGTATAAACCTGTTATTTTGACCTTTTTGGGGACATTATTTTGCGGAAATTCAATTTTATAAAAATCTGAGAATGCAATCAAACTAAAAATGTCAGAAGTCTTTTATTTTGTTTGGTTACTTATGGTTAAGGTTAGGGCTGCGTAGAGGTTAAAGTTGTTAGGATTAGGGTTATGCCCATAGAAATGAATGGAGAATCCCCAAAAAGATATAGTTACCTAATCTGTGCGTGTGAGAATGTGCTCCCTTTTGGATGGTATTTAAAAGATGAACACTAGGTGGCACTGTTGATAGTGCGGTGACAGCTGGACCTCAGACAGACAGTAACCTGCCTAGTCAGCATGGTGCTATCAGTGGAGTGGTGTTCTTCCTGCCCACAGCCCCACGGGGGGGGGGCAGGGGGGGGGAGATGCAGGAGAGGAGAATCTGAGGTTACAAGATATCCTGTAGAGGACAGACAGCAATGCAGCCTGATGCATCCCCCTGAGTCCCCTGACATATATTCTGTAGGCCACTGGTTGTTAAAGAGGGCATTGCGTTGCCGTGGCGACCGCAGCTACGATCCCTGACTGGCTGGAAAGCGGGCAGGGCTGGTAACGTGTGCGTGTGCATGCGCGCGTGCGTGTGTGTATGTGTGTGTGTGTGTGCGCTGCAGTGTGGCGGGACACCGACGTCAGGGCTGCGAGCCGGCAGTGTCACTGTTCCTACCTCCGCCTGACGCAGCACCGCGTCCTGGGAAACAGATGGTTCCAGTTCAATTCCTATTTCAGGAGTAGAGGAAGACTCTGCCTAATTGCCCACAGCAGGTTTTCATGCCTTCCTGGAGGAGCTCCTGAAACAACAGCGGACACAAACGACAGATACGGACAAGCAGAGGAGCAATGTGCCTGGTAAAAATACATATATATTTATACCTCTGATTACCGCTGATTTGAATTGTAACTGGATAATTGTAGAAAATATTTATGTGCTTTTAACCCGTTCACCCCTTTCTTCAATTTTTTTGTCCTGTTCGGCTTTCAGATCACAGGCAACACTCGACAAGTTCAATGACGCGCTAAACCCTACCATCATGGCCCTAAGCCTCAGTCACGGTAAGCTTCCCATCCTCTCTGGCATGTGTTTGGCTATGCTGTCGGAAACGGTGACAGTTAAGCGGACAGCTGCTGAACTTCACTGGTGCTGCATCGCATCGGCTGTAGGTTCAAGCCAGGCGCGGGATCTGCTGTTGTACCCAGAAGGAAGCACTTAACCTGAATTTCAAGTTGTACCCAGAAGGAAGCACTTAACCTGAATTTCATCAACAAAATATGCCAGCGTATGGATAAGCATTAAGTGGTTCGTGAAGGTTTTATATTTTTATCGTGGAGTGTTTTTATAATTTTTAATTCTTTACATGCAGTCTGTATGCCTTTGTGTGTTTTTGGGATACCTTAAAGAATACTGACTTGAAATTTTGACCATGACAGGCTGCTTCAGGGAGGTAGTGTCAGTTGTGGCGAGGAGGGGAGGGGGGTTGTAAAATCTATTCCCAAGTCTGTTTTGGGTCCATTCTCGCCATGGTTGCCTGAATGGCTAAAGGTTTAAGGGAAAGCATAGCCTGATGTTTGGCCTATCTGATTCTTAACAGACTGGGGGGTTTGGGTCAAAGATGTGCATCATGGGATGGTGACTGACATTTCTGCATCAGGTTAGGCTTCAGGCTGATTGCATGGAGCTGTGTGGACAGGCAACCTCTATGGAGATTAGCCTGGTGGCATCGCTCTCATCACCAGCCGGGGGTCCACTGCAAGGACCCTATGGGTCAACATTTCGTGAAACAACCTGGAGGGTTTCGGATCACATCCCAGAAAAGGCGCTACCATTGTACTTTGGAGTGCAGTACTTCGCTTCAGAGGCTTCCTGAAATGAATGTGTATAACAAGATCACATGATATTATATTAAAAGGGGTAATGTGTTAACCTGAATTAACTACTACCCAGACTGAATATCACCGGAGAAATAGTGGTGTGCATTCACCAAAAAAAAAATATGTTCTCTCAAACCAAGGGCAGCGGGAGCTACTTGACCTACATACCAACGCACAGGACTGGCTTTGAGCTCCCAGCTCTGCCGGCGCCTGCAGCCGGCTCTCTCGCAAACCTGTGATCGCATTAAGCCAACATGAAGGCAAAAGAGAGCAGCTCAAGTGGAATAAGACGTCACCCCCCCAACGCCAGCCCCAAACTGCCCCTGGCTGGAAAGGAAACCCCCCTTTCATACCAGAAGGCCATAAAGATCATGGGAAATGCTTATGCATGCAGAGCTGCAGCAGAAACCGCTCAGATTAGCATTATTATTTTGAAGAGCAGTGAGATACATGCTAAAATGACGGATTTTTCTCCTCTGACTTGTAGATGGTGAGTAACTGTGGTAAACAGCAATGTGTAGCTTATGGACAGAAGAGGCCCAGTTGACTCGCCTGCTCTCCTCACGCCCTTTTGGGGCTGCAGTGTCCGAAAACCACTGAGGGCAAATCTCTATGCATGGTTTCTATTCCATCCCACAGCCCGTGCCTTTCTCTGGGTCTCCTATACAGCTCCTCGGCCTTCCAGCCCCCCTGGCTCTAGTTCCTCTCCAGTAACAAAGGCCTCTCTTGCCACCCTTGCCAGCTGCCTTGGTGGGGGCAGGGAGGCAGCGTGTCAGTCTCTGCCTGTCACAGAGGAGCCGCACAGAGCCCACCACTGTCTTGCTGCTGGCAGCAGCCTGGCCTCGCAATCCAAAATAACACCAACTTGGGCTTGACAAACCAAAATGACCTCAATACCGGCCTCAAAATTCAGACCTCAGCACTGGCCTCCAAAACAATACAAAACCACAGCAACCCTGCCTGAAAACCCAATATATCATCAACACTGGCCTCAGAAATCAAAAGAATAGGCAATTCTGACCTTAATATTCCAAAACAACATCAACACAGGCCAGCACAACTAAAATTACATCATCACTGCTCTCAGAACCCAAAATAACACAGAATAACAAACAAACACTGGCCTCTTAAATCGAAATAACTCAAAACTAGCCCCTTAAAACAAAATAACATCAAGACTGAACCCTTAAAGACAAAGAAACACCAACATTGGCCAGTTAATCTAGAATAACACCAACATTGGCCAGTTAATCCAGAATAACACCAACACTGGCCAGTTAATCCAGGTTAACACCAACACTGGCCCCTTAATGTAAAATAACACCAACACTGGCCAGTTAATCCAGAATAACACCAACACTGGCCAGTTAATCCAGGATAACACCAACACTGGCCGGTTAATCCAGGATGACACCAACACTGGCCCCTTAATGTAAAATAATACCAACACTGGCCAGTTAATCCAGAATAACACCAACACTGGCCAGTTAATCCAGAATAACACCAACACTGGCCAGTTAATCCAGGATAACACCAACACTGG
>JAODKC010000137.1:9138888-9167653 GCA_026777985.1 Mormyrops attenuatus
CGCCCCCCGCCGCGGGTGCGGCCCGGGGCCCCCCCGGTGCTGCCCCCTCAGACCCGCCCGCCCGCGGGGCCTGCGCACCCCCTCACGCAGGGCCCGGGGGGGGTTTGGTCTGTTTCTGTGGTGTTTCTGCCATTTCAGACTGGATGTCAGGCTGGGCGTGGGTCACCCACTGCCTCCACAGAGGACAGCTGCCAGAATGTTACTGGGGGGCAGGATTGGAGTTACTGTACCTGGCGTTGAACAGAAGGAGCCTGAGCTCCATAGACTTTATTGCATGTGTCTTGACACCCATAAACAACACCATCAGAATGAGGTTTACTGGCCATGTGGGATCACGCTCGCAATGAATTTGTCTTGGCGCGGTCCTTGCAGCGACAACCAGAGAACAGAGTACGGTGGAAACACGAGGCATCTCGCAATCTACTTGCAAGTCTACTTGCAGCTACATTACATGGAAAATATGTTAAGATTAATAAATGTGCAATGCTAGATATCAGTAATCAGTATGTATTTCCAGGCATGATGATCATTTCCTAATCTGATAAACCTAATGAATGAATCACCCTAGTCCATTGCAGTCTTTCTTGACTTTTATGAACAGTATTCAAAAACAAATTTTAACTTTTAACCAGTTGGAGTTTCAATGGTCTTGGTTTTCATGCGTTGGCGTGATGTCATCAAAAAGGCTCAGTATAAAATAAACAGAAATCTTGCAGCTTCTAAACCAAGTGTAAAATATGGGTTTATGCCTGTGTTTGGACTGGTGTGTCTGTGTGTGTGAATATGTGTGTGTATCAGTGTACACTGTCTGCTTTATTTATATTGACAAATCCTCACACTGGACACAAAGGCTACAAATTCATCCGAAGACTGATTTAAGGTGGCTTGGACATTTGTACTTCGTAGTTAGATATCAATAAGGCGCAACTGACATCTCCCTGCTCCCCACTCAGACTCGGTAAGTGCTCCATGCTTAAGAGTCTGTGCACTTATCCTTCCCAGTGTAAGGCCAGCCAGTGCCATGGGGATCAGCTGACTGACAAATTCATTAGCCAGTCAGGAAGTGCGCAGCTGACAGACAAGCCCATTAGCTAGCCGGCAAGGCATAGCATCCCATTAATAAATATGCCCCCAGACTTGAGCCACATTGGAGTAGAATGTACAGCTGCATGGCACTGATGTCTGTGTGTGTCACAGTAAGAATATGATCTTTGATGGACAGTTTCACGCTTTAGAACATTCAGTAATTGTTAGAAAAACCGCTGACATTTCTGAATGCGGGCACTGAACTTACTATCCATTATTGTCCATATCTGTGTGTTTTTTTCCACAGGTAAAGCTAATTTTTTTGCCCATGAATGATGTAGCCAGTGAGCTGAGTAACAACTAGACAGGATTGTGACCCGTTTTTCCTTTATAGAAGCTGCTTATCATTTGACTTTATTTTGCCGGCATTTTACACACCATGAAAGGAAAAACGGGTCTCATTTGTTGTGTAAAAAGTTGCGTTCTTTTGATTTTACCATATTTCGTGTCATGTACCTTGAAACAGGTTATTTTCATCAGCTTGTTATTAATTCTTTTGTAGAAATACTTCCTTAGAATGTCATCCAACTGCTGGCTACCAGTAAAAATTGTGAGCCAGTGACCCCCAGCACTGATGACGCCAGTGTCACCCTCTTCCTCTTGCAGCCCAGTCCAGGGAAGGTGCCGGGGCTGTGGATGAAGAGGACTTCGCCAAGGCCTTCACAGATGTGCCCACCGTACATGTGAGTACCGTTAGCTTGCTTGATTTGTAATGCATTCCGTAAAATTACCTGGAGAGGTCAAATATCTTTTGCAAACTCCATTAAGGCAGAGAAGATTCTAGAAAAAGCACAGACATATAAACATTTTTGTATTATCCTCTCGGAAAGCCCCAGAGGGCAAATTTTCCTTTTTTATGCTTTTACATTCTCCGTCCTTGGTACAGTCACAGATCAACTTTTTTTTTTACTTAATTTTGTGGTGGGCTGTAGTGTCGCTGGGTTTGATGTTTCTCAGCCATGAGTCATTGAACAGAGAGCGTAGCGGTCATGCAGCATCCACATCCACATCCAGCCGAAATGCCCGGGACAGCGACCAGGCAAAAACTGAATTATAGTTAGACAGTACAGTGTGAAAGGCGTATACCAGACTGGTCTTTAAATTGGCGTGAAGATGGATTCCTCTTTTATTCCTGGATATAAACGAGATATTTCCTAAATCAGTTTCCGCCTGAAGGGTATCTGCAAGGTCAGAGTGAACTGTTTATCATCAGACCAGGGGCATAGAAACCAGGGGGGATGGGGGGTGTGTACCCCCCAATATTTAATTTGGCTTTATTCTTCCCCCTAATAAATAGACCTCTGTCCTTAAATTATTAAACAGTGCCTTCCGCAGTGTCAGACTCTCTCCTACACCACTGCATCAGACTCTAGCTAAAACACAGGGAGATAGTAGCGGACTGACACGAAGTCTAGCATTGTCTAAACACAACAGGACACCCTGCGTGGGCATGAAAAGCCAGCTCGAGCTTCAATGAAACATTGCTGATATAACTGTCTCGGTCCCACAGATCTACTCCACCAGGGACCTGGAGGACAACCTGAATAAGATTCGCGAGGTGCTGTCTGATGACAAGCACGACTGGGACCAGCGGACAAATGCGGTGAGCAGCCAGAAGAGGGTGCTGCAGTGAAAGAGCCTCATTTGTGAATAAAATTGATTCTTTGGGTGGTTGGTAGGGCTTCTTATGTTACAGGACAGCCCACATAACTTGAATTTCAACAAACAAATTGACAAACGATCCGAACTAGTAAGCTGAATGAAACCCAGAGTGCAAAGAAGACTAGTCTGGCTCAGTCTTTTTTCTTGGGGCTTTCCTGTGAACCCCACTGCCACCGTACATCTTAGCTCATTAGCGATAGCACTGCCAATTGAGGTAACTGCCCTTTCTATCGGCTGCCAGTTTATCCCCTGTTGTGCCCCAGTGATTAGAGTGCGCCTGTGCTCTGAGCTGGCGCTGATCACAGGTTTCAGACCCAAAGAGCAGTGTTCACCAACCGCCGACAGCTGGCCCGAGGAAGCGGGACTGCTGGCGAGGTACCGTGATTACGGCTTGTTCCATCAGCCAACCCCTCCCCTGCTCTTCCTCGCCTGCAGCTAAAGAAGGTGCGCTCGCTGCTGGTGGCTGGGGCAGCCAACTACGACTGCTTCTATCAGCACCTGCGCCTGCTGGACGGCGCCTTCAAGCTGTCGGCCAAGGACCTGCGCTCCCAAGTGGTGCGCGAGGCTTGCATCACTGTGGCGTGAGTGCATCCGGGTCAAAGGTCACCCGCGTTTTCAGTTCCTATATATCACCTTTTCACACGCATTTGTGACAGTGTTCTGGGCATGTAAGAAAATGCTTCAATAATTATAATAATAACAACAATGACGATAATAATAATAATAACTTTTGTTTGTATAGCACCTTTCATGTAGCCCAAAGTGCTTGCAAAATAAAACAGTTTAAGAAAGAAAGAAACAAAAGGAATAAAATGAAATAATATGAATACCTAGACCAGAAAGGAAATGAATAGGAGAGTATAGAATAGAAATAATACAAAATTATAAAATACAAAATAAAATGTAAACCTAAAAGATAAAAAGATAATGAGATCAAACAAAAGCAGATATACAATAGGATCCTGTAAATAAATGTTAACAAGCTGTAGTAGATAAAAGGAGAATAAAATTGTACTTGGTAGAGAAAAGCTAGGCATAACAAAGGAACTTAGGAACCAATAAAATTTAGGTATTGAAAAGGTAGCTAAAAAGCTTGGTTATGTTACGTAATTTTAGCTGTAGCTGAATGGCTCTTAATGTTCCGCGGGTAATAAGTTTCACTGCCCTGTTTTCTTCATTGCGACAGCCATCTTTCCACGGTCCTGGGCAACAAGTTTGACCATGGGGCAGAAGCCATCGTCCCCATTCTGTTTAACCTGATCCCGAACTGCGCCAGGGTGATGGCCACATCGGGGGTGGCGGCAATACGCTTCATCATCCGGGTGAGTAGGCCACGCCTTTTTTCCCACCAACAGCAGACACACCCCATAGGCAAATTGATTCAAGGATGTGAATGGGGGGGGGGGGGGGGCGGTGGCTAGGCTTCCACAATATTACGATGATAATAATATCAGACAAATTTTATAAGAGAATAGCAGAATATGCGGCTTTTTAAAATATCATCAAAATACTGTTAACTGTACTCTCTGTACCACATAGAGTATAATGTGGACTGTCATGACATTAAAAATTAGATACCACCTAATACCCAAGCCCAATGCTTGTTGATTGGGGGGGCAGGGGTGTTTCAGTGCCGGCAGTAAAATTTTCTAATAATACCGCCACTAAATAACGGAACGGCAGATTTCTGGGACACTGTGCATCATGCCCAGGTGTCAGTGAGCTGCTGTCAATTTGCAGAAGATGTGGGATGTCTGCAATAGCCTGGAGGTATTCTGGCACAGGACCGAAACTTTGCAGGTTGAAGCGAACCAGAATCAGATTCGTTGGCTTTTGCCACGCCCGCTTTTTTCGTGCCTCAAAACGTGAAGCAGCGAACTTCATCGCAGCCTGAAGCTGTCTGGAAAAAAGAAAAACAGCAGGAAGTCATACACGTAATTGTTTTAATTTGATTTAAGGCCGCCTGAAAGGGAATTTGCTGCTATGCTGCGATGATGGTATGGAAGGGCTGCTAGTTTGTGTGGGCGGACTCAGCTCAGCAGGAGAGCTAATCTGCAGCTTTTTCCACCCTTCCCCCACCCCCCAGCACACGCACGTCCCCCGGCTGATCCCGCTCATCACCAGCAACTGCACGTCCAAATCCGTGGCCGTCAGGAGGTCAGTACTCACTCTCTTTCTCCTTCCTCACTTCCTGGGCCCCACCACCATCTGAAACCTGGACCAATGCCACCCGGGAGCCACCACTCACCATGCCGACACAGTGTTACCATATCAACCCCGTCGTTACTCCACCGGCCCACTGAAACCATGACAATCCGTCATTACCGTACCAGTGCCTCCTTACCATACGGATGGATGGCCTTACTAGAGTGCGAGCAGAATCATCCAAAGCTATTCACTGTACAACAGTTTATCAGCTTCTCGTGCACAGAAACAGAACACCGGCGACTGTCATATTCCAGTACAGAGAATAAAAAAGGGTCAGAAGGATGTGGAACAGAGTGAATTCTGGAACACCATTACAGAGCCTCTGTTCCATTGTATTTACTAAGCGTTACATGTTGTTATGTCTGTTTTTTACAGTATTTAATACAGTTCTTGTACAGGAGGATCTTACTGAGAGCTTAATCACATGAAAAATCCGCTAGTCGAGGTGTATTTCTGTCCGAGAAGGAAGCCGACTCAGACTCAGGGTGTAGGTGGAGATCTCCCATTAATGAAGGCGCTTAAATCATGTTGACAGTTTATGGGATGTCTTTAAATATCACGCCGTAATTAACACACACACCTCACAGATCCCATGCCAGCTGAACACAGAATTCCTTTACCCCCCCCCCCCATCACTGCCATCTAATATGGGTTGGAGGGGGAGGGTCACCTTCAGTTTGCTAATAGCTGCCACAATCTGACTCTGGCGAGGGGGGGGGGAGGGGGGTGGTAATATTATCTGCAAAGGGCCAGTGTGTATGCAGGTGTTTGGGAGTACCTTTAGGTCAGTCGTTCAAACCCAGGTGTAAGGACTCTTCAGCCAATTAATACTCTAATTAGTAATCTAATTGGAGTTGCAGCGAAAACCTGTATAGACAGTGGCCCTTTCTGGGTAAGATTGCCCGCCCCTGATCTAGGGGCCCCAAGCCGAAGGAGGTACCTATATGCATTCTGCATCACATTAGGCATTCATGTGCAGTGTAATAAAGGCTGAAAAAGCTAACAGACGGAATACATCAGGGTGGGGGCTGGCGAGACATGAGATGTTGCTTGGTTTTGATTGGCCTGCCAGCTGCTGACCTGCTTTTCTCTCCTCCCCCGGGAATCTTCAGGCGATGCTACGACTTCCTGGATCTGCTGCTTCAGGAGTGGCACACGCACTCCTTGGAAAAGTAAGGCTCCCTTCGGAGAATACGGCTCCACCAGCCTTTCTCCGCACATCCATATTGTGCTCGGGTTAAGGACAGAGTTACCATCACTGAGAATAAGATTTATATACTTGGGTAGGGAGATTTAGTATTAGCTACATTAGTACACTCCCTCCCACAGTTATTGTCCCTGAGGACTGGATTGAGAAACACTGATTTAGGTAATTAATATCCAGCTATGTAAGTACAGAGAGTATTAGTAGAAACTGGCTTGAGAATAATCTCAACTAGTGTTTCCCAATCCATTATTCGGGACCCACAGATAGTCCACATTTTTGCTCCCTCCCAACTCCCTGGGGAGCAAAAACGTGGACTGACTGGCAATCCATGCATTTGACTATGGTTGGATGGTTTGATTGTGTGAAATGCTTTTGTTTGTACTCTGTGACTGTGACTCTTTATACTCAATTGGTTGGTTGAAACAAAACCTTAGTCTGGATTTTTGCTTTCTGGATCCGAACTTTCCACCTTTGGTTATTTTAGGTGTAAATCCCTGTCTTCAAACTGACTCGCACTTCCATAACCCCTTTCTTGTGTTGATACCCTCTGCCCATGATCCTCTCTGTCCTCATTGACAGGCACGCCGCCGTTCTGGTGGACAGTATAAAGAAGGGAATTCGAGATGCAGATGCAGAGGCCCGAGTGGAGGCGCGGAAGTGAGATTCTCAATCAGTCATCCTTTTCATTTTGTTTTATTTAGCGAACCACATACTGTATATTTCTGCCATAGTAATGTGCAGTAACTATAAGCATGTGTATTAGCACTGATATTGTGGTGCTCTATCACCCCCTACAGGGCATACTGGGGTCTGCGGCAGCACTTCCCCTCCGAGGCGGATGCCCTTTACCATTCACTGGAAGCGTCATACCAACGCAATTTGCAGTCCTGCCTACGTAGCTCTGGCAGCGCCGCCTCATTGCCACAGTCTGACCGTTCCTCCTCCAGCTCTCAGGAAAGCCTCAAGTAAGGGACTCCATGCATGTATACATCCAGGACACAACCCTGTTATATCCCAATTTAGCTCATCTAATTTGGCTTCCTGTTGGCTTGAAAGCTGGAACTGGGAACTCCAACAGTTTGCTACCCCTAGTGCTGATGGTGATTAGTCTAAAGCTGGTCACATGATCCTTACCCTACTTACACGGCTTTGTATCATTATTGTTTACTTTGCAATATGAATTATTAAGCACTCCCAAAGCTGTCTGGATTCTTTAAAGGTGAAGGGACATTTGCGTACATATTCTCAAATGAAACCCTGTTTCTTAGGGGCCTCAAGTATAAGGGAGGAGCTGAATTAGCCTCTGCTTGGTGTGTCAGCAAGGAGCAGTCATTTTTTGGAAAGGATGTAGGATTCCAGGAATACCATCGGCACAGATCCTCCCTGTGTCCTTTTGCTTTGTTTTGTGGAGCAGTGGGAGGCCTCACCGTGTCCTGAATTTGTTGAGATTTAGATTTTTTGCTTTTCTTGACTTTTCCTAACAATCGCCCATTATCTCGGAACCAGAGGAGTAAATGCACCAGATTCCAGACCAGATAGCGTGGTGTCAGGTTAGAAAGGTCACGCCCATCTTTGCTTTATCTCCCTTAACCTAGCTATTTCAAAGAGTAGTGCTGTGATATTCCCCAGAACGATCATCTCATTACACATTGCCCATTAAAAATATACACTAACTAAACCAATGATCCTGTGAACCAGTGTTTGCATAGTGTTCACCATGAGCTAAGGAGTTTGAGCAAGGGTTAACAGAAGGAATAAGAGTTGTGACCAGCAGGACACAGGGCTGTGATTTTGTATAGTTGAGAATATCCGCCATGTTGTATGAATGAGTAAACATTGCAAACTAAGGGATTCACCTTGGATTCGATTATGTGAATGAATAATTAAATGTGTTCTCATTGATTGTCAATCTCTATTACAGCCGACCTCTCTCCTCAAAGTGGTCTGCAACCCCTGGAAGAGGTAATTGTTTGAAGAATGCGATGACGGCAATCGGCTTATTTTTATGCAAGCTGAAGGTCTATGATTGACTATTGGGTGGCTAGTCTTCCTCATTTAGATATAGTGAGGAAAACACTGGAAGTTACATCCGACGGAATCACCATTACCTTCTGCTCATTACCTTCTGTTCGGCGTGCCGTCAGCAGCTGACCCCGGGTCAACTGAATATCTCATCTTTTAAATATCGAGCATCATTCACTGTCATTCACTTCTCTCTCCCCCTGCAGGCCCTGTGGGCGCCAAGTCCCCAGGGTCACCAGGATCGCTGCAGCGTTCCCGCAGCGACGTCGATGTCAACGCTGCCTCCGGCGCCAAGGCCCGTGCCGGGCAGACTGGAGGGACGAGCCACCTGCCCGCGGGGTCCTACAGCTCTCTGGGTATGACTCTGTGCCAGCCTACTGTTCCAGCTCATGCAGGGCAGTGAGATCGCTGGAGAAATGCTGAGAGAATACCTCAGCCCAGCTAAATCCAAACAGACTGATACTTTATTCACACGTACATAACCAGCAGCTTAATTAAAAATGCTTGATGTGAATGACAGTAGTTTGGACCATGTACAGTACTGTGCAAAAGTCTTCGGCAGTCAAGAACAATGTTTAAGGCTATTGGAACATTAGCACATATGCAAATTAACAGTAGCACAATAGAAAATAAACAATAATTTCTTCTCTTCCCCAAAAAGTTACTAATATCTTGTAAGACCGCTAGAACACTACTGTTGATCCCAAACTTCTCCTCAGGGGCACCACAGTCATTAAATGTATCTGTTAAATTTCAACAAAAGTTTAGCCACCAGTTTAGTTGATTAATTAACTTTGTTAGTTAAATAACTCAATGAGGTATTGATTAGCCAAACAAGGTGGGGTATTGCAAAGGTCAAAAAATACATGGGTGTATTGGACTTTAGGAGAGGATTTGAAATGGCTAAGCTGACACACTTTGTCAAACATAATATTATAGTTTTACACCAACATGAAGATCATTTTAACACTTCTGGTTAGCAGCTGTCCACTGGGATGCTGGGTTGCCTGGGTTGTCCACTGAGATGTCTGTGAAGGTCAATATTGTGCTCTGAAGAGTTAGTGAGACATTTTAAGCCGGATACCGAGTGACCACTGCTTTCCCCTTTAATTCTTGCAACTCTGACCTACTCTTTCTCTCCCTTGAATCTGTTACTGAATCAGTGCTTGTAAATATAAATAAGCATTAATGTGTTTGCGAGTGTATCTCAACTCCTGCCCTTCTTCTCGTTCCTGCGCCTAAAGATGACGCGTCCGATAAGATGGACGGTAAGAACATCTCGCCCTTTGTCCTGTCCCATGAATAACGACCATCATTTTCTTTCTCTGCTCTCTCCATCCCATCTGACCTCTCATGCTCAGTGTGCCGCATGCTAACTCACACGAGTGAGTTGATTTATAAATCCCATGTTTGTTACCCTCTAGTCTCAGGTGCAGAGGGTCAATGCTACCCCCTGGTGGTTCAAGAGAAGGTAATGCTGTGACTGTCTGTCCCCTCAGGTCGGCTGCGTGCCAGGCAGACGCTCTCTGTGGCAGGGGGGGCTGTTGGAAGTCAGGGGGACTCACGAGGACGTAACCACGGCAAGCCAGTGTCCCAGTCGCAGCGTAAGAAACCGCTCCCCCCACACAAAGACACACCCGACTCCAATAAGCCTCCTCTTCTCTTTACATTTATGATGTTTGTGCCTTGACCCGTCATGTTTAATAACTCTGCCAGCACCCTAACAATAAGCTTTGTACCTCTAGGTTCCGAGGATTTCGATTTTATGCCAGGTATTCTGCTCACTGTGTACTGTCTCTGTGTTTCTGTGCTCGCTGTTAGGGGATCACTGGTCGTTCGTTTTGGTGGTTGTGTCGCGCTGTGTGTGTGCACTCGCGTGTACGTGTGTGCCTGTGTTTTTCTTTTTGCATGGGTCGACTGTGGTGTGGTATTTACGGAGGTCAACACCCATGGCTGCTGCAGGATTTAATGAGGAGCTACAAGCACTGACCTCCAAATGTACTCTGCTACCCCCTCTGCCAGCATGGCCTCAGGGGTGGGACAGGGATAGGACACTTCCAGCTAACCCGCACTGCATATGAATCAGTATTTTCCAAATATTTCTCCAAAAAATAAGCACTTGTGTCTTATGCCAATATCTCCTCCGACAGTGCTGAGGATATGCAGAGAATTCCACAGGGGTCGAGGTTATCATATGCTGTCAGTCACATGATGCTTTAATCCAATTCCCATTGGCTCCTCATTTGTTCCCGTTGGACTTAGCCAGGGCATGATTGACAGGGACTGGTAATCCCACTACACTGTGGAGTTCCCATCATGAGTTGGAGCATCATCCGACTTCTTGAGCGCTTAATGCAGTCCAGCATCTTTGAGTGGAAGTCGGAATTAAGTAGATTAGAGATGTGTTCTTTTTAGCTGAAAATGTGGATTTGTAGTGTGTACGTGACCCCGCTTTCGCTTTTCTTGGCCCATCTATTGGCCATAGGAGTGGGATGGCTACAGCGTACTGTGTCTGCTTTTAGATAATGTGTAAAACAGCATTCGATTCTGATTAGCCGTGTCGATGAATCCGTGTGCTTTTGAGTTATTACCATTTTGTTGTGAACAGTATGGCTGTACGTCCCGTCATAGCAATGTGTTTTCAGGATTCACCTGTGTCTCGGACTTTCCGTCTATGCAGAAAATCAAGGCTCATTGTGGGGACATGGCCCATCAGACAGTGCTTTTGCAGAAAAAGCAGTAAAATTATTTTTTCCATCTATTTTTCTGTGTAGCTAGGGACTGTTAATTGCACTAGAATAGGAGTCGATGGGAATTCCCCACGGAGATAGTTCCATATGTGTGTGATTGTATCCCATAGTTTGAATACCTTCCATGTTCTGGTAAATCAGTCACATCTCATTGCACATTTATATGCTTCACCTTCTCAAGTTGCTGCTACTCTCCCTTCGCTTCATATCATTTCTCCCACCAATCAGGGCCTCTGCTCATCATCCCACCCTTTGTACAATTTGTCCCTCTCCCAACACTATTTGCTTGTGATAGCCAAATGGAGCTTCATGAACCATTTTCTGTATTTTTGACCCCACTAGATGGCGCTCTTGGTTTGCATTGCAGCATGAATTGAGCCATATTTTTGAATAGAGAGCGCCATCTAGTGGTGTCAGGAAATACAGCAATTGGTTCATTAAGCTTCATTTGGCCATCACTAGTATTTGCCCCGCCCTCAGCAATGTTTGCTAGGCCACTCCTGCTATTTGTCCCGCCCTCTGTGCCATTTCTAGTTTGTGTTCTTTGGCTTCCTTTTGCTGTTTGTTTAATTTACTGGCATGATTCTCTGCCTCCGCCCCTTTGCTTTGGATAACTCCACCCTCTCCCTTTCTAATCCTGCCTTCCAACCTGCCCAGGATCCCTGTCTGCTGCCACCATTGGCGGTAAGATCTCCTGATGGCTTCTTCCTGCACCCGCACCCTCTCCTTCCTGATCCCCAGCTGTGAATCTGCCATGTGCACTCAAACTCCACCCACAGACACAGGCCCCGACCGCTGGAGCTGGGTGCTCTGGTCTAACTTGCTCAACTGTGCTAAAAATATTTGCTAGATTTAACCTTTTTATAAGTAAATTTGTCTGTTATGGCTGTTCTGTTGTGCTTAGATAATTCAACCCCCCCATCTTGCCCCATGATGCAGCATCGGTCTGATGTCACAATAGGTGACGGGCTTCTATGACCCAGCAAGCTTTGCTTGGGGTCCTCAGGTAGCACACATGTAGACTGATATGGGTTATCATTATGTGACAGACAGCAGAACCTGAATTTTGAAAAAACAGGACAATGTTCTGGATTTGAGGAACTATATCCTGATCCAGTTGCAGGTTTTTTTTTAAACCGGAACTGTTACAGTGAAATTTCAGGCTGTATGAATGCACCCACCCACCTAAGATGACATGAGATTTTAATGCCATAATTAAAAGAGTTGGACAGGTGACTGGTTTATTATTATTATTATTATTGTTAATAATAATAATAATAATAATAATATTGACACTTCATTGAAGCCTGTGGTGAAATTCTCTTCTTGCCTCCCCCATCTCGCTGTCCATGACACAGACACATACTGTATGTAGGTGAGGGCAAGCTTTGCAGTGTAGGGCAACCACCTGCAGTGACACCTATGGAGCTGGGGGTTAAGGGCCTTGCCCAGGGGCCCACAGATGTGACTATTCTGCAGAGTCCTGGCTTGAAACGGAAAACTTCCAGTCACAGCACAGAAGCTTCAGCACTGGAGGCCTAATTTGATCACGTTGATCAGTGTTTCCCAACCCCGTCCTTGGGGACCCCCACGTTTTTGCTCCCTCCCAGCTCCCTGCCAGACAGTCCACATTTTTGCTCCCTCCCAGTTCCCTGCCAAACAGACCACGTTTTTGCTCCCTCCAAGCTGCCTGCAGACAGTCCACATTTTTGCTTACCAGGAGCAAGGAGGGAAACATGGATTGTGTGGGGGTCCCTGTGGACTGGATTTGGAAACACTGATGTAGGTCACCACAGATTTCTCATTGTCTCTGGAGGAATGGGATCCCTTGACTTGTAAAGGCAGCAGATTCCCTCTTGAAAGTATGTTGAATTAATGCTCTGCTTCAGACTTTATAGAAGCATCAGGTCACAGTCATTGTGTCCAGGTCCTTCCCGTTTGTGGGAGTGTGGTTAAAATGTGGTAGTATTCGAAACTTGTGGTTTTATTGTGACTTTGGGTGTGCCATGGAAACGTAAGGTGTGCAGGAACTCAAGTACAATGAAGTATTGTCTAATGATCATTGCTTAAATTTCTTGAAGGCCAAGCCTATGGCCAGTGTGTACCAGAAATAAATAATGCCACCCCCCCATTAGAAAAAATTATCTGTTTCATTTGGGTATGCCAACTGATGCTTTGAGTGGCATTTGCACACCTTGGCACACCCTTGGCCATTACATTTCCTGCACCAATTCAAAGTCCATGCAGTACTCAACTTTCAAATCAGCCTAATTCACATGCAACTGTTTGTTGAGGGTACAGAGCTTAACAGCTTAAAAAGGGACTGTATACATAGAATGAGGACAATGCACTGCTACATAGTTATAAAGGATCAGTCTAGAGAAACTCCATGATGCAGAATAATGAGGATGACACACTAATAAGCAACAGTGAGGAGAACTCTTAGGAAAAATTAGGAAAACACAATGCTATGCAATATGAGGAAGATTCACTATTAAACTATAAATACACAATAATGAAAACACTGTAATACAGACTAATGAGGAAGACACACTGATGCAAAGTAATGAAGAACACACATGGTTTTACAGTAATGAGGGAGACACACTGACACAGGGTAATGAGGAAGATGTAGTGATGCACAGTAATGAGGAATACAAAATAATACACAATAATGAGGAAGACAGTGATACAAAATGAAGACGACACACAATAATACAGGCAATTATACTGACAGTAATATAGACAATTGCCAAGATAATGTGATGCTACAGAATAATGAGGAAAGAGGAAGATATTTTGCTATCACTCATGTCTGATCTTCCGAGTCTCCTGTCATAACTGCATCCCGCACGTCCATGGTTCTGACCATGTTTTCTTCTTGTTTTTCACAGCTGGCAGCAGATCTGGCTCCCCAGGGCGGGTTCTGACCAGCACCGCTCTCAGCACTGTGAGCACGGGGGCACAGCGGGCCCTGCCAGGCCCAAGCTCCTCCCACCGCCGCAGCCGCATCCCCCGCAGTCTCGGCTGCAGTCGAGACTCAAGCCCCACCCGCCTCTCTGTAGGTGAGTCACTTTAACATCTGTTATTCCAGCCCCACCCACTTCACTGGGGGTGAGCGCCGTAAACACCTCCTCTAGCCCCATCCACTTCACTGGGGGTGAGCGCCGTAAACACCTCCTCCAGCCCCACCCACTTCACTGGGGGTGAGCGCCGTAAACACCTCCTCCAGCCCCACCCACTTCACTGGGGGACAGGCCCATAAACACCTCCTCCAACCCCACCCACCTCTCCCTACTGCGATTTGTTACCCTGCATTAATTTACCATATTTAACAACTTAACACATATTCTGGGATACTAGCCTTTTTACTGACCTTTTTTTCTAGTATTAGGCTTCTGCAGTATTTTAACAGGACCAAATATCAGGTCGTCCCAGCTTATCTGGAAAGATATTCTTCTGGTGTACTGGGGATGGCACGGTGTCTCAGGAGAGGGGCGCCGTTTTCTGAATCTTTCTGATTGCATGGTCATTACTTGTGTTTTTACTGCATTCTAACATTGTCTTTATTTACTATTCTGTCTTATATGAAGCACCTTCAAACCAGGTGTTTAATGGTGGAGCCAGAGGAAGTAAGTGCTGTCCCAACTTCATTACCTTTGCACTGTGCCATGCATTTTTATACCTGTGGTTCTCAACTGGATTAGCCTCAGAATGACGAGATAAGTTGTCAGCCTTAGTGACAGTAAAAATGATTCTTTTTCTAAACCACTCTGCGACCCACCAATTGAGAAACACTAATGAACATCCTGCCACGTAAACTGAAAAAATTCGATAAAAAATATTATTCTTTTCCAGTATATATTTAGAGCATCACACGCTTAGCATTAGTATTTCCAGAGTTTTTACCAAAGTTTCTCTCCCTCTCTCTCTGTGATTGCCTGCTGCCTTCCTATCCCACCCCCTCTTTCCTGACCCCCTCCCCCCCACCCCACCCCTTAGCGCGAGGCAGTCGTATCCCTCGACCCAGCATGAGCCAAGGGTGCAGTCGGGACACAAGCCGTGAGAGCAGCCGTGACACCAGCCCCATCCGCTCCTTCCAGTCCCTCGGTGCGTATACCATCCTCCACCCTGAAGCCTAACCCTGTAAAGCAGCCCCCCCTCCCAACTGCTCCTATGACATCCACTACAAAGCCCGTCTTCCCTCCTGTGAAGCCCATCTTCCCTCCTGTAAAGCCCATCTTCCCTCCTGTGAAGCCAGTCTTCCCTCCCGCAAAGCCTGTCTACCCTTCTGCAAATCGTGCCTTGGCTTCCGCAAATTCTGCCCTCTCTGTCCTGCAAAGTCTGCCTGCTCTTGCAAAACTCCTGCTAAGGTCCACCTACTCGCATGTGAAGTCTGCCTCCCTCCTGCAAAGTTCATCTTTGGTCCCACAAAGCTCACCCTATCTCCAGCAAAGCCCACGTTTTGTTTCACAAGGCCCACCCTATTTCCAGCAAAGTCCACCTTTTATCCCATAAGCCCCACCCTATCACCAGCAAAGCCCGCCTTTTATCCCATAAGCCCCACCCTATCACCAGCAAAGCCCACCTTTTATCCCATAAGCCCACCCTATCACCAGCAAAGCCCACATTTTATCCCATAAATCCCACCCTCTCACAGCAAAGCCCGCCTTTTATCCCATAAGCCCCACCCTATCACCAACAAAGCCCGCCTTTTATCCCATAAGCCCCACCCTATCACCAGCAAAGCCCACATTTTATCCCATAAGTCCCACCCTCTCACAGCAAAGCCCGCCTTTTATCCCATAAGCCCCACCCTCTCACCAGTAAAGCCCGCTTTTTATCCCATAAGCCCCACCCTATCACCAGCAAAGCCCACCTTTTATCCCATAAGGTCCACCATATCTCCAGTAAAGCCCACTTTTTGTCTTACAAAGTTCACCCCCCTTCAGCAAAGCCCCCTCCCTCTCTTGCTATGCCTCGGGTCATCACTGCATATTTATCTCGGTACGATTCCCTCAGTGTGTCTCCACCCACCTCGACCCGCGCAAAGGAGCGGCTTCCTTTTGTTTTGTGGAAACATAAATCCGGCCCACGTAAGACAGACACAATCTGAAAGCAAATCACTTTTAAAACTGAGATGTTCCATCATTTTATGTATATTTCCAAAAAGATCCAGGGATGTTTGCTGATGGATAAAAGGATTTAAAAATGTTAAAGAAAAATTATTTTTAAAAACAAATTTATATCTTTAACACCCAAAAAACAAAAATCAAGACTAAAAATAACCTAGATGGGAGAAATATAAATAAAATACATAATTCTAAACAACGATAATTTGCTAAATGTCAACTTATGTTAGCTGATGAATTTGGAACATGGAAACATATTTTGTAGTAGACATTCTTCCTGATCGCAGACTAAAATATGTTTTGTATAGAATTATCAATAAACCCCATTAAAAGTGCACTGCTTTGTCACCCAGATTAAATGGCAAAGGAAAGAAATCGGGGCCTGTTTTGGTGTTCTCTTGATTCTTGATGGCTTTGTGTTAACCTCAGGGCGAAGGGGTTTGGGGGGGGGAGGAAGGAATAGTGACTCATGGTTTCCATGGCAATGAGTATATGCCCCTATATGACAAGTCACAATGTCAGGCCGTTACTGAGAGACATGGAGAAAACAGTGAGAGGGTCTCCTTTGACAGGTGTGATGATTCTCTTCTGCTTTCCTCTGGTCTGCTGCCTTTCCTGAACCTGGTAAACTGGAAACCGGCGATTAAAAAAGCCATTTTAGTGTCGTTTGAGTGATGTCCTTCTAAATTAGCAATTATCCTAAAATATCAGCTGTCACTTTCACAATTAGCTATCGTCCCTTTAGATTAGCTACTGCAGTGGCTGCCGTCCTTCTTCATTAGCTACTGTCCCTCAGAAGTAGATACTGTCCACTATTTACATTAGCTGTTGTGACATACATTAGCTACTAGCTCTTTGAATTAACTACTGTCCACTCAGTTAGCTGCTATTGCCCAAAACTGGCAATTGTTCCCTACATTAGCCGTTGTATCCCCACATTAGCTGCTTTCCCTATGCATTAGCTTCTGCTCCTAACATTAGCTAATAGCTCTTTGCATTAGCTACTGTTCCCTCAATTAGCTGTCACTCCCCAATACTGGCTACTGTCACCTACATTAACCACTCTATCTCTGCATTAGCTTCTCTCCCAATGCCTTAGCCGCTGCTGCTAACATTAGCTACTAGCTCTCTGCATTACCTACTGTCTGCTCAGTTAGGTAATGCTCCCTAAATCAGGCACTGCGCCCCTACTTTAGCTGCTTCCCCTAGCATTAGCTTTAGCTGCATTAGCTACCGTGCCTCCGTATTTCCTGCTGTTTGTATGCACTAGCTACGCTAGCCACCGCTACCCTGCTGTCCCTCGGCACTGGTCCAGTTGCTCTGGCACTGACGGCCGCGACATTCTGTGGTTCTTATTTCCAGCTTCCCGACACTCCAGGTCCACGGGGACCCTCCATGCCTCCGACGTTTTCGGGGCGACAGGTGAAGGCTGAGCAGCTCCTGTACTGCACTGGCCACGCCCTCCACTGGTCACACCCATCATTAGCCACACAGCTGCTGTACCATGTCGTGTTATTATTTCCGCTGCGTGTCCATGATGAAAGCTTGTGTTCCAGCTGGACGCTTTGGTAACACACACAGCACCCCACTACCCATCACCTTTCTGGTTTCCTTTTTGCTGTCCAAACACAAAAGCTTATTGGGTCCTCTTTGTTTAGCCCGCCTCGGCGAGCAGCTCTCTCTTCTCATTGGTTTGCTACTCGTGGCCCTGTGCTTCTTTACACGTTACTTTGCATTTCCAGCCCGGTTTGCCCGCATTCCTCTAGCACAATGCAGACGTGCACTTATGGGTCTGTCAGCATGCCGGCAAGGATTTTTCTCGATGACATGATGGCGTACCACAGCACCGTTTCATTTCAGTGAGACCCCTGGGAAAAACAGAGGAATGGTTTTCTGAGAAAAATCTGCTGTCACTATGTGCTATGGAGTTGCATGACAGAATGACTGATTAATGAATAACAACAGAAAGTGGTGTGTATGCTTGTGTGTGCAGTTTTCTCAGTGGGCGAGACATGTGTATGTGCACATGATTAGCTCCCTTGGGGAGAAGTTTTTTTGTAGGTGTTTGTCCACTAGAGCATTGCCAGTTCTATTTATAGCTTTATAGCTTGTCATCCATTACTAGCTCTGTTGGTGCCTTATTTAATAACACAAAGACCCCACCAGCATAGCTATGCTAATATATATATGTCTGTGTTTGCGACTATATTTGCATATATGTGTGTAGTCTGTTCAGTGTTTGTGGCTCGTGTAGCATTTTTGTCTTCTGTGTTAATATGTGTATTGTTTGTTTGGTGATAGTCTGTGTGTGTTTGTGTAGTCGAGTATATGCAGTGTGCTCAGTAAAGTTCAAAAGGTTCTGCTTTCCAGGGTCTGGTTATGGGATGGGTCAGTCCAGCAGGCTGTCCTCGTCCGTCAGTGGCATGAGGGTCCTTAACACCGGCTCTGATGTGGAGGAGGCACTGGCCGATGCCCTGGTGTGTAACGCTGCCCCCCTCCCCATAGCACTGTCTCACACAAAACCAGCTTTTTGTCACACTTTCCTTGGCACATCATTCTCGCTACACTTGTGTCCAGTCATGTAGAGTGTGTTTATCCAGAATTACGCAGCTCCAGAAATCGTTAGCTTGCTGCTATGCT
This sequence comes from Mormyrops attenuatus, assembly GCA_026777985.1. Taxonomy (NCBI): domain Eukaryota; kingdom Metazoa; phylum Chordata; class Actinopteri; order Osteoglossiformes; family Mormyridae; genus Mormyrops; species Mormyrops attenuatus. The sequence continues at coordinate 9,157,596 of JAODKC010000137.1, forward strand.
AACTGTTTTTATCGGTCGCTTTATGCTGCCAGCTTTTGGGAGACACTAGGAGCAAGGTAAAACAATGTTTTGGATTCTTCTCCTGTGTATGCACACAGTCTAGCTTGGCGCATGCACATGTACAGCTCTTGTCTTTTCACTTCCTTGCCCAGAGGGTCTGGATCATGTGACTAGTCTCTCTTTGTTGACTGTGGGAACCCGTCGTCGCTTAGCGAATTGTGTGACACTGATTGATCGTTTGTCACCCTCTGCTGTGGGCTTATTATAACACTGAGGCCTGCTGTGCGTGAGCTAGTTATGTCAGTCCTGGCCCCAGCTTCATTCTGAGGACAGTATTTAATGGCTCCGTCTCTGCCAAACGGCACTTGCAGAAGAAGCCTGTCCGGCGGCGCTACGACGCATACGGGATGTACTCTGATGATGACGCCAACAGCGATGCATCCAGCGCCTGCTCGGAGCGTTCGTACAGTTCCCGCAACGGCAGCCTGACCTATATGCGGCAGACAGAAGACGTGGCTGAGGTGCTGAACCGCTGTGCTAGCACAAACTGGTCGGAGCGGAAGGAGGGCCTGTTGGGGCTGCAGGGCCTGCTTAAGAGCCAGAGGATCCTCAGGTAAGAAGCCCGCCCTTCTCACCTATCCACACGCTCACTTGGAATCTACCACTGCGCCCTCCTGCCTTGGGTTATTCAACCCCATCTTCCCTCCTGTAACACAGCTTCTATCTAGGTTTAATCTCCCATTGGTTGCTCAGGTATGATGTGTGTTTCTCCTCCCCACAGCCGGGTGGAGCTGAAGCGGCTTTGTGAAATCTTCACCAGGATGTTTGCTGACCCTCATAGCAAGGTAATTCAAATGTATTCGGCCATCCGTCTGCCAGGGCCTGAGTTACCAGTAGTGATGGCAGAATTGGGGCTTTTGAGAGGCTGAAATAATTGATTTGGTAAGAGATACGATCTTTTGAAAAATTCAAAACATCGCATCACAATGACATCTGGTGGCCAAATGGTGCTCAATGAAGCCAACAATAAACTTATTGAAGATAGTTGTAAGGGAAGCACATAGAAACTTTGGTAAACACGTAATATATTTCAGGCTAAACATGTAATCTTAACAAATATGACTTCACTTTCTTGTACTGCCCATGTCATACTTAATGTTTAGAAAACCTTTTAAGTGTTCCAGATGTACCACAGTTAGCTCAGGATGTTTGCCGACTGCAGGCCCAGATTCCGCTGTGGCAGGAGTTGACGAGCCTGGATGCTCAGACTGGGGTCTTTATACCAGACTATTACACTACGCCAGATAATGTCAGCAAACCAAGGATTTTACTTGCTTTTACCAAACATTGAACTTAGTATAATTGTGTATGTGACAAATAAGACTTTGAAACTTTTCCTTAGTTTAAGGAGATCCCGCACAGCTGGGCTCTTTTGTAAATGTTGTATGGACACAGCACAAAGCTGGATCCAAGAGCACAGCAGATTATACAAATCCACAGCACTAATTCATATTCAAGGTCAGTGTTCAGGCAGGGGTTCAAACAGGAGCTGGGAGAGTAAAAAGTTCAGAGTCAGGAACTGGTTGGATGTGTAGAAACAGTGGGGGGTTTGAGCCTGGGACCATGCAGCGGGTTCAGGGGGTCTGCAGACATACCATAATGTGGTGAGATTGGGAAATTGCGACGATCTTGTTGTATAAGTTGTAGGTGGCCCATAGTGTTGGCCTGCTTTCATTTGGGTGTTCTGATTTAAGAAAGGCCTCTGGACTACAGTATTATTATGGCGTGGGATGGCACAATCAGAAGACTGACGCAAGCCTTTTCAAAGAGTTGAGGTTTGCAGTTCCTGTGATTTGCATATAGCATCTGAAACATTTCAAATCCATGTGAGATACTGAGGCCCCGTTCAGGGTAGTCATGTAATGTTCTTATTTTTGTTACTTATTGCAGAACAGTGTATTGATACATTATGCGTCAGAGAATGGCTGACCAGCCCATAGAGACGACACCCTGAGCTGCCTAATTATCTGCTCAGCAGTCCTAGAAGCAGTTGTGATCAAGGGGGAATTTAAAAGTGAGGTTCGAATGAGCAGAGAACGGAGCATTCCCTTCACCTGGGTGACTCCAGTATTGCGTCTCCCAGTCAGGGGTGAGGAGCCAAGCAAGCCGTTTGCCCAGGCTTTGATGGTCAAACACTAATCGGTGTATTTGTCTCCTCTCTGCATGCCCCTTTGTTCCGGAACTCTCTGTAGAGAGTAAGTCCATTCAGCGTCTGGCTGAAGGCTGTTGCATGCTTTTGCCTGCATCCGCCACTAATGAGAATCTGCCTGGCTTCAGATCATACCGCAGCAAACCCAGCAATGCGGCCGATGTTGGCATGGCTAGCAGTCCACTAATACCTGAACATTTTACTGCTCCGAGCGGCTGGTAGTCAGTACTGTTTGGTGCGAGTGACTGTTTGGAGTCTCCACCAAACCTTGTGAATTTCATCTTAATTTTGGACTAATTATGTTTGCTTTTTAAATGGGCTTTCCTGCATGCTGCACTAATTGTATAACAACAAACTTATGCAGGTTACTAATGCTGGTGCACCTGAATGGGATGGGAGGGGGTGGTTTAATTTCCTAGCGGAATTAGCTTCTCTGCACAGCGATGGCTTCATCTCATGTCCTTTTCTCCTGTCTGATTGTGAATGTGTGATTCAGGTTTGTAGATGCTTGGCTGCGTCTATGTATGTGCGCTTCTGTGAATTGGGGTTGTGCCCACCAACTGGCTTCACAGTGTTCTGTCTTATTCCATGTAGGTCTTCAGCATGTTTCTGGAGACGCTGGTTGACTTCATCGTGGTCCACAAGGAGGAGCTGCACGACTGGCTTTTTGTCCTGCTCACCCAGCTGCTGAAGAAGATGGGTGCCGACCTGCTTGGCTCTGTTCAGGCCAAGGTCCAGAGGGCGCTGGATGTCACCAGGTAAGGCAGCAGCACTGAATATAGGAAAGAATATTTTTATGTAGAGTGTGGTATAGGTTAACAAGTATTTACCGAATGGGATAGCTCATCAACTATGTATCTTATTGGAGACTCAACTGTAGAGATTTGGCCAACAGAACAATCATAACAGCTCTCCGGATTAGGGGATTAATCTCCTAATTTATCCCGTGCACTATATACACCAGGGGTATGCAAATGGTGGATTGGGCCAAAACACAAGGTGAATTCTGGGGGGGGGGGGGGGGGGGGGGGGGGGGGGGGGGGGGGGGGGGGGGGGGGGGGGGGGGGGGGGGGGGCCCGCGCTGGTGGGTGGGCATCAGGATATTGGGTGTGCAGGGGATTATATGCAGCAGCGTTTTTACCATATAACGTCACCATGAAGCTGCCATTGTGACCGCAAACAATTCGGCACTTGCTGTGTTTACGCTACCTACGCCAACGAAGCGGGGGAGCGCTCCCCGTTTGTACCCACCTCCCGTGAATATTTATCACTGTCCGGTGCTGGGCAATCCTGAAATGCTGTGCTGTAGTTCATGTGACGTCTCAATGATCAAAAGGGGAGGATCACTGCTGGATAAACAATAAACGGGCCTGAACTCAGGTGACTCAAGGTTCTTAATTATTAGTGATCCACAGGCGTTTTGGAAGTAGGCCTTCAGCATCATTGTCTATATGATTGTGTTGCTTGGTCCACAAACTGATGGTGCTAAACATCTGCATTTTCAGACTTATTCTCAAAAACCACTGATGCTCACTGGAGGAATTTTTCCATTGCGTTTATGGTGTCCAGCTACGTAGAGAGTGTTGTAGAAAGTGCAGTGTGAGTGATATTTTCAGCCTTGGAGGTGTTGGACATGTTTAAAACACAAGGTCTGTCTAACCTGATTACCCGCCACAAGTTGGTCTGTTTAGCTTGTCCACAAAACAAGGTTTACCCATAAATATTTACCATTTGCTCGCAGCCGAGATAAGTGCTCGTGCATTTACATAATTTTGTAAGTGCAACACCAACACAAATGTATTTTGGTTCTGTTGCGATCCCTAATTCAATGATTCACTCGATTCATAAAGCATTTGAGGACATCCCGAGAGGGTGTCTAAGCGCCAAGTACTCGTGAAAATGTAATCTCCATGGAGGCTGCCAGGTTTTCTGACTCTATTTCTGCGACATGCATTCATTTGGTTTGTGACGCAGCACCGAATCTGCCTCATCTGTTTGGCGGCACATGACCTGTCTAGGAATAGCTATAAAAAAAAAAAACAGGCATGGCAGAAATCGCCCAGCGACTTTCAGTCATTTACATTAAAACTCCATCGGAGCAGCTGAGCGATGCATGGAATGAGAGATGTTCATGCAGGAGGATAAGCCGCTGAAATGGGAATCAAAAGTGGAGGGATAATCCAGCCATAAAGTTCAGCTGTTTTCTCAAGGGTCTTTGGGTTCTGCTTTTATACAACTGCAAAAGTTCATTCCAACTTTTAATTGCCAAGGCATCACCGAATGAAACCCAAGTTTATGGTGTTTTTCTGAGGTTTTACTGCAACTTCTTCATATATATAAACACACCCACTGTATAGACAAAAGTATTGGGACACCTGGCCATTAAACCTACAGGAACCTTTATGACAATCCCTTTCTAAATCCATTAGTTGGTACTCCCTTTACAGCTGTAATTGCTGCCACTCATCTGGGAAGGCTTTCCACAAGAATTTGGGATGTGTGTTTTGTCAATTCATCTCTAAGAGCATTTTTGAGGTCAGGCACTGATGTTGGACGTGAAGGTCTGGCTCACAATCTGTTCTAGTTCATCCAAAAGGTGTTCAGGTGGATTGAGGTCAGGGATCTTTGTGGGGCCAGTCAGGTTCTTCCACGCCAAACTCACCCAACCATGTGTTAATGGGCCTTGCTTTGTGCACTGGGGCTCAGTCACACTGGAACTGAAAAGGTCCATCCCCAAACTGTTTCTACAAAGTTGGAAGCATGGAATTGTCCAGAATGTCTTCGGATGCTGAAACTTTGAGTTCCCTTCACTGTACCTAAGGGGCTTAGATCAACCCCTGAGAAACCCCGTACCATTATCCCTCCTCCATCAAACTGTACAGTTGGCACAATGCAGTAAGGTAGGTAACTTTCTCCTGGCATCTGCCAAACCCAGACTCATCCATCAGACTGCCAGACAGAGAAGTGTGATTAGTCACTCTGCATAACATGTTTCCACGGCTCCATGCCGGTGGCGGTGTGCTTTGCACTACTCCATCCAACGCTTGGCATTGCGCTTGGTGATGTGATACTTGCATGCAGGTGCTCAGCCATCGAAGCCCATTCTGTGAAGCTCCTAGCACACGGTTTTTGTGCTGGGGTTAATGCCTGAGGAAGCTGGGAATTCTGCAGTTATCGAGTCAACAGAGCGTTGGTGACTTTTACACACTATACGCCTCAGCATTCAGCAACCCCGCTCTGTTACTTTACATGAGCTGCCACTCTGTGGCTGAGTTTCTGTTGTTCCTGAACGCTTCCACTTTGCGATAATACCTCTTACAGTTGACCGTGGAATATCTAGCAGGGAAGAAATTTCACAAACTGACTTAATGCAAAGGTGGCATCCTCTGACGGTATCGCGCTTGAATTCCCTGAGCTCTTCAGAATGACCCATTCTTTCACAAATGTTTGTAACCTTGACTGCATGGCTAGATGCTTGAATTTATGAATCTGTGGCAATAGGTCTGAATGGAACACCAATCCAATTATTAAGAGGTGTCTTCCAATACTTTTGTTTTGACTTTTAGTCTATGTGTGTGTGTGTGTGTGTGTGTGAGTGTATATATCCATCACTGAGGCCAACGATACGATACAAGGCAATGTAAAAGAATTGTTACACCAGAAAACACTTGGGAGAGACCCAAGGGCAGAGCAGGTTTTATTAAATCAAAGGCAGCCAAACACAGAATTATAAAGCAGAGACTCGGTGGGGGTCATGGAACGGGTAGGTCAAAAAGCCAGAGAGGTCAGTCGTACACAGACCACACTGGATGGGCAGACATGGAACAGGGATCAGGGGCAGATGGTCAGGGATTGGAACACAGTGGGCAGGTCAGGTCAGGGCTGCACGAAAGACCAGCAGAGAACGCTCTGTAAATCACCACATGGATCAACAATAGTGACGGACTGAGCGCGAGGTGGCCCAGGACTTTAAAGGGGCAGTGTCAGGTGGGGCTTCCTTCAAGGGGGTGTGACAAGAATATGATGCTGTACATCATACAGATACAGAAGCAGGTTGGAATGAGCAAATAAATCTAAATAAAAAATTTTATGGTCAAAAATCATTGGTCACATTTCTAAATAATAAAAGAATAGGGCCTCTTCTAATAGTTTTATATATTAATAAATCAGATTTTACTGACTGTGACCCTGAATAGGACAAACAGTTTCAGAAAATGGATGGATGGATTTTACTGATGCAAAGATGTTAGAAAGGATGGATCAAGAGTTCATCCCAAATTGAATTTTTTTATATGTATAGATCAGAACTTAAAAATACAACTTTTAAAAAATCTCTGTCAAATACTTGTCTAATGTCTAGCCACTCATTGACCATGACATCAAAGTCTGGGTAAAACTGAAGGTCTTTTTAGGGTGAGAAAAAGACATTCCTAGTTTTATTTTGGGGTTCTGTGTTGCAAAAGAAGTGTTTGTTTGTGAGGAATCGTGGATCGGGCAGCTGTGGACAGTGCTAGGGATGGATGGAATTCCTCAGACGTTGCCTAGCGATGGGGAAACATTCCGGGGCCCAGGGCAGGGTTCCGTGGGGAGCGGGGGCAGCTGCCGAAAAAGGACAGCAGGGTGTCATGGCACGACCGCCCCCGTGGGCTGGGGTGAGTCCTCAGGCAAACTTGGCGAGAGATCAGCCAGGTCCCTCCGGCATAAAAGTCTGGGAATAAATAATTAAATTATTATCTAACCAGAGTTGAATTTACAATTATGGATTTTTAGGCATTGCTCGATCTGCCAAATTGCTGCAGCTTCACTGCAGGCCACAGTGGAGTTTAATCACAGTTTCTCACTGGTGTCCTTTGACTCTTTTCAGAAAAACCAGAAGGTATAATCTCTTCTGTGTGCGTTTTTCCAGATGAGCAACAAACGCTCCAACAGCTTCCGACGGGCCATCCTGCAAGGCGGACGGCAGCTTAAGGGGGCGGTCCTACGTGAGGAGGCGGGGCTGGACCTCTCTCAGCGGCTTGTGCGACACATCGCCTACGAGACGCTACCCAGAGAGATAGACCGCAAGTGGTACTTCGACAGCTACACCTGTTGCCCACCGCCCTGGCTTATCTTGGCTATCACCATCGCCGAGGTAGGCCAGCTTGTGATTGGTTAGAGGTTAAAGAGTAAATACAATGGCACCTGAACCCTAGAGTCGATCATTTTATCTTTTGAGCCACACAGTCGCTTCGGGGGGAGCCCTGTTGTCCAGTGTGCACCGCGACTTCCCAAGTCACATGCACACACATACATATAAGTGCGCGGCAGCGCGGTCAATAACAGGGTCTCTGCAAAAAACATTCTACTGTTACTACTGCAGGCAGTTAATACCGTCAGTAACATTTCATATAGGCACAATAACAACATAAGAATCATGCAAGAAGTTTAATAGCCTAAACGTCTCAGGGGGGGCTTTCAGGGGAGATGAGCTCCTCTTATCTCCCCCGTAATTTGAACCATGTTTAGAAGTTTTTTTTGCATTTTTCAGTTGTTTAAGTATTTTTCTGCCACCCTGTAGGTGGCAGTGTTTCTGTACTATAGCCTGGAGCTGAACCGCTGGGTACTGCAAGTGTCTGATCCCCTCTTCCTGAAGGGGCCGTTGCCCTATCACCCTCAGCTACGGGCCCAGGCATGGCGCTACCTCAGCTACATCTTCATGCACGCTGGGTGAGTCACGGGGGGGCGGGGAATCGAACCCAGCATTGTCACAAGCTGGTCAGCCCGCAGGCAAGAGGATCGGCCCATTGAGAGAAAGGTTTGAGTCTGTAGGCCAGAGGATCGATCATTCTCATACCGGAGTTTCACAGCTTGTTGGTTTCTGCTCGTCTTCGCACAATCTAAAGCGATCATTTCCCAGCTGTTAACAGCGTCCATTCTTGCATTATGTGGATAATTACATTTTTACTTGCAACCTAATTGACATCGTGCTGGATGCTGGGGCCAGCATTTAGCTCTTGCCTGACACAGCATAGAAATCTTTGTGGCCATTGGACTGGTGCTCAGTGCTTTATTTGTGATTGAAACACGTGTAATATTGAGCAAATGTTAACAATGTATTACATTAAATTTTCTCATTACCGTTGGCAGCATAGTGCAACTTATAGGCTTCAAAATGGGAACAGGCCCCTGAATAATCAGCAGTCCAACCAGTGTGTGCTGTGACATGAATTAACTATCTGTCCTTAAGTCGCGCATCTGCGCATTTCCCAGTAACAGTGCTTGCAGATTAGAAACGTATCTGTGCCACTTAGCAGGAGCCCGAGTTACCGTATATGCTAATGATCTCATATTAGCCCAGGTACAGAAGTGTACACAAATCTTGTAAATGCAGAATACCTTGTTATGAGAAATGTATAAAAAAAAAGAAATGAAATTATGCTGTATTTGCCATTTGGGTACAGGTATATTAGATGCTTATTTTTGCGCACATGTTCAGTTGAGACCGAAGCTCGGGGTCTCATTTCAGCATCGGCTGTATATATCTGCTGTCCCTGCAGCAATTTGGAGGGTAAAGGCCTTGCTGAAGAGCCCAAAGGGAATTGTGACTTATGCAGATGCCGTGGCCCAATAAGCCAAATATGAGAATTCCCCATAAGACATTAAGGGTATTTGGCTATTTGACAGAAATAATGGGTTCTGGAAACACCTTAACTGGACTCTGGGTGTTTCTCAATACCAAGAACGCAAAGATAGTACATGTGGTCTTTGTAAGACCGGTGTTGCTAACTTGCCTCCCAAGAAAAAACTTTGGGTGCAAAGAATCATGGAATTAGTCCTGTTTGGCCAGGATGCAACCGATGTATCCTTGACATTTGGGGCGGGGCAAGAACGACATCCAATGATTTTTACCGTCCTCTGTACTTCTGTTGTTAGTATTGAACTGGTCTTCGGCAATGAAAGATGACGTGAAACTGGTACACAAGAACACAAGTAGTCTAGTAAACACATTCCACACCCATTTTTTTGATTTTTTTTTCATGCAACACCCTGAAATTTGTACTAATATTGTTCGCTGCTCAGCACAACCCTTAAAACGACGAATCATTTTAATGCTATAGCCTTGTTTTCGTGATGTTTGTGATCTAAAGTGAAACAGAAAAGGGCACTTTGTGTGGGAGGAGCAGACACATGTGCGTGTCACTGTACTCAAATAATCAATCCCACTGCTGTGTTTAGACAACAGAAGGCATGACCTCACCCACCGTGGCTGTGACCAGTGCTCTGTGTGGATATTTGCTCTCTGCTCCCTGTCATTTTCCCATTCTTTCCAGTTAACCCCATGTGCCTTTGCTGGTCTTGAAGTGCTTCTATGTGGAACAGCAGCGTGATTTTATAGATAATACAACATACTGCACTATGCTGTCGATAGTCACTTTCAGAGCACCACAAATTAATGAAAATAAATTGAGTATGTGCATCCGGGGATGGACTGGCATCCCAACCCAGTCCACGGGGACCCTCAGACTCGTTTTCGTTCCATTCTGGCTCCCGTCCAATCAAGAATACCAAATACCTGGTACACTGGGAGGGAGCAAAAACATGGCTTGCAGGGGGTCCCTGAGGACTGGGGTGGGAAACCTTTTGCTAGAATGTTGCCCTGCCTTGTGCCCAACACTTCCAGGGATAAGATCCAGAGTTCCTGTGTGAGCCTGTACTGGATAAACGGTTGGAAGATAGATGGATGGATTGAGTGAATTCCTGAATTCCTGTCTTTTATGTGGGTCACAGGTGTTTGGTAATATACACTCACCTAAAGGATTATTAGGAACACCATACTAATACGGTGTTTGACCCCCTTTCGCCTTCAGAA
>JAODKC010000137.1:9167753-9178113 GCA_026777985.1 Mormyrops attenuatus
CCGCCCTCCCAACTGTGGGTCTTGGCTAGTGTGCTTGAAGAATTTTAGACCTTAGGGAAAAATAATAGGGTAGCCCTGATATACACCTTTAAGGTAGCAAAATCATATTGAAATAAATCATTATTAATGTGATTCATAGTGCCCACAGCTGTAGTGAAAGTGAAAGCCCTGTCACATGTCATCCTCAGCCAACGTGATCGACTGCCATTAGCCATGGCCATGTTAAATCATGCCATCCACCATAGCAAGCCAGTTGTTTTTGCGGCCTTCTAACAATGACGTCCCTCCTGGCCCATATCCTTCCAGGGAGTCCTTCCCCAATGACTTGCAGTTCGCGATCCTCATGAGGTTTACTGTGGACCAGACCCAGACGCCCAATCTAAAGGTACGTAAGGAGACACAGGAAGTGGCCTTGCTGGGTCTCTTACCCAGCTGCCCCAGTGAAGCCACCCTGCTTCCTGAGGCCATCTGCTCTGTTTCTTGATTAGAGACCAGCTGTGTCTATTGCTGTTATATTACTGCAAACATGCAAAAAAAGGAATTTCCACAGTGGGAACCTTCTGGTATGACATATGAAACTGGGACTTCTCTAAGATACAGCGGTGAACAAAATAATGGAAGCACCTAACAATATATGAATGTCATGGACCAAATTTGGAGTATGCCACCAGGCCGTTCTTCAAGAAGCAAAGCCTCCAGTTCTTTGTGAGACGGAGTCCAGGACTTAAAGACGTTTAGATCTGATGAATGGGGAGGCAGTAGAAAGCATTTGCCAGATGAAATCCCTAGAATTTGTGTGTATGGCCATTATCACTTACTGTAGGAATATGGGAACATATTAAGGGTGGAGTGTTTGCACTATCGAGTTCACCTGCTCATACGAAATGTCCTCATATTCCTTAGTCATTATACAACCATACAGGAGAAATCAGCAGACCTAATGGCCCCCACAAGATGGCTTCCCATACCAACACGGCACTATAGGAGGCCTTACACCCTCCGAATGCAGGAAATAGACTTTGTCTTTCATCAGACAGTTTTATACCTGATGCACTTTGATTGGTGCCTTACCTTTTGAATCTCTTTAGTCTTTCCATTATTTTTTCCACCCCCCCGTAATGGAAATTGGGAGCTCCACATAAAATAAATAAGGGAATAATAAAATGACAATACAATAAAATGTTATGAACACTTTCACTGAGAGCGGTCAAATAAGATTTGAGAAATACGTTTGATTTTTTTTTCATAGAAATTATATTTTCTTGCAAGTAAACACAATTTTCCTTGACCCAGTAATGCTGTCAGAGTAAGGTCAGGACAGCTGATGGTTATCTCATTAACTAAGCGTTGATGGAAACCAGTTTGCAAGGCTTACCGTGCTACGGGGGACTTTACAGGCAGGACTCATTCCGAAATCCACCCTTATACATTATTAGTTAATATTAGTAAACAATGGAACTTTTAGGATCAAAAACAGCAGTATTACTTATTCTCAAACTGTCCCACCCAACTTAAACCACCTACATGATAAAGTTGAGTGTTGCTAAACCCATCTTACACAATTAGTACTTATTGAAACGGGCCATTTCTGATTTATCTACATTTGGCGTAATGGTACAACACGTTATTCTCCTGGCTGCTACTTATAACTTAATCCCACTGTCTTTGGTGCATAGATGTTCCTTGAATCTGCCCATATGACACTCTGTTGTGCTTCATTCCTTCCTCCACAACACTGTCTGTCCCGACTGGTCTATCATTTCAGTCCCCCGCTCCCTGTGCAATCTCATGTCTCTCTTTTCCAGTAATGGACGCCCTCTTCCCTCTCTCTTTCTCCGAAGCCTGTGCGGAAGTCAGTTCGCAGGCAAGGAGCCGGTATAAAATTGCTTCCCCACTGCCACAGAAACGCCAGGCGTCATGCTTGCCATTGCCATGCTTGCACACTGCAGGAGCAAATCCAAGTGTGGAACCAAGCATCTCAGGTCAGTGGCGCAGCGGGGGAAGCAATTCTATAACGTGCTGTACGGTAGAATCATTCTGGATGACACAGAAAATGGCACCAGAAAGGACAGAGACGAGAACATGTAAATGGTTCTGTCACAGAGCATGGAGTGTGGCCCGTAGCTCAGGTCATTGAATCTGAATTATGACAATATCTAATTGTTCCCCGAGAGGCAGTTTAAATCAGCTAGATTGTCTCAGTTGGCTGTAGTAGTGATTTCATTAGTCGATCAGGTGCCTGTGAGTCTGTTGCTTTAATTGGTAGGGGCTGTATTGGTTCCTCCAATAAAAGCTCTCCAGGCTGCACCACGTGGTTCAAAACGTCAAATGAAACTGGATTGGCAAGGACGTCAGACAAAGGAGCTCATATCCGATGCCCTTTAATTCCTGACGGCCATGGAGATACTGATTGCTAAGTTTGATATATGTTTTAAAATTAAGGAAAACTGAACATAAATAGCACATTAAGGAACCGCTGACTTTTTCATGGTTTGCCAAGTACACCTGTTTCCCTTCTTTTATATTGTTTTACAGCAGCTTATTTGTTCTGTTTTATATTAGTTCATTTGTCCAATGTTCTGTTTCTTAATCAGCAGCCTTTGGCCTGCTTCTGATATCCTGAGTCCTCTCTGTCTCTGCTTGTCTGTCTCACCCTTCATCCTTCTTCCCAGTGGTAACAGTCAGTAAGAGTCTCACTGTGGAGATGGAGTAGAGCTCATAGCCTCACGAGGTTAGGGTTGGTTGTGGTGCTGCTTATAAGGGTTCTTTCATTAACTTCTTTTATTCCTCTCCTCCAGGTATCCATGGAGACAACAAACACAGATATCTGGCAGTTTTTTTCTGTTTCATTGGTTTAATGTTTGTCTCTTTTTGGGATGTGAACAGAAGATACGTATATTGTTCATTAATCCTAATGGATTCCTAGTTAGGCTTGGCCGTTCAGTTGATTATGGTGGTGAATTTTTGACTTTGATTTTGCTCTGAAGGAATGTCAAGGTGACTTCCACTCAACTCCTATGGCTGGAGCGTTACCTGCAGCAATAATGGCCACTGTCCTCCTGTTGTTTTACTGAAGTCCGTTTTTTAGGCGTATTGCCATTTTGGTGTTAATTTAGAGATTTCTGACCTGGCAAGTTCTCCCCTAAGAACAGTCCAGCTGCAATGGAAGCAGAAAGGGACCTTAAGGGGTTGTGGGTAATGTAGTTTGTAGCTTAACAGTATTAGTAGCTGACCATCCCGCCCTAGGACGATCAGCAGGGCAGCGGGTGCGACAGTGGTTAAAGAACTGGACTTGATCTTGTAACCCTGAACAAGACACACTCTCTCAGAAGAACATACAAGAAATTGTGTCGCGAAATAAGAATTTGAGTAGATGGAAAGCAAACAGTTGTGTTTACGAAGGAGTTTCGCAGCCATTTTAAAAGGCCAACGGTGGAGTCCTGTAAGTCATGATGAACTGCATATAACTGCCTGCTGAGCAGCTAAATAGCAGCAGTTATTCGGCAGTGTTATGTGATTGCTAACAGCAAGCTGGGTCTCCGCCTTCCTGCAGGTAAAAGTGGCCATCCTTAGGTATATTGAGTCGCTGGCTATGCAGATGGACCCTGGTGACTTTGTCAACTCCAGTGAGACACGCCTGGCTGTGTCACGCATCATTACATGGACCACTGAGCCCAAGAGCGTTGACGTCCGGAAGGTGAGGCTCCTCCCTTGCTTCTGATTCCATTTGGACCATTGAGAGCTAACATGTAGTAACTTCTAATTACCCTGCAGTTTATCTTGGTAGAACAAGTCTAACTGTTATGTCACTCTGATTGGCTGTTACCAACGGCTGCCGTGGTTCTGATTGGTTGCAGGCCGCCCAGTCAGTGCTGATCTCCCTCTTCCAACTCAACACCCCAGAGTTCACTATGCTTCTTGGGGCTTTGCCCAAAACGTTCCAAGATGGTGCAACTAAGCTTCTGCAGAACCACCTTCGCAACAGCGGCAGCAACTCTCAGGTTTGACCTGCTGGGGCTTATGTTGGACCTGCATTAGCTTCCTGCTAATTTGAGCCTTACCTTGGGACACCTGGTCTGGCCTCTACACAGGTTTAAATCCAGGTCAACACCTACTTTAGCTGTAACATAATCTTCCTTCAGGGATTTAAACTTGAGGGTTACCTTTAGGAACATTTATCAAAGTAGCATATGTGCAAAATGAAGCCAAAAAATGTGCGAACACTCATGGAGACTCGGGAGCAGACACACACAATGTCTTTGGTTAAACCAGGAAAAGACAACAGCCATCGCAAAGAAGGGAAATGCAGGTAAATCAGATACATCACCATGCGTGTGCCAACAACTCACATGACCAAGGTACACTTCGTTGTGACAAACTGTAAATCTAAAAATTTTAAGTTGGATTTGTTGATTTCATATCTATTTCTGTATGCCAAGGACTATGCATTCGCCTAGGAGAATGTAATTAGCTGTTTCAAATACTACAGCTTGTCACCTCTTCCCATAGAATGAAAATATTGCTCATTGTCACTATTTGCACTAAATGTGAATTAGGCGTCAAACATTCACATGCATGGATATACATATATAAAAAGGCTATACTCATGAGGAAGCACTACCGCATAATGGCGTTCTTGCTAGTAACTCCATAAACCGAGAATTAGAAGGGACCACCAAAGTAATTTTATTTCTTTACTCATTTACTACATTATATGTACGCTGAAGTTTACGCAAAGCTTTGTAAATGGGACCCTTGGTTTAGCCGTCTGATTAAACAGATTAAACTCCGTAGAAGATTAAATCTATCAGAGGTGTATCATTAAAGATTCAGTTTGATCTCCAGACAAAGTCTTCCATTCCATTCTCTTCCTTTGTGGAATAAGCCACCTTTTTTGCACTTTCTCCATTTAGTTCACAAGTCATGTGCACCACCATCCAATTCTGTTCTATCTGTGGACGGTTCTTCACCCGATACATCTTTGGGTGGTGGCGATGTGCTCTTTTCCTAGCAGACGCCCACAGGTAGTCCCCTGGCACGCCACACACCCCGCTCCCCTGCCAATTGGAGCAGCCCCCTAACCTCACCCACCGGCACGGCGCAGAACACGCCCTCGCCCAGGTGAGTGTAGCACACCATACCGCACAAAGTGTTTTATTCACTCTAATTCCTGCCACTGGTACTCAGTTTTGGTTGAAGATGAAAGATCACTAGAGTTACCTAGGGGTATCCTATGTCGAAGAAGGCAGAGATTGTGTGTCAAGCAGGAGGTGTTTGTTGAGATTCTGCTGCATAAGCACGGCTGGATGGGGGGGCAAGTGTAAGCGTGTGTGACCCCTTCCCCTCCGCAGTGTATTTGACTACGAGGCGGAAGGCACCAACTCAGAGGACGTATACAGTTCCCTGCGGGGTGTTAGCGAGGCCATTCAGAACTTTAGCGTGCGGAGCCAGGAGGACATGAGCGAGCTGAGGGACGGCAAGAGGGACGGCGAATCGGTGGGTGTCAGGGCATGATGGGAAAGCGGGTCGAACCATCAAGGTTTCATGCATGAAAATCACTAGGCTTCACTGAATAGTAATCCAAGCATTAATTAATAAATAATTCATCGGCTCTCAAAAACACCAAAAATTTATGCTATGGCTAAATGCATTTTAAAGTATTTTTATGTCAACATATTGCCTGAGGATTGTTCTGAAACTGAATTTCATTAATAGTTCTTTTATATTTAATGTTAATTACATTGTGTGTTTTATTGACCAATCAGGCTTGGGGCCCATGTAAGGATGGGTGTGTTTCAGACACTTACCGCTTCTGTGCCTCTCCTACAGGGGGCCGGTGATGACCTGGACACAGGATCCATGGGGGTGGACCCCCCGTCTCACAGCGAGGACACCCCCGACGACGAATCAGAGCGTCTCCCTGAAGGTGTGCACGTATGCTGACACACTGGCATGTTATTCTACGCACCAGCTTTTAATGCATTTGTCTATGTAATTGACTTCAAGGAAATGATGCAATACATTTCAAATATTGCAACAACCAGGAGAACATTTTTTCAAATTTTAGAGTCCTCAGAATAGCCCCCTTTTGCTTCAGTGACAGCCAGCACTGCAGACCCTTGGCATTCTTTCAGTCAGCTTCCAGATGTAGCCACCTGGAATGCTTCTCCAACAGCCCTGATGTTTGACACATTCTGGGCACAGTTTGGCTGCCTTACTCTAAGTAGTTCAGGATGGAATCGACACCATGAGTTTAGCGTAGCCGTGCACCTCCCCAGAAATGTAGCTACACATTGCGGTGACACAGACCACAAGAACTGTGATTGGTCCGCATGGTAGCATTTGTTTTGAGCAGCACAAATAAAACCAGGACTCGATAAATGGATACTTTGTTAAATGTCCGTTTTTAATTTCTGTTTCAATTGCGTGATTCAACAATTGAATATTTCGCACAATGGGAAGATGATAAATTCAATATGCAAAACTATGTATCATGTAGTGTTTTGGAGGTGAAATTTCTGAGCGACAGACACACCAGCACACAAGTAGAAATGCTCGTAACGCCGTAGGCCACTTACGTCGGTCACGCCGTAGACCACTTACGTAGGTAACGACGCCGTAGGCCACTTACGTAGGCCACTTACGTAGGTCACGCCGTAGACCACTTACGTAGGTAACGACGCCGTAGGCCACTTACGTAGGTAACAACGTAGGCCACTTACGTAGGTCACGCCGTAGACCACTTACGTAGGTAACGACGCCGTAGGCCACTTACGTAGGTCACGCCGTAGACCACTTACGTAGGTAACGACGCCGTAGGCCACTTACATAGGTCACACCGTAGGCCACTTACGTAGGTCACGCCGTAGACCACTTACGTAGGTAACGACGCCGTAGGCCAATTACATAGGTCACGCCGTAGGCCACTTACGTAGGTAACGACGCCGTAGGTCACGCCGTAGACCACTTACGTAGGTAACGACGCCGTAGGCCACTTACATAGGTCACGCCGTAGGCCACTTACGTAGGTAACAACGTAGGCCACTTACGTAGGTCATGTCGTAGGCTCAACGCAGAAGCAAAATTCAGCCTTATGTCATCCCAACCCAGCTCTATAGGATTTAGGTCAGGGGATTTTGCGGGCCAGGTCATCTGTTGCAGCACTCCATCTCTTTGCTTGGTCACAAAATCATTTTTACTGTATTAACTTGAGGTGTGCTCAACAAATAATATTCAGTAGGTGAGTCCAGACTTTGTGCTGTATGTGTTTCACACATACATAGAGGGTAACCAGTCGGAGTTGGTAGCAGAGCTGCTGAAGGAGCTGTCCAATCACAACGAGCGTGTGGAGGAGCGCAAGGCGGCGTTGGGCGAGCTGCTGAGGCTAGTGCGTGACGGGCAGCTGCTGGTGTGGGATGAGCACTTCAAGACCATCCTGCTATTGCTTCTGGAGACGCTCGGTGACCAAGAGGTGGGAAGCTGGCTCAGCTGTGCAGCACCACACTCACTGGCCGTGGGACCACACTCACTGGCCACACTCAAATCCCGTCCCCCAGCCGAAATGGCCCCACTGACTGATCTTTACACCACACTGACCCAGAAAACATCACTTTTCAGCCCTGTAAAGAAATCCTAGCCCATCTAAAAAGCCCTGCCAAAACATTATACCATATCCAGCTCCAGATGTATCTGATTCTCTGGATGGTAGGTCAGGTGATTCTAGAGGCCCATGCAATATCTTCAATAGAGTTTCTGTTTCAATACATTAACAGAAAGTGGTTCTAATTATATGAAAATGTTAAACATTAGTCCAAAAATGTTCATCCCATTTAATCTGCTGCTGTTTCCAACCCAAAGCCTAGCTGAGCGTAACTCATGTGCCAAAATCCTCTTCCTTAGCATGTAATCCGGACCCTGGCCCTCAGGGTTCTGAAGGAGATCCTCAACCAACAGCCCTCACGCTTCAAGAACTATGCCGAGCTAACCATCATGAAGGTACTGGAGGCCCACAAGGACCCACACAAGGAGGTTAGTGCAATGCTGTGATGGTTTCTGGTGTAGGGTCACTCAGAGTAGGCCAGTTTTATATAGTCACATGGTGTCCCTAACATCCAGACACAATGAGGACGTATTCAGTCATTCCTCCCTAAGCGTTCTTTAAGGGAGTCAGGCCAGTTTTACCCAGAACGTTCTGTGTTTGAAGTGGACAGCCTACAGACTGTTTGCCTAAACATGGCCACAAAGTGGTAGCATCTCTGACCTCGAGTATTTTTTTCCCCAGATAAAGATGTCTTTATGCTCTCTTGCGCCCCCTTTCTGTCCATATAGGTGGTGCGAGCAGCTGAGGATACAGCAGCCATGTTGGCCAGCTCCATTGGCCCAGAGCAGTGTATCAAGGTGTTGTGTCCCATCATCCAGACGGCTGACTACCCCATTAACCTCGCCGCCATCAAGATGCAGACCAAGGTTATTGACCGTCTCTCCAAGGACAGCCTACAGCAGCTCCTGCCAGAGGTAGTTCCAGGACTCATACAGGTACGTATGTTAGCATGTGGGTTACCGTGAACAGTATTAGCATTTGTGCAGCAGTGAGTGTTCGTGGTTTATATGTGGTGCTACGTGTTATATGCGTATTAGTGTGTGTGCGTGTGTGTGCGTGTGCGTGCGTGTGTGTGTGTGTGTGTGTGTGTGTGTGTGTGTGTGTGTGTATACGTATTAATGTGTGAGCTCAGATGATGCCTCAGTCTACTTTCAAGTTTCAAGTCATGTTAGTATGTATTTCTAAATGTAGGGTCTCGGCAGTGTTAGCCTACATTTGTTTATGTACGTGAGCGTACGGCATGTTAGCATGTGTTTGAGTGGGTCTGTGTTCTGCAGGGCTACGACAACCCCGAGAGCAGTGTGCGCAAGGCCTGTGTCTTCTGCCTGGTTGCCATCTATGCTGTCATTGGGGATGAGCTGAAGCCACACCTCAGTCAGCTGTCTGGGAGCAAGGTGAATACCCGCCCATCTCTCTCCTTCTTATCCTGCTTCTTTAAGCCTCACCAAGTC
Source organism: Mormyrops attenuatus (assembly GCA_026777985.1). Taxonomy (NCBI): domain Eukaryota; kingdom Metazoa; phylum Chordata; class Actinopteri; order Osteoglossiformes; family Mormyridae; genus Mormyrops; species Mormyrops attenuatus. The sequence goes on from JAODKC010000137.1 coordinate 9,176,805, forward strand.
CAGAAGAGGTTGCATTTAGTTAGGAGTTGGCTCCCTCTAGTGGCAATACTGAGTGAATTATAAATCTCTCGTTCTTTCTCTCTCTCCTCTTATTCAGTTAAAGCTGTTGAACCTTTACATCAAGCGTGCTCAGTCGGGTTCCAGTGGCAGCGACTCCACGGGAGATCTATCGGGCCAGGGTCTGTGAACCAGAATGAGGGTGCAATGCCCTCTGGTGGCAATTGGGCAGAAGTGCGGGGGACTCTTCATGGACTCACAGACACCTCCTACCATGCATGCTACATCGCCTTACTGGGACGTCGGCCGGGGCAGCCAAACCCAACCCAGCCCTCCACACCCAGAGGACGTTACTATGGAGACACCAGGTCACCAGACTCCCTGCTAAAATCCCTATTCTCACCCTCACCATCACTGTCACAGTTGGACTGTTTTGTGTGATATAAAACCGAAAATATTGTTGAAACTAAATATGGAGGGGGGTTCACCCTCAACACTCTTTTTCTCTAACATTAAAATATCTTTGAAAAATGAATACTAAGAGAGAGAGGTCAGTTATGATTCTTTCATCAGTTAGGACCAGGTTGTGACCTGCTCTTTAACTACAGCGTGGCTAGCAGCAGACCATGTGCCAGATATTAATAAGCTCTCACAGTACTAACAGAATGCACCTGTTTCTATGGCAACATCTCCCCAGTGCAGTGAAGACATGAGAGCTAACTGGGGGCACAGCACTGGAGAATCCTTGGCTCGCTTTTGACACGTATGTCTGATATGGGACAGTCATTTGGGACAGAAAAACATTCTTTTGAACAACAGTAATGACACCTATGCTGACTTTTTTATTCCCTACAACAGTTATGGACAAGTAAATAATTATTGCAGACAAAATGTCCCAATATGTTTGTTTGATGCTATGAGGCTGTGGACTTGAGACTTACCTCCTGCTTTATGTGGTGTTTTAATTACCCGTGTTTGGAATGACTCAAAAACAAGAATGCCGGGATCTGAAGGTAGAGTGGTGTTGAAGGTAATATCTTGGAGTAGTGTCCCTATACAGAGGCCCCACAGGTGTCCCGTCCGCAGACAGAGGCCCCACAGGTGTCCCGTCCCCAGACAGAGGCCCCACAGGTGTCCCTTCCCCAGACAGAGGCCCCGCAGGTGTCCCGTCCACAGACAGAGGCTCCGCAGGTGTCCCGTCCCCAGACAGAGGCTCCGCATGTGTCCCGTCCGCGGACAGAGGCCCCACAGGTGTCCCGTCCCCAGACAGAGGCCCCACAGGTGTCCCTTCCCCAGACAGAGGCCCCGCAGG
>JAODKC010000137.1:9182130-9202013 GCA_026777985.1 Mormyrops attenuatus
AATATTATGATAATTGTATTTATGCAGTGTAAAACAGGTAAACAGTGTAAGAAGCATGTATGCAGTGCAAGCAGGTATTGCACACCTTGTAATATTATGATAATTGTATTTATGCAGTGTAAAACAGGTAAACAGTGTAAGAAGCATGTATGCAGTGCAAGCAGGTACTGCACAGTTTATAATATTATGATAATTGTATTTACAATCCTAGGTGTAAAGTGATCAGTGCATTTGCAGCAGTTTGGGGGGGGATGGGGAAGCGGGTAAGACAGTTGATTTGTTTGCTGTCATCAGCAGCTATGGGTGTACATGTACAGTGTGTGTCTTTGTGTGTGTGTGTGTGTGTGTGTGTTTGTGTGTGTGGTTGTGTGGGGTAGAGTAACCTGGGTGGGTTGAGTCCTGATAATGTTGCTGGTCCTGTTGCGGAAGCAGCTAGCATAAACTGTATCCATGTTTGGGATACAGTCTACTCAACGCTCAACAAGACATTCTGAATGTGTCCTTCTCAGGTGTTTCGAATGCAAAGTATGACAGTAATCTTGTGACTGTAAGGTGACATGGTGCTGAATGAGGGTTCTCCCACATCCTAATTTGTTACAAAAAGCATGCCAATAATGACATACCAAGTATAACACAGGTGAATTCCAGATGTATAAAAACATATACAGGTAATGATGACTTATAACAATGAGTTGTGCCTTTTATCATGTCTCTGTCATAGAAACCATCCATCCATTCATCTTGCTTATCTTGGACATGGCATGGGGGGCGCTATCCTAGGCAGCACTGGTTAAGAAATGCCAGGTCTCCTAGCTTCCCGTCTTTGGACACAAAACACGGCAAACATGACAATTCCACACCTGCACAGAGTGCAAACGAATTTGAACCCCAACGCTGGAAGTGTGACGTGAGAGTCACTCACTGAGCTACCCTCATAAACCTACTCATGTTTAAACATATGAATGGCATAAAATTCAGCCACCAGTCTTCTGTTCCTGGCAGTGGTTACAGGAGACCTGAAGCTGTCCCCAGCAGTACAGGACACAAGGCTGAGGTACCCCCAGGAAACGGTACCAGTCCGTCACAGGGCTCATACACGTATACACTCACACACAGGAGATATAGCAATGTTTTTCAGCCTAACTGCATGTCTTTGATCTGTAGGAAGACCCACAGGAAGCATACAGAATATGCAAATTCCACGCACAATGACCAAAGGCAAGATACAATCTCCTAACCCTGGAGGTTTGAGGCAATAGTACCACCCACTATGCCACTATTTATCTGTTTGTTTATTTGTCAGTTCTCTGTTAATTGTTGTGTACTGTATAAATATAAGGAAAACACTAGCACAGCCCTCAGGAGAGTAGGGTGAATTAGGGTATTCTGGGACACTTTTTGCTTTTTTGACCACTACTTTAGATCAACACATGACACCTTCTTGAAAATCCAAGGATGTTTCCTTCCTGTATTAAAAGAAAATATGTGGATTTCACTCCCTTATATATCATGCCACAAATGTCCCCACAATATGATAAAAACCTGTTATTTTGACCCAAAAATGCCAAAAGCCCAAATATAAGTGATATATTTTCACAATCCTAATTCATATTTCAATGCATAAATCCATCAAAAACATTACCTGATAAACCATGTAGAAATTCTTTCTTAATAATAGATTTATGAGTATAACATCGATCCATCACAAACCTTGTCATTAGTCTTAGACTTTTCCCAAAGTTCTAAGAGTTTGACATGGGCCCCATCTCCTTCAGTGATATTACAGCTATTAAGTCATGTGATCTTATTCACATGACACCACAGCTAATATGCAGCAGTGTTAGTGTTGACCTACTTTATAGTAAACAGGAAATATATATGTAAAAGCATAGGTGTACCAGATTACCCTAATTCACGCTACTGTTTCTAAATATGGGCTACATGATGAATATTTTTTTTATTCGAAATATGTACATACATGTTGTAAGTTATATTGATATTTTTATGTCTAGGACGAGAAGAGTTCGGGAGGCTATTGAATGTAGATTAATTAGATGCGCGTAATATCGACTTTGCAGCATAAACGTGATGTCGAAGCGAATTCGGCGCTGGCCCTTTAAGGCCAGCTGAGCGTGAACTTGTGGCTGCACAAGTTTCACAATTTCGGCGAGGGACACCGCCCTTGTACCTTCGGACGAGGTACCTGACAGCAAACTCCAAAGGCGAGGTAAAGTGTATATATATAGTAGGATACTACTGAGATATGTAGCACTTGCTGGGCTTTGGTAACTTTAGAAAGTAAGCACCTACATCCGCGTACGCTTAACGTACGTTACGAAAAGTATTTGTCGTTGAGATTTCTTGGTATTATGGATGGTGCGGGTGTTTTTGTTCAGATATATTTCTGAATGATACATTTGAGATCCGGAAAGCTTTTAATGATGGTGGGGTTTATTGTGAAGGTGCGCTCAGGACGTTATCGAACGTTTAATGTATTGGTAATGTGATGATAAGTAGGGTTGCCAGTTCTCACGTTCACGCAAGAAATCTTACGGCACATGTATATTATTCCATCATAAACCTAAAATTAGATTCATCAAAAGCGCTGGGGCAGTTTGAAAACCTTGCAGACTATTTTCTATGTAATAAACCTGTAACATACACGTAAATGCGCGTGCAGACTTGTCTCGAATTGAAATCTCCAGCCAGCTGACCACAGTTAGGAACCCTGGATACGTGCGTCTTAGTGGCGGAGTCCTCGCCCGGATCTGGCAACCCGAGTCGGGTGGCCCTGGATACACCTCGGCGTCATGTGACGGCGCGAGAAGTTTTAGGAAGTGAACCGCCGTCCTTGTGGTCCAACGGCAGCAGCCTTTTCTTTTCCGCAGACAGCAGCCCAGCCAGCGTCCATGGCGGCCTTCATCTCGGTGCCCCTGAAGAAGACGTCCGAGGTCGACCTAGTGAAACCCTTGTCCAAGTACATCGCGCACACGTACGCGCCGGGCGAGGAGCGCACGCAGCACCTCCGAGCCGTGGAGGAGCTGGACGGGCTCCGGAGCAGCGCAGTCTGCCGGCAGCTGGACAAGCGGGAGGGCTCGCTGGAAGTGCTCTACAGGTGAGTCCTGCGGGGCGGCGGGGCGGCGGGCGGCGGGGCGCTGTGATTTTCGGAGGCGTCTGTAAAGTCCCGTGTGATCCAACAAGCTTTCGGATGCCATTGATCCCAGCCTCAAAAAAATGACGGAAAAAGGGAAGGAAAAGCCAACACAGAAATAAGCAAATCAAATAATTATCTTGGTGTTCTTTAGATAATAATCATACAAACCAGTTTCTTCTGTTGCAAACTGCTCAAAACTTCCTTCTTTACTTTAACCGCTTATGGTTTATAAGTATATACACTAGTGCGCAAATTGTGTATCAACTTGTAGGGATTTAAGAACTTTGTTCAGTTGTTTGGCCGGTTACTGTTTAGTCGTACACTTTAATGTGTAATGCCAAAATGCTAGGTGTTTGCACTATTTTGGCCACTAGTGAATGTGAAGGACCGAAAAAAAAAAATTAGGTTAAAGACTCTTTGTTATGATTTTGAAATAGTGTCGTTGTGTGAGGTAAGTATCCTCAGCTGGGCCAAAAAGGTGTAAAAATGGGATTCAAGCCACTCTGATAGCAACGGAGTTTATCCACCCAGGGAATCCCAAACATAAATAGCATATGAAAGGTGGAAATAATGCGGAGCTGAAATACCGGAAATCTGACTGCCAAGAATTAATGGGATGGGCATGGATGAGCACAGTAGTGTATTTAGCTTGCACTTAGTCGCTGCCTGGAATCCTGCTTTGTTAACAGGTTTTTCACTTTTAAAAACATACAAAACATGCAGTTTGCTGACAGTAAACAAAGGATATATGAACACCAAAGAGTCACTGCTTGCTGAGGCTTGGTGTAGGGTCCAGCATGTCATAAGGTCCAGTTCAAATCCCTGGGCCAGCAGAGTGATTTCACCGTTGGGCCCGTGAGCAAAATCCTTCATCCCTAATTGCTTTAAAAAAAAAAAAAACATATAAATAAATCAAATGTAATGCTTGTTCCCCCACCTGTAGCAAGGATGGTAAAGCTACAATAAAGCATGGATCTGAGACAAGTCCGAACTGGCGACTGGATAGTTCCAGCCAAGATTGTGCCGCTGCCAGGCTGAGGGGTATCTGTGGGATGGGGCACCCATAGCTGTGAGTTTGGGAGGAACGGGAAGATTTTCCACCTTAGGTTGAGTCAAACTGCTGTCAGATGCATAATGAAACAGGAAGCAATTCCCTTTATCATTACACTTTAACTCTAACACGTTCTCCAGGCAGAAACCAAGCAAAAGGAAACAAATAAGGGTGTTTTCATAGTTGAAAACTCATAGTTGAAAGATGTGGTTTATTGTTTTACTGGATTGATGTCATCACTGCACTGTGACTCACTGCCTGTTATGTCTTGATGTTGCTTTTTTTATATTTCTGTTGTCAGCACTCATTTGACACTATTTATGTATTTGTTTGTTGGGGGGGGGGGCTGGCTGGGTGGAGGGAATGTAGTAGCAGTGAAAATAACATCATACTTCCATTGTAGCCTTTCTCCCACTCAGATGGTAAACCAAGCCAGGTATAAATTTAGATTAAATGGCTATGGGAATAATGGAATCCGTATATACACACACACACACACACACACACACACACACACACAGCCCTTTCGATAAATATGGGAGGGTGTAGGAATTAAAAGGGAAGGAATCTGGTATGAATCTACCAATAGCCAGATGGGAGGGAAGACTTTGCAAAATGGAGGGAGATGGTGACACACAGGCTGTTGTGCTGCCCCTCAGTATGCCGTCCACATTAATCAGCAGATTGGTGTCGGCCCAAAGGGCTGCATTGTGCAGTCCTGACTGGCTGGGTCCCTGCCCAACCAAAAAAAGGAAAACTGACAATACAGAAGTGCTTTATGGAGTTTCAGAAATGGACCTTATTGCCTGTCCTCTACTGCTATAGCATGTCACGCTCAATCCTTTTTGCAGTGTTTCTGGGCCTGTAAAACTAGGCTGCTGTTTACCCGAAGCGTGTCACTAATGAAGCGGTACACACCTCAGTGAGCCATTCACCCAGCACACTGCTGGCTTTATTTTATTCTGCTCTTGGTGTGTCTTAAGTTGATTCAGCTGGGGGGAAAAAAATCTGGAACTCTCTTGCTTTTTGTTTAGTAGAAATCTTCTTACTAGTTTTGAGTAGGCAGGTTTAAAGAGCCATTATTGTCCTCTGCTACATTTTATTATAATTTTTGCTTCTCTGTGGCATGGATAGATGGGTTGTATTCACTTCATTTGCTGATTTGATGTATGAAAGGAAACTATGTTTAATTTGAATAGGCTTATCACACAAGATAACGTTTTTCTTTTGTGCTCCTGCTGTTTCATGCTCTGTGGCTGGTACGGGGCAGGGAATAATTATTGTCACTGTAATTAATGATTTGATTTCAGGGAACCACTAAAAGTGTCTTGTCTTTTATTGTGACAATATTGTGGGTTCGGCCCAGGGCGGTTTGCCGTTTTCATAGAAGGGAGCTGCACCTTTTGTGTTTGCGATTGCCTATAATGCTCTGATGCTCAGCTTGTCTGTTTTCTTGCACTCCGTCTACCTGGCGTTCACTTCAGGTTCTCCTGCAACATTTGGGAAACTGGTTTGTGCAAAGATAAAGTTTTGTGTGCTGCATGAAAGCTACAGGCAAGTTGAGCATGAAAGGCACAGCTGAGAATCGCTGCTGGGTGGATACTGATCAGTTTTTAGAGTGTATTCTGTTCCTGGTTCAGAGCCTAGAGCTGAGCCACATCAAATCAGAAGCCAACCCTGCCCCCTGCTTCTCGGCACATAAAGGCAGGTCCTCTGCCGGGATTGGCTGTGACATAGCAATGCAGCGATCGTTACCGCGACTGCAAAGATCTCGTCAGGTTCCCACAGATTCAAATAGATGGTTTCTTGTAGCCAAAATGATATTAAAATAAACAAATTTTTTTCCCTGATTTTGTGATAAGCATGTGCTTCTTTACATATAAGATCTGCATTACCCCTGGATGATTCAAATCCATTAAAGAGGGTGTGGATGTTTTGGCGGAGACCGGAAGAGAAACCCCACTACTCACCTCTAGCTGATTTTGTTAAGAGCATGAAGCGAGTGTGCACTATGTGCGTTAGAGGAGCGAGACCAGCAGTGATTGTCAGCTGCTTGTTGTTCTTGTTTTTTGTTTTTTTTTTAACAGTTGACTTGTTTAGGCTGAAACGGTTTCTTGGATGTTTCTCAGTTTGACTTCCTTGATTACCCCAAGCGTGCCAATAAAAGCACGGCGGTTCATCCTTCATACACCATGTCGTCTGCATCTTTTTACCATAAAGCTTTTTCACTGCAAGGAAGTGTTCCTGTTTTGTCATACTTTTCTTTTTAGAATTATTAATGACTACAGACACTAGTGTTACCAATAAGAAGGTATTTTAATATAAGGCGGTGAGGGTAGCATTACCGCTAAAAATGCAGCTCATAAAAAGCAGAAAGTGCGACAGCTCATGAATATTTTATATTAGGTGAACACATGTCTGAAAGGTGTAGTACTCATTTTTTCCCTCTCTCTTTGCTTGTTACATTTCGGTTTGTCATCAGGTAAACTCTTACAGCATTGAAGGAGTCGATAGTTTTCACTGGAGGGGAAAGGATTACACATATTTGCACTTGATCTGCATTTGTACATTAAATATGTTCTGCGTCAGGGTAAAACACCACAGTTATCCCTTTGATTGGGGGATATTATGACTATGCTACAAATGCAGAATTTGTACAAATTGGCATGACCATGTATGGGTTGGTATTGTAGCGGTTGTACTCATATGGTCTTTAAAATGGGATCACATTGAGAAGCAGCCATGGAATTTAACCTGTGTGTCCTGGTGGTGACTGTACGGATTAAATTAGACATTTGCAGTGATGTGCAGAGAACTTCGGCCATGACCTTATGCTCTAGAAATGTATAATTTTTTTTTCGATTGGCACCCGATAAAACGTGTCAAGAAAAGGTGCTAAAAGAACAAAATGTCACAGTACTATGAAGGTGTTTTTTAAGCCCGCAGATTTACCAAGTTTCCCTTTATGTAATCTGCCATTAGCAAGGCCAGGATTTGGCACACTTGCCTCTTGTATAAGATTAAGGGTTCAGTGGTTTGGTAGCCTAGTTTGTAAGAAATCACACAGATTGTAGTGTAGGATTTTTTTCTGAAATGTTGTCCGGCAGTTGTTGGATGTTAATAATAATAATAATAATAATAATAATAATAATAATAATAATAATACATTTTATTTGTAACGCACTTTTACATGTGAAACAAATCTCAAAGTGCTGAATGTAAGCGCTTTGGATGTAAGCTTCTGAGTTGTTCAAATTGAACATCTGTTTTCTATTCCCATAGGTACTATGATCAGCTGTGTGCCATTGAGCCAAAGTTTCCTTTCTCTGAAAACCAGGTATGGGATATTGCCGAATGTTTAAACAAAGTATAATTTGTAGGCCTGAGGTGATTGACGTTTTACATATTTAGCGTCTAAATATGTGAGATAGCGGCACCTGCCAGCATAAGCGATAATGTGATGGTGGACAGCTTCCTTTTAAAGCAGTTAGCCTCACTTCCTGTTTTTCAGCTCTGCCTGACATTTACTTGGAAAGATGCCTTTGATAAAGGATCATTATTTAGCGGCTCTGCTAAGCTGGGTAAGTGTTCAGTGGCTTTGAGTAGTACACCACCATCCTGGGCATGCATTGTACCGGCCTGCCTCCTGAGCGGCGGGGTCTCAGACCCCTCTTTCCACACTTAACCACACGCCACGTAAGAGGCTTAACCACATCATAAATTCCATATAGTGAAAAGGCCTTCAAGTGAAACCATAGCTTAATTCCACCCTGATACTCAGGTTGAAAGCTCTGCATTAGTTTAATCATCTGCCGTTTGATGCCTGACTCGTGGGTCACGGTGCATGTGTTGCAATGTTTCGTGTTTACATGGAATCCAAACTTCTGAACCAGTGATTCGTGCTCAGTCCTGCAAGTATGCTAAAGCAGTCTGGGCTCCTGTCTTATTTGTAACCCACACTGTTAATAGGCTATTTGCGAACCACACCATTAATTACTGGTGCAGAATTAAACACCTGCATGTGTTTCATAACTTGCATCATCGTCTGTACCAGAACCACCTGCATATGACTACTAACCTGTACTATCAAGTACTCGCTTAACTAATCACTGTTGCATTAATAACTTTTCTAAAGCCTTGTCAAGTCTGGGTAATAACCATAGTCAGAGGATCAGTATTAAGGAATATGTTTCTAGTTAGTGTTTTTTTCTGCTTATTCATTAGTCTGTCTAATTCATGGCCATATTTCAGCATGACTGTTTTTTTCCTTGTTTTGCAACCTACATGTTTGTTAATGATTCAAGATTATGTGCTTCCCCTTGATCATGTGACCCATAAGAGGTTAACAGCTCAAGAGTGAATGACACCAACCAAGCCTGTCTAGTTTTCAGCATTCAGAGTTTTGACTCACGACTTGAGAACCATGCCACGTGCTAATTCTCCCTGTGCCCTCCCCAGCCTTGCCCAGCCTGGGCTATGAGAAGACTTGTGTGATGTTCAACATTGGGGCACTGGCTAGTCAGATCGCCACTGAGCAGCGCCTGGACTCCGATGAAGGCCTGAAGACTGCCGCCAAGTTCTACCAGGTTACTTTTTAATGCCTTACCCTGTGTGGTCCAGTTGAGATTATTACACCTTAAATGCCAAGCGAAGACCTTGTGTCAGGTGCAAACTAGCTAGTAAAGTTAAGGTTAGGACATTTGTTGTGAAATGCCAAATGAAGCTTCATGAATCACTTGCTGCATTTTCTGACTCCACTAGATGGTGCTCAAAGCTCAAAGCATGCCCCAAAGCCGAGAGCACCATCTAGTGGAGTCAAAAAATACAGCAAATGGTTCATGAAGCTTCATTTGGTCATGACTAGTTGTAAATTTTTTGTGGTTGTTATTTTGCAGCCTCATTACAGTACATTTATAATTTGTACATAGTGTGAATGACTGCAAAGATTCGATTAGACTCCCTTTTGATGGACTTGCATCTCCTCCTAAGTGCCCTTTGCTGCTCAGTCACTCCATGGACATACTGTATGAGTCCTTTGCTCAGACAGCACCATCAGTGCTAAGCAGCTGAAGTTTAACTGATCTCCCTGGAGTTCCCAGGTGATTTTAATGAAGTGCTTTAACATTCAGCAAAAATTATCCTTATGTGTCCTCCACCCCACAGCAGACCCTAACAGAGATCCTTGGTTGTGAATCTTTCACCCCTTCCTCCTATTGGAAACGTGCTTGGCGCGCTCATTATCTTCTTTGACCTCCTCCTCCTCTCTCCTACAGCTGGCCGCCGGTGCTTTCGCCCACATCAAGGACACTGTTCTGTCCTCGCTGAACTGCGAGCCCACAGTAGACATTTCCCCTGACAGTGCCAGTGCGCTCAGCCAGATCATGTTGGCCCAGGCACAGGAGGTCTTTGTCCTCAAGGCCACCTTAGGTACTGTTGGCATCCTTTATTTAGCTGTCGTTATTTTTCCCCTGTGCTGCTTCTGTGTGTCTGCTCATTTGCATAGGCTGCTCCTGAAGAAGGCTCTAAACTTATTTGAACTGCCCCGCAATAATTATAAAACCACAAATGTTGCATATGGGATCCCCATGGGTTTTGCTGTACCTTTGCTCAGATTCTAAGCTCATGCGATATGAATAGAGAACAATTCAGTTAGGTGTAATATTGTTTGGAAAAAGTAATATGTATTGCTCCCTTAAAATGTCTGCTAAAACAGCTAAACTGTTGTTTTTTTTTTTGGTGGGGGGGGGGCAATACTTCAAAAACCAGGGTGGGTGGAAATGTCAGCTTTTATCAGATTTGATTATCCCACATGACTTTGGTTACTTTATTAGTCTTTCATGGATTAATCCATGCAGAGGTTGACAGGACAGAGTGACCGCGGCCACCAGGGGACTGCGGCCTTCACATTTATAGAGCCTCGGTGTGATTATAAATTCAGCGTTAACGATACTGCACAAAAGGCATGCTGGCTGTAAATGAATGGGGTGTTTGGGGATGTCTCCTGGGTCGCCCGCACCCCTTGGGGCTGTAAGTCCGTCCTCTGCTCTCATTCACCCTTTTTGTTCTCCTAATTGGCTCATTTACATATTATGGCCACTAGAGAGTGCCAGCACCATTTCTAACAGACGTGTCCGCATCTTTGATTTACAGCAGAAAAAAGTTATATAATGTACTGAGGAACTGACGTTCAAACTTCTGTGGCGACCGTTTCATAATAATGTATGGCCTTGTGATGTTTCTCCAGCTGGCTGTTATTTGTCTGTTCTGCATAAACCTTTTGTTCTTCAAAGAATGCTCTGCAGATATAGCTGGTTTTAATAAGATACGGCTGCAACGGATGGATTACGCATATGCTATGGTCTGAGAGTCATCCAAATTGGGCTGGGGGTGGTGGTGGGGGGGCTTTTGGAGTGAATAACCAGCGTTTGTGGGGATCTAGGAGGAGGAGTATGTGAGAGAATCTCTGGGGAATACCCAGGCTGTGATTAATCATGCTGCCGGTTGGATGGACATGGCCAACTGCAGCATAGTAGGTTAAAGCTAAGGGACGCAGGTTAAAGCTCCGCACCATTCTGGACCACCCTTCATTATAAGTACTTGGATAGATGGTGCAGATGCACAGTATATATTCCTGATTAATTAATGATGGATGATCTCACGGAATGCACGGGTACGAAGGGTTAGTTTTCGCTTTGTGCTTGACCGTCTTGGTACAGCCGGGTAAGCGTGCGGAAAGTTAACATACGTGTTTGGGCCACAGCTGCGCAGTCATGCTGTTAGCTTTTCATTAGATGTGAAATTGGCCTCTCTGCTCTGGATAGGGATTGAAATAGCAGTGAAATTTGTCAGACCTTTCGATTGGTCACGTTTGTGGTGTTTGAGTTAAAGATTCAGTGTGAAATGCCTCACTTGACTGAGTGAAAATTTCCTGTTCCGGTTCCAGATAAGATGAGAGACGCCATCATTGCCAAGCTGGCTACTCAGGCTGCGGACTTCTATGCAGATGCCTCCAAGCATTCCCAGTACAAAGACGGTCTGATGAAGGTAAGCCTGCTTGCACTGGAGCCTTCAACCCTTCAGCTTCCCAGGTGCTTACCCATAATCCCCTATTGACAGCCTGCTACGGTAAAATCTTCAAATTATGTGGCTTTGCCAGCCTGTCAGTAGTGAATATAAAGTTTCAGTTAAGGTGTAAAGTGCATGTATGTGGTTTCATTGTCCCAGTTGGTCATTCTAACTGTGTATCTGTTTGCTCTTCTCTGCATTACAATAAGACTGAAGCTTTGTAAGTCGTGTGTGTCACCACATGCTATTTTTTTTTTTTTTTTGTCCTGCCATCTCCTGTCATTCTGCTTTTGCTTTTGAAAGGTAATGGAATGATTTGTGTTCAAGTTTTTCTTGATTTGAACTGCACCTGGTTTAACTGGAATGAAAGTTTCACTGTCTGCTTCTCCCTTCCTCTTCCCCGCTCCTATCCTTCCTGTTTGGCACTGGTGATTGGCTGGCTCCACCCCTCCCTCCCGTCCCTCAGTATTTCTACTTCCAGGAAGTTCTACCGGTGCTAGCGGCCAAACAGTTTGTGATGCAGGCCACAGCTCAGTACCGGCAGGCCGTGGTAGCCAAACAGCAAAAGAAGTTTGGAGAGGAAATTGCCAGGCTACAGGTAAGTGGTCCTAGGAACTCTTACAGTATATGTGCCACCCTCTAGCTCTAAATACGGTGTTTTCCAACCCTTTTTCTCACATGGCACACTTTTCATAGGGTAACCGTCCCAGGGCACACCATTGATTAACACATGCTACTGGCTGAGCCTTACCTTCAGTGTGAAACTTGATCCTGCTTAGAAGAAGATAGAGCCGTTATCCTGGCTGGAATTGATGACAAGCAAACGCAAAACTCTTGCTCTGCTGATCTCCGTCTCTCTGCTTTTGTTTGTTTGTAAGTCGAACTTAAAAAGCTCAGCTCGCATAGGTACCTTGTAGAAAATGGTAGTAACACTGACACAGTACTGTCTACACTGTCTGGGTAATCTTTAGGTGCAGTCAGCCAAAAGCTCTCCAGAGGGAGATCACTGAGTTTCATTTTTATACCACGATCTTATTTCAACAATCTACCCTTGCATCTTCAAACTCAAATGCTTTGTGTTTCTAATGCTGTTCAGCTAAAAGAGTCTCAAATCCAATCGAAGCTGAGGGAAAATAAAAAAAAGTTTTTTTTTTTTTTCTCAGGAGTCCATGATCTTTTCTTTTTACAAGAGGATAGCTTGCAAATTGTCGAACATATAGGCGATCGGGTGTCCGTTGTTATGCTCTACTGCATTTGATCCCATGACAGGTGCGCTTAAAGCCTATTGGACAATTAAATGCATAAAGAGTCGCTTATGCACAAAGCTTTTTCTCTGTCTAAGCCAGTTAAAATACATTAATAATTTTAATTCTTAATACACAAGTTCACCTAAATGCCTATTACCTTAATTAGGGTGGTCTCGTATGATTGGGTGACTGCATGTCTATAAATTGCCCTTTTCGTGGTGGCATCCTGTCCGGGGCCCTGACACTCTTGCACCTAGGTTGGACTCCAGGCCTCGTGTAGTCCTGCATTGGACTGTCATTGGTTGTGTTCATGGATATTAACTAAAGCTAGTTGATGTCTGCATTGATATGAGTTCCTGTTCTGGTTTCCTTTGTATCCATTTGTAAAATCATATATTTTGTAACGTGCATAATTTCTAAAATAACCAGCACTTTCTCATCCCCTTCAGCATGCAACAGAGCTGCTGAAAACAGTCACGTCTCGCTACGACGAGTATGTCAATGTGCGGGAGCTCTCAGACAAGACTGTCCGTGCCCTCACTCCAGCTAAGAAGGACAATGACTTCATCTATCACGAACGAGTGCCTGAGGTTCGGGACCTGGAACGTATCGGAAAGGCCGCCATGGTGAAGCCCACCGCCATCCAGGTGCCCCTCAGTCAGAAGTTCAGTGGTAAGTGCTGCTGCTTCTCTTCAGGGTAGCTCTGGTTCCAAAGTCAGAAAGACTCTGATGGAACCTGTGGTCCCTTTAATTAAGTTAATGAGATCTCCATCACTCTGAAGCTAGTTACAGTTTAATACTATAATCTACATAATGCAGATAAAAAAATTGCTTATAGTTTGCTGAGTCATTTCAGCAACTCCACACTTTAGTTGAGACAGTGGGCCTCGTTCAAGAGTAAAATTCCAACTTGCAGTGATCAAATTCTGAATCCAAGTCCAGGTTCTTGTCTGCTGGTCAGTGGTGGAGGTGGTGATGTTCTGTGTGTATCTCTGCAGACCTGTTTGAGAAGATGGTGCCAATGGAGGTGCAGCAGGCCCTGGCGGCCTCTAACCAGAGGAAGGCTGGTCTAGTCAACCAGGTGGTGGGCACCATGCGGGAGTCTACCGCCCTGCTCAACGGGTCAGCCACGGGCCGCGCGCGACTCCTGCAGCGTGTTAGCCGCCTGTGGAACAGTGCCACTCATTCATTAGTCAGTCATGTCTTCTGCAGTATGTTGTACGTTTGTGAACAGGAAGGTTAGATGGCAATGTCTTCCAAAGCAAACCAAAAAATAGGAAAAACGCTAATTTCCATTATGGGGAAAACTTGAAAATTACTTATTGCTAGAAAGGAAACGGACAAGGAACCATTTAAAAGAAAATGGTATTGGTAAATTTTCATTAGTTACCAGTTAGGGGTTAATGGCTGGTCTGAGGTAGATATCATTAGTAAGTTTATTTACTTTCTTATTTGGGAGTTTTTGGCTAAGCTCATCTGGTGTTCCCACAATGAGATAGTTGCTTACCTAACTTGTCTACCTTGCTATGTGTCTGCCCCCCCCGCCCCCCCACTCTCATCTGTCCCGTGGTTCATAACATCGGGCCTGGCGGCCATTTTTATAGATGAGGGTGCTGTAAAGCCCTCAGCTGGGGGAGCGTGTGTTTATCTGTTGGATGTAGTTGATCTGCCACATTTGCATTCTGGTGCTGGAGGTTGTCTGGAAATACAGAAATGTATAAACAAACAAACAAATCACAGCAGAGAGATTCAGGCTAATTAAGTCTAGCTGATGTGTAATTAAATCAAGCACAATGAAGGGCTCCCAAGGTCCTCTTGTGATCTCTCCCCCCTGGGGGAGGTGCTTTTCTATATTTGTTAAGGAGATGCTTTATCAAAAGGGACAAGTGCACGTTTATTGCTTTATGGGAGCTGTGTTTTGGAATTAACTTGGGATTAGGGTCTGAGCTGACACAGGGGTACAACAGTCATACTTCACCTGGGCTATGAACCAACAGCCTTTTGCAAGTGAGACAAAATGGGTGTTGATGGTTATTTACCAGTGGGATGCTGGTGTGGCAGTGCCCATGAAGATACCAGTGCTGGATTTCTTCTGTTACTATGCAGACTTGTTATAAAAGGTTCACCACCACGCCACCGGTGGTCTGCACTGGCGTTTAAATCAGTTTATCTTGCACACAGAATCCTGGCCTCCCTCAACCTCCCTGCTGCGCTGGAGGACTTGTCTGGGAATTCCGTGCCCCAGTCCATCCTGGAGAAGTCCGGTGCCGTCGTCCAGCGGGGAGGGATGCAGAGCATTGAGAAGCTCATCAAGGACCTGCCCGAGCTGTTGCAGAGGAACCGAGAAATTTTGGACGAGGTTTATAGCATCTTTGCTTTCTTCCAGCCGCAGTGCACCATAACTGGCGCAGTGTTACAAAACCCACATCACACCAACCTATAAAATGTGCACGACAGCCACAAATTAACTATGCCACTGTGCATCCCAGCTGTTATTAGCTTTTACTGTCACCATAACTATTATAATCGGCTGTTTGACTGACACTTTAATCCAGAGTAACCTACAGTTCAGACGGTCCACCTTGGGCATATCGATTTCGGAGAGGTGGATGAGTGAGACCCAGAGCGAGGGCAGCGATGGTAAAAGTTGATGGTTTGATGCGGGGCGGGGCGGGGGGCAGATTTCTATGACGTTGTGTATCATTTGCTGCTGTCTGTTTGCGGGAGAGGTGGGTCGTCTTACAGTTTCTGCCCATTTAGAGAGCTGGATATTTTACTGAAGCAATATGGTTTACGTGCGTTTTATCACTGGGATTACCTCAGGATGCCTTGGGATTTGAACAGGCTACCTTCAGGTTATGATGTCCATGTCTTTAACCACTACCAGCTGTTTAGTCGGGCAGCACAGTCTTAGCTATTGCATTGTGCTCTGGCCTCAATGTAGCCTTAGCTGTTAGCCAGTGTGTTGGCCTTCGTTGCCGATAGCCGTTGTTAACTGTTGGATATTGTGTTAGCCGCATAATGTAGCATGTATTTAATCCAATTTGTACCTACGTCTTGTGAAACTTTACCCATGTCCACAATAATCAGCTGCTCCCAAGTGCTATGGTGGCAGCAACAATAAATGACACGCGTAAGGCCGTGAGGTTAAAGGCCAAAGCATTTGATTCTTAGCATTGCCAGTAAAGCGGACTTGTTGCCTTGCAGTCACTGAAAATGCTGGATGACGAAGAAACGACGGACAACGAGCTCAGAGCCAAGTTTGGCCAGAGATGGCAACGGATGCCCTCAAGTGACCTTTACAAGTCTCTTAGAACAGGTACTGTGATGCCGTCCTTCAGCATTGACTCCTCAGATTTGCTTATTTCATGGTTAATGTTTGCCGTTTGATAATGGCTCCGCCCACCTTACTGCAGAGGGGGCAGGTTTCCGTGGTGCCCTGGACAAGGCAGTGGAAGCGGACCGGGTTGTACGTGATCGTTATAATGCCCACTGCGAGGCTATCGCCCTGCTCTGCAAGCCAGAGGCAGAGCTCTCTGCTGCCATACCCTCTGCCAACCCGGTTCATAGCCTGCAGGGAAGTGAGGTAAGTGCCTGGCATAGGTATGCTCAAAGTTGCCCATCTTCCCATCGGCTTAGCATCCAGTTGGTTCCCTTGACTGGTTACCATGGCAACACCTGAAATTATTTATTTCGAGTGCTGTCATATATAAAAGTGTCTAATTAATGGACGCAATACTGAGGAAGGTGGTGTTGACGCTCCTTTAACTGCAGTGAAGTGTTATGTTAGTTAAGGCTTACGTTTACTCTGGGGGTTAGAGGTCAGAGGTCACAAATCAGCAGCCTTGTTACTATAGCATCGCCTTGGCACCTCCAGGTTGTTGGAGTCCTTCGGACACAGCTGGCCCAGTTAGACCAGGTGAAGAAGGAACGTCAGCAGCTGGAGAATGATGTCAAGTCTGTGCACTTTGACATGACCAGCAAGTTCCTCACCGCCCTGGCCCGAGATGGCACCATCGACGAGGAGCCCCTGTCCGTCACCGAGCTGGACAATGCATATGGCAGCTACACCCATAAGATGCAGCAGGGCCTGAAGATCCAGGAGGAGGTGCTGGCCAAAGTGCAGGTGGGTGGAAGAGGCTATGTGTACCACAGAACATTCTAGATTATGCCTACTACTGAACTATTGTTCCTTCAAGCTGCAATTTATTCTGATTGTAGTACGAGAAATCTGTTATGCCAGTGCTTCCCAAAACGGTCCACGTTTTTGCTCCCTCCCAGCTCCTGATAGTACACTGTCTCCAGGGACCCTATGTAACATAGTTAATCCGACTTTTACTTGAATTATTGACTTACCACTAGACAAGCCTTGAGCTGTTAAGAACAGGTTTGTCTACTTCTGTTGTATTCCTGTGCTGCCTTTGCAGAAGTCCCACCAGGAGTTTTCTGCCTTGAAGCAGTCCAACCAGCAGGCCCAGCAGAGGGAGGAGGTGCTGAAGAAGCTGGCCTCAGCCCATGACACCTACATGGAGATCTCCAACAATGTGCAGGAGGGTACCAAGGTGGGCTCTCCGAGTTGCATTTTAATCAACATGTCAGCAATTAAATCGCCACTGTGACCATTCAGCTTGTTACTGATGTGAGCTTCCAGATTTGTAAATCTCTCCAGATTGAACCAGTTTGTGAACTTATTGAGAAGCTGATATTTGGTGAGAGAATGTTTTTTGTGAGTGTCACGGTGTTCTTAACCTGTATTACCCAACATCTTCCACCTGAAGTTGGGTCCTCGTGATGTACCATCAAGGTGTTTGATTTTCTTTTAAGAAGTCTCCTGACGAACCATTTCTGTGACTCCACAGTTCTACAACAGCTTAACCGAGATGCTGCTGAAGTTCCAGAACAAGTGCAGCGACATTGTGTTTGCACGCAAAACGGAGCGCGACGAGCACCTTAAGTAAGAGGACTCCGGGTGTTTCGTGGGGTGAGGGGGGCCTGAATCTCATCACTGCTGTGCTGCATTCGCTCTACTTGGTGACGAGCCCCAAAAAACACATACTGTTCTCATTGGTTGGGTTAAGTCATTAGCTGGGCCTTACTTGTTCTGTATACCAGGGCAATTCATATCACGGTCCTCAAGGGCTGAGCCCTGCTGATTTTCCAGCCTTCCTTTACCTGTGAGTCAGGTGTGAAGCCCCTGGCCAATCAGAATCAGTAATTATTAAACTAACTGCATGGAAGAAGTGAAAACAAGGCCTGGATTTGGAATCGAGGGCCAGATTTGAAGAGGCCCGGTGTATAGCGTCGTCTTCTGTCAGCTGTACCCCTGCAGGTGATCAAGTAGTGCTCTTTTAAAAGGTTCTTGATGACACCTGGAAAGCGTGTACCAGTCTTCACCCCTGCTGTTTTCACTGGGGAGGGGACCTATGGATTAACACAATTTTTCAGACCCCCCCCTCAGCCAGGCAATCCACATTTATATTCTATTTTCTGTTCCATTACCTACAAAACTGATTTACTTATCAGCTTAATTTATAGGCTTTCATTACCTGCCCCAAGCATCTAATTGGTGGACTAGAAGAAAAATGTTGTGTTGAGGGTGGGAGGGGTGGTTGGGGGTTGGTTTAAGAACTTCTGGCCTAGTAACTTAAGCTGTTTTCACACATGAACTCCGGACCTTGTCTACTTCAGTCACACACTGGGTTCAATCGTAAATTACCCGGGAGCTATTAGGGTAATGTCCATTCAATGTCCGGTACAACTGATTTGGACATTTGCGTTCTCGCGTACAACCCCTCCAGGATATGTCTGTAAAAGTTCAGGGTGGCAGTGCATGTCTGAAAGCTGCTGTATAGACATCCTTCTGCACAGATAAGTAATTATACTGCAGTGTGAGTATCATGCCTTTATTTAAGGAGAACATGTGGACAGGGACCTCCACTGTCCTCACATGAGCTCCAGCGCTGATGGCTTTTTGTGAGGATTGTTTGGTATGCGGGAGCTTACTGGCACTGCCGTAAGTGAGGCCCTCTGGCCAGTGAATCTGAGCCGCTGTTCCCGTATGACGGAACAAACGCTGGTTTCTTATTGGACGAGCAGTTGTCACTCAGCGCTTTAGCTGAAAGGAAGTGTCTTTGTTCTGTTACTCAGGGACCTCCAGCAGAGCATCGCCCATGAGTCCAGTGCTCCTGCCCTCTCTAGCATTTCGACACCTCAGTCCACCTCCAGCACTCCAGCATCCACCATGCCCGCTGGCCCCACCCCAGCTCCCCGGACGGTGTTCGTAAGTACCTGTGCACTGAGCTGCCCAATTTCTGGAGGAATTCGGCCCTGAACAGATTTAACTTGTCCTTAGATGACTGAAAAGAAAGTGTCTGTACAATTTTTTTTTTTCTTTTTCCCCAAAGTAAACCAACAAATTATTTTCTGTGCTGCTCCTTAATGGAAAATGTAATAGGTGATGAGTGGTGGTGCTCGTCATTTGATCTGATATGAGCTTCCTGGTCTCACAGGCGGTGACCAAAGCACAAGCCCCAGCGCGGCCTCCACCTCCAATTTTCTCCAAAGCACCCACCACTGTGACCACCACCTCTACAGAGTCCATCTCCGTCCCTGCTGTCCCTACAGTCCCTACCCCCACCAGTACCTCCAGTGCCACCCTGCCAACAGCGAGCACCACGCCAGCCCTGGTACAGGCTCAGGGGCCTCCTTACCCCACATACCAAGGTTACCCTGGGTAAGCTCTTCTGCCGGGTCTCCGGGGCAACCCCCTTTTACTGCATTCTGAGGTTTGTGCCACGCCTAGTCCACCATGAATCAGTTTTCTGAAGACCGATATCTGTCTGTCTCTGCAGGTTCTACCCAATGCCCATGTCCTACAATCCCTACAGCTTTGGGCAGTTCACCATGCCCTACATGCCCTTCCAGGGGGTGGGGCAGATGGGCTTCCCCAGCTCTGCTCCACCCCCACAGCAGCAGCAACAGCAGCAGCAGCAGCAGCAACCGCAAGGCTATACCCAGCCGCAACAACCTCACTACCCTTAGCGGGGTGCCATTATCTCAGCTTCAAGTGTTCTTAGTTCACTCTTCACTTCTGGTCCTGGGAGGAGCTTAGTCCTGCAGATTTCCCAGCCCTGACTGAGACTGGAGAACTGGAGCTTAAATGGTTTGTGATGAAAACGTGGCTAGAATCAAGCAGTTCATTGCTGGCAGGAGTTAAAGATCTTCTCAAGTTATGCCTCCCAGAACCAGAACTGACTGTCTCTCCTCTGAGTGCCCCCCCCCCCCCCCCGCCCCGGGGGCGCCAGTGGGGGGTGGTGGAATGAAAGGGGGCCCACACACTAACGAAAATAAAGTGGTCGTAAGGTCT
>JAODKC010000137.1:9217400-9227972 GCA_026777985.1 Mormyrops attenuatus
TATCCGGTCTCTACGGAACAACGTGTAACCATCCATATTATATTCTTCTCCATCATTGTCACTCATCCATGTTTCTGATATTCCTATAATGTCATAAATGTCTGATGAAATTAAAGCCTCTAAATCTGAATTTTGTTTCTAATACTCTTAGCGTTTAAGTACAGACCGCAAAGGGTAGGCCTCTTACAGTGCCCACTTTTAATATTAATTGGGGCTTTCCGTCTCTCCCCACCTATATTCTTAACTAACCTCCCTGCCCCCCAGTCCCTAGTTTAAACTTTCCTCAACTACTCTACTCATACGCCTCCCCAATACACTGGTTCCCCTCTGGTTCAGATGAACCTAAACCCCTCTTTACTACACCACCCTTTTAGCCATGTGTTTAATCTCCTTAATTCCAGCTAACTTAGCCTAGCTTGCACGTGGCACGGGTATTCCAGAGAATACCACCGTGGATGTTCTGCTTCTAAGCTTCTATAAATTTTTCCTGCAGAACAGCCCTCCTACCCTTGCCTATGTTGTTGGTTCCAACATGCCCCACAAGCACTGGATCCACCCCGGCTGGGGCCAAAAGCCTGTCCACATGATTCGGAAGGTCTCCTACCTGGGCACCAGGCAGGCAAGACACCGTATGGGACCCTCTATCACGGGTGCACACATAACTGTCTACACCTCTAATAATTGAATCCTCAACTACCACAATCTCCCTCTTCCTGGGGGGAGGGGGCTCCTCAGTGCCCAAGGACCCTCCTGCCTCCCCAGTCTCTTCCAGCTTTAAAGCTAGAAGCACCTGAAAGCGGTTAGACACCGTCACTTCAGGTGATGCCGCCTCTGTGAACTGTGTACGCCCTTTTCTACGTCTACGACCTACGTTCATCCAGCTCTCTCGACCTACCTGTTCATCATTCTCCCCCTCCCCATTTGTGGCATACACACCGTCTCCCTAAAATGCGTATTAACTCTCTCCTCTAACTCCTTGCTGTGTCGGATGAAAGCCAGCTGCTCCTCGAGGTCACAAACCTTGACCATTAATGAGTCCACTAACTTACCTCGCTCACAGATGAAGTACGACTGGACGCAAACATCCTGAAGGGCAAACATCTTACAAACACAACACTAAGCTGGCCCCATAATTACCTATACACACACACACAAATATATATATGCACACAGTTCTGGAAAAAATTATAAGACTGCAGCTAAATTTTCAGTTTCACTAATTTCTCAGTTTATGGGTATGTGCCTGTACTGTATAAAATATAATTTTTTTTGCAAACTCCCTTCCCTGTTTCTCATTAATGGAGGGCTTCTTCCTTGCTTTGTGGGTCTTCATTCCTGCTTCTAGGAGCCTGATTCAAACTGTCCTAGCAGTGCACTTCACGGCACTTGATGTTTCCCATTCATTTTGAAGGTCATCCTCCGATTTATGAGGCACTGCGGGATAAGTTGACGGTCATCCCTGGCATGAGAAAGTCGCTTGCACCCTTTACCTGGCTGGTTTTTGGTCATTGCCAGTGTCTCCTGCTTCACCTTGTTCTTGTGTACTGCTGTCTTAGAAACTTTGAGCCTGGAAGCAGCCTGCCTCTCAGTGTAGCCTTCTGCCAGCGGAACCAGGATTAAACCAGGATTTTAAAATGCAGATTTTTAAAAAGTATAGAGTCATCTCAATTTTTTCCAGGGCTATGCGTTTGAGTGTGTGTGTGTGTGTGTGTGTATAGCCTCTCCTATGAGCCTTGAAATAGAACAATAATGATTGTTAAACATAAAACCTTCAGTTAAGTCCATCTGTCATAGACGAGAGAGAGGCCACAGCTGTGGACGGTTCAGCTGTCTAGTGCCATTAGACGACGTAAGAGAAGACAACCTGAACAACCCTAAGAAAAGAGCTCTGGTGTTATATCCCTCACTGGTTATCTGTTTCCTCTGTCTCTTTAACATTGATTTTCCCAACTCCGAAGAACATATGGAGGCAAATTAGCACAATGGAGCTGCCATTAAATATATATTACGTTACGGTATCCACTATTTCTCCCTATGCAGGCGTTTTCCAAATTGTGGTTGACAGAGTACTCAGTTTAAAAATGACAGGACCCCCCTTGACCCCTCGTGTTGGCCTCCACACATCCATGGCAACTGACGCCGTCCAGCCACTAAGTACAAACTGCACTCTGTACCATTACTGGCTGTCGCCACGGTGATGAATGTTTAATCTGACTACTGAACACACACAGGAGGATGTCCTGCAATCTGTGAGTCTTTATCTGGACCGTTCTTGTGTTCTCACGCACTAGTTTGACGTCATCTTCCATTGCTAAAGTACAGTTCCAATACTCATGAACTGAAATACAGAGGATGAAATCCTCAGGGGTCTTTCTCGATGCTGAGAAGGCAAAGATCGTACTTGTGGCCTTGGCAAGACCCGTCTTGCTAACTTGCCTCCCAAGAATGAACTTGGCATGCAATGAATCATGGGATTGGTCTAGTTTGGCGAGGATGCAACTGATGTATCCTTGATATAGGGTGGGGCACGAACGACATCCGGGAACTTGTATTGTCCTCAGTACTTCTGTTCTTGAGTATTGGAAGTGGTCTTTGGCAGTGGAAGATGACCTAAAAAGGGGTCCGCGAGAGCACAAGTATGGTCAAGTATGCATATTGGAAAACACCCCAGATGTTGATCTTGCCCAGCCCCAAGTATCATGGATGCATCGCTTGCATCCTCACCAATAAAACCAGTCCCATGATCCATGGCATCCCAAGTTTATTCTTTGGAGGCAAGTTAGCAAGATCACTCTTGATAAGAACACAAGAACAATCTTTGGGTTCTTGGTATTGATAAACACTTCGCCTTTTATATAGACTTATACATAAGATTATTTATTTCAGATCTTTTCTAGTCTTATTCCGTTCTTATATAACAAGACGGAAGGTGGGAGCATGGGGGTTGTCATGGTTACCCATGCATCCAAACAAGTAGGCGGTCCCTAGTTGACACCTTTATCCAGAGAAGCTTATGCAGAGCCAAACCACACATCCCCATATCCTATTTTTAATCTGACCAAGCTTTTGGTCAGCAGATAACCTCCATGCTGCAATGAGTGAAACTGGAGCCTATGAATCTGTTAAGCCACATAAGCACAACCTGCTTTTTCAGATCGTGGATTTGAAAACAAACAAGTATTTTCATTAAAAGCGGCAAATTTTTGTTCCCATCCACAAGTCGGGGTCTTACAGAAATATAGCAGATACTGTAGAGTTAATTTGAGGAGAGTTACCTAAGCAAGCTCTACCCTTGTGTAACATAACGTCTGCAAAATGCTATCTTTGTGTTCAGATGCCTCTTTTCCAATATGCTTTTTCAAATTAGGAGTGGGCTATGCTTGTTTAAAGGCTTTCACAAATGTTTGCAATTATTTAGCAAATTAAATCTAATTAGTCGATTTGAATTCGGAGTTGTAATGAAGACAGTAATGGAATTACTTAAACTGTTAGCTAATGTGCTATTTGAGCGCATTCACTGCATATATTCAGCACATATCCAGCTGTAGGTTTCAGAAAAGGCGTGAAATGCACCAAAGGACGTGGGTTGATTTCTGTAAGGCCATCTACTAAGCGGCCCTTCCAGACCCCCCCACAGCTCAGCACTCCCTGCTTTCTGTAAGACTCGCTCCATTCAGGATGGCAAACAGAAAAAATGTGAGGCAGGAATGGGAAGGTGGGGGATTTTATCTGTCTAAGGGTTTAACAGAAGTAGGGGAAGAAGGAGAATGGGCGCTGTGTTCTGTGTGGGGGCTGAGAGACCCACAGATGTCTGTTTTATATTATTAGAGATTAGTTACAGGTGAATGAAGGGGCTTTACTAGGTCAAGCCCGTGAGCTTCCTCCCTCACACTGGCCTGTTCATATGATTCTCCCCTTTGCCGTGCTATCAGTATATTATTGCGTAACACTGTTCCCCAAGTCCCTCACTGTGTCTATCCCACAGTCCTCTGGGAACCTCTCTATATTTCTCTCTCCTATAGATATATCAGTATATCTATATATAACTAATTGGCTTTTTAATAACTCTGAAGCAGACCCCTTAGCCTTTGCTGTATTGCTAGATGCGGAGAACTCTCTAAAATTCAGTTTCAGATTCAAAACATTCAAAATGAGGAGAACCTGGTATATTGTTAGTTTATCCTGCTGTTACTGTAGGTCAGCACCATCTGTCGCTGTAATGACATCAAACCCCGGAGCTCTCCTTTGCCCTTTTCTGGTTGGGGGCTGCAATTGTCCCTGCGGTGGTCCTCCTGGGGTTCCCGTGCCCTGGGGGGCTTCTGGATGTCTGGGGCCCGGGTCTCCTCCGTGTCTGCTTCAGGTCCTGGGGGGCGGGCCTGTGGCTCCCCACACACACTACTAGACATTTACATGGAGAAACCTTATGAACACCAGCGCGCTCACACACACAGGTGTGCACACAGGTGTACAGACAGGTTCTCACAGGCACACACTGTCTTGATCGGTTCTTGCTTCTAAAGGTATATTGTAACATTAGTTATGTGTGCTGTTTAACATTTAATGTTCATTGTGATTCGTACAGATGTTGGTCGTTGTTTCTCTCTGTTTTTTTTTCTTTTTTGTTCCCCAGCAGGTATTGAAGCAGATATCTGTGTTTTGTTTTTCTTTTTTTTTTCCCTCTCCCTCTCTCTCTCTATCCTCCTTCTCCTTTTTTTTCCTTTTTTCTTCTCTTCTCTCTTCCCTTTCTCCTTCTCTCTCCCCTTCTCCTTCTGATGAGGAAAATAAATAAATAAATAGATAAGGATAATTTTAAAATATATATATATATTTATATAAATAAATAAAAGATAAAGTAGTCCTCCGCAGAGGGGGGGTGGTGGAGGGTCCAAAAAAAAAAAAGACCTTAAACCTATATGTGCACAGAAACTCTAATGGGTGTAGGGAGCATGATATGAGTGGTCTGAGAACAAATATGAGGCACCAGGACTAGTGATCTGTAGTCCTTAGGAGTACAGGAACATCCCTATGTATGACATTTTCCTAACTTTCTAGTAATAGGGACAGGTTACATAAATGCTAGAGAACCTCTCCCAGCTGAAGCAGACTCTGTGGCTGACGTCATAAGGACCTGCGGTGAGACGGTCATCTTGATTCTCTTCTAACCTGAGATGCACAGACCTCAGATAGAGGTAGAAGCTGGGCAGGGTGAAGGTGGACTTTTCGTGTGGAAGGTTTGACCAAGACAGGTATGACCCCATTCAGTCACCTTCTTATTGAAGAGGTATTTCATAGTTTTGTGATCGAGGACAACAATGAACTGTTTTCCATGGAATAATTACATTCATTCAGAAGATGATGTAGTCAGTGATACAGTGAGAGATCACACCAACATTCTCACCATAGAGCCTGCAAAACACTCACAATCTGCTGCCTCCAAAACCTCTGAATAAGCAGCTAGAGTTGGTGACCAGGTGACCAAGACTGTGGTCTGACTGGCCAAGGCGAAGAAGGGCAACACTGCTCATTCACACAGACCAAATCTGAGACTCAGAATGCTACCATGGGAACGGAAATGAGGATCTTCACTCTGAATTTCTTGACAGGCCCCCCATCGGGCATTACGTTGGCTCCTGACACATTAGCTGCTCTATAACATCTTCTATAAGGAGACGGGGTATCTGCAGCTGACACACAACGGGAAGCAGAGTTACTGCACATTAAAAATATAAATAAGTTCCAGCTGATTTGATAACTGTGTGTTAATAACTGCAGGCTGTGCAAGCCTATGTACGACAAACAGATGAAAGAATAGGGCAGAAAATAAACTGAACACTGACTGATGGGAAAGTGTGAGCGGCCCTTTTAGTCCTTAAGTAACCCTTCTGACATGAGCATCTGCTTCTCCTTCAGCTCCTCCGGCGCTCAAGGGTCCATTTTATAAAGTACTTTTAATCGGTTGCACCTGAGTGTGATTATCCTAAGAAGCTCATGCTCAAGTATGCAATCCTGTAGCCCCACCGCAGGCTTTGCTATAAACCTCATCAGGCATGTCTCGCAAATATGTTACTAAGGCAACGTCAAACGCAATATATTGCATAGAATGTGCCGGAGAAGTAAAGCACAGGGGACATGATAGACTCCCCTGTGGATCGTGGGAGTTTTATTTACACAAGAATATTCTGAGGGCAGAAGTGAAAATGATTGGTTCAGAGAGGTAACCGATCAGATTGTAGAGGAAGGGGGTCCAAGGAATTAGAGGAGGCTGGACCAGATGTCTTGGTCCCGCCTCGTGTAGTTGCTTGGACCCACCTTCTTTGCAATCTGATTGGTTATCTCTCTGAACCAATCATTTTTCTCTCTGCCCTCAGAACATTTATGTGTAAGTAAAACTCCCAAAAGCTCCCCTGTCCTACAGGATGTATCAGGCTGGCTGTCCTTCACAACACACAGGAAGGGATAGACTCTGCTCTATGTGGTAAAGGAAGCAGCAGGTGCTGTAAATCACACAGAGAGTGTAAGACATTGGCGTACAGGAAGTGTTACACTCTCCTACAGGTATTACAAGAAGTGACTTTCCTGTAGCTGTCATAGGATGGGGCAGGTGTTACTACATGTCACTACATGTCACTTTCTAACATTGGTAAAGAACTTACATTAATATTGACATTGTCCCTCCCAGGGCAAAATATATTTTTACTCCTATATTTTACACATTTATATAGTTGGAGGTAGATAGCTGATTTAAAGTAATTAGCTACTGAAGAAAATGTGGTGGAATTGGGTCTGGGGGGCTTTTTTGAGGACAATAAAGTACCATGAGCAGTTTTAGCTTTACATGGATAAGCTGGGATCTTGTCGCTCTAGGATTTATATTTCTACACCTGATAGAAGTTCTGTCATTGGATGCCTGTCAATATTATCTGTCTTCTAACCATTCAGAATGTCAGTAATGACTTACACGGCGGCCATTGTGTGCTGTAAAATTTTTCGGGCCGAACACAGGGAAGATGCCGCAGCAGTAGGCTTTGAGTGACAGGAGAGCGCGCTTTCATTTGTCCCCGCGTTTTCAAAAGGGATAAAAGAGCTCAGGAGGACAGGGATTACGAATAAATGAGTTTCCTGAGAGCAAATGGATTTTTTTTCCTGTACAAGCCAGCAATAACGGGGGTTTAAACGGCAATAAACATGCTCAGTCAGGCTAAATGAGCAGCACTGTCAGGGCCCATAGTCTCCCCCAAAGATCGCCCTTTCCCTGGGAACTTTTTCGTGGTTCTGCTTGGCTTTCTTGAAGCATGTTTCCACACACCTCAGGAGTTTGCAGAGCTGGTTTGTGGTCCTCACTCTTGTTCATAAATTTGTTTATCTGATTTTGAACATTTATCTAGAAGACACTGAAGCTGCTCCAGGGGAATTGCTTGTGAGAATGCTTTTGTTTTGTGTCACCATCATATGTGTAGACCTCCAACCTGTAGAGGGCGAACTGCTTATCTGTCTCATCCCCTTTCCTTTGTGCTTAATGGTTACCTAACCTGCCAGTTTAATGAATGCATCTGTCTGAGCCAATACTCTATTCATTCAGAGGCTAAACTGCATTAAGAAGGGCCACAGGAGGAGGATCATATATAGCTAGTACCTTTATTTTCCATTAAAGTTACATGGCTACCCCTTTTAGGGTCTTTAAGGTAAGCAGATGTGCGCTTCGTTCCAAAGGAAAACCATGCTGCAAATCCCACTGCCATGATGACGCTAAGCAGGAGTCAGAGCACAGCAGAGCATTGGGTGGGCGGACGAGGCTCCACAGTCTGTTGCTTTTCTCGTCTTAATTAAACAAGTCCTCATAACCGTCTCGCTGTAGAGGACCCTTGTGCTGGTCTGCACAGCTTTTCATGGGCATGAAAATACTATGCAGAAGCACAGAGCCGCTGCGCCAAAGTCCAGAGACGAGGCTCGCTGAGTGAACTTTTCATATGGACTCAAAGGCTCAAGCACTGTGCTAACATGTAGAATTGGCCATGACACGCAGCGTCAGTCAAAAAAAGCCCCTTTCGACCTGTTTCTCCCTCGCCTGAGTTACAGCGGCGCGCCGATGCACTGTTCTCCCTACCGCTGGTTAAAAGGAGGCTTAAGATAGCGGTGGCTTTGAGGGAAGGAGCGGAAAAAAAAACGGGAGAAGCTTATGGTTGCTCTGGCAACGACTCCCCTCCCCCACACCCGCCTCCCATGGCACGTTCTTCAGAGGGCTGAAATAATGAGCAGAGACACAGAGGAGAATTAATGCTCACACCATGGGCTCCCGCCGCTAGGCTCCCCATCCCGGCTGCACCTCGCTTGCTTGCGAAGGCTGTTTAGCCTCTTCCTTATTAGTTCGCTCTCCCGATGCCGGTCTCAGATTTAATAAGCTTATAAAGCAATTTTCTTTACAGAACCTTTACAGCCGTATACACACTATAGAGTCACTCTGCCCCAAGCTGTGAGTTTTCATTTCGGAGGTTCATTTGGGGCCTCCGCAGGACTGAGACAGATACGTTGCCTGCACGGGCCCCATCCAGCATCCTCACAACGGAACCGGCAAATGAAACGTTTTCTCTCCCTCTCCCGCTGTCTCTTGCTCCTTCTCCTGCCAACGTTTCCCAATATGGAGCCTTCCCCGGGTAACTTCGCAAAAAGTTTCCGCACAAGTAAAAAAACACCAATCCAATTGTGTCCAATTGTGCTGCGCGTAAGAGGGATCGTGAGCATGGTGAGAGTAAAAAGTGATGTTTAAATGACTTATTAAAAGCAAGGAACAAACCTCAGAGATTAATGAGAAGTATAGAGCCAGACAGATGGAAAAAAAACTCCTCTTACAAAGTCCTAATTATGTCTGCTAAATGAGGTGAGAATTGAAACCTTCTGTTTTGTGCTAATCTGCAGGGTATCTTCTTGACTTTGATGATGATGTGCTGAGAATTTGTTTATTTTTAACATCTGATTTATGGAGGATATTAGCAACTCTGTCCACAGGCTACGACGAAGGGTGGAGATTTCACAAAGAAAGACTCGCTTACGCACGCAGGGGGCTCTGTTCGCATCTTCAGTGCAACGCAAACACATTCCAGCTCGAAAGTGTTCACAGCTGTGTGCCAAACTTCGCCTCCTGCATCAAAAACTATTTTCCCTTGCAACCTACACAAACATTCCACATGCAATGACTGACTGCTAAGAAAAATGCTTCATGTTTTGAGGTTTTTTCCTTTACAGCTTAGCTGTAAAGTCACTAAATTCCCAGAACAGCAAACATCCAACCTTTCTACAAAGACATTTATTAATGTCACATTATTATTATTTATTAAAATAGACAAACTATTACATTATGAGAATACCAATCGTAACATATCAGCATTGCCCTGAAACCTACCTCTTAAATACTCATTCTAAAGATAAAACATATTCATTATAAATCTTATATAGAGTCTTTGACGTAATTATATATTATATATGTTGACTTAACAAAATATCCATGGGTAATTTCCAGTTTGTGGTAAATCCAAATATTCTAGAAGAAATCTATTTCCCTGCAATGTGAGGGTATATTTGTTATTGACTGTTTTAAATGTCTCCATGTAGCTCTACATTGGATGCCTAGAAATGGATCTAGGTAAAATGCGCTTGCGGGAATTCTACTTGTTCAAGCAACTAGAGGCAGAATCGAGACATCTGATTGGTTGGTCCTGCCTCCTCTACAATCTGATTGGTTATTGCTCAGAACCAATCATTTTTCGTTCTGCCCTCAGAACATTTTTGTGTAAGTAAAACTCCCATGAGCATGAAATGCATTCATGTAGGTATCAAGACAAATATGTATTAGACATCAAAGTTTACCTTCATGCATATCCTCGTTTGATTCTTTATGTATGCTGAATTTGATGCCTACATACATCTCAGAGTCAAATACCTTTACAGAAGTCAATGTTAATAGCATTTTTATCTAGGCTTTAGAGTAGGTGATTTTTAAAGAATAATGACCCTTTCCTGCTGCACATCACTATGTACAAGATACTAAATATGCCCCAGCAGCCTGAAGCTTCATGCTGACTTTCAGCAATTTCTTTACGAAAAGTCTGAAAAGGCTTAGCTGAGTGGTAATGTAATTTTTCCCCATTATGTAACAATGGTGATCAAATTCCTGCAACTAACACCAAGAGAGTGATGGAGTTCTAAGCCTGGAAGACGGCGGTAATAGTACAAAGAGAGAGATGGATCACTATGCCCTGGAGACAACAGTTAATCCAGAGAATGTATAGGAAGCACCATGGATACAACAGACATAGCCCAGGGAAAGTGATGAAGCTCTGGAGATAGAAGCTAATCCATAGAGAATGATGGAGCTCAGTGCCCTGGAGACAGAAACTAACCTACAGATAATGATGAGGCTTCCTAGACTGGAAACACAAGCTAACATACAGAGAATGATGGAGCTCAGTGTCCTGGGAACTGAAGATAAACCACAAAGAATGATGGAGCTCAGTGTCCTGGGGACAGAAGCTAACCCACAGATAATGATGGTGCTCAGTGTCCTGGGGACAGAAACTA
>JAODKC010000137.1:9237690-9249567 GCA_026777985.1 Mormyrops attenuatus
GTGTGCGGGCACATCTGTAGTGTACAGTAGCTTTTATTTAGCCAGCAAGCTATCCCAAAGTGTGTGGGTACCTCTGTTGTGTACAGTAGCTTTTATTTAGCCAGCATGTTATCCCAAAGTGTGTGGGTACCTCTGTAGTGTACAGTAGCATTTATTTAGCCAACATGCTATCCCAAAGTGTGCGGGCACCTCTGTAGTGTACAGTAGCTTTTATTTAGCCAGCATGCTATCCCAAAGTGTGTGGGTACCTCTGTTGTGTGAAGTACAGTAGCATTTATTTAGCCAGCATGCTATCCCAAAGTGTGTGGGTACCTCTGTAGTGTACAGTAGCTTTTATTTAGCCAGCATGCTATCCCAAAGGGTGCGGGTACCTCTGTAGTGTACAGTAGTGGGCAGGCACCTCAAACTGTACTATCTGGTTGTAGTAACAAAGCTTTAATTGAACATGATTGAGCTGTAAGCTGCATGAGTACAGTAACTTTGGACTAACCTTGAGAAGCAGCCAAATATCCATCTGTCGCTTTTCCATAGTCCCTTGTTCAGTTACCTTGTGGTGACACAAAACTTATTCTGGGAAGCGCAGGATAAGCACACACACTGCGACACACAGCAAGGGACGGACAGCTTTTATTTTTTGTTTAAAAAAGAAGCAAAAATTGGGAAACCGGAGTATAAATTGTTATGAGATTCATATCTGCATTAATAGAAATTCTGTATAACAATGAATAATGAATTGGCAAACGATTAATATGATGACAATGGCTTTAAAATATCACCTTAACCATATTGTGAAAAATATATATTTATTGAAGAATGTTAATGTTACAAACTGCGAGCCATAGGACTATTTCAAAAAGGTATGGACCCTAAATCTGCCTTTGTCTCCTGCACCGTCTGGGATCCACCATTATCATTAAAGCCCAATTAAATCTTTATGAATCAGCTACTGTTAATGATAATTAGAAAGACAACTGCGAAATGAGGAGCATAAAAATGCAGATGCAGCGCTGCCTCTCGCAGTGTGGGGGGGCTCTGTACCGCGACAGTGTTCACAGAGATTTCCAAAGTCACTGCGCTTCACGAAGAAGGATGAGGATGGAAGGAGAGCAGGAGAGATGGCAGCATGTGGTTTTATCTTAGTACAGGATGACTGATACGTCTCACCACTGCATCGTCTATTTTCATGGCTTTATGCAGTCAGATATAAAACCAAAGTATCTAGTACAAGTCACTAATAGCCAGCTCCTTGTTTAACCCTTAGTGTTTGTTAATTTTCCCTAGTTTCCAGTGCTGTTTAGTTGTTATATGCCACACCTGTTCCTTGTTTGCCCTGAGTCCTTGTGATTGGTTAACTGGTTTTGATTCTCATCTGTCCTTCACTTGTTAGCCGTGTTTTTAAGTGCCTATTCTGCTTCTGTTCTTTGACGGTTCATTGTAGTTGAATGTGATTGTGGTTAGTTCCTGTGTTCTGCTGCTCAGTCCTGTTCCCAGAGCTGCTCAGTTCCCAAGTGTATTTGCTTTGTGATTTCTTTGTTACGTTCTTATTTCTCCCATTTTGTTTTGACCCCTTGCGGTCCTTTTATTTTGAGCCTCCCCGTTGTGTTTAGCTTCGCTTAATAAGCCCCTTCTGCATCAGAGACGCAAGAGGATCGTCACCCTTTTTTTCTGCCTGCGCTATGCCATGCTGTGACAATTTGTTAGTCATCACATTTCCGATAAACAATACTAAAATCTAAATTTAATATATAAAACATTTCAATAAAACCTAGTTAAATCAGAGGATTACTTAATCCCAGCAAAAGCTTTACATGCCAGACTAGGGACCGGCGATTTGCGGGACGCTGTTGTAGTGGACATCCATTGCTTCCTTCCTGACTCATCACTGGTTTTAGTTTTGGATAAACTGCTTCTGGTGTATCATTCCAGGATGAACAAGTTCTTCTAAAAGGAACAGTGCTTAGCTCAAATCTGCAGATGCTAATAGGAATCTCAGATGCACCTTATTAGTAGCAAGTGTGCTAGAGCAGTAGACTCTGCATAATTGTGCAGATGCCCTGGGCACAAGAATCAATTTTTATTCCTCAGGGTCTCTTTATTTATTGTCTCTGTTTATTCATTCCCTAAACAGTCAAAAACCTCACCAGGAAGATTCATGTTGGTTTCTAAGTGTATGACATATGGATGAACTTATTAAAGACTTTCGGTTCCAGATTCTATTTGATGGTCCTCATGGAGGGTGATTGGGATATTAGTATTAAATGTATATATTATTTGTGTATATTAGCCGATTTGAAAAGTTCTAAATAGGCTCTTTTTTGTGAGGTCCTGCAAAACTCTATTGGATGTTGAATTATCTCTGTGACTGAGTAAGTTCTGGAACGATTTTGTTTTGAACTGAGTTTGGAGGAACTGTCTGTAGGTTCGTATGTATGCTTATTTTTATGTTTTGTTAACGTTACAAAGTTTAGAATTAGTTATCAATATTTGTGAGTGAAAGCTTGCAGACTCCTTTAACTAAAACAAGGAAAATTAAGCAAACAGGGCACAAGGAGCAAAAGACACGGAACCAACTGAAATACAAAAACACCAAGAACAGGAAAGCACTGATAACCAATAACAGTACGGAAAAACAAAAACAAAGAAATGGGATGAGGCTTGTTCTTAGCCAGCCATGACTAGCAGGTTCTCAGTCGAAGCTATACTGTACACTCAGCCCACTGAACTATGCAGGGGTCTGGGGAGCAGGGAAGGCACATGAGGGATGAAGGGCGAGTGGTATAGAGGAAGACCGGACGGACAGCAACACTTGCTGGTCAAACGGGGAGGAGACACGAAGGGCAGGGTCTGACGGGTGCCCTACTGCAAATGTGATAACTAAGCATTAGTACTGGAAATTGGCAGAGAACTCCCGATACAATATTATATTGATATTTGTTTGCTGATTCGATATGTATCGCGGTTTTTAAATTGTTTTTACTGAAGAGCATTTCGGCTCTGCAGTGTATTTAAAGTGAAGACAAAGGCCGTAACGGTACGTTCATCAGGATATTCATCAGGTGCCGTTTGGTGATTTTCCTTTTGGAATGCACAATGAAAAGAATTGCTACATTTCATGAGAGTTATGCCTTTGTAGACCGCGTCCTTCAAAGGTCAGACAGAAAGTGTTGTCAAATGGGACAGTTTGGCCTACGGATAATTTCCTAGTTGCATTTCCAGCTGTTCCCGCACTTACCCTTGAGCCACAAAGCATCACTCCTATCTCCTAGCCAGGACACACCCACTTTACCTCTGTGCTATGAATCTTGGGATAGACTGGGCTGTGAAGGATCCATCGTGTGCACCATCCAAGGACGTGTTTCTTGGCCACATTTGAGGAACCTTTTACAAGGCGCTGCCTTGTCATGCCGCTGTGACATGTTGGGTCCTGAAATGCAGCCTTCGAAGGATGCAGCCCCTGAATTGGGACACAGCTTTCCCATTATTTTTGGTTTACAGCTGTTCCTAATTGTCTTTGAAGTTTTAATAATAAACAATTTCGTTACAGTTTCCCTCTTGTACCGATATTACAATGAACCATGAACCCAAGCAGATAGCCGTGCTCATGTTAATGCCCAAACTTTGGATCTAAATTGAAACAGTACTGGTCCATGATAGCACCTTGGCTGACTCGCGCATTTCAGTCGCCTAATGGCTTTTGTCTTTGTTGGTGTCATTGAAAATAAAAAAAAAATATTTGCACTTTGGTAAAGTTTGGCTGTTTTTAAATTGCTTTATAAATAAACATTTACTTACTTACTTTGCTTACAAAATTGTGTGTGATTGGGCAAATATATTAGCAGTAACAAATGTGACCAACATAAATGCAGTATCTTATGCTTAAATTGATATTTTAGAATTTGAACTCTCACAGCTTTCTAAAAATTGCCACCTCAGAGAATCGTGATCTGTAGCTGAATCAACCGCCCCCCCCTGTCCCTAATAAGCATTGGCACATATATTTAGCAGGCTAGTAGATTTTCAAAAACTGCATAATGCATTTTGTGCACTTTAGATGTATTTGTAAGATTACAAATCAGTGTCACAAACAACTGAGTCCAAGTTGTCAGACTATTATTCCAAGTCCGTGTCCTGGACTTGAGTTCTACAACCCTGGACTATAGTTGAGTGGTTAAGTAAGCAATGTAAACAGAAGTGGAGAAGTTGCACACCATACACCATTCTCTGGTCCCCCAGAGACTTAATGGACAAAGATCAACTGGAAATGCAG
Source organism: Mormyrops attenuatus (assembly GCA_026777985.1). Lineage (NCBI taxonomy): Eukaryota > Metazoa > Chordata > Actinopteri > Osteoglossiformes > Mormyridae > Mormyrops > Mormyrops attenuatus. The sequence goes on from JAODKC010000137.1 coordinate 9,241,958, forward strand.
AGCCAGCTGTATTACAGTTGAAAGCTCTGAGTCTCACAGCAGTGCGCATAGGGGCATGTGTGCGAGGCCCACTGCGCTCAAGGACCCTTGAATTCACCAGTGTGGGAACTGGTGCAGACAAACATTCCATCCGAAGGGATCCAGTAAAAATGAGAAAGGCAAGTATCCTGACTTTAATGAAAGCCGAAAAAGCGAAGCTCAGTTCAAAGGCGCTGCAAAATTTAGAAGCTGTTCAATGAAACTGCAGTCTAATGTTCAAAAGCAGCTTTTGGTACAAAGAGAAAGACAAGCAACTGTGTTAAAATGTAAATATTTCATATTTTGGCAAAAAATGTACTAATACTTAAATTATTTTAAAGGTTCTGCTAATACAACTCATGAATAAAAATACATCCTTCCACCTTCTAACTGTTTATTTTGCTCAGCATTGGCAGGGGGCGGGGGTGTTAAGATGTAGCCTATCCCAGGCAATACAGGGCTGAAGGTAGATGATGTGATGTGATGTGATGCGATGTGATGTGATGCCAGTCCTTCACAGGGTGCACACACATAGGCAATTAAGAGACACCAATAAGCCTAAATCCTAAATGCATGTCTCTGAAAACCCACACAGACAGGGAGAACATTCATACTCCACGCACAATGAGCAGAGGCAGGACTCAAGCCCTCATTCCAGGAGGCATGAATTCGCCAAAATACAAGGTACCAAGAGGAAGCAACAGTAAGTAGGCAAATAAATAACAAAAGACCCTGTGATTTAATGTACAATTTACTCAGAGGTGCAGTTTGACAAAATGCCTGATGTCACCACTATAAAATAAATACATAGATTAAAGGCCTTTGTAACTCAGATAATGCTGATTGGCATTTTGATGAGTCAATATGCTTACCTTGCCGTTAAGATGTGTTATTAATTAAGTTTCAAAAGTGAAGGCAGCCTGTTCTTTGTTCTAAAAACCTTCAGAATATCCAGAATTTTATCTGGTTTGGATAGATGTGACAAGTAACCCAGAGCAGGTGTTACTAGTAGTGGAGGGCTGTGTTGGACCAGGAGTGCAGCACAAGTTTGGATAGATATGACCAGTTACCTAGTACTAGTTTGAAATCATGGGAAACCAAACTTTGGATGAGAGAGGACTGATAAAGATAAATGGATTTGCTTCGACTTACAGAAATGTTATTCTCTATCTGTGCTGATGTCAGTCTGATGATCTGACCTGACGATCAGTGTAGATAATGATCGGTGGAGATATCTCCTCTTGCTATTTCTTCATTTAAAAGTAAATGATGTAAATTTCTGGCTGATCGTCATACATCTACACCCCTTACAAGCATACATAAACTTAGAAGCATAAAACGCTTTTAATCGCTGGGTTAATTTCCCATGCGAAAATATTCGCAAACTAAACCAGTTCCATCAGAAGTAAATAACGTAACTACGCCTGCAAGGGAATTATAACGGTCACTATGTGACTTATTTACACCCGGAAAATAATCATTCACAAAAGTCTCGTCCTCAAAAATGAGATTATACCAGCCAGCGTGTATCCTAACTGGCAGGTATTGGCTGTTACCTTAATCTTTTTATTCCCTGGGTGCCTTTGCCAAATCTGTCACTGCAGGTCTTTCCTTTCTCCTTGCAGCTGGGGGCTCACGCTGATTTATTAGGGCTAGAGGACCGGATCTGTCCCAGAAACATCAGCAAAGGGAGGGTTTCACCGGTATCGGATACCGATCGCGCCAGGGGAGGTATAAGGCAGCCCCGAGACCCGCAATTGCACCCGCTCCCCACCGTGAATCACGGCAACAGGAAGCGGCAGTCGTTTATTCATCACCTTCGCAGGATCAGCGGATCGGAGCAGCAGGTGGAAACGTCAGGTTAAGTCAACACCATGGGAGATGAGAGCGGCCCCGTCCGAGGGGGTGCGGGCAGGGGAGCGGCCGATGAGTCGCCCTCGCCAACCTCCCAGGACAGGAGATCAATTCTGCCGACTTAAATGTTTTATTAGTCATACACAATTTGTCTGAGCGCCCTGTGGGTGACGGGTCCAATAATGCCGAACCGAGCCTCCCACAGATATCGTCTCAGGTGCCGATTTCACCATGTATGAAAGTAAACAGATTTAAAAATCAATTCATTTCTGTCAGTCCACATCTGATGAATAATGGAGATATGTTATAATAATATTTAATATAAGTATCCTAGAAGTAAATATATTTTTATATTATTCATATTTAACGCCCTTATAGGCCTACTATGGTACTGATATTAAAGGCTTGTATGCTAATATTACTAATGCTTTAAAATAGCTCTAGTATGCTTTCATTCATACTAGACATTGCCTTACTGGAATCTGAACCTACAATCACCTGGTTTCTGTGAGCACACTCATGCTAATAGTGTAAATATGTCGTATATTTTCCATGCGAGCTTAGTATAATTTATGTTCCTTTAAAAGGGGGAAGGCACTTTCGGGGCCACAATGTTCCACATACTAAGGATTGTGCTGCGGGGTTTGGACGCGTACATGGGGAAGAGACGGCTGGATAAATATGACCGAGCTTTAAACCGAACATTATAATAGTATCCCGCTCTCCTGATGGGGCCGTGCGGTTTGGTGGCACCGTTGCACAGGAGAGTCGCACTAATTGCGTTTTGATTTATACCACTGGCATTTCTCCATCACTGCCGTCGCACGTTTGCACAGCTGGTTCCGTTACCTGCGTCGGCTCACCTGGGAACTGCGATTGCAGGACTCTCCTCCCTGCCGTGGTGTGGGGACGTCGCATTTATTTCTTCTGAGCGCATGACCTTGGAGCTGCCAACCCCCCCAATTCTATGTCCTAACAGGAGTTTTATTATTTCCCAGATGGCTTTTGGTATAATTACATAAATTTCAGTGTTTTCCCAGACCCCAGAGTAACTCCTGAGGCACTCTCGCCTGGCCCATTTTAATGCCAGTAATGTTGTTCTCTCTTTCTTCTGAACCTATTCAGCTCTCAGGGCTCAGTGGTGATTGAAGATGCTATGAGACATTATATTCACTTGTAGAACTCTGTTTTCTTCTATGTCATAATACACGATAATGAGGTATTTTTTGACTGGATCAGTACCCCACCTTGTTTGGCTAATCAAGACCTCGTTGAGTCTTGGAGTCAAGGAGAGTTTTGGGAAACAAAGCGGCGTTTATCTAACCATCCAACAAGATGTCAGTAACTTTTTGGAGAGCAGAAGAAAATGTTGTTTATCTTTTATTGTGTTACTGGTAATTTTCATATGTGTAATCAGTGCTGTGAACAGACATTTTGAGGGGTACGTGCTTAAAATGATGGGACGGTATGTGGCTTTGGGTAAACTTTTCCAGTGGGGGGGCTGGGGGCCACAGTTCATTCTGCTAGATTGTCTGAGGAACTCAGGGTCATTCAGCCGATAGCACTGCCAACTCCCCCCTGCACATGCCTGATTCGATTATTATACGTTTTTTTCTGAGCAGATATTCACTTACTACCCAGACACCTAAAACATTCTTTGATTGTTGAAGACTTTTGTAAAGAATTGTATATGAGACCCGACTGTCCTATATGCTTGCCATAATGCCACAGGGCTGAATCGCTCCCCTGCCAAACCACCTTCCTTTTCACTCTGCTGATAGACTGCTGATAGACCGTTTGTGTCTGCTAGTTCCTTGTAAATACTCAATCAAAATGCTAAGTGAGCAATTTTCCTGAAGAAGGACATGTCATAAGTTTAAAAAGACAGAATTCTTTGGAGAATTATTGACTGAAAAGATTCATTCATAATACTATATGAGATTCATTGTATTCATAGCATTTTCAAACGTACTACGATATATGATCTTCAGTACCATAATATGTGTGCTGTCTGCCTAGTCTTGCTGTAGCATAACTTCAGGAGCAACCCCCAAAAACATTCCCCCCAAAATCTGTTTCTCATTATGGACGGAAGCAGCCCCCAATACAGGAGCTTCATGATCATACTTCCTCTTGTCTCTGTCAAAAAATGATCCCCGTATCTCCTATACACCTGCATCAGTAAGGGCGTGCAAGCCCATGTAAATGTTTAATCTCTTATTCTAATAATACTTTAGCCATTATATCTTAACTCATTGTTTCCCAAGCCGGTCCTTGGGGACCCACACAGCAGGCCCATGTTTTTGCTCCCTTCCAGCTCCCAGCCAGACAGTCAACATTTAGGGAGCAAAAACATGGACTGTTTGTGTGCCCCCAAGGACCAGATTGGGAAACACTGTCTTACCACAGAAAGGCCACAGAATAAAATGTTCTCTACAGCCCAATGTGACTTCGTGCCAAGGCACTTGACACTATCCATGCTTTTGATGAGTATTTTGTTAAACGGACCAATGGTGTAGCAATGAGGGCCTAAACATTGATTGAAACGTCATCAGGGATAAGGCCTTTCAGGACAGGAACTATCCGTTTTGATAGCGAGCGGCAGGTCTGTTCTGTGATTGTTTGTTTTTGTGCTAAAGACAGAAGTTTAGTCAGTGCTCTTCTGGGCTTAAAAAAAATAATTACCCCAGATATCCAGACAGCCTCATTGTGTTGCTCTAGTGCAAGTTCTGTGGCTCCCACCAGATTCATATTAAATACATAAATAAATTAATAAGTCTCCTTTCTTTCCTAATACTCCAATTGGCCACTGAGAAGGTGAAGTCCTTGCATCCACTGCTTTTAACCCTGCGGGACCTTGCTGAAAAATGCAAAGGGATGCGATTAGGGCTTATTTCTCAGGTAGCCTGTTGCCACGCCACAGGAATTTCAAAGCCGGCCCCACGCACGGCGGGGACAGATGTACGGCGAGTGGCCCCCTCTTTCTTCCGGTGGAGCTGCGTGAAGCCCACTGTGCCTGGTGAAGCGCACCTTTAAGTCAGTCGTCATTTATTCATGAGTGGCAGACGGCCCATCTGGGAGCCGCGGATCAGCTCTCTGGGTGCAGGGGTGGGACACACTGGCCATGCTAATCGGGCTTACATGCAGAACCACCATGTCGGGGGGTGCTTTGTCATCCCCAGCCCAGAGTACCTGTTCAGTCTTGAATGAAAATAAAAATCAGTAGGAATCTAACTACCCCTCTGAGGATTGTGATCTAAGTACAGTCTAGGGGGTTTCTCTCAGAGCTGTGTCTTCTGGGACTTGTGTGAACCAGTCTATGGGAAAAACCAGACAAACTGCAATCCAGCAACGACCCCCCCAAAAAAGTACCAGGAAACACCACAGCCTGGAATAGGGTTACCTGCACCTCCCTGGTGTCACGCCTTGGGATGACGTGAAACAGTGAGCTTTTGCCGGCCAAGCCGGATAGGCTCATCCTGAAACGGCTAAGTGCAGCCATCTTGGAGGTTCACCATGTGCAAGGCGAAAGAGGCAGGTGTTGCGCCTTTTGGGTGACAAGCATGGGGGCGGAGCCTGAGCTAGTGCAGGAATTAGCTAGATATACTTTGCCTTACCTCCGCGCACGGTGTGGGCTCTGGAAGCAAACCTCTTGATAGTCCCCGTACAGATATATTATGTGTTGTCTTTGCATATTTGGCACAAAATCAAAGTCATTTAGAGTGGGAGTTGACCTGTGGCAAGGGTGCATCTTGTCTCCGCTCCGATTTGGGATTTTCATGGACAGGATATCAAGGTGCACCTGTGGATGGAAGGGCATCCGGAATAGGGGATTAGAGGTGCTATCTGGCCCGAACCTCAAGCAGGCACTTGAGAAGTTCGATACTGAGTGTGAAGTAGCTGGGATGAGAATCTGCACCACTACATCTGAGGGCATGGTGCTCTCCCAGGAAAGAAAAGATTGCTCCTTTCAGGTAAGGAGGGGTGAGCCTTTGAAGGGGTTTAAATACTTTGTTATCTTGTTCACAAGTGATGGTAAGAAGGAACATCAGTTGACAGGCCGATTGGTTTGGTAGCTGCAGTTTTTTAGATACTGAGCAGATCTTTGCTGGAGGCTGGAGCTAAGCTATCAGATGAGGCTTGCGGTTGACCAGTCAATCTACCTCACTGTTCTCACCTATGGTTGTGAGTTGTGGGTAACGGTCAAAAGAATCAGTCCTCGAGTATGGCTGGTCAAAATGAGGTCTCTCCACAAAGGTTTCCAGGCTCATGTGAGAGGGTGCGAAGTTTGGATATCTGGAGGGACCTCGAAAGAAAGATGGTTCTCCTTCAGATTGAAAGGGGTCAGCTGAGGTGGTTTGGGCATCTCATAAGGACGCCTCTTGGCTGGCTCCCAGGGGAGGTGTTCTAGGCACATCCAATTGGGTGGAAGCCCTGGGAAAGAGCCAGGACATGCTGGAGGGATTATATTACCCAGCTGGCTGGGAAATGTCTGAGGGTCCTCCAAAATGACCTAGAGTCAGTGGCCTTGGGAAGAGAAGTTGGGTCTGATCAGCTTGGCATGTTGCCACCATGACCCTCACCTGGAGAAGCAGTATGCTGATGCTGATGATGAGAAACCCAATTATCTTATATAAAGCAGCTGTACGCACAATCTGTACCCACCAGTAGAAGATATTGCCCTAGTAAAAGTTTACATTTTAAGCTTGAAATGTGTGTAAGTTTTTTATTTTGCGAAACTGCTTAACAGTGTACTTAGTGCATATGTGCTGCTTGGTGTGTATTTCAGCCCTCCAAGTTCTGGCGAGGGTGCCACACTTTCCACGCTGTGCCTACTGGATCACATGCCAGGATCCCGCACTGAGTACTGAATGCCAGCCCCTGCTAGAAGGGAAAGGAGACCCTGTGCGCAGATGGTATTTTAATTACCCACAGTCCCTTTGGGTGCCGTGCCAATGAAGTCAGTAATCAGTAGATCAGATGTTCCGATGCCGATGAACTATGATGCCTATATACGTTACAAAAAGATGATCTTTTGTGCAAATTTTTAAATGAATATGAAACTTTAATATAAAGTTTTTGCATTAGTTTAACCTCTTTTCCTATATAGATATCATTTTTTTCAATGTGATTATCAAAAATGAACATTTCCTGCACGTGTAATTGTTTTATGGGAAATCTGCACCTAGAGGATTCTGTTAACAGGAACCTATGAAATAGAATTAGCTGCAGCAATATAACCATGTTACTGTTCATTAATCAGCTAATAAAATATTTAATATGAAAACAGAAAATTATTTTTTTGTGCTGTAGTAGTTTAACTGAACATAAAAAAAAAAAATCTATTATAATTTTGGTACTGGTCAGTGATTTCAAAATTCCAACTGTGTATAAAATACTAATAAAATATGGTCCCCAACCTTCTGAAGACCATGGACGTCATACATTGTTCATTTCATTGGATTATGTATGATTAATAGGAACATATCGTTGACATCACCAAAGTCTACCACTTACAATGCTTTCTGCTAACTTCTTTTTACTATGGCTCATTGCCAGTGAGGAGCTTATTTGTTTTAGGATGAATGCCTTTATTAAAAAATAAAATTAAAATAAAATAAAAGATCCATGGTGCGTGGCATTTGTGAGGGGGGGGCACAATGGCTCATTGGGGGGGGGGGGGGGCATGGGCGGCAAAAACCCCCCCCCCCAGGCCCTGCTTGGGATAGCTAGGGAGC
>JAODKC010000137.1:9254886-9269115 GCA_026777985.1 Mormyrops attenuatus
TCCCTCTAGAATACAGGTGGGTCCCTCTACAGCACATATCCCTCTAGAATACAGGTGGGTCCCTCTACAGCACATATCCCTCTAGAATACAGGTGGGTCCCACTACAGCACATATCCCTCTAGAATACAGGCGGGTCCCTCTACAGCACATGTCCCTCTAGAATACAGGTGGGTCCCTCTACAGCACATATCCCTCTAGAATACAGGTGGGTCCCTCTACAGCACATATCCCTCTAGAATACAGGTGGGACCCTCTACAGTACGTATCCCTCTAGAATACAGGTAGTGGCCAGTGAAGTTCTTATACCTCTGGACTAAAAGTCTTGTGAGTCCTGGGTAAATATCCCTCTAGATCAGTTATTTAAAAAAAAAACATTTGCTAACTTTTTGATATGATAAAATTCCCCCAAAAATGTCACTAAGTGGGCGGGGGTGCGGGTGATGGTGTAATAAATTGCTGCGACCCCCTCTAATTTACTTGGTGACCCTTCCCCTAGGGGGTTTCACCCCGTGGTGCTCTACATTACAGGTAGGTCTCTCTGGAGGTTATTTCTGGATATTATCCCACTTTATTACTGGTAGGTCACTTTCTGGTAGACTGTGTGCTTCAGTTGCTTAAATGTCTGAGAGATGTTGAGGATCTACATCCTTTGGGCTCCCAGTGAGAGGGTGACCTTCCTGGGCAAAATGCAGTGACTAAACTCAGAGATTAAAAACCTTACACAAGAAACTCTCTGATGAGATTCCCTTGTTTTCACCAAGATATTCTCTCAAACTAAGCATGAAAATCTGCCGTGGCTTTTTAACGAGGATTTTATTAAATAAATGATAACATAATTAAATGTGTTTAAATTAAAAGTAAATGAGATAACTCACTTTCTTGTAACCTTCATTTCCCGAAATTCTATAACTCTACAGATCCCTCTCAAGGGCTAAATACTGTCTGCTTATCAGAACTTCCCTTCACCTCCAGCTGCCTCTCCAGACACATTTACAGCCCATCAGGTCAGTCCATCTGATACGAAAGTCCAATAGCGATACTGTGATGAATATGCATGTATGAGTAAACGAGAAAAGACCAGACAGAAGCCACAAGCTGGAGTATCAGATTCTCTGCCTGAGCACTTTATGTATCGTTATATTAAATGTACTTAGCGGTTCGTGTGCAGTGGACTCTATGAAACCTTTTCTTAAGGTATAACGGTTTATCGGTGGAATTTTCCAGATGTCTAGAAATAAACAAGCAGAGACGGGGTGTACCTGTTTGGCTTCACTTATACAGACTGCATTATTCATCTGTTTTTATACCGACAGAGGTAGACTGGAGCGGAGAACAGAGGTGAAAAGCTTTAGTGAAATTTGCTTCCCTCTTACAAATTGCATTAAAAGACTCAGTGGAGAGGTCAGTGTTGACTGCAGCTTGTGACTTCCTTTTAAAGTTCTTTTCCATTAGCCCGGGGACCCCAGCGCTTTCCGCGACAAAGCCAGAGAGCAAGCTGGAATCTCCGCCCCTCCGATCTGCAGGGATGATTCAAAGGAAGCTTGGGGTGCAAAAGGCTTCCGCCGTTTCCACCAGCTGAGAGACGGGGGTGGTACCCTCAGCCACCGTCGGTCAGGCTTGTCTCCTGCACTTCTGTGCTACAGGGTTAGTCTGACAGTCATAGTTTTTTCCTTCCATCTCCTCACCACCCTAGTCTCCTCTGAAAAGTTATTTTTTTTCTTTTTCTTGCTAAATCCAGACAAACTTTCATTAAACTGTTGATTTTTACACCAGTGATTCTTCTCAGTGTGTGGTCCTGAATGGGAAACGGCTTCCAGTTGAGCTTATGTGTTATAAGCTGGGGGGGGGGCTTACAGTTAACCACCAGACCCCCACGGCTTGGGTGAGCCTTACAAGGCTTCACACATTGGATTATTCATCCGCACTCCTGTAACACTGCTCATTCCCTGCTTATCATGCTGCATAACAGAGTCTGGTCTTCGAGCTACATTTCATCATGCATTTCCTCAGCAGAAAATAGACAAACACAAGTTTAAGATAATCAATTGATTAATTAAAAGCACAGTAAGGTGACCCTGTATTCACATATTTCTTAGGGCCCTGAAATAATACAAATTTGGAGCCTTTATTTTAACGTTTGCATCAGATACTCGATGGTTTTTAACCTGTAGAGCTTTCATAATTATAATATGATTAAATGTTGCTTAATGTGTAACAGGCAGGATGATAAGACGGCTATCTGCCTAGGATAGGGGGAGGGGGGTCCTTTAGAGCTTCAGTTACTTCAAGCAGACACAGAGCAGCTGTTGGGAAATGACCATTATCTGCACACCGCAGCCCTGCATGGTGGTATTGTGGTGGTTAAGGGTACAGCACGACTCCGGTGCGCCTGCTGAGCAGGACATACAGAGAATTCCGGAAAGCTGACATGCAAGACTGTTCAAACATCATAAGTTACTACGGATTAAAAGAAAAAAAATATTTTACAATAAGCAAGTACAACAGCAACATTAATGGTGATGATGATGATGATGATGATGATGAACGGCAGCACTGTGGTTTACTGGGTACCACTGTGGCGTCATGCCTCTACGGTACTGGGTCCGAATCCTGCCCCTGTGTAAGCAGTTAGCAGATTCTCCCTGCGTTGTGTGGGCTTCCTTTGCGTTCTCTGACTTACTCCCACCATCCGAAGACATGCACTTCAACTAATTGCCAGTTATGGTCGTGAGCGTGTGCCCTGCAATGGACTGGCACCATTTCCTGAGTACTCCCATGCCATAGGCTTATTCATACTGGCTCCCGGATCATTGGGGCCCTGTAGCAGATGATTGGCTCATACTGTAAGTAATGGCACCAAATGCCCTTTTACTGTGTTCTGTCCATGGTCCTGTACACTTCTTTATGGAATCCTTGTCCAAGGTACTGAACAGTCTTTGCCACTGAATATCAGTATCACTATTCAGGGACACCAAGCTCCACCTTGCTTAGAGATCCATAAAAGTATCACTGACCTTATTACCAAAGCTGCCGTTGTTATAGTATATAGTTTTTTAATAAATGGGTCATAATATTAAATTCACAGCTATGTTCCTTTTTTACATTTTAAGGCTACCTAAGATTTTTGAAACAACACAATATATTTTGTTTTCATTTCACGGCAATGATTTATTTCCTAGGTATTGATCGGGGAGGTGCGGCTCTTCATTCTCTTTGACTGGCTGTCCTTTGATTAATCTCCACCAATACAGAGGAAGCTGGAGATTCATTAAACCTGCTAGAGGCAAAGAAATTGGAAGCTACTTGACCTTAACCGACGTCTGGATCTTTAATTAACTCCGCAATTAATTTTCTTTCTTTAGAACACACTTCCTTTGCTGCGGGACTTTTGCTGAAAGCCCCAATTGGAGAAATATGGCGATCCTTCTCCGTTGCGTGACCATGCTCACTCCTCGTCCGACAAACCTAAATCATAACTCTACATTCCAATTACGCTCTGCCTTAATTACACACAACCATGCGTTCATGCCACACGTATACAGCTCCAGAAATCCGAATTACATTCTTTTCAGTCAAATGTCTAATTAAAAAAGAATGGCTGCTTTTTGTTCACTTTTCTTGGAGAAAATAGGAACGATTGGTATGCAGGTTGCCGATTTCTGCAGGAGCATACCGAAGTGTCTCATCCACACTGTCGTCGGCTTTCCTTTCTACCAAACCCATTATTTTGTCCGGTCATTACAGCCCAGGAGCATTTAAATACATGGAAGAACAGATGAGGGGTGGTGTAGTGGCTCAGTAGGGGGGCTCCACATCTCCAGGTATTTGTGTGCGGACTTTGCATGTTCTGCCCATGCTGTGCAGGTTTCCTTCAGGTTTTCTCCTGCAGTCCAAAGAGTTCAACGGTCTTCCTATTTTGCCCATAGTGTGTACATGTTCATATGCCTTGCGATGGATTGGCATCCTATTCACGGTGTCCCCCCAGCCTTGCTCCCTGTGCAAACTGAGATAGGCTCCATAACCCATAATCCTAATAAGTAGTTGGTACAGAGCCGGCCCACCCTATAGGCTGATTGAGCGAGTGAAAGGAAGCAGAAGAAATACCACTTGGTTGCATTCCGTGACAATATAGTTATTTACACTAGTTTTAATATTTCAGTACTTTTCTTGTGAAACAGACGCCAGCTAGCGAGATGGGGGGGCTCAGCACAATCTCGCCTAGGGCGCCAGAAAACCAGGGCCGGCCCTGACTTGGCAGATGGATGGATAAATGAGGAAGTGAATAACTTAGCTGATAAAACACATGACAGCACCTCAAAGGAAGGTCTCAGTGATGTTTTTCAGGATTACGTTGCAGAGGAAACGGCATTGGCTAAGACTGGGTGATAAATGTGTCACTGGATCAAGGCCTAGGCTGCTCCACAACTTCATAATGTTCAGCAACAGGCTCAGCAAAGCAGCCGTCTTGGGCGAACCCAAGCAGAAGGCCTGTTCAGTAACTCGCCCCCCCCATCAGCAAACTGGTCCAGCTGGCCTGCAGCGGCGGTTTATCATAGATGAACGAGGGTGGCGATGCGACCCCCAGCACCACATAGCTCGTGACTGGTGCACACAGACCCAAATGGAGCACATTTAATTACCCATGAATCCTCTGCTGGATAAAGGTCAGCTGTCTTCCTGGCTCCAGTCCCCCTGTCCCATATCCAGCACAAGTTTATTAGTTTCAGTATCTGAGTGAAATCGGCCTCCCGTAGGCCCCTTGTAAGGACTGAGTACTGGTAGCTAATGCTTTTCCACGCCATTTTATAAATTTCCTTATCCCTCTTTTATTTGCAGAAGTAATTGTCTACTTCTGCGACAAAGAGTCCCTTCCAGCCCGTTTTCGCCATGTGTCGTTCCCGAAGACCGCCGTTTGAACTAATTTCGTTCGTTAAAGCAGATCCCATAAATCCCTGCGTATTTGTGTGCGCGCGTGGCCGCACACCCCGACACTCAGAGCAGTCTTTAAAATTTTAAAATTCCAGAAACGAAATATTTGCTTCAGTGTCCTTGACCTCATCCGTGTGGATTCCAGTCAACTCCATTATTTACTCTTTAAATGTACTTTTAGTCACCAAGTAGAATTCAGCAACAGTAAAAACCGGCAAACACTTGCAGTCATTTCTTTGCTTTGCTAATATTTATACATAATGTGTCTATAGCCGCAGTGTGAAGAAAAAGGTCTTCTGTCGGTGTGCTGATTTGTTTTCGGGCACAGCTCTTTGTACTGTGTGTAGGAGGATCCAACTTAAACATAGCAGACTTCCAGCAGAAGAAGGTGTTCCCCACATTAGCAGCAATAAGCAGAGATAAGCGGACACACGAGTGAAGCCAAGTAAACGGTCACCTGAAGCTCTCAGTCTGTTGCTGTGCCGACGGGGGCGGCCCCTCCTGTCTTGTCCACCTTGTTGAAACTCACGCTCCTGTTATCGCCAGAAAACGATAACTCACACATGGGGTCTCGGCGCGAGTCGGGGATAACTCCGGGAATCGGCCGATTCCATTCTCCTCCTCCCGCCGCTGGTTACGGGATCCTTGTGAGCCTCTGAAAAAGTATGTAATTTCCCATCTTGCAAAATGATAGGTTTGTTTCCCTGTTATTACAAGGGGGGCCGCATGCATTATGCATGTGCTCAGCAGACATGACAGGTCTTGCATTATTCATACAGAAATACATATTTCATGAAAAAAAAGACAGAACTCTTGGCATCTATTGTGTTGAGACATCTCGTTATTTCAGCTATAATCTCAGCCTTCTCTAAAACAGGGAACCCGCCTTAAAACAAAAGCAGTCCCCCAGTGCAACTATGAATATTTGACAATATACTCAAAGAACAAAGAGCAACAAAGGTAAACAAAAAATATATTAGATTCATGACACGGTTGCTGAGAGTATATACGCATTCTGTGCTATTTGTATCTTGGTGACTCATGCTCTCGCTGGAGCCCTGAAATCTAAAATAAACAGTTTGGACCATGGAGGCCATCAGCCTTAAATTTAATTATGTCTGCGGAGTCCCACTGTGTCAGAAAGATCGCGACCCTCTGTAATCAACGCATTTCCAACAACTATTGTGATGGTTTCCAGGGATAGGAAGCCATAATACACTGGAGATCAAATCAATGACAGTTCCTTCGGAAAACTATCAGAAATTGCAGGAATTAACGCTGTACCTTAAAGCGAAAGTCAGGCACACATCTGAAATAGGACACATGCAAACTAACAGCCCTCCTGGTGATCAAGCCAGAAGCCACACAAAGCCAGCCTCTTGTCGTCCTTTCACTTTAGCCCTGACTTCCCGCCCAGCTGGTTTAAACAGACTGTCAGTTTCTCTTAACACAGCCCAGCTGAGCAACCAGCAGAATGTGCATTTGGCTGCAGAAAACTTACAAGAGGCGCTTGCTGGATGGATGGATGGATGGATGGACGGACGGATGGACAGATTTACTTTGTACTCTGTGTTCATTCCATGAAGGTTCAATGAGTTTTGGATTTGGTGAATCAGGAGGTCAAGTAGGGTGTATTACTTAATCCCTGGTGTTCATGAAACCTCTTGAATTTGTTTAGCTGTGTATGGGCCACTGTCAGCTTGGAATATGGGGACATAATGGGGGTTGAGTGTTTGCACCATAGATTATACCTGCTGCTGTAAAATGGCCTTGCTGGCCACATTACGACTAGGCAGAACAGTCGTCAAAAGTAATGCCTCCCTCAGGATGCTTTCCCATGGCAGGAGTGTTGTGGCGAGGCTTGGCAAAAGGACGATTCATGGTGCGGCTCCCAGACAAAAGGCGTTTTTAATTTAACAAGTGAACTCATATGGGTAACCAGAAAACAAGGAGTTCTCACAAAGAGAATAGAGTAACATAAGGGAAAGTGTGACTCTTATGGAGAACAAGCAGGAAACAAAGGCAATAACACACAACGGAACAGCAACTAACTAGAATACAAACACACAAAAAGACTGACTAAAGACTAGAGCATTTACGGCCATTAAATACATACATGGTGAGGATTAACAAAAGACAGATGAGGCCATTTAACAAGCACTAAGAAACTAGGAAGACAGACAAACAGGTGTGGGACAATCAACAGATACCAAAGGTCAAACATGGGGGGAGACTCGACTCGCAAAGGTAACTTAACATTAGTACAAGCAGAGAACAACAACCAAGAGCAGAATAAGGAATTGTGCAGAAATACACCAGTACGTAAGTAACGCAGGAAAAAACCAGGAACCATAAATCTTAATACCAAACACTCGAACCCACAACGAAAGGGAAGCCTGGATGACACAACCACCCACTTAGCCCATTAACCCACGCAGCGGTCTCGGGAACAAGAGAACACACTGGGAGCTAAGAACAGCGGGACGACCAGTGTCACCTGCTGGCCATACAGATAGGGGCAAGACAGGGATCGATTGTGACAAACAGACTTTCTCCAAACATAAACCCATCCAGACATAAGTGAGAGATGTCTCATGAGTCCATATCACATTTTTTCACTACTCACAGGTCCAAGTTTTGCGTTTCTTACACCATGATACTTTTCGTTGCACATACCACACTGATGAAAGCCAAAAGTGCAAAAACTCGGCACAACAGTGGTGTGCAGAAATGCATTTCTGAACCCACTGGACTTGTCAACTCTTGATATGGGTCTAGAGGTAAAGGGACATCCTACCTGGCACTAGGTCTCCCTAATCAGCTGCCAGTTGACTGTATCTGTTCATTTTGAAGTGTTTATATTTATATGTCGTCATATTAAAGTATATATATATATTTAAGATCTTTCGTGTTTAAAATTTGTCCCTCACAAATCATATCTAAAACTGATATTTGTGAATTTTCACAATTTCATGGAAGAATGTCAACTAATGTGCCGTCTTGTCTAACAGCGGTACAAGCCAACCATTCCTGCGGCTAACAGAGAGGCAGAAATATAAAAGGTTATTCAAAAGCAGCAAATAGCATGGTGGTTAAGGACGAACCTGTTTTTGTGAGTGCTGGGGGCGCCTGCAATGGTGGGAACCACATTAGCCGATTAGCAGGCTAGCAGCAGGAAGCGCGCAGGATGATAGCACCTCACCGCATTTTAATTCACGCTCGGGTGGCACATATTTAAGTGCTCTACAGCCTCTTATCCCAGTATGCATCCAGCGCATAGTGGTGTGTATATGAGCAGAGTAAAACACAGCAAAACAAAAGTTTCACTAACTGAAATTACTTTTCCTTGGGAACGTGTTAGTGTCAACCCTCCATCCATCCATTTTCTGTACTTGCTTGTCCTATTCAGGGTCATGGGAGGGGGGGGGGTTCTGGAACCAAATCAGAGGCTATGGGCGCGAGTTAGTGTCCACCACTTTCTGTAATTTTGGCAATGTAGGAATTAATTAAAAAATGTTAATGACAATGCATTGCTTGGAAATATATTACCTCAATCTCCAAAGTAACTCTATCCATTAAAAAACAACAAGATATATGTGTGTTACAGCTAGTTGCTAAATACAGCATCTTCCAGTGGCATCTTCATCTTAATGAAATTATGTTATGTTAGCTACCCATTTAGTGATTTTTTTTTTACAAAATATATATCTCAGCTAGCCAATAGGTCACCTCCCACTCCTTACACAGTAAAGTGTCACAAAGGAGGAGGGGATTGTTCCAGTTGTCATAAGGCACAAGGTAGGGGAGCCCCCCCCGGACAGGGATCCAGTCCACGACAGAGTACACACACACACACTCCAACACTATGGACAGTTTAGAGACTCTACATCATTGTATGTCTTTGAAGTGTAACAGCCAATAATGTAATAACATGCCAATAATGTAATAACATGCCAATAACGTAATAAATTTCTCTGTTCTTAATGTAATAAAAGCTGATAATATAATAACTGGCCGATATCGTTATAACTTATTGCATTTTCAGCAAAAAGTTATTACGTTATTGCTTCAGAAAAGGTATTACATTATTAGCCAGTTATGACATTATTGATTTTTATTAAATTAGGAACGGAGAAATTATTACATTATTGGCAGTTATTGCATTTTCGGCTTATACAGGGTGAAGCTCACAACCCAGGGAGGACATGCAAACTCTGTGCAAAGCGGGGAGGGTTTCCAGCCTCAAACCTGGAGGTGTTCAGTGACGCCAAGTTAGCTAATCAACATGGCTATTAATAGAGAGAGACACAGCATTAGTGCCGTACCTTTAACCTTGATTCACTGGTTTTACCAAAACATCTTTTCATTTAAAAATGTTAAAGCATGAAATATTATACACACGCATATAATTCATAAAATATTTTTAAAGGTTGTAAATGACCCAGATCATTCTGTTAATTGTGAGGACTCATATAAAGACATTTATAACACACTCATATACACATAAATCAAAGAAAGCTCATTTTTTCATTATAAAACGGAGTTTTTATCTTTTATATTTTATATCCCTCAGTGGATTTCACAGACACGCATTTCACGCAAGCCAAGATGAGATTTTTGTGTCTTAAGAAGGTAGAAAACACTTCATCCTTCCATCCATCTTCCAGTCACTTATGCTGCTTAGGTTGAAGGAGAGGCCTTGAGTTTTGGCAGGCAGCGCGGGGCACAGGCTTGGCTACACGGGGCACAGGCTAGGCTACACCCTCGTACCCATCGTAATCATCACTGTTACAATAAAATGCACAATAAATGATACAAGAATTTTCCCCTCTGCTTTGTGGCTGCTAAAAATCACCTCTGATCCCCCTGTGGTTGTACACAGCCAGATGCCCCCCCCATGCTGATCCAATATGATTTCATCCTAGTGCCTAGAGAGCCCACGCTGATTCTGGTATACAGATTCACATTCACACGCTGGCTGACGGTCAGCTATCCAGCCGAAGCGAACATGCGGAGTCAGATTAAATAAGGATACGCCGCCTCTGTTCCCAAGGTCATTCCATCTCCGGGGGTTTTCGCTCGGTAGCACGGAAACATCAACCCTGCCAAAGGGGGGGGGGAGGTGATTTTATGAATAATTAGCGAGGAGCTGACCACAAGATGGCTAGCTGACCCAGCGACCCTTCGACCCCTTTAACTGGCTCGCAGCGAGCGGGGGAGAGACAAAGGGGGGACGGATCGGTGGCATTTCACAGGCCAGTGAAAGTCACGGCTGGTGAAGCTGTTTCATAATGGCTCTTACCTCCCGCTCTGACAGGCTGACTCAAATGTCAACCAATTATAACAACTTTGCATACAGCTCAAGTTCTCAGCTGTTGGCTTTACAGACCAAACTGTAATTTTACATTTATCATCCATCCATCCATCCATCCATACAGCTTCAAACCACTTATTCAGTACAGTATTACAGTGACCCCGGCACCGGCTCTCAGTAAACACTCACAAAAACCCCCAAAAATCGGTTCTTGCCACATAAGAATTACACTCTTTTCCTATCTCACATATTCATGACATTCGCATTCGGCACTGCCGGTGATTCCCTCCGAACCACTGAGCTCAGAAGTTGCAGTTCATTTGTTTATTTCCGGCGTCTTACCTCAGAATTCAGAGCGAGGTTGAGGAGTTGGGCGGGAAGAAATTCTTTGGTGGAGGTGTGTCCCCAAATGACATTGGCCTCATTTGTGTCTCTTTGCACTGATTTATAAAGATCAATCAGATTCCCACAAAACACTGTAAGCCAGTGTCAACATTAATAAGCAATAGCTGTAGCATCTGAAGCTTCCCTGCTTTCCTGGAACAATGAGTTTCCTGGACTCCCCTGTCAGTCCTCATGGGATGATGCTCTCGTTTTGAACCTACATTGCAGGGAACTTATCAATGCCAATCAGTTCCAGTTTTTCCCCTAGGGGAACTGAGGAATGATCCAATGAGGACTGGACGTGTCAGTGATTGACAGGGCATAATGAACCCACCCACTAGGGGTCTGGAAGCCACATGTTAGCGGCAGGTGTTAAAATGCCGACTGTCACGTCCCACTGTTTTCACATCAGTGCCACCACACTCTGCCCTCAATGAGCTTAACAGGAACCTGTCATACCCTATTGGTATGCCATACCATAATGGCTTCCAGGACGTTCTGCAGCTACTGTCCGCAGGTGAATCGCAATGAACAAAACTGCAGCTCTTCCTCCCCCTGTCAGCACTGCCACAAAACTGACAAGTTGTAAGTTATCGAGGTTCCTCTCTGTTATTCGAGCCAATCGCTTGCTCAGAGAAGCTTTAAATACAAACCCCTAAGCACTACTGTAATAGTCTGGCCCTGTTCCATGGTTTTTGGCACTATTACTCTCCACAATGTATGGTAATTACCACAATAATTACTGTCACTCAGTGTAAATCCCCCATATGAAGTACACAGCTACCAGTACAGGTGCTCTCCATTATTGTGAGAATCTTATTATTTTCGTCTTTGTATTACATCACCAGAGGGGTCCCTGTCCTTGCTGTATCTCCACGGTAACACCGAGGTCTTCAGTTCACCTGTGGTTTCAATATTTCTTTCTCCATGTGTACACACACACACACACATTACTCACAGATTACATCCAGAAAGTTTGTGCATGACACCGGGCTGAGAGGCTCCTTTTGGCAGCATGGTGGATTAGCGGACCAAGAGACTTGGGTGAGTTTTCAAATCTGGAGCTTTCGTGTTCCCTCTGTTGGTTCTCCTGGTGTTTTCTTGGTCTCTCAGTTTTCACACGTTATCTTCAAGTAAGTGGATGATCCAAAGCCACCATAAGCATATGACTCTCCAGGTGGCCGGGTGTCTACGAGTGTCTTGTTGTGGACTGCCCTCTTGCTCCACACAGCCCATTTTGGATAGGTGCTTAATGAACAGCGACGGCACTCTGCTCATACCCGAGGATAACTTATGAATCTGGCAAGAACAGATATCGCAAAATCCGCACGCCACTCACACCTTCATCTGGGATTGTCCTTAACTTGAAAAAAATTATAATCACATTCCGTCTTTCACACAACACATTCTGTTTGATTATCCAATGTTAGTATTTGTATTGTTAGCTTTTCCCCAGACATCTTACACTGCATATGTTCACCACCTGCCTGCAGTATATACTGTCGGCTCTTTACTGTAGTCGTCTAGCTCTACTCGATTTTTAACTTTCACTTTTCAAACACCTCTACATCTTTTTGTGTCACCAGTTACACCGAAACCCAACAATTAAACTGCTTCGACAAGCACACACCTGCACAACAGCAAGGGCTCTCCAGCCATCAGGTTTCTAGCCTGTGCTCTTAACTACTGCGCCACCTGCTGCCTGGTGTGGTAATGTCATAAAGAGTCCACACCATCATTGTCCTCTCCACAAGTGCGAGCCACTGGGCTCATTGTGCCACTTGAAAGGAACATCCGTCATCCTCTCTTTCCATTATGCGGCCGCTGCTTAAACCGATTCGAAAAAGAAATGTCTTCGCCTTTATTGTCTCACCTGTTTTTCTCAACCTTAATCGCTTCACTTCTCCCCTGGTGGGTAAAAACCGTATCTAGAGCGAAGGGAGAAATTTACTTGCATGGCCCTTGCAAACTTTGCATTTTAATGATGATAAACGAACATTTCAGGAATCGTGGGCCCTTAAGTTGCCTGCTGTAATGTGAGCTTGTTCCTGAGAGAGGGGAAGAGTGAGAGAATGAAGGACGCGTTCTGACAGTAGAGGTACCAGCTAAAGGTATTTGGGCTCGCGGCCCTGTGTGTCCTCAAGCACTGAGACGCTCTACCTGCTGATTCCTGATAAATTAGACCATCAAAAAGCCATTTCCTGCAACCCCGGTGATCATATTGCTGACTCTCCTCTGTTTTCCGATCATCCTCGTTGTTTATTCCCGCGACTGCTGCTTTCTCTTGAGTGCAGTAATACCAACGCCTACAATAGGCGGCCATATTGAAAATAGCTCCAGCCAATCAATTAAATTGAACTTGTTGCTTTGAGAATGAACACAATACCTAATGTTTAATGTTTAATCAGTGGCCTCGTGAGTTAATGCGACACTCAAGAGCGCTCATCTCTTTTTCATGATGCTCAGATTCATTTGAGGGATGAGATGTGAGTTGTGGTAATTAATACCTACACAGCAGGGCAAATGGTTAATTAGACCATTTTGTTTAAACTTATTTCCTCATGGAATCTACTGTGGATGCTCCACCACACTCCTAAGCGTAACCCAAATGCCCAGAACACTGAATCCGTAGAAGAGGTGCTGCAAGAACGGTGGAGATTAAGATCCTAGTGGGAAATTCTGGTGCATACAGACGGACGTTGATATAGTGTCAAACAGACAAGGTCCAAAGACAATACACATAGTACAAACACAGTAAACGTACTGCAAACAGATTTACAAAGTACACAGCTAAAAATAACATTAGCGTTCTCTTCAACCGAAGAATTCCTAGCGTATGGAGGAATGAGTGTATGGTTATTGAATGTTTTATTTTTATTGTTTTTAAAATCCTAAACAATCAGAAGACAATGGGAAAGGTAAAGAGCACCAACCAGCCATTTCATACACCATCTTGAAGGATCTTCTACTAGATGACTGAGTATAGATGTCAATCCATCCATTCATTTTCCATAAGCTCTTTTCCAGTGGAAGATGGCAGTAATCCTGGAGCCAAAGCATGTGTTGATCCTGACCCTAATTACCATTACCTGTGCCAAACTGCACCTCCCTGCTGGGGAACCTTCCAAACCACCTGCCTAGCACTGACTCTCCAGGATGCAATATGCTTGGCCCTGTTTTTACAGTCTGTGGAATCCGCCTAGAGGTGAAACTGAAGGTTCTTCCACTATGAAGTACAACTGCCTGACTTACTTATGTCTGATTTACTTATTTAATGTCCCAAAAAGAAGTCAACCAGGACTGAGACTCTCCAGAGCAGAATTTGTCCAGACCAGGACTAGCAACCTGTGGCATAATTTAATCTGGATGTCGCCGTGTGAGCACGGAAAGCGGCTGTCATGGTAACGCAGGATCGGCGTCGGGGTTTTTTGCACCCCAGCAACAGGAGCAAGGCAGAGGTCACCGCGGGGACCCCGGGAGCAGGGGGAAGGGAGAGGTCACAGCAGGGACCCCGGGAGCAGGGGGAAGGGAGAGGTCACAGCGGGGGAAGGGAGAGGTCACCGCGGGGACCCCGGGAGCAGGGGGAGGGGAGAGGTCACTG
>JAODKC010000137.1:9282045-9300355 GCA_026777985.1 Mormyrops attenuatus
CTCACACATACTTAGCCCATGGATTAGATTCAGGGACAACACATGGCATCAGGAGAAAGGCAGTGGGATCAGTGCAAAGCACCATGGGATAAACCCTGTCACTGATGGTAAGTGCTCCTCCACTCAGATCGCCAATCCTCCACTGAAGCCCCCAGAAGCCCTGTGGAAGTTTAATGCTGTGTTCCAGATCCTTCTAAGAACATCAGGTCCCATAAATATAAGACTATAAAACTTCCCCTCGCTCCAGGTAAACAAACCAATGTGTTCTTCCCAGGAGTCAATGGGATCATCTTCTCTTTGGGGTCTCCAGAAAAGAGATCATCACCGAATCAGCCAGCATGATACCGTGAAGGCTCAGAGAGAAGGGATGTCATGGGCCAGATAATTGCTTCTGAGATACTAAATGTAAGAGGAATACACATCTGCGAGAATCACCACATGATGTATTTCAATATAACAGAAGAGCTCTTAATTTAATTGGGTTGATTCAGGGTCGTTCCTGGATCATTCTATTGACGTAAAAAACCCTTTGGCCGTCTTCTCCTCTGATTTCCTGAAACCAGTTTGACGCAGCGGGAATACCTACCGATCCAGGAAGGGTGGACTTTGGTAACACGACCGTGAAAGAGCGAATGCAGACGAGATGCGGTGGGCGGCCACTGAGAAGGAGGGCGGGGCCTCCCTCCCCCAGTGCTGCTTAAACATGGGTGGACAGGGAGCAGGGAACTGTAAGCAACCCATCCCCCAATTCTAGAAAGTCCCGCGGATGGTCAGAGCTGATCAGAGGTAGTTAGTCCAGATCCAAAAAGTAAGAATCCAGCCCAAGGTTTTCTTTCAGCCAACCAGTTGAGTACTCTGTGACTGTGACTCTGTATACGCTACTGGTTGGTTGAAACAAAATTTTGGTCTGGATTTTTACTTCCTGGACCTGGACTATCCACGTCTGGTGCTGATTTTGCTGAGAAGTCCCACGGGCCTTGTAATAAACTGCCAGCCGTTACATAGTCATCAGGAGTAATACAACCAGTGTAACAAAACAGATCAAGCAAACTGAAACTATCAAAAGTGGGTGTCAGTGAACTGGCTGGCACTGCAGACTGCCTCTGTAATTCTTACTCTGCTCTACCAACCTCTGTAACATCACGCTCTATACATCAGCAGCTTTTACTCAGGGCAGTGTATCAAGATCATGACACCCAGAGGGGCCAGAAAGTAAGAAACAAGAAAACACCATTTTTATCTGCATTTATAATAAGAGGGTGGACGGAGGGATGTCAGAAATAGGGGAATGGGCGGGGGGGGGGGGGGATATCGGCAGACCTCCCTTCCAAAAAATAATGCATTCCTTACTTTTTATTATAAATCTGCACTTTACTGGAGCCAATTCACTGCACATGCAGAATGCGAGGTCAAATATACCTAACAAAAATTGTAGTGCTGCACCGCACAAAATTATTTTATCATATGGATCAACAGTTTTGGACTTATTTTATTTTCAAATCCTTTTTGTATTGCGTTCTTTCACGCGCCCCCACCCCGATATCTGCTCCTCCCAGGGCAGTCACAGCCACCATTTCCTTGTTCACGTTGCGATCTTTGGGAAGTGAAAGAGAGTATGTCCTCTGGGTCTTTTAGTGAAGCACACCTTCACTTTCTGTCCATGGCGCTTTAAGACACCAATCGCGTGTTGCTCTCCTTCCCGCAGCTAGCTGAGGATAATTCTGTCGTGTTCTCAGGTGGTTATTAATTATGTGGCTATAACCGTCTCCAAGGGTCCCGGCGTCTCTAATGAGACGTCAGCAGATTTCACCCAAAATGATTTATCACATCTTCATCCTTCACAATGGCTGTAAATTGGGGGAAGAAAGTAAATCTTTAAACTTAACCTTTTTATCTGTTTTAAACGGATTACACGGCTGCCGTGGGACTAATTGCCCCTGAGAAGATGGAGTGACAGGTCATAATGCAACAGGGTCACATGAGAGGGGCTGTCTTTAGTCACTGACATGCTGTGTCATGGTGGAGAGATGGAAAGTCCCCCCCACTCAGTTTTATTAATCTCACCCTACCCCCCA
This sequence comes from Mormyrops attenuatus, assembly GCA_026777985.1. NCBI lineage: Eukaryota > Metazoa > Chordata > Actinopteri > Osteoglossiformes > Mormyridae > Mormyrops > Mormyrops attenuatus. The sequence goes on from JAODKC010000137.1 coordinate 9,284,121, forward strand.
GCTAACCATACAGACACGTTTAAGGTCCATAAAGAGGGTGGATGGTACAAAATACATTAGCAGCAGCATGTTGTACCTTGGACGGCACATTGGCTCTGTCGCCTTACATCTCCAAGGCTGTGCGTCCCCTTGTGACCCCAGCTGTGTGTGTCTGGTCTTTGCATCTTCTACCCGTATCCCTCTGGCAACTCTGGTCTCCGCAAACACATGATTTAGGTGAATAGGGACGTCGCCCACAGTGTGTGTCCTATGAAGACATCCAATCCCCTGCTTCATACCCAGTACCTCGTGGGATAAACTCCAAGCCCACCATGATCCTGACAGGATAGGATCCAAACCCACCATGATCCTGAAAGGATAGCATCCAGGCCCACCATGATCCTGACAGGATAGGATCCAAGCCCACAATGACCCTGACAGGATAGGATCCAAACCCACCATGATCCTGACAGAATAGGATCCAAGCCCACAATGACCCTGAACAGGACAAGCTCCAAACCCACCATGATCCTGACAGAATAGGATCCAAGCCCACCATAATCCTGACAGAATAGGATCCAAGCCCACAATGACCCTGACAGAATAGGATCCAAGCCCACCATGATCCTGACAGGATAGGATCCAAGCCCACCATGATCCTGACAGGATAGGATCCAAGCCCACTATGACCCTGACAATGATAAGCGGTCACGAAAGATGGATAGATTTTGCAGCAGGTAGAAAAGGAGAAGTCTCTACTTTTTCAACAATCAGCAGGTAAACAAGTACTGCAGGTCAGAGCTGCCGGACCCGTAAAGTCTCAGTGTGTAGCTGTCTGCCCAGCTGCCTGATTGTGTGCCAGACATCACCCTGTTTCGCCACTCCCAGCCACCTGGCCTGTCATTCTCCTGTAGCCCAGGTCTCTCCTGCCCTCTACGTGTCTTAGTGTGGCACCAGAACCATTTGGAGTGTCATTTCACCGTGTAGATGTGAAATAGTTAGTGCTAGCAACAGCGCTGCAGATTGACTAGAAGGCTATAAAATGTGCTTGACTTTTAATAAGCTGCCCCCCCCCGCAAAACAAAGCCCTTGAATAGTGGGACCTGGAGAGACAGAAAACCTCTGGAGGTGCAAAGCTAACTGATAGTCTAGCGTCCACGATACAACCTCACAATAACCCTCACAGTAATGCTAACCAGGATTGCTAGCTATAAAAATGCCGTCTACACACAAAAAATGTATCTGTTCCTGGCCTATGTAAAATGCCGAATAAAAGGAAAACAAAAAGGTCATAGAGACATATAAGCATGTTTGTTTATGCACACACTGAACAAATACCCCCAGGCTAAGTGATGCAATGCATTGAAATTTTATTCAGTATTTGATATAATTATTTGCCACCCAGATTCCCACCCTGTCCACCACAAGCAGCGAATCTGGGGCTTTGGCCTCACCTCCTTTTGGTGTGACGACAGGGGGGGGGGGGGTCTGCTTAGAGAAACCCTCTATTTAACTTCACCTGGTCTGAACAGGTGATATTTAATGAGAAAATTATGGCCAGATGCTCTTCTAATATGGGGAACCACAGTTGCAAGGAACACAGATTTGTGGCATAAGGTGTTCCTGCTCAAAGAAAAATTGTGTCCAGTGGCCATGAGGACTACGCAACGTCCCAGTCAGCTTTGACACCTGTGGAGTGGGAATGATGGCCACGTGGCTTTCAGACACGTCACCCAGTAATGCTTCCACATTTTCGACTGCTTTGTTATCTCCACCAGTGAAAGTGACCTGCCACTCGAGGTACAAATGATACTTACTGCGCCATCAGTCCTTCGCCCAAGCTCAGTTAACAAAGCAGGGCTGTCTGTTGTAAACGATATTTACCACTTCCTGTATTCTAGAAGGCCGTTTGACCAAGGTAACCAATGGTCAGGTTTCTCAGAGCAAAATCTTCCCATGATTGGTGCCACTCTGCGAGTAACAAAGATGGCCAAACAAAACTTCACAGAGTTTCTCCTCGCTTCAGCCTGCCCTCCCGTTCTCTGCTCCTTTCCCTGATGCTCACTCTCCCACTGTCATGCAAAGCTCTATTTCACAGAAACCACAACATACACTCTCCCGCTGAGAAGATGACGTCAAACTCCACTCACCCTCATGAAGAGAAATTGTCCTGTAGCTGTTCCGCAATCATCATGAAGGCAGCTTCTGCATTTGTTCTATCAGACGAGACCTTTCTCTAAAGAGTGTTAAAGCTTTGAGGATATGAGCTCAAACCCTTAACAACCACACTAATGTCTCCTACCGTATGCTGCTGTGTGTGGCGAGAGCTCGTCATCATGGACTTTTCTTCACAATTAGCATATTGTGGTTCCAGCCTTGGAGTCTCGTTCTTTGTAGTGGCCGAGTGGTAAAAATTGCATTTTTTGTAATTAAGGTGGATGTGTCCGCTGCCTATATCCACCCTCACTCAGCAAAGAGTGCCACTGAGAGAAAATCCATGTGCGTGAGAATGGACTCACGAGTAATTCAATGGCAAGAATGTATGTCTAAAAACGAGGAAAGATTAAATAGCAGACTGGATTTTTAATGGTTTCATTTCATGGTAATTAGTTTTACGGATACATTTGGTAGCACAAAAAATGAGCCGGCCGTGGTTTTTATCGAGCATGTAAAATAGAGGATTTTTTTTGTTCGTTTGCAAAGAGAGGTCATTGAGAAAAGCAGGCGTTTTAGCCATGTGTGCTCAGGGTGTACACTTCATTGAAAACAGGCACAAAAAAGAATCAAAATGGATCGATGAATTGAGTTATAGCGTGTCATCGGCATACCGGCACAGTCTGTTTTATTTCCTGGCTCGCTTTGCATGTTTTCATGTCAAGGGTGAAGGTGACTGCAGAGAGAGGCCACTAATGGCTCATTTTGATGGCCGCAGTACCAGAGGGTGGGATAGATACACGGGATGGATGATGGATGATTATTCTGCCATACTTTTTCTCGTTTTGCAATACTGGCATAATCTGTGCTATCTGTGCAGACGTGGCTCTGAAAGGTATACAGAAGGAGGCGCGGTAGCTATGGGTAACACTGAAGTTTTGTTACTGCATTCTGGAGTTTGTAATAGACAGACCCCAAACTGTCAGACTGGGCAGCTGTTCCTCCTCCGCTCCTCCGCTCGGCGCTGGAGCTCGACGGGACGGTGTGCTGAGCCCACTGCTCTGTGTACTCTTCACCCACACCAGCAGTCCCACCTCTGCCACCAGCATCAACAAATCCGCAAATGACACCACTGTCACAGGGCTGATCTCCAGCAACAGCGAGTCAGCCTGCAGGAGATGTTGAAACAGGCCAGCATACTAAGCCAACAGCCTGGTGCTCCACTCCCAGAAAACAGAAGAACTCATGAGATATTTTAGGAGGTCAAGATGCAGAAACCACCCCCTCCCATTCATTTAGATGGAGACACGGTAGAGGGAGTCTCCAGCTACAAGTTCACATCACAGAGGACCTCATATGGTCTGCCTATCCTCTGTGGCCAAAAAGGCATAACGTTGCCTATATATACTAAGGGGGTTAAAGAGGGCCCACCTGCCCCAAGAACTGCTGGTAGACTTCTGACGATACACTCCCAAGAGTATCCTGACCTTCTGCGCAAGATCACGTACAGCAGCTGCTATGCCGCAGATAGGGGAGTCCAACAGCGAGTCATTAAGTCAGCCAATAAGTGCCAGACATTGAGGGAGTCTACAGCAAGGGATGCCTCTGGAGAGCCCTCAGCGTCGTCACCCACCCAAATTACCTCGGCCATGTTCTATTCACTATACTGCTGTCCGGTAAAAGGCACAGGACCATGCATACCCGCTCTGTCAGGCTCCAGAGCTGTTGCCAAGCTGAACTCTATCTGCCAGGTAGTCCTGCCTGCCATGCCCACCTGACCCTCCTGTCTAATCTCTAGTGTGCCCATAACAAGCCATGCCTGTTACTTTTTTGTCTTCCCTCTCATTCCTAACCCTTGTGTTAATCACTCCCAGCTGTCTCTCGTTAGTCTCATATATACGTGCTCCCCAGTAGGCCCGGGCGATATCACATCGATATTATATCATGCATGCACAATAATCACCAGGACTTCAGATGACAGGCGAAACTTTTGGCCGGACGCCAGCTTTTTGGTACTATGCGGACGTTTATTTATGCTCACCATTTGTTAAGCAAATTAGTATTCTTGTCACATATTATGTCAGTTGGTGCAAGTATAGACTCCTGCCTTTATTGAACCTCAAGTGTAAATATAGCATTTTGCATATTTACTGTATTTTTATCTAACTATGGTGCTAGTACTCCTGTCTCATTTCTCTTCACTGCGTCAAAAGACACTGAATTGATACTTAATTCTGTTGTAATAGTGTAACCACGCCTGCACAAAGACAAAAAATAAATCCTTGATCCTTGATAGCAACAGTTATGATTCATTGACCCAAGTGACGGATACCTGATCTTCCGAAATGGGCCAGAGTTCCAGTCTGGATCCTTGGCAACGTTAGTGTTTTATGGAAACAAAACACCCCTGAAATAGCACACTAGAGATGGTAGAGTATTATTCCAAAGATAAGATTCTAAAGTGAGATATTTTTGAATTTTAACACTCTAACTTTAACACTGTTTGAACCTTAGTGTGTGAGATTCATCGCTAGTGTGAGGGCGGGATGAAGGATGAAGTTGAAATGTATCTCGTTAAACATGTGAGAATGAAAGATCCCACCTTTGCGTGCCTTTAAGTTTAGCAGGTGATTTTAAATAAGTATTTTGTTTTATTTTCAGGACAATCTGGAGCACTATAAGCCTGCCACAACCCTTTCATACACATTTTACATTTACACATTTAACATGTGTGCATGGGAAAGCATTACTAATTCAAAGTCATTTTCTGTACACAGAAATAAATCTGAACAAAGCAGCCAGCTCATGAAAGATAAATATACACACATAAAAAGTCTATGTTAGATGCCAGTAGAGCCTAGCTATATGCTTTCAAACTTAACACATACTGCAGCCAGATGCAGTATTATTTTAAGTGTTCATGTTTACATTCATGTTTATTTATTTAACAGATTATTTTCTCCAGTGGGGCATTAACGATCAGTGTGTACAGTGGGTAAGTACATTATGAAACATGGTTGCATCCAGTAAGTCCTGTATAGCATTGATTCTGGATATTATTTATCAGCTTGTTAATACAGTGTATCACTTTAAGACAGACAAATAATGAGTGTGGTCGATTTTAGTGGCTACTGTATGTAGAAGGATACATGTCTTACTGAAGGATTCCACAAAATCTATCAGATATCTTGTGTCCCAAGACATTAGAGAAGAGCAGGACGGCCACCGTGTCTCTGTGACGACACTGTCCCTTGTGAGGTCCAACAGGAGCACCACATTTAATCAATAAGACAAATTTTATTTTGTACAGGGTAATTTCATGTTTCAGAGAACTTACAAAATAAAAAACAAAACAGAGAAATCCAATTTGCCAATTTGGGGAAATGTGAAAATAACTGTCTGATACCCAATCCCTCAAAGAATCTAGGAACGCCGCTGGAAAACAGCATCTATAAACACAAACCACTAGGTTGGACCATAGCTTGGAATGACCGGGGGTTACCATACATAGAGTGCAGTTTGACTTCTTAGGCACGTTTCAGCTGTGTGTCTTGTCGTTTGTGAAAACATCCACAGCATCTATTAATTTTAGGAAGTTTTTATTCATATTCAGTGTACACTTTTGTCCAAAGAACCATACTAGTGAGGAAAGCGTAATGGCAGTGAGCTGGATGAGCCGTCATCCCTGAAGCAGCTGGCAGTAAAGGCCCCCATCTCCGAACCTTTTAACCCACGCCCTTTTGAACACAAATACGAGGCAAAATCCCGCTGAGCTACGCACCAACCCAGCTCTATGCTCCAGTTCAAACTTGTGTTTTTGGTGCAGTCCTGCTTTGTCGTTAATTTTCTGTGTAGGTGTTTCTGGAAGTAGCTGTTATCTCTGCAATATTTCTGTATATATTCCATTAGCCTGATTATACAGGTGCTTTTAGCTTATATGAATAATGGCTTTACGCTTGTACAGTAAGTTAATGTCAATATCAACACCAGGGCAGGTGACTGCGGAGCGTCCCTGGCCGCCAGTGTCCCTCATCTTTCTGCTTATGGGGTCTCTGCCATCAGATCAAAACTTCAAATTCCACCCCCCCCTCCCCCAATCACACCATCACCCACCCCAGGTCTCAGTTGACCCCTCAAGGCAAAATTTAGTGCACAAACAATAGCGACTGCTGGTTCAAGCCCAGGCCTCATCACAACGCTCATATGTGAATGGGCCCTTGAGCAAGGCCCTTAAGCCCTAGCTCCAGGGGTGCCACATGTTAGCTGAACCTGTGCTGTGACACCAAAGCTATGGAGAGCAAGAGGGGGGTCAGTGAAAAGGAGAATTCTAACGTACTTTTGCAAATAAAACTTGATTGTTTGCTCTTTCTTTTGCAGCATAATATTTTGATGGTGTCTCATTGTTTTTATATTTTTACTGTTTAGCAACATAGTTACGTAAACAAATATGCAATCACGTGGCCACAATAATGTGCTGGTATTCACATTCCTTCATACTGCTTATCCAGGGCAGGGTACATGTACACGCCACTAGGGGCGTCGTTGGGGCTTAGATACCCTGGCTAATTCAAGAGACCCAGCACTTGACAGGGGCTGGGGGGGCCCAAGGTGACGCTTTGTCAGGGAGTCCAGAATTTCCAACTATGCCAGATATACAAGGTCTCCTTAATGCATCTTTGTAGACTGTTAAAGAAAACCAAGGTCCTCAGAGAGATCCAGAGCTTACTTAAAGTAATACACCTAGTTATTAAGTTAAGTCCTCTTTCTGTTTACAGTCATTGATTTATGTGGTCATGAATAACTATATAGCCAAACCCTAATGGGAACACAAAAGGCAAATATAAGCACGGATACATATAGGCAGTTGCTGCCGAACACATCAGACAGTGTAAGATCAGCAGCCTTGTCTTTAGGCTAAAAGCTTTGAGGTTTCAAATCATGCTTTGTCATGAATATTTGGAACAAACCTCTGAGGACAGCTCTGAAATATTCATTCCAGAGGGCCCTTTTATGAAGAATTACTGAGAATTGTTAATCATTCCATCTATCTTCACACAGTCTCTCCTGGTCTGGGTCGCACTAAGAATAGTTAATAAATCGATCATTTATTTCTAAATTCAATAATAAATGTATTTTAAATGGACCTTACTCTCCCACAGGGCGGCACAGTGGTATGGTGGGTAAGCCTGTTGCCTCACGTCTCCGGGGGGGTCATATCTCTGCCATGTGTGTCTGGGGTTTGCACATTCTCCCTGCCCTGTGATGCCTGGGAGGGCCTCGAGTCATCCTGTTTTGGGCGGAAGATGGATGGATTAATTTTCTGAAGAAACTCAAGGCTTATTGCAATGCTTGTAGTTTACATATTATGATAGATAGATGCTATGTTAGCCATCTCATGGTAAAAGGCCTTGAGGCAATGAAGTAATACATATCAAATATTACAAGAGAAGTGTTCAACATCTCAAAATTTTCTCAAATTCTTGACTCTTCGGAATAGCCCCCTCTTGCTTCAATGAAACCATTGTGGACTCTTTCAACCACCTTCCATATGTAGTCACCTGGAATGCTTCTTCAACAAAAACACTAGAGTTCCATACGTTCTGGGCACAATTTGGCTACCTTGCTCTAACTCATCCCAAACCAGCTCTATAGGGTTCTGGTTCTTTGGATACTGGGTGCAGGTCGCAGAAGTCCATCTCTGTCTTGGCTCAGAAGATGATACTTACTACATGTCCTCGAGGTGAGCTTAGGGATGTTATATTGTTGAAAAACAAATAATTTTCAGTAGGTGTGTCCAGACTTTTGACTGCTTCTGTGTATAGGCAGGTAAGAGTCTTGTATCTCAATCCGAACAAGGAGTTTTTACTTTCTGTCATCCAATAAGTTCGTAATGAACTTTCTTGTACCGTCTCTCCAGTTATAAATATCTAGGTATTAAACATAAATGCAAGTGAATTATTATCGCTATGCTTTGTGAATTAAAAGAACACACAGTTATCTTCCTTGGGTGTCTGAATCACTAGTTATTTGCAGTTTGCAGACGCATCACTAATTCAATCACTGTTTTACAAAGAAAGTCCCTGGACTTAAATACCGCATTCTGCACATTGACATGCAACACAGATTCTAGTTTCATTCATAATTTATTTAATCACATTTAATTACAGCCGAATTCTAAGTCGAGGCAAGAGATGCCCTGTAAAAAACAGAACTGCAAAACCCAGTACATGAATCTGTAAGAAGTGTATAACGTATTGTAAGAAGCCCAAAAAAAATTAGAACAAGCAGTGCAGTGAAGTGACTGCAATAGTGCCACAAGAAATGTTGGTGTCGGAGGCTTGTGCAGTATGCTCTGAAATTCCATGCTTTGTTTTGGAGTGACTGTACTGCGGAACATTCCAGAACCATGCACGGCATTTGACCTTAGTGGAAAACAAGCAGGCCGGCAAACAACCATAGATGGTCACAGGTGAAATCACACTAGTGAGGGTTGCCAAGCCAGTCAGTGCAGTCCCACATGAGCTCTCAGAACCGCGGGAGAGATTTACCACACCCTAAGGCTCATTTCTCTCCCTAAAATACCTCCGGACGGCATGGTGCAGAGTCACACCGCAAGTGAGCACTCCCAGGTCCAGCACACTCTGATCCCCTGCAGAGGTGATAACAGTCCCAGGCTGAAACGCTCACTCAACAGAGCTCGAGTAACACTGGGAGTTTGTCGCACTCCCGTCCTTATAAACTTGGCTTTTTGGTTTTGGATATTAAATTCCATGTTTACGTTACTTCGCGTTTGCATCAGGAGGCAGGTTGGGTATTAAACTCTACAGTGTTTGTTTCAGAAACACTGTAATAAAACTATATTCATAAGTCAGTAATAAAGAGTGTTGCCATGGGAAACCAGGAATTTCTATGATCTAGTGTGAGGCAGAGCCTATTTCTTTCCGTATGTGTGTGTGTGTGTGTGTGTGAGGGACTTTTATATATATATATATATATATATATATATACACACCAAATGCCCCCACAATGTGATAAAAGCCTATTACTTTCATGTTGCGGTGGCCACCTTTTCAGTCCCCACAAGGCAAAATTAAATTTTATAAAAATTTATGTAAGACTTCAATCAAAAAAACTAAACACGTCATAAGACTTGTATTTTGTTTGGTTACTTGTGGTTAAGGTTAGGGTTGGGTATGGGTTAAGGTTGTCTTTGTTGTGATTAGGGATTTTCCCATAGAAATGAATGGAGAGTCCCCACAAAGATATGAATACAGACTTGTGTGTGTGTCTGCATTCCTGCATCCTGATATCACTCTGTTCCATTTGTAACAATTTTTAACATCTGGAAGTCTGGTTCCTTTACCTGACAGCTGCGCTATGCTCATGGATGCAGTGATAATTCCAGCCATCCGTTTTTCAGCCACAGGGTTGCAGGGCGCCGAGAGCCTTTATCCCAGGCGGCTGAAGACACAAGACAGGAAAAAAAACCCAGGAGAGGATGCCAGTCCATCACAGGGCACATATATAATCACACAATAGAGGCAATTATGAAATGGCTGTTATCTTAGCTGCATGTCTTTGGACTGGGGAAGTCAACCCTTGTGAGATGGGGAAGCAAACTTCACACACACACAAAGCGTAAATGCTGTAACGCGTGGCACTGTGCTGCAGTGGTTCGTACACTTGCCTTACACCTTTAGGACCAGTATTGCCTCCACCATGTTTGTATGTTCTCCCTGGGTTGTCTTGGTGTTTCCTCCAGGCACTCTGGTTTGCCCTCGAAGTCCAAAAACATGCCATAGTTAATTGGAGTTAACAAATTGAGTGTGTCCTGTGATGGGTTGGCACCCCATCCTGGGTTGTTCCCTGCCTTGTGCCCATAGGCTCTGGACCCCCGCAACCCTGAATGGGACAGGCGGATACAGAAAATATATGAATGATAAGGTGGCTTAGTATGTTCCTCGTGATGGACTGGCATCGTGTTCAGGGTGTTCCGCTACCTTTGCCCTACGCGGCTAGAGACAGACGCGAGTCACCCCCTCACAAGCTTGTCGACGACGAGTTGTCAGAAGATGGATGGAAAGCATTATATAATGTGGTCTTTGTAGAATGCTGTCAGTTTTAATAGTGTCTGCACATTTTCCCTACATTTTTCGTCATCGTAGTTACAGTCATCGTGTCCATGTTTTGATTTATTTGCTCAACTGGCCAAACACTGGAAAATTGCCCAATGTCCATCTACTTCTGCCAAAGTTACAGCAATATTAATGGTCGTGTCTAAAGGCTGGGCACCACTGACAGCTGGATAGTTCGTTGGAAGGATGTATCTCACATATCGCAGGTTTCGAATGATATGCTTGATATAAACTGTAGCGTTCACAGTTCCGTCGTGAAATTACTTGGTTCACCTGGTGTCTGATGTCCACGCTGAGCCCCTTTCTTAATACAAGTGCCTGAAAATGTCTGTTTTTAATACATCGCTCAGCCTTTTCTCTGCAGACACTCACTTCCAGTCTCATTTCACAGCCGTGGTGCGGTAAGCACTGACTGTCCCCACAGTGGTGCGGGATGCCAGCGGATGACTTGCCAGGACAGGCTTGTCGTGGTTTTTCAGGGTGGGGGGACTACTGCAATAAATACCTTTAGAGCAGAGTTGTGAGGTGCTGGGGCTCCATCGCCGGTGAGTCACTAACAGAGATCCTACCCTGGAGCTGCCAGTCTTGGGCTCTCAGAGACAGCAGTGCCTGCTGGCTTCGCCCCTTACATAACCCTCAGCCAGGGGGAGGCAGGCTATGGAATATAAAGGGGAGGCACTTAGAGAGTGCCAGAGCCGCTGGGAGCAGTAGAATGGTGGCGGCTCTCTCCTGGGAGCGTGACGGTAACTGCGCACATGCACGCGCGAGCACACGGACGATCCGCGATGGGCCTTTGGGGGCAGAGCCGGGACCGGCACCAATGCCACTGTCCCAGGAGGAAACTCGCCTTCAAGACTCCACCAGCAAATGTAATAATATGATATTTAGAGTTGGCTACTATCTTCCTTTAGAACCCACTGCTCTTCATCGCTGAAGGGGGCTGGACCAAACCTGAGCCACTTTTCCATATCATAGTTTTGTGGCTTGAACACATGCAGTTCTCACCTTGTACTTCAACGTGTTCATCTGTGCCCTACCCACTTAGTTAATGGCCACTCGGTCTGACTCCGGTGGCATCTGAGACCAGCAGAGCAGGATCCCTGTGATCTAGGAACAGGTTGTGCCTGATAATTCATCCCATTGCATCACATTGTATGCAGTGCCCACTTTATTAGGTACACTTAGCTAGTACCGGGTAGAATCCATTTTTGCCTCCAGAAATGCTTCAAGGGTAGATAAATTGTACGCTTAGAGAAGCCTTTCTGCACAGCACTGTTAAACCGAGCTGTTATTTTTTGCACTCGTGGTCTTCCTGTTAGCTTTAATGAGTCTGGCCGTTCCCCTCTGACCTCTCTCGTTAATAAGGTATTTTTACCCCCAGAGCCCCCATTGGCTGAAGGCTTCTTGTTTATTGCATCATTCACTGTAGACAATGGACACGGTAATGCGGGAAAATCCCAGATAGGTTGCTAGAGGCACCATGACTGGCATCATCAATCACATCAGATTCAAAACCTCTTAGATAATGCATCTTAGATGTTCAAATGCTTAGTCAAAGAATAACTGAACCTCTTGACTCCGAAAGTGTCCCGCATGCATTCAGTTTCAGCTGCATAATTGGCTATTTGGAGCAGTGGGCTGAGTGCAGTACCAAGCAGGTGTACCTCATAAGCTGGCCGCTAAGTGTAAATACGGAGTATTTTTACCAAAGCTACTTACACTTAAACTTAAACTTATCAGCAGTGCCATACTGATAACCAGCTGACTCTTATCGGTCTAGATGAACCTTTGTGGATAAAAGGAGAATTTTGGAGGCAGTAGGAGACGTCGTGGTGTTCGTTATTTGTGAGTGTCTGTGTTTTGTGTATCACTTTAGTGTTTATTTTCAGTTTTGTTATGGTGCCATTTATGTTCTGCATTAGCTACTCTTTGAAATTGCATATATTTTTAAAGGACACAAGGCTTCCTTTCAGCTATATTTTATGTGCATTTAATATGGCAGCCATTTTTTTTTGTTTGTTTTTTTACACATGGCTTCACTGTCCTACTCACGATGACATCTTGGTTACTAGCAAACCCACCTCCCCACTCCCCAGGCACCAGCCTGTTTTATGTCAGACTTGTAAAATGTGCTTCACTGGTTCCGTTTCCGCCTCCATGTGCTTGTATAACTATATACAAAATGGCCATAAGAGATTTTTCTTTTTTCATTTCTAGTTATTTGATTGAAGTCACAGATTTTTAGACAATTGAGTTTCCCCCTGTGGGGACTGAAAAAATGGTCTGCACATTGTCAAAATAACAGGCTTTTGTCACATTGTAGGGACACACACATACACACACACATAGAAATATGCATCGCCTCACACTGGGGTATGGAAATTCCTGGGCTTCTACCTGTTTATCTACTATAGCACTGTTCTTCAATCATGTCTGTTCCTCTGATTGGCCACAGCAGGTCAGGTGTCACATGGTGTCACTGAGCAGGAGGCTTGTCCCGCGGGCAGAACTTTGGAGAGCAGGTGCGCTACATCATCGCTTGGCCTTCTAGCACACCTGGCGCACCCGGTGATTAATGATCCTCCGGAAATGGTGGAGAGGCGAGTAAAAACTACCTTGTCAGCTCAAATGCTCCACCGCTGCTTTCCGGAAAAACGCTCGCCAGACTACCTAGGCTGCATGTCTATTCCCTGCCTCTGCACACATTTAATTTCATTTGGGGAAGAAATGAGAAAAACACTGTTAATTAAAAATAATTATGAGAGGTTCATCCTCTCATGTTCTCCTGAGTTTCCGCTACACATATTTACAGGCTTAACGTAATTTTTGTTTATTTTGCGTGGCCATTCCTCAGTGTTTTATCGGGTGATTCCAGCCAACGATAACATTTTAAATATAATCTTGCTTATTTTTTTAATGCTTAGGGCAGGTCACTAAGCACACACCACATCGGACTGACATATTGCACACATGGTACTTCTTATTTCTTATTTATTACTTTAACTTATGCTGCTAAACAGAGCCCTGCTAAACTGTTTTTCACTGTCTCTGTAATAGTGACACTAAAGATCTATCTATCTATTCATCTATTTCATAGTATGCTGGTAATGTAATACAAATGGATTAAACAAGCATTGCAAAAGTTCAAAAGTGACTTGGCTAAAATTTTCCATGGACATAATAGCAGTGTTTTCTGGCCCAGCAGGCGGAGGCAGACTACATTCCATCTGAGACGCAGAGGAGCTGAAAAATGCCGCCTCATTGACTGCAGTGCCAGCCGGGCTATGAAATCTGTATCAATTACAATTACGCAAAAAAACTAATCAATACAGCTGACAGCTGTAAAATATTATCAACCACAGTGAGCAGGCTTCATGTGTAAGCCAGTCTGGGTCTGTGCTACTTTTATGATTTATAATCCGCGAGACACGCAGCCCAATTAGCGGTTTTTACATTAACTGGGAGTTAATTTAGAACTAGGAGTGTTTGTTTATATTGGAGATGTTTATACTTTTTAGAGAGGAGTACCATCCTAATTGCAATCTGTTAGAAATCTGGGTTCTCCACTGCTTAAATATGAATTAGTATGAAAGTATTAATATATGTAAGTGTAAAATGACAACCAGCCCCAGTTCCCTGCTGTGTACCTACAAAATTGTGGCCTCTGTCCTGTATGGCAGCTCTACCACAAACATACTCACCCCCCTCCCAGTTTCGTCCTAGGAGACCAGACAGTATCTCCTCCTACTGCAGGCCCCTCGTCTGGACACGGCACCCAGCGAACCACCGAGTTCCTGAAGGGTTGCACGCACCATCGACACGCTTTCCTCAAATGACATCCAATCCCCCACCCAGCGGGACCTGAGTCTGCATACCAGCACAGCTACCTCAAAACACAAGGATTTTATTTAACGCTGAGGCGTACCACCGGTGTGTATCACACAAAAGCCACCTACCATGAATATTAATATAATATGAAATGATGTTTGAATATCTGGATTGATTAACAATGATGTTAACAATTTCAAACACTTTCAAATAAAATCCGAGCATTTCTAGCTCTGTAACATCACCCGTGTCTATTCAGGCTATCAGGCTGATGAATTAAGGCCAAGTTCACATCTGTTCTTCAAAGAGCCGGGCTACTGAGGAAAACAGCTCGCACCGGCTGTGCTCATGACCACAGGTATGCAGCAGCCTTTGTTCGGTGGAATCATGCAGTACAGGACCCCAGGCACCTGGTCGTGGTGCCTTTGTCTTAGCATCTGAAAGCTTGGCGTGGATCTATGGGTACCACAGCGAGGACTTGGAATTGTAAGCTGTAGGTGCAGGTGTGGGGGTTAGGGGGCGAATGGCCTCACCGTGAGGATAATGGATGAGGTTTGTTGGGGAGAGACACAAGCTTGCGTCTTTCTCAAATGCTACAATGTGCAGAATTTCAAAGTAATTTCAGCGGAAATAAACCATCCAGTATCTTTAGTGTTACCAACAATTATCTCAAGACAATTAGTGATAATTAAACCTCCTTACAGTATTGTGCGGCTCTTTCTCCCCCTCTCTCACTCTTTCTCTCTCTCTCTGGCCACGTGCAATTAAACATGACAGCTAAAAAACAGGCTTTGCTGCAGCGCACAGGGTAGCGTGTTGCCACATTTGAATTTGAATGGGAATCTCTCTGAATCTCTAATACACTTTGTCAGTTCTCAGCGCTGAGGATAGCGCCTGTGCGGCCAAATGTTTGAATTTGCGCAAAAACATATCTAGAGGCAGAGTTCAGGAGGAAACTGTGAATTTTAATTAAAGCGATCGCGTGTAGGAGAGAGCTAAAGATTCTTCTGAGGCTTTTGAAAACAACCGCATAAACAAATTAATCAAAATTGGTCTTCTGGAAACACATTGTTCTTCAAAGTAAATTACAAACTAAGAATAATTAAGTTCTGTCCTCCTGTTATCTTGGAACAAAGACAAAATAAAGTTTAGAAAATGGCTGACTGCTTGTAATGGCGCCCCACAATTGATCTGAATTCTTCTACGTTGCTGTAATATGCTTCACTAATAGCTTCAAAAACATAAATAACTTTTCACCTTTTTTTTAGGCTCATTTTTCCGTTTTTGGCACTTTGAACTTGGTTCAGTTTGATGCGGCGTTTCCATCATACTTTGCAAACTTCCTGAGTAGAAAGACAAAATGATCAATCATTTGTAAACTTGGCAGATGTGAATATCATTACGTCGTCACGTGGTCCAGTCAGCAGGCATTGCAACGCACAGAAATATGCATTAATTTACAACAATTCCGATCGCATATGGGGCACATAGCAACACAAGTGAGTTTGACAAAAAGTACAGAAGAACTTTTTGAAGGAACTAAGGAGCTCATGAATGGGCTTAGCAGTCATCTTCACTGTTAGCATTGTTAGCCAAAACGCAATTTTATTACCTGTGTCACAACTGAGGCTCAAAGCACTTGTTTAATGCACATTTACTGAAATCCACAACAAGCAGTAGTGAAAAGCAGAGCACCCTAATCCAGACCATCCATCCAGGTTTTGTCCCCGATGACCCCTGAGACCATTGTACAGCACTTCACCGGAAACAGATAACCAAACAGACTCACGGTCGGGGACTCAAAGCCAGCTACTAGCATTTTGCATTAAAGTCAGACAGACCTTGCTTGATTCCACATGTGAATGTAGCAGAGTTGTTTATGTTAAAGCGAGCAAGCAGATGATGACTATGAGCTGCAAGTTCGCCATTATTAATTGTTGAGAATTTTATACCACAACCTTTCAGGAAGGGAGTTTTTGCACTCGTCATCTCTGTTATGTCCTCTTGATTCTATCATCTCACTCCCCCCGTCCTTGTTTTTCTGGTTCAGTCACGACACTCTCCATCTCTCTATGTCCCACATCCTCCCTTTTCTGCTGTCACACTTACCATCTCTCTGCGGCCTAAATCCTCCTTTTT
>JAODKC010000137.1:9319031-9331982 GCA_026777985.1 Mormyrops attenuatus
TGGGAACAGACCGTGCCAGTGTTGGGATCAGACAGCTGTAGTGAAAGCAACAGACAGTGCCAGTGTTGGGAACAGACCGTGCCAGTGTTGGGATCAGACAGCTGTAGTGAAAGCAACAGACAGTGCCAGTGTTGGGAACAGACAGCACAAGTGTTGGAAAGAGACAGCATCAGTGTTGGGAACAGACAGCGTCAGTGTTAAGAACAGACAGCTATAGTGAACGCAACAGACAGTGCCAGTGTTGGGAACAGACTGTGCCAGTGTTGGGAAGAGACAGCGTCAGTGTTGGGAACAGACAGTGCCAGTGTTGGGAACAGACAGTGCCAGTGTTGGGAACAGACAGTGCCAGTGTTGGGAACCGACAGCGTCAGTGTTAAGAACAGGATGTTATAATAAAAACAACAGAGAGTGTCAGTAATAGGAACAGGCAGCCATAATAAAAGGAACAGACAAGATTAATAAAAAGGAATGGGCAGTGTCAGTAATAGGAACAGAGAGTGCTGGTGAAAGGAAAGGACAGTTTTAGTGAAATGAGTGGAACAGCTGGACAGTGCAACAGACAGCGTCAGTAATAACAGCAGATAGAGGAGTGTGTCTCTAACTCTCAGACTATTTACATCTAGATACTTTGTCTCTGAAACAAAGCAAAAACAAGATAAATCATGTAAGGATTCAATACACTTTGAATCAAATGCAGTACTATTCAAATTCGAATGGATACTATTTAGATAAATTTACCATGTATCGAAGTGCAATTTACTTTTGAAATAGAACAACCAAAACAAGCCATTGCATTTATTTTGCAATGCAAAAACTATCTGCGACTCAGGGTAACTGAAATTCATCATAAGATCTTAACGTGAGAAATGTTATGCGAATATGCTGTAATAGTGGCATGACGGCCACATCCACTGGGCTTTTCTGCGCTTTGGCTAATTTCCTTCTAAATTTGAGCCAGATCAGGGGGTTGCAAACAATGCAGTTATTTCGTAGACATTATAGGCCAGATTTCCAGTGTGAATCGGTATTTCTTTAGTCCCCCCCCTTCCCAACAGCAGGCAGTATCAGTAATAGAAACAGACAGTGTTTGCAAAAGAACTAGACAATGTCAGTAATGGGGGCAGACGGTGTTCAGTGACAGCAACGGACAACATGAGTAACAGGAGCAGGCCAATATCTCACTAGTGTGTCGAGGTGTGTCTGTACTGAGTGCCGCAAGGATCCCGTACCTGCGGAGGTGTTCACGCTAACTTCCTACTGGCTAATCTCCCAGCTGCAGTGTAATGAACCCTGACAGTATACATTTGGGCACAGTAGGTCTTTCTGCTCTTAAATAGACTCTGAGCGCGTTTCTGCTGGACCGCTGGGTTTCACACGCTTTTGTGGGGCACCTGCTTTCTCTATGATTCATTAAGTTGTATTGAGGTGATTTTAACCGAGAGTGATGAAAATATTTCTGCAGCTATACTGTCACCATATAAATCATCGCGCTGCTGTGGTACATTCTGTTCGGAATATGGATCAAGTGTGTGGCCAGATACGTACCTGGTTCACAGCAAATGCCAGGTGAAAAATATGTGTGGGGGAAAAAAAATTGGAAAATATGGTATGTTCTGCTGTAGCTAACAGGGGAAACATACAGATATATTCCTCTATCATCTATAATGAGACCTATGACCTATGATTGATTTAAGACTCATTAGAGCCTCAGTGTTTTGATGAAATAAGATGTGATTACAATAATAATAAAAAAAATTGTAATATTAAGAAAAAGTGTCCCTAAAAATCAGTGCTGGGGTGTCTCTGAAGATGCCCACTGGGGCAGGCCCGGTGGCTCATACTGCATCCAGGAGAACGGCAGCTTCCTAATGAGATTTGGAGCTCTGAGCCTGGCTATCATTTGGCTATCATTATGAGGGCTCTTCTGAGGGAAGCTTCAAGGCCCAGGTTTTTACTGCCGGCCGCTGGGAGGAGGGAGGGCGGCGGCGGAGGAGGAGGGGGACGGGCCTGTGGTGTCACACGGGGATCTGCGGGCGTCTCCCTCCGCATAAACGCCGTTCCACCAGGAGCTCTGGGCCCAGCCCAATTAAAATAAATGGTGGTGCGGGCATCTTAGGCCGGTCTCCCCAGCGCAGAACGGAGCCTCGCGGAGACTGAGCTGGGAGGATGCCGCTCCACGTTCTGTCCTTTTCGGCGACGCCAAACAAACCCCAAAACACTGTTTTCAAAGAGCCGGATGCTGCCTTTTAGGCCCAGCGCACTGTAATCGAGGGCTTTCAGTTCCTACACCTTTTATCCCCTCTTATAGTCATTTAAGTGTCTCTTTTATCAGTGCTCTTCAAAGGGGGAGGCCAGATTTGGGTTTAGGTTCAGATGAACCGGTCGTTCAGCCAGGGCACTTCATAAATCGCAATTCTGAGATCGTGTCACTTTTAGTACAATGAATTTAACATTCCCAACCAAGTAAAGACATCATAAATGGTATCCTTCAGCATGAAAGGGAAAGTTCAATTCAATCTCATTTCTATTCAGTTTGTGTTTATATAGTGCCTTTCACAACACAGGCGCCCCAAGGCACTTAACAGGAATGTATGGCAATCCATTATTACAGCATTTATACAGAACATGAAAGAGGAAAAGGGAAGATGGAAAGAAAGAAAGCCAGAAGACACTGGAGGAGAGGAACAAAATTTCAAGCCCCCCCCCCCCCCCGCCCCGCCCAAAGCATGCTGACATTATAGAGTTGTTATAAAGTTAAAATGTCCCACATATCTCTGTTCCTCCTTGTTGCCATGGAAGCGTGGCAGTATTGGTTCGTGAAACTTCCATCTGTGTTCTTCACATGCGGTTCAGCGTGTTGGGCTTCAGAACCAAGGCTCTGGCATCTCCCTCCTGCCAGATTTACTGTCTTTAAATCACTGATGGAGAAAGTGCCCGTTTTGTCATATCTCAGCCCTCCGGTCTGGAATCACACCCAAGTCCAGCTGTCTGCAGGAAGCCCCGATATCAATATTCCTTTTTTTTCCCCCAAGCTGCCTGATTTTCATGATTGAAATGACATAGTGGGTTGATGAGGGTGGTGGGAGGCGGGGCTGGCGGGCATTAGCAAACATTTTCTTTTCGAACAAGTGAGAAGATTTGAAGCATGCATCTTGACTGTTTATTGACAACTCTCTTGCTAAGATCATCATTTCATTCAGATTTTAAGGAGATGGTTCCAGGCCAAATGAAGGTGCCTGCTGGGACTCTCTCGGTGAACGTCGTGTCTATTCTGGGCACCTTAAACTGGGCCATTGCGCTTAGTGCGGTACTGAAACACCATAAGAGGCAGAAAACAGTTTCTGAAGAAAAAAAAACTGCATGGGCTTCAAAAAGAACAGGCCTGTGGAACCAAAATGGCAGCTCAGAGTCTTTGTCAGTCATGAGGAAACTTAAGCAGACTCATATACATGACTTGTATACATATGTGTAAAGTATTTAGGGGTTTTTCAAACAGAAAAACATGGGTACAGTAAATAAATGTGCCATGTTGAAGAGTGTTTCCTGAGTGAAATGGGTGTTACGGAATTTGCCGGTAAAATGGAGGGGGGGGGACTTGGTAGTGCTTTTGAAAGCAGGATAAAAGCTGTGGAGTTCTCTGAGTGGATTAGAAAGTCCAAATGGGTCTTTTAAAGCAAAAAGTGGGCTAATGCGTCCTTCTGAAGGATGAAGTGCTCCGTACATTTCTGGCACTGCGAAGTCGAGGAGTCACTCTGAGCGACGCCACCCATGGGCACGGCCAGCAGGGGGCAGAGCGAGTGAAATGTTAGTGGGCAAGTCATCGGAGGAACCCCGCCACTGTTTTCTGGAAGCTCCAGGACGATGACATCACCGAGCTTTATAGTGGAGTTTAACAGGAGTTAAGCAGACAATGGAAATTCCAATGTTAATTTAAAGGAATAATTTAAATGTTAAATAAATTATTTATGAATACTTTAAAGGAATAAAAGCTATAGAATGCATGTCCTTCTTTATTTCATTGTGTTGGTGTCTCACCAAACGGCAAGAATCCAGGTGGTCTGGTCTCCAGAGTCTGAAAAATTCCGCTTCCCAGCCTTCCACATGCACAACTTACAGCGACGGCTTCGCCCTGCTGCAGCCCAGCACATCCATCTTACCGGCCCCGAAAATGGTCTGAAGGCCCAGGCGACGACTCTGTATGTCGGTCAGTGTATGGAGCCCCCTGAATGAGGGAAGGAGTAGATCGGTTTGTGCAGCACAGAGTAAACGGGTGAAGGATGGAGAATTATGGTTGCGAAAGATTCATAGCCACAGCCACGGCGTATTCCTTCGGTGCTCAATCTGAAGGGGGCTCTTCCGATTAAACCAAGAATGAGAAGAGCCCTTGGAGCCAAATTATCCTTGATATTTATACAGCTATGGGCAGTTTAAGTTTCATGCAGTCTCTCTAGTAGTTCTTGCTTCTTTTAATTGCTAAATGTCTATTTTAATGTGATCAGACATGGGTCATAAATATTCCAAATTTCCCATAAAATCATATAAAACAGATGTTGTGGTATGATTTTTCCTTTGTCTCAAATGTATATGTAATGGCGCATGCTAATGTGAAACTCACACGAGTGCTTATTTGGTATCCAGTACCAATGAATAAATCTACTGAGATCAATACTTCACATCTCCTCAGTCAAAGTGTTCTCCGAAGGTTCTGCTGCCTATTCCTGGCTCCCTGGATTGGCTCTTCGCTGGCGAGGTAGTGCATGGCGCCCGCTGTACGCGCTAACAAAGACTACCATATGGATGTGAGCACTAGCCAAGGGTCCCACATGGGCTTTATGCTGCGCCCTAACCGACGCAGCCACAAAAGGCCGTCCGTCAGGCGCAGACCAAGGCGGCCAGCGCGTCTGTGGGCAGGCTGAGGCTCCCGTGCGGCCTGCCCGTCCCCGGGGGGCGTGGTGACAGATGTCCCTTATTTGCGAGGACGGGGACGGCGGGCTCTGGCCGGCAGGTGAGCCAGCTTGTCTTGGCCACGCTTCAGCTTATGAAATCACTTGCCGGGTGAAAATCCCCCCCCCCCCCAAATGTTAAGCAGCCATTTCCCCATCTCCTCAGGAGGGTCGCTTAAAAATCCAACAGAGAGATTTCTCGTTTATTTACTCTTTTTTTTTCCCCTCCCATGAACAGATGGAATTCGCGCAGGAATCTGGCATTTTCAGCCTGAACAGGGGCTGAGATGCAGGAAAGGCTGGATGCTTACGTCAGCTATGGGCCGCCGGGCACCTCGGCGTTGCAGGGAATGATTATAACAAATGAAATCTTGTTAGTGTCGTTACCCGCGTGTTGTAGAAAATTGAGAAAGGCCACTGACTTCCTGGCTCTCAATTAAATGGAGCAGGAAAATCCCACAGAGGAGGGGAATTCGGTGCTGTGGCGGCATGAATTTAAAGTGTCGGATTAGCGTTTGATGCGAGGCCTGTTAGATTGCCTGTTTGGGGCCTTTAATGGCTTGGAGATAACCTTGGGAGGGGGCTGGTACCCTGTGGTCGGGGGGGGCAAGCATTTGTCAGTGCAGGGGCCCTGCCATCTTAACATTCAAAATACCTGCTTGTATAGACAGGCTAAGCATGTTATTTCAAGCTCTATGAGGCCGTTTCAGAGAAGAGAATCCATTAAGTGTAATCGCTGAAAACAAAACAGTCAAAATGCTCCCCACCCCCTCATTCCTTCCGCCCTGTCTCACACAGAATGGCTGCCGTTTGTCTGGCCGCCTGCCACGGGGGCCGGAGCCAGGCATCAGACTGACCGATGGAGCCGGCGGCGGATGATGCTGGAGGTGAGTGTCGCGAGTCCCCCAAGTGGGGGGTCCTGCTTCACGCAATTCAAAATGCTTACAGACGGAAAGCAGGAAACTGCTGACATTGCTCTCGTAAAACCAGCGGCACTCAGGGTCTATGGGCGGGTAAAGCATTCACTTAATTTCGGCTGTTCAATTTTCATCTAAATTACATTTACTCAAACTCACGCATGCGTACTTTTTTTTTAATTAATCAAGACCGTGCCAGTAATGACAGTATCTCTCCCTCTGTGCCTCTCCTCTCCCCATAAATCCACCCAGCTGACCCTTTAAGAGCCCTAAGCAGGCTGTCAGTCCAACTTGGGCCAGCTGGGTTTCATTAAGTGGGATCTCTGTAAGCTCTGGGCTGGATTTCGCTTGCCATGTTTGGGGGCGAGGCACCCAAACCCAGCCGGGTGTGATTATCCCACCTCCTGCTGACTCGCTTCAGCTATCAAGGTTTTTACCATCTGAATTAGCTGTGGGAGACACAATGCTGCCACACTTTAACACACTGCTAATACATTTTTAGTCATTATTCATATCCATGCAAACATGCATGCCTGAGAGGAGTGTAAAGGTCAGAGAGATCCCAGCGGGAACCCCGCAGTTACACCCCTCAGCTAGCGGCTTAAGTGACATTGTTCCAATATAATATCCTAAACTTTATAAATGGGCCGACATTGTCAGTCAGCGTGCGTAAAAACTGAATATAAATTACCCTATTTACACTGGAACTTAAACTGCTTTCCTGGCGTCAGCTAACTGATCATGATGACAAACGTGATAAACAGCTACCTTCTGCTTCACGTTGTCCGCCGTTTTACTGATAATTTATTTTAACGTGCCCATCCTGTGTGACATGAATGGCACTAATTAAAATACTCTAATCACAATTTATCTGTGGGAGTCTGTGTGCCTGTGATCGGAAGATCTCCGGTTGAGACCCCGACCTCGGCAGAACAGTCACGTGTCTCTGGGCCCTCGGGCCAGGCCTTTGACCCCCAGCCCATATGGTGCCACATGTTGGATGACCCTGCACTGTCACTCCCAAGCTTGCTCTCAACCGTATATATGTCTGTGTCTCATGGAGATCAAGAAAGAGAAGCATTCCAATGTAACTAAACTCATACTTGTGCAAATAGCAAATAAAGGATTTAATATCAGTTTAGTAAAGATCATCATTTGCTTTACGTATTTACCTAGCTGGGTGAGTTAAATGCTGGTTTGAAAATGTGCTATGATGCCATCATTGGCTCGGCTGCAGCTGTGTTCTGCACTCAGAAGCAGCAGCAGACGCATTACGTCGTAGGTGAAGCCGTTTTCCTTCGCTTCCCCATCCTTGCCCTGACTGACATCTCATTGCCGTCTTCTGTCATAAAGAGACGTGTGAACGGCTGCTATTAGGTACACTGTGAAACGAGTTCTCCAAAAAATTCCCCAGATGGACTAACAATACAAAGTGGAGGGAGATCTATTTCTGCTTGACTGACGAACAAGAGTGAGGAGACCTTCGAGAAGGTGAGACTGAGCGTGTGGAGGAGTGGCGCAGGTGCAGTGATGTGTGGAGGTGCTGTCTGGGTGAGGGAGCTTGTGGAGGTGTTATCAAGGTGACATTGTGCATTTCAAGGTACCTTTTGAGGTGATACGCACGTCTCACTGCATTTCCGCAGGTTCTCCATGGGTGACAAGATGGCCATCTTTTGAATTTTCCCAGACGCCATGGAAGATCAGCAGGTAAGATCATTCTTCCCCATCAAACTTTAGCAACTATAAATTAAACAATAATTAAACAAAAAGCTGGACCTTCTCAATGAGCCACCCCAGATTACCTAAAATCCAGCATAGGAACAGGGATGAAACCAGAGCATAGTTTCAGTCGTGGCCTTCAGCGACAGGGCCAGTTGGGCAGCATGCAAATCCCATAGTGTTATATACACCATGTAAAATCCCTCATTTCATCGACTAAATCAAGGCGGGCGCAGGGGTTGATCTGACATTTTTGAGCCAGACTCGTCCATTGAATTCGGCCAAGCCCCTGCCCTCGGCGATCTCATCAGCCAACAAGGCGGTACAGGAAATCACCAGCCAAGACAGGAAGCACGGACGGGTCAGACGGGTCTCAGGACATGCAGTTCAGTCACCGGTCACTCCCAGAACCACATCACAATGAAACCTGCCATGTAATTGAATAAGCACTTCCCGGTACATCTTAGAAACGCAATTAGTGGTCTTCAAATTAGGTGCAGGGGTGCAGTTTTTTTCTCTGTGGCAGCTATTTATTGTCTGAAGAAATGTGCTGAATCTTTCCTGCCTAATTAGACCCCAGTTTCAATGCCAGGTCCGCGGCAGTTACAGCGGTCTAGAGAGATTTGGCAGGCAGCGGCCATGGACGGACTGACCGCGTGTGTATTTCCTTGTACATTTTTTCAGCCATTGAGATGTAAAGTCTGGACATGTGTGTTTTGGACAGGAGAGTGTGTTTTGTGCAGTGACAAGCTGGAATGGGGGGGTCAGGGTGTCGGGATATAAGGAGACAATAACTCTTGTCAGTTCCTCTTTGAGAAACAGGAAAAATAATTTCAGCAGTGGGAGGGGTGCTTGTGTTACATGTCCGGGGTATGACGTTGGTCCCAAGCAGAGGTTCCCAAAACCTACCTCAGTACCTGTGCTTGAGCGTCAGCCACGTGAACACAAGGCTTAGAGTGCTTTCATCATTGATGGCTCTTCGCGGAGGTTACAGATGTGGGCTTCTGTCCAGGTCTCCGGCACTGTCTGGTCTTTTCAAAGCCATGTAGTGACCTTCCAGCTGCTGACACGTTCCAGAACCTTCCACACGTGACAGCGCATGGAAACATTCATACGATGAGTGGTTATCAGAGCTCTCAAACGAGTTGGTCATCACAGCTGTTGTGCAGTTGTTAAACAAGCTCGTTATCTGTGTTTTTCATCAAGCTGCTTTTCACAGCTTTTATGTAAGCTGATTATGATTAAACAAGCTGGTTGTCATGCATTTATTGGGGCAAGGTATCTTCTGTAAAATCACAGCTCAGGGAGGCAGCCAGGCTACGGAATTGCGATTCCTGTTGGTCCGCAAGCTTCCAGCAAGTGTCATGGATTGAGGTGCACTGAGGTAGCACAGGGTGACTGGAGATCACATGACATGCCTGGATAATTGGATTGCTAAAAAAAATATATTAGGAGAAGACAAACCATGGTTTGGTGAGTCAGAGGAATGGACAAAGCAGACATCAGTTGGAGGAGGAAGAGCTATCAGGACAGAATGACAGGAAGGATGGGGAATGAAAATACTATGAAAGATCTTAGTCTGTGTGGAGGGTAGGCAGGCCTGCGATCGACATGAATCACCCGTCTTCAATCAGCCGGAAAAAGTCATAGGCACTCAAACCATGTCATGTCCATATTGCCGTTTGTATTGTCACTTGGGTGACAATAAAATTAGCAGAAGCGGTTTAGCACGTCGTCAGCTGTTTCCGGCTCTATTGCCACGGTTGGTCTCGGATCCTCAAAGGCTGAGTGCAGAAAATCTACCCCCCCCCCCCGCCATTTTCAAGTACCCCGTGATTCGAAGCTCTGTTCGGCTTTAGGGTACCAGCAATGCCTGTATGGAATAGCAAAACCAGAGCGATGAAGGATCCTGCAAAATGCACGGCAAAGGGAGAATCGGTTGTATTTAATTGCAATATTCTGTTTAGTATTTGTAAATGAAATATTCTGAAACTAAAAAACTAAACCTTTCGATGGTGGGTCACGAAAACAAAACAGGCACACATGCAAATATGTGCTTTTAAAATATCCAGTCCTGAGGCTGATTTTCATTGCATTTCAGACTTATTTCAGAATTATTTTAAAATATAAGTAAAACTTCTCATTTATACAATAGTGATGTTGGGATTTTTCTTTCAACACTTTAATTTCAGCTGCTGTGTTGCCACACTACAAGAGGTGGGAAGACTAATTTATCTTAGCTGAAGAAAGGAGTTAATTTATGAATAAAATATTACTTCAATTATTTTGATAATTGATTTTCCACTTAGATCAAGGAACCACAAATTAAGCAAACAGACTGTTTTAAATTCAGTCTGTTTTGAATAAGGCCACGTAATCATGTTTACTTGCTGAAAAGTCAAAGCCCAAAGTTAAATTATGTGTAGCATCGAGGCTACAAATCACTCTGAAAACAGCGATCGCTAAACATCAGACTTAAGGAGCAAACCGCAGTGAATCCCTGTCTGAAACGCCTTTTCGCTGCTTGTAGTCCACGCCTACGGGAAACACTTTACTGTACAAGACAACATGGCGAGGAAATAAGATCCCAAATGAATCCGCCGATTCATCTGTGAGCAGAGACGGGTATCTCCTGGTTAATAAACGCTTCTCTACCCGCGGTCCCGCCAGGATTTAACAACTGTTAGGCAGGCTGACGCAAGCAGCAAGGGGTTTAATTAGGCACGCTGTGCGTAAAGGTAAGCAGAGGGATGCAAGAAACCATGACACAGGTCTGTTCAGAAGCAACACTCTTTTATGCCCAGGTAACGTACAAGATTAAAAAATTCTATTCCTGTCCTGATTGGATTTGGTGTCTTAGTGTGCGGAGCCTTGAAGATTTACTTCTTTATTTTCTAGAGGAATTTCCAGAAGATGTTTTCATCCATGCCTCTTCCCACTACTGATGCAGCACAGGGTCGCAGGCATCCAGGCAGCGTAGGGAATAAGGAATGGGGATCACCTCCTCTCCACATCTCAGTGGTTTTACTGAAGCAATTCATGTACAGAGCTCAGGGGTATTACAGCAGTTTCTCACCTGGGATCTCATGGGTGTTGCGTAACCACAAGCCAAAGTGCCACTACTTGGTTTACAGGTGAACGTGCTACGTTTGAAATTCCGTTCGTTGTAGGGAGTTTCCTGTTTTCTCAGTATAAAACAGGAATCTGTTCTTAATCAGGTGTCGCATATCTTTTTTCAGTATCTTAATGTTGCCTTTAAGAAGCAAATTATTCATCTTCCTTCAGAGATCACTGCCATCCTGTCCTGGCCCCAGAGATAATCTTTAAGGTCGCCAAGAACCATATGGGTAAAAACCAAACTTTAGGTACCCGCCCCTTCACCTCCAGATAAAGCAGGGATGTCAAACTGCAGTCCTGGAGGGCCGGAACCCTGTGTAGCTTATTTCTTTCCCTGTTCCACCACAAATGATTCAGCTCAACAGCTATGTGGTAATTAGCACAAGAAGTTGAATCAGGTGTGTTAAACAAGGGGAAACCCAAAAATGTGCAGGGCTCTGGCCCCCCAGGACTGGAGTCTGACACCTGTGAGATAAAGCCGCACTGTCCACCAGCATCCCAGAATCTTCTGGGTCACCATAGAAGCTGCTTCATGATTCCGTTTCCTCAGCTGCTGGTATCATATCATGTCAGTATTACAGCTGGAGTCATTAACTCTGCTTCTCTCCTATCTACGGATCATGTTTACATCAGTGTTGATACTTAGTGTTATTCAGCGTCTGCTGTATTTAAGGGACAAAGACTGGAAGGTTCCAGAAAGGTCCTAGGCAGTCAATTATTTAACTTTTTTTAAAACTTTGTTTTATAACACCACATTGCATTACCGAGGGCAGCTGTTAAATAGGACACCTCTGTAACGGTGGTGGTTTAGCCATGAGTGGTATTCTGGTACAGGAGAGGAACATTACCGCAAGATAGTGGAGCTCATTAAGGACCATGCACGCCTACTGTGGACAAAAGGTCATCCCTGCCTAGTCCCCTTTGGCACAGCAGGCTAATTGTGTCTCTTAGCGGTTATGGCCGATGGGAATGACCCTCAGGTCCTCAGTATAACTAAACATCATCTTCATTTTTTTATACATATTAGCAAATTGTGTTTTTTTTTCCCTCATCTTTGTTTCTCTCTGCTGGGAAAAAGCCAAAGTGTGCATGTTAATGTAAGTTATATTTAATAACATTTGTTTTATTGATTAGCTGTTTATATCCTGCAGGGCTGCGGACCTCCGGGGGAACCTGAGAACGGGAGCAGGGTCACGGGGCTTAACTCGTTAGTTAATCGTTAATTAGTTTGAGTGACAGAAGTCAATATCAAGGGGATGGTGATGACAGGGAGGTCTCATTCAGCGAGGGGAAAACCACAGGCTGAAAGTCCAGTGGGACGATCTGGTTGGCCGGCGGGGAGGGTGTTGGGTAGGGTAGGGGGCGCTGGAAGTGTCATCAGTGAAGACTGAGACTGAACCTGACCTATGAAAACGTCTACATTTCTGAGGGATGCAGCTCTGTATTTACATGCTGGACGCCATGTTCTGGTGTTACATGAACAAAAATGTGAGAGCTTGACACAGATGGGGAGACGGAGACGCTCCCCCCGTGGGCTCGTGTATGCCCTCCCCAACCTCATTACAACGGGCCTCACCTTCAGACCCCGGATTCTGGGTGATGTCTGCCTCCGGCTGGTGGACCAGAGCAGATCCCTTCTGTGAGCCGGGAGAAAAGCCGGGCTAAATGGACGGGTCGCCATTGAGTGTAGTGGGGATGTCACTCTGTGACTCTCCTCCTCTGACTCCCGTCCTCTGACTCCCTTGTGACTCTGGGCTTGAATGGTCTTTGCCCCCAAGTTCCTGACTGCCCGGGTAGCGATGGGGAGAGTCTTTTTTTTTTCTGCTGGTCTTAGTGCTGTGCAAGCACTTCGGAAGAAATGATTATACAGATGTTTTGTCCACCAAACCCCCCCCCGCCCCAGCCTGCTGAGGGTCCTAAAGAATTTTTAAGCTTCCTCCCGGGAGGTGTCACTGCTGCATTTCTGATTCACTCAGCAGCTCTGTATTCCTGCCCCCCCGCCTCACGCCATCACCGCGGATGTGGTAATCGGTAACCCCCCCCACCTTGTCACCACCTACCCCTGGGGCCGCTCGATTAGAGAGACGCCTTCTCATTTCCCACAGGCCACACGCATATCGCTCTGCTTAGGCCACACTGTGCACCCCCCGGGCGTAGTGTCGCCCGCCCGAGACCCCCCCGGCGCCGCGGCCCCCAGACGACGGGCGGGAGGCAGCGGGCGGGGGGTCCGGCCCCCCCAGCGCCGCGCGAGGGGG
>JAODKC010000137.1:9334814-9358654 GCA_026777985.1 Mormyrops attenuatus
ACCACTCCCCAGTCCCTGATCTGTGGAGAAAGCAGATCCGCTCCGGCCCACCCCCCCCAAACAAAAAGCTTCCGCAAACGGCATACACTTCAGCTCGGCGCAGCTGAATCGCATCATCTATGCCTGCGTGGAAAAAGTCGGAAAAGAGGAACGTTCCTGGCAAACAGAGGCTCCACAAAGACAAAAGGCAGCGCTTTGTAACCTAACCTCCTGATACTGTAGCTCATAGAGAAACGTCCAAGGGGCTCAGCTTTTTGTAGTGTGTCTGCTGAGGCTTGGTGCATCAGTCCCTGAGTCTCTCTCTACACCGTTTATCTCACCCATCCGTCTATTGCTCTTGTGTATGACTTAGCCAGTACACGGTTATTTCTGCTTCTGTTCAGCTTCTGATTGCATTATTTGTACCCGTACATAGGTTTGGTTTGCAGTGAATAGTCCTCATCCATAGACACACATGTTAAAAACAGACACTTATCACACATCATTTGTCATACATTACAGGCAACCTAAGACAATAGCTAAAAAAGAAACAACACAATAAATAAAATACTAAGAATTTATAGCTAGATAGCTATCTATCTGGATGCTTGATCTCTCGATCCTTGATTTGAATCATTATTATTTTTCCTCCACCGTGTCCGTGAGTTCGGGAATCCGATTGGCTTTCTCTGTCTATGCGCATCCAGATGGCGCCCCCGCCGCCCACCTGTTCGGAGCAGGCCATTCAGGAGGCAGCCCGCGGGGTGGAGGACGACAGCATCCCGGCGGCGTCGGCGAAAGCGAGCAAGGACAGGTCAGCTGGTCCCTTGGGTAGGCTGCCGCAGAACCGGGCTGCCTCCAGTACTGCATCTCTGTGAAATCGTATCGGCTTATCGTTCAAGAGGAGCGGGGGGGGGGGCGCAAGCAAGTCTTGAGATGATGTCAGCTTCTTCGTTCAGTGCAAATAAAAATGTCCAGTTTGCATGTAAGGAGGAGGTACAGTCATCAAAGCAGGGAATCAGTTCATATGCAAGAACCTTCCTCTCCATCTTCACCTTGCTTCTGCAGGGGGTGAACAAAGATAGACGCAACCCAATTCCTAAAGTGCGCCGCTTCCCACCGCGGAATAGGGTGGCTGACCCTTTAAAATAGGTTACAAAATGGGGCAGAAGCCTGACACATTTACTGTGCATAAACAGCCTGTATTTTTATAGCAGTTTACGTAGCGAAATTTGCTGTCACTGTGCTCAGCTTCGGAAGATCGATCTCGGGTGGGTTCCGCTGAAGTCCAGTTATGGCCCAGTTTCCGTTTTGAGCCGTGTGCTTATTTAAGGAGGTGAGGCTGAGCTACTTCTGCTTCCTAAAGGAAGGTAAGAGCTGCAGCTACTGCCTTAGACATTGGCACAATATTGCAACGTTTAGAACCTTCAGCTTTTCAGGGGTGTGAAACGACATGGGTGGGGCTAGCACATCCTCCCAATCGCTGAGAGGTTAAATGAAGTGGGAGCCAGTAAAACAGCCACTGAGAAATTGCCTAAAGCTGATTGGCTGCTTGTGATGGCCACTCCCAGTGATGATAATCTGAAAGTCTGCAAACCTTGAATCTTTAGTCACTACAAGCCTTTGTTATGCCTTTCCTTATTACATATATTATGTATTTTTTTTATCACAGATGGAGTGAAAAGTTGAGGAAGATGATCAATAATTCATGAGGAAACTAATGTGATGTCAAAACACTTTTTATATATTTCGTGAAAACAAATGAGAAAGAATGCATTCTGCTGTTTGGCTAATTATCATTTTGGAAAAAACAAACTCATTTCAATAATTCATTAGAACATCCATCAATCTATCTGCTACAGGTTTGTGGAGGGGAGGGGGGTTCGGACTATCCCAGGCAGCACAGGGCAACACCTTTGGTGGGCTATCCATCCCTGCAGGGCAAACATATACACGCTAGGAGTAATTTAGCAATGCTATTTTTTGCAATTCTTTTTTGCAAGTCTTTGCATGCTCCACACACAGAGTGGGATTTGATCCCCAGATCCTAAAGATGTGTGAAAATGTTATAATTTTAATACAATTACCTAATACTAATGGTAATCTTAATACCAGGAAGCTGGTCAACTTTGATTTTTATGGCTTTTTTAATGCAATCAGACACAATAAATATATAACAAACAAATACAATGAAGTATAAATGGTTCTCAACCTTATGTGGTTCTGGAAATATGTATGTAAAATAATTAACTGTTCTGAATAGCTTTGGAAACGAGCTAATTGATTATGTTGAATAGTGTCTAGGCTCCAAGCTGCCATTTTGTGGCCATGACCAAGAGTGACTTCTTGTGCTCATGAGTCTCCGTCACGTTCCCTCAGGAGCACACTGAGATAAAGGGCTACTCTTCTGGTGGTGCACAGCCGTTCTCCATGGCCAATTACAGGAAGAAGCTCTCAGCGGTTCCCAGAGAGGCCTCTGAACCTTTTTGGGGGACCCGGACCTTTTTCAGTCAGCTGCAGTCAGCCCTCCTCTGCCCAGTCAGGAAGGAACAGGCTACCGATCTGTGTCCCCGACATGCTATCCAGCAAATCCTCTTTTTCAGTAAAGTGTGTATTTATTGCAATCAGCAAAAGACTGTAGTAACTCCTGGTAGATAACGGTAGATAACTCCTAGCATGGAAAACAAATATATTTAATGAAACATTTTTGTTAAATATTTCTTCACAACATTTGCGCAGTAACCCCTAAGTGTGTCAGAATGCGTGGGTGTGTTTGCGAAGCCAGTTCCACTCGTCTGTCAGTCACGGCCTCGGCCAAGCCGTCTGTGCTCCCGACACATTGCTTGCCCGTCTTCCTCGTTAATTCTCCCCATCTCTGGCGTCTGCAGCCCTCTGCGTCAGGGGACGCCAAACCACAGGTGGTTTGTTGTTTCATTGCATCCATTTTTCACCCGCCGCTTTTGTTCCCGCTCGCCGTCACGTGGGCGTTCCGAGACAGTCCGCCCCGGTTCGCGATCTGCCGCTTTCGGCGCGGCGAGTCCGAGCTGTCGCCTTTTTTTTCTTCTTCTTCTTCTGGCAGCCAGTCGGTAGCGTGTCAGGCCTCGCGACGATGATGAATGGGACTGCGGAGACGTGGGCGTTTCGGCTTTCAGAAGAAACCTGAGAATTTCTTCAGCCAGAATCTTGTTTTATGAGAAAAGAGATTTTATAAGGTGAGAGATTTGTTTTATAAAGCAAGATAAGTCAGCCAGGCTCGTTGATCATTGTCTTCTCAGAGGATTCATTATTTCCTTTCACACTGAGAGTTTGTGTCTTACAGTAAGTGTGTTTCCAAAGGACTGCGTAGATTCAAAACTCCGAGACAAATTTTCTAGCACTAATACATTTAAATAACAATGTTCTTTTTGTAGCTCTTTTCCCATTTAGTACTGTAACACGTGATTTTTTTTGCCCACTTTTCAAATGTCCAAAATGATTTTATTTGATATATAATAATATGACAGACCTAGATTGTGCCCTGCAGTACTTGGTAGTCTGCCGAGGATTAGTAGAATGGTGCAATTAGATTTAGATTTCAGATGAAGAACTAAACGAATGAATGACAGTAAAATTTAAGCAATGACAATTAATTCCCAGGAATATACAGACGCTCCTCTACTTACGAACTTTCAACTTACGAACTTCCAGACATTCGAACAAAGAGGACTGTAAGCCCAGATTGTGTTCACTGGGCTCCCGTTTCCTGTCCGCAACATCAGTTTTTTTTTTCTGTGCGGCAATTCCGCCTAGTACGACTTCTGCCCGCTACTCCCGCCGCGCAGCAGCATAGCATGCGTACTCCCAGCATCCTAGTTCTTAGTACTTGCGTATACCCTTAAAATGATGGCGAATAACAACTTACGTTCCGAACAGCCATTCATAAATGTTCGTATCTCGTTCACAAGTAGAGGAGCGTCTGTATTTTGCTTTTGTTTAATCTCTGTATACGTTTCTCACTTATAATTTATGCATGTTTTCTTTTTTTAGGAGTTGTGGGGTTGGAAGGGTGTGAGGAGAGGTGGGGGTCCTAAGAGGGGGCTCGGGACCTAACGAACCTGTAACCTTCTGTGTTCTTCAGAGAGACTTAATGTAATACAGCATCTATTTCTTACTTTGTTTGACCTTGATGGCCTCATTCTGTTGGCTGCCGGCATCATTTTTACAGCATTACTTCTTTTAAGGCCTTAGTTGTTGTCTGTCACATAACCGAAGTCGTGCGTGATAAATGTTTAGCAACATGAATTATTAAAATAAATGTTGCGAATCTGGTTTTAAGTTTAAATGTACACAAGTTCCTTCATCTGCTCTTGTAAGAAGTTATTTTTCCAGTAATACGATTGTATATTTTTGTCTCAGGCGTCAGAAGCATGTACATACAGTGATTTTTCGTAGACGCAAACTAACGTTGTATGCATCAGAATGCGTAGACATTCCATCTATCCATTTTCTGTAATCACTTATCCTATCCAGGGTCGGGGGGGGGGGGGGGGTTTCTAGAACCTAACCCGGAGGCTACAGGGAACAATCCCGGCTGGGGCACCAACCCATCGCAGGGATGGTTAGATGTTTGAATCTGAAAATGGAAAATTTCACATAATAGGCAGCTGTGAAGGACCGTGTGAGATGGCAGCTAACTAACAACTTACGAAGCACAAGTGAAAACAAACCTAAATAAAATCCTCAAGCAACCTCATAACCACCTGGTTTGGGACGACGTTATTGTTTTTTGATTGGCTTTTTAAAAGCCGACGAAGGGCTTCCCCACGCGGCTTCTCCTAGCAGGGCTTCAGTTCTCTTTTTCAACCTAATTTAGATGGATGTAGATCGGGACGGTTACGGTTATCTGCTGGCCCTCTCCCCCTGGGGCTTTTTTTTTTTACGTGTAGCGATTAATCACATTTAATTGGCGCGGTCATGTAAGACGCAACAGTGGCGATAAACCGCCTCCTCGATCATGCGCTTCCTCTTCCTCATATAACAGCTTTTCATCTCAGGGGAGGTTCCGAGAGCCATAAGCCGAAATGTGACCGCCACCATCGGCAAAAGAGGAG
Organism: Mormyrops attenuatus; assembly: GCA_026777985.1. Taxonomy (NCBI): domain Eukaryota; kingdom Metazoa; phylum Chordata; class Actinopteri; order Osteoglossiformes; family Mormyridae; genus Mormyrops; species Mormyrops attenuatus. The sequence goes on from JAODKC010000137.1 coordinate 9,339,884, forward strand.
CCGGTTTTTGCTCATTTAAGTTGACTTATCCTGACCCACGACCAGATTTTTCTATGGCCAATTACGGGAGCAGAGCCCCCAGTCGACGGCCTTGATCGGACCACGCATCGCTGATCAAAACAACCACAGAGAACCATTTTTCACTTTGCACCAGGCTCTGACAGAAACACGTTATAAAAAAAAAACACATGAATTCCCCATGGATTAACATTACTGCTTTTAAACTATAAATCTATGACGTTTATTTTATTTCTTCCCAAAATGCCGTTTTGCACTATGACAAGTTTGTTCATGCATGATTTGCTGGGAGACCTGCACACTTCACTGGTTTAAATAAACATAAACGTGGCAGTCGGAAGTGAAAGAGAGAGAGAAAACTCTTCCTTTGTGTCTTTGTGGAGTTGTGGATATATATGCAGGACTCTTACATTGCCGATGTGCCAGCCGACGGTTTTTGTATCACGTAGGATGGAAAGTAAATGTGGTCCATCTCCGTGTTTTAAGATGCAACTTAGGTAGCACTGCAAAAATTGCAAGGACTCAGATGATGAAATGTAGGTTTGCATCTAATGCAAAATTCCAAACTCACCTGCAGAGGTGAGTCATCAGAAGACAGAAAGACATATCATGTGTCTTGTCATCATTAGACAGTCTTTGCCTAGGGGGTGGCGCCTCCATCAACTTCACTTTAATGCAAGAAGCCATTCAACAAAAGCCCTTCTGACATCACACGATAAACATGAGGATGATAGATATTAAGGTTAGCTGATTCCTGTTTGGCTGTACAGTAGCTTTGTTATCCAAATCACCCAGTTGTGATGTGAAGTCACCAGTTTGTAGTATATACATCCCTCACGAATCTAGAGTGGTGCTGATTTAAATTGGCTTTCATTCTCAACAGTGCCCCCTAGGAATACATCAGACTCTTGTGCCATTGTACAGCCTTTTCCATTCATTATCTGGATCAAGAGATGCTTGGACCACTGCTTACTGGGTGGTAGAAGGCCATTATGCAGACTTGTTAGGATGCAGATTGCACACTTTCCATGCTCTCAGCATGCTTATCTCCCGTGGGCCAGGATCGGGCAGCTCCGGTGGGGGCCGTTGCACTGTAAGAGATTGAGTAGCAGGTCTCACAGTGAACCGGTCTCTTTCGGTGCTGCTCGCTGTACTTCTGGACCAAGATCTCCATAGCACCAGCTGCAGGGGACTGACCTTCCCACCCCATGCAGCTGACGGAGCTCGTCTCAGTCATCAGCGAGAACGGAAACACGTAGCTGCTCCTTCGCTCGGAGACAATGTGACATCGGAGTGCTCTTGAGAGATGTCAGCTCCCCCCCCCCCCCCATCCTGCACATCCCGTTAGCTGTTCAAAGCGGGATGATCAAACGCATCCGGGATCAGTTGCTGAGATGCGTCTGCAGCGTAAACTTTGGTGCTTCAGCGAGGCGTCACACAGCCATGCCAGTTTCTCTGAATCTTCAGCCATACTTGAAGTTGGCCTCTGACAAGCCATTCACTTGCTTTACACCCTACTGGCCGTGCGGCGCCAGGAAGGACAGCCAGTTTCAGCGTGAAGACTGCTACGTTTCTCAACCGAATGTCATTAAGACCTTTTCTAAATTGCTTATTATTTTATTTGGAGTATTTGACTGTATGACTGCGAGTCACGTTTATCCACTTTTTCCAGTGGCAGGACCCCAGCCGATATGGTTTTAAGGCGTCTGTCCCTGCTCTCTAGAGTGGAACCATCAGCCACAGGGGTAGTGCTCATTAAAATATCCTAGTCGACCAATAGAACTCCTGGGATTATGCTTATATGCCTGTACTGCTGCATGATGGGATAGAAAATGATGTTCCAAAGGGTATGAGAGTTGTACAGATTTTTTTGTAGGTTACACAAGCCTCCTGGGCACTGATGGATTCCAGTGGATTATACTGTCAGGGCATGGGAATGTTGGGACAGAGTAGGTGACACTGGGTCTGGTCTTCACGCGTCCTGTAAGTATGGAGGGCTTGGTGTCCACACTCTAGCCGCTAGACTCTGATGTTTACAGACCACAACCAGCCAGGGCAGTTTTTAGTTATCGCTGTCTTATTTTAACTACCTTGGGGCAGCTTGATCCCCATTGTTTGATTTTAAGTTTTCCCCCAGGGAAGATTTTATTCACCAGCATCAGAGTCAATCTACTGCCCCCTGGCTGAAGTTTGTGGTCACCAGTCTTAAGTTCTGCACAAGTGCCCAGTTCTAAGTACTGTCCCTAAGGATAATCTGTGGCCACTGGGCTGCGGGTAGCAGTTACCTATCAGGAATGTGAGGTTGTAATCCCAGCCTTTATCTCCATGGGAGAAGGTCAGAGGCTGATTCCGACAGGACCTGCCTGATGACAGACACTGCAGCCAAGGTCTTGGAGAAGCTGAGTGGAGGAGAGCTGCACACAGGTGGAGAAGCAGCTTGTTAAATCTGGTCTTGTAGCATAGTGGAGAGGATGGTAAGGATGATCCACTGAAGAAGACCCAGCTAAGATAATTGATCACAACAAAGGGGGTCTTTCCAAAGCAAACCCCACTGAGTAATTTCCCTGAAAGGTAACATATTCGCTGCCAACATGGAAGGGCTCTAAAATGGCTCTCATTATTAAGTTATTAAGTAAAAGCCTGCAGATATCCACCGACTGCATGCTATTAAAGTAGGTCGATGTCTTTGGAATTTGCAAATAGGTCTGTATTGAACAGTAGGTATCGAGGATCCAGCAACATAATTAGTGTGCAGTTCATCTCATCTATATCAGTCTTATCTCATTAGCCTTTTATGTAATTAGCCACTGAATGAAATGCCTGGATGTCGTCCTTCAGTTTTAGATGATTTAAGGGTAAATGTTTGATCGTTATGAAATGAAAGTTCATTATTTGGATAATTAGAAGGAGGAACTGTTTTAATTGTTGTTTGATTTCCCTAATAATCCAGGCACTAGTTGTAAAATAACTTCTCTTTTCCACATCAATACTTATAAAGACCAATTTGCTCAGGTGCCTGTATAAAATGACTTATGTCTGTATAAAAAAATGTGATTTTTGTGAGTTATGTCTCAATCATGGTGCCTAAGAAAGTTCCTGAAGCCGCACCAAGACGCTGCTGCCAAACAGATGGATGCGCACGGGGTTGGCCGCTTCCTGGCCGGCAGGCCGCTAGCCTGTTTAAAGTACCGTCTCCGCAGGGTCCCATTTTGCTCACTCAAAGAAAATCATAGTATATGAATCACATGGCTATTTGGCGCTGATCAGCTTCAATACCCGAGGTAACTGCACATATTAATGAGCAAATAGCCATTAGGTTTCACGTCATCATTTAAAATATAATGCAAATATGAGTTTCAGTATGGGAATTGTCTTCATACTTTATCTTGCATTATGAGTTTGAGCAGTATGAGTTTGTATTTGCACTTCATCTATCTAGCTATCTGTCTATCTATCTATCATCGTCATCTGTGTATACGTACTTTAAGATTTAAAAGGCAGTTCAAGTAATAGCTCCTCAACTTTTCAAATTTGTTTTAAAAAATATTTTCTATTCCTTCCCTGCTGTACCTATGTTCATCGATCTAATGAGCAGACAAGACACCGGGAAACAAAAAGGTTTGGCAGTCATGTCCTTATATGGTGACATGATTCAGTTACATGAGTCATGGTGCCGCCTGTGTAGACGATACCAGAGCACAGTTTGATACGGCTTCCTTTGCAGGTGCCTGTGCCTGACCCTGTCACCTGGCAGGGTTTTCTGTCACGATTGATTTCGCCTGATCCTGACACCCAATGGGGGTTTCTGTAACAAATGCTTTCGTCTTCTGCCGTCACCTGGTGGGTTGCTCCGGTGCGATCGCTTTGGTCTAATCCTGTTATCTCGTGAGGGTTTCCATAACAATAGCTTTTGTGTGATCCCGTCAGCTGACGGGTCTCAGAGCGATTGCCTTCCCTGTTCCTGTCAGCTGCGCATTACTTCAGCTCAAAGAGGCAGCCGGGCCGGCACTGAGGGGTGTGTAGGGCTAAGCATGCAGTGCTGTTAGACAAACAGCGGTCAGGCCCAGTCAACACGCTGAGTAATTGCTGTTTGCTCCGTATCGATCCTGGAAAATTCAGATTCTGCTGGTGGCCATCTGCCCTAAAAAGATCATCCTGTTACCGGCGGGACTGTTTCACCTCGGAGTGGCCATTACGCCCCCTTTGTGTCAGCGAGCATGTGCACGTGGGAGGTGGCACGTCAGTGTCTGTCTGTGCGTGTGTAATTATAATGCGGTACCATCACCTCTGTCCCAAGTGTTCCCCCTGCGCCTGCCATCCCATAATCCTGCAGTATATCACAGCAGCCAGTGAGCCACTGGGGGAAACGGTGTCCAAGTATGCTGTGATTGCCACAGTAAATCCAGACCCTCACCCCTGTGACTAAAGTGTCTGGATGCCAGCACACTGCCCATCTTAGAACATGTTCGGCAACGTTGGCCGGAATTGAAGCCGGTCACCACCCCTAACTGAAGGTACAGGGCAAATGCAGGCCAGACATGAAAGAGGAAGTTCTCTTGGCATTTGGTGCTTTATTTTCACGTACGAATGAGTAAAGGTTCCGCATTAATCAATTCCAACCAATAGGATTTCAGGCATTGAGTGTGACGTAGCTCCTTCCAGACGAATGGGAATTGGTCATCAAGGTTAACATTAATCAGTCCTGATCAAATGTATTTGGGCACTGAGTTTGGCATTAAGCAGTTGACTTTCATTGAGTTTGGCATTAAGCAGTAGGACTTAGGGTGTTGAGGTTTTCAGTACTCGGTCAGGACCAATAGGATTTGAACGTTGATGTTGGAATCGTCACCCATCCTGTGACTTTAATGTTGAGCTCTGCCAGATAAGTCTGTAAGGCAGCGTGAAATCCGGCTCAGTATAAGGAGAAATAGTGGGTAACTATTGCATCTGTTTCCTGCAGGACAGCGACTGTCAGGATTCCCCTAGGAGAAGTTCCCTTCTTACATGTGACTAAAATTCACAAACAGAAATCAACATACTACTTTTCATACAGTCCTGTTTTCACATTTAACAATTTGAGGAAATATCAGTTTGTAGCATTAAGCGTAATATAAATCCCAAGGGAGCGCTGCGGTCCCAGGAAGCCAGACATCCGCCGAGGCCTTTCTTGCAACGGGGGCACCTGATCGAAAGCGGTTATTACGCTAGCTTAAAACAAAAGAATGGGAAACGAGCGGGAAACGATTACAGTTATCCGCTTGGGTGCCGCCGAGATAGTGGTTAGCGCGGTGGAGTGACAGGCCCCGTCTCTTGGCGCCGAGGAGGCTGGACGTAGACGGCTTATTTCAGACGATTAAGCCTTTGAGGAGACGCAGACAGCACATAATCAATCTATCAGGGCAGAAAAAGGGTTCTCTGCGTGCCGCCGTGACCGCCAGGGCCCCACAGCGCGCGCTGCCTTCCCATAAAGCCGTCCTTTTTTAGGGCCTTGCCAGTTGTCTCAACAGTTCACAGAACTTGTGTGGATCGCATTATGCTTGAGGTTCCGTTCAGACCTGCTGTCATTGTGGTTTTCTTTCATAGTTTTTGTAATATTCCAATTTGTTATTCGTAGCTATGTCTCTCGTATGTTGAGGCACCTTGTCAGGTGTCTCTCTGTGGGGTGTTACCATGAAGTCCCCCTCCCCCCAGCCTAACAGTCCAAGCCTGTGTAAGTAATACACAGATAGCACTAACTGGCTTCTTTTAGGCCGTGTCATTCTGCGTTGAGCTATGCCAGGCCATCGCAAAATTCCGGCACTCTTTTCTGGAACAGCCAGAACTAGCTAGCTAGAAGCTGCACATCAGATTTCATCGTTTTCAGTTTTTTCTTTATGGTTTATGTTGTATAGTTGCACATTTTTAATGGCTATAAAAAGAACCGTTACATTTATCGTTCCCCTAAAACATAGATCAGACATGAGCGGTTAGTAATGGCCCTGATTCCCGGCGGCTTCTGTGAATGAAATCCGCCGGTGAGGTTCCCTGAGACGGTCTCCGTCACCCAACGTACTTTCCCACCTCTCGCCTATTAGGCCCGTTCCGCCTCGGTGTCCCGCTGAGCGGCGAAAATGAAATGCGTCCCGGTTACAGCGGCGGGAAAAGCAGCGGGGAAGGTCTCAGTGGCCAGACCGAGGCGCCTCATTGACTCGCAAATGAGACGCGCGTTAGCCCTGATTGTTAGCGCTCCTATTATATGGGGCCAAGCTGATATCAGCCTTCGAATGCAAGACACACCGTCACCCTCGGAGGCACAAATTACAGCCTTTGTTCTTGCAGCCTTTCAGGAAAAAAGGTACCGTTTTAATGGGGATCCTTGAAGACTGCTTTTAGAAGTATGTATTACATGAGTCTGTTATGCATAATTTTATACAATAATTTTCTTAAAAAGAGAAGCATCATACCTTGGCTTCTCCACACCATTTTGTCTTAGTTTTGCATCATGGTTTTAATGTAATTTTTAAAATTTGAGAATACAAGCGCTCCCCAGTTACAATGGGGTTACCTTCCCATACACCTAACGCTTTTTTACATAGTACGCCTAACCTAACAAATAGCATAGCCTAGTCCATAGCCTACCTTAACCATGCTTAGAACACGTACATTGGCCTACAGATGGGCAAAATCATTAACATAAAGCCTACTTTATAATATAAGTGTTGAATATCACATGTAATTTATTGAGCTGATAGTGAATGTACTGATAGTGGAGAAATAGAATGATACCGCATATTGCTTGTCCAGGAAAAAAAAAATCTAAATTCAGAACTGGATTACCCATCGTAAAGTTGAAGTATCGTAACACAGACCACTGTGACCCGGGGAGCATTTCTCTTGTAATTACTGGGCACCCAACCCCCCCTTCCCCAGGGATATATGTTTCTAGAACTTGATTGGACGGTCTCATTCCAGGGTTCTCCATGATGGACACATGTAGGATAGTACCCAGAAGAACCATGGCCCGCACTGCACCTGCTCTTTGCTGGCATATGTGGGACGCTGTGAGAGAACTCTCTGCCGCTGTTGTTCCTGTTTCAGTCTCCCTGGTATTGCTAAAGGTGCCGGAATGTGAAAGAGCCAGGGTAGCACCACTTTGGGTTCATTATGGGCCGGCTACACAAGCCAGATGCGTCTGCAGAATGCGAACCTCTACGCCATTGTCCACTGCCTTCCTCCGGTAGTGGACAACATGAGGCTTCATAGTCTGATCGCTATAAAACGGTCAGGCTCTGTTTGCCCGTGACCCAGAAAGTGCTCAACTGGAACATTACAACTTGCAGTCACTTAGAAGCGTTTTAGAAGGGGAGCTTATGGCCCACGATAACGATGTTGGTGAATAACGTTAATTATTCGTATTAATGATGCATTAACGCAGCTTCTTCTTGCATGATAGCCTTCATGCCTTATTTACTCAACACAGTAAATATTGTGAGGACCATGAGTTGTGTGTCAAGGGCAGTTACTTTTTGCCTTTTGCTTATTGTCATGGAAACAGCCCTTTGAGTGCAATAACAAAATCACTAGCTGTGTTCCATAACACAATAAATCCCCCCTTAACCTGGTTACGTGAGAGGTGCCGGTGCTGTTCCACACGGGGTTGACACGTTTGTTTTGGGTCACTGTTTTTTGACCTGCACTGCCATTTGAGTGTGGAGGACTGTTTCGGAGGGTGTCTCTGTCCTGCTGCCTTGGCTCTGGTGCTCGTAATGACTTCTCCTCGCTGGTGAAAATGCACCTTCACCTAAGTGATGCACTGAAGACATACATGGAATGGAGCGCCGCCATCATGAGGGTGCAATTCTCTGAAATCCAGCTGCTGGAAGAAGCGAATATGTTTTTGTGTGGGAGGTTTAGAAGTCATCTTCTCTGATCGCTCTTATTGTATGCTGATAATAATGGTTTATTGTACTTCTTATTACTTTTTTTCCAGCTCATTTCCCAAATGTATGATTGCCCAAGGCGAAGCAATTGCCTTTCTTTAACCCAGGATTACATTTTATGCAAATCTGTCCATCCATCTTCCTGTCACTTATCCTGGATACTGTGATGGGGGACATGGAGCCTGTCCCAGGCAAGCAAAGGACACAAGACAGGGGTACACCCTGGATCAGTTATCGGTCCGTTGCAGGGCACATACAGTACAAAGCATGCACTCACGCAACCTCTTGCATGCTTTTTATGCAAGTCCTTTGCATGCACTCATTAGCTTCTCAATATTCCAGATCCTAAACAGCTCACATTCTGGACTTGAGGATTGGATAACAATGTCACTTTCTTCCACTTGAAGTGGCATAAGAACCGGCTCGGCCATATCGTTCTTGTCCGTGCATTCAGGGCTCTGCCTGATCCCAACCAGGCACTATACACGGTGACTATAATTGGACGATAAATCATGCCCATTGTTCAGCAGCTGTTTCCTTTATGTCACCATTGTTCTAAAGCAGGGTGTGCGCTAAGGTTAAAAATTCCCCAGTCAAAACGGACCCGCCAGCGCCCAGTGAGGCTAATTGACAGGCATTGTTGTAAAGTGCAGTGTTTTGTGGCCAGCCAACATGGAGGCCTCACAGAGAGGCTTCGTATGAAAGATTAATTGGGATGCTCTCTGTATGAATGCACCAGCAGCTGCATAGGGAACTAATTAGCTTATTTGTTTTTCCTCAAAGTGTCCTTCCATTGCAGTCTGCCGTTTATGATAAATGGCCGGGGAGGCCGGCCGCGGTTCTCCGCGATGTGGGTCGCTCAACTACAGCCTTGTGTAAACACGGTCCGCCGAATCCTGCTTCTGACACCAGCAAGCTTGCGTGTCTATTCTGCCTCAGTTGCAAAATGAGCGTGATCTCAGTGAACTCACCCCTACACAACACTCTGCGATGAAGCCAGGTGAACGTCAGTAAGTGCAAAGGGGTTGATTTTTTCTTTTCCCCTAGTTTCCAGTGTAACATTTTGTCCTTCATCAAATTCCATTTGTGCCTCAGCAGAAGGGCAGGTCCTAAGCTTCATGCCAAAATGGAAATATTAAAGAAAAATGATCGATGGTTTATTTCACAAATTGAACAAACTGTACAATGGAATCACCTGAATGTCACAGACCTCAAGATGAATCTGAATCTGAAAATTAATATTTCTTTTTATTTTATCTTGGCAGATTTCCAACAGTAGGAGGCGCTGCTGAGCACACCCAGCTTTTGAACTTTAACTGACAGCAAGAGGAGCAACTGAAGGAGATCCGCTACAGCAGGAAACTGGTGCAGCTCAGCACGCAAAGTCACGGCCCCCTGTTAAACTCCCAACTCCAGTACAGACCAGAACAAACATGCATCCTGTGTGCTTTCTGTTGAATCTGGCACATTTCAAGTATGACATGTAAAACTGTAAACATGTACATACCTAAGAACGCAGATCTGATCACAGATGTAATGGAACTTGTTTTTTTTTCGTATTGTTGCTTTTGACCTAGATTAAAGTTCTGAGAGAACCTCAACTCCTGTGCTTTTATTCTACAAGTCTGACTTCTACACCAAATGTACATTTCTGCATGTCGGCGATGCTGCGTTCAGGTTGACTGCTGTGTTTCCCGGGCTTTTGAATCTTCTGACCTCCGAACGGAAGACTCGGGCGGTCAGCATCACATCCTCTGCTGTGATTTAATTTTCGCACAGTGGGACTTTAGCTGGCCGGTATTACTGCTCTCTAATGAACACACACAAGATATTTCATTTGTGCATAAATTAACACCCTAGATTTATGCCATAATTTATTTTAAAAAAACTCACTGCCTGTGTTAAATTACACAGATTTTTCCCACTTCATTACTACGATTAGCAGAAGTTGGTTTTCTTGGAGTTTGTTTCTCCGCCTTTTCTCCGTGTATCAGTTGCCAATTTGGTCTCATCTTTCGCTGACTGCTATACCGCCCACCCCCCCACCGCCATCACTACCAGCACCACTGAGTGCATCTCCAATTTACACCCCCGCCGGTGCGCTCATTTTTCACGCTGCAGACTGTGAGGAGATCCACAGGAGAGCGGTATATCTCATCGCCGACCCGCCAGGTCGATAGAGCGTGCCACGCCCGGCACTGAGCCCCCTCCATGCAAATTACGCACCTTGGTGACAGAATGCCCAGGCACAACCAATAGATGACCGATCCCAGACCGGAGTGGGGGCCTGACTTCAGGGCACGGTTATGAAGCCGAATGGAAGCCCCCCCAGCGGGGCCGTGGTGGGGAGAGAGGACAAAGCTGCCGAACACCACGGCTGCCTCTCCTATTCAAGCCTGCTCACCGGGCTCCAGCCAGCACCCTGCAGCCTGACCTTTATGGTATTCTGAGTAGGAGCAGAACTCCAGAAACACAAAGGCTGTGTTAAACCCATTTGGAGACGGCTATTCACAGAGCTCTCCGATCTCAGGGAGGCCCATTGCTGCCTGAACAAATTGATACTTTAGGAAAATGCCAGCCTCGCGTTGCACCACCGCTGCACCAAGGGCTATGACGACATCTCCAGATTTGGGGGGAGAAAAGCACTATACAAGCCTTCTAGGGTGCCGGGGTACAAGCCACTTCCTGAGCTGTGGCCGCTGACCAGCCTAAGGAACGGCCAGTAATGAATGTTCTGGAATGGAATTCACTAGAAACAGGTGTTCCATAATGGAATCTACTACAATGACAGAATGACCGCTTTTTTTTTAAGAATATCAGAGGTTTGGTTACAGGCAGAGAGCACGATGTTCAACTATGTATTATTATACATCAAAATGAATTACTGATCTCAAATATATACTACTAATTGTGGATTTTTTAAAATAAATTTATGTAATTCAATTCAATTCAATTCAAAATACTGTATTTGTCCCCAGGGAGACAATTTACGGCAGGCAGATAACAATAAAACAATAAAATGCACCAACACACTACAATGTCATCAACATTTAATTTCATCAACACACTACAATGCTAACAATTTAAAACAATCTACTGCCAATGTACTGACAATCTAAAAAAAATACATACACAAGCATGTGACACTAAGGTTAGCTAAAGTGCAAGTTAAGAGCAAGTGCCTGGCAGAACCAATATTAATAACTATAAAAATGATTCTTGTATATCTATATAATTTTAAAATCTTACTTCTGTAATGTTGTCTGTTCCAAGAATAAGAATGTAAGAACTGTAGTCTGCAAAAAACATTCATATTAAAAACATTAGCATCCAAAAGTAATTGTGTTTTGCAATAAAGTGTTATCTCTCCCTCTAGTGGTGAAAAGCATTTTTACTTCCTGTCTTCTACAGTGTAGTGTGATGTACCGTTACGGAGTGATGAAGACGCTCATCAAAAACTTTGGCCTCTGGTGGTTCCATCATGGTCTTTTGCAAGATGCCAGTGTGGCCTTTATTGAATCAGAGCATTTAAAATTCCTATATCGGCAATAAATGCCCTCTTACTGCTTGAGAAGCACCATAATGTAGTGACAGACAGTCCAGTCAGAATGCAAACTTATACTATAGACCGAAACTTCACCTCGCAACCAAAGCACTGAACTGCACATTTCAGTAGGAGCCGCTCAGCTTAATTGCTCCTCACAGTAATTGTGGCTATCACTCACTCAGAATGAGGGGAGTAACACCCCTTCCTCTCCCTCCCCAGTGAGGAGCAAGAGCCAGGAGAGCTTTCGGGAGGCAGATTCATGTGTTTATTTCTTGAGTCATCTGCAGTCCATTTGCCAAGGTTTCCATATAAAGTGTCTCGCAGGTCTCCAGGCTATTTGCAGTAAAGCATGTCCATCCTAGTGAAGGCTATTGGCTAAGTACACATACTGTTACCAAGCAGTGAGACTCTAACACTGTTACGGTTAAAGCCAGAAACAGCAGAGGTCCCAGAACAGAACTCTGTAATACTCATGACAAACTAAGAAGGTAATATAAGTAGGAAGGCATTTACTACTGTTGTTGTTGTTTTGTTGCTGCTAATGTTGAGCAGAAGGCTGGGTGGATGTCATTACTGGAGCTACTACAGCACCAAGCTGCAGCCACCTATAAATCTTCTGCTGTTACTACAATTATACAAAAAACAATATAATTTCAGTGTAACAACACTGTTAGTCATTAGTCAATAATGATTTGTTAAGTTAAATTAAGTTAAATTAGAGGCTGTTTATTACAATAACTGCAAAGGACTCATTGTGATTCATGTATACAAAACAATTTTGATACCATTTAATAGTGGAGAAAGACATGTAGGGTGGCACCTACGGTCATGTAGATTAATGTCACACCTGCACTGGTAAACAGGAGTGCTGTAGTGACAGTAATCGTAACCAATCAGGGAAAGCTTGAATAAGGCCTGAGGCTGGCCTGCTGGAATGTTAGCACGCCCCCTGGTGGACACTGGCATGCATCTCATTTAAAATGGCCAATAGTGAGATATTGTGAAGCCTCGTGCTGCCTGATGCTGGAGGTCGTGCACACTGGGTGATAAGGAAACCCATTGCCACTGCGTGTCACAGCAAAGCCAGCTGGCGGGGGGAGGGGTCGTTCTGCCTGCTCAGCAGTTTGTTTTCCCTGCTTGTGACTCCGGGAGCCTAATTGGAACGAGGTGCCAGGAGCGCCGTGTCTGTCAGATTGCATCACCCTGATAGCTGGGATAACAGGACAAAGGTGCAAGCGTGCCCCCGAGCTGCAAATGTGCTTGTCAGGTTCCATAACAAGGGCCCTTAGCCAGAAATGCCATCCAGAGCCCCCCCACCCAGATGCCAAGTCCTGCCAGCAGGCTAGACCCCCAGGGAGACTGGGTACTGGTGCCCCTGGGCAGTGCCAAGACCTCCCACTTCCCCCAGAACCCCTTAGTCACGAACCATGAGTCATATCTGCCCTCACTGGAGTAGCTGACTAGTTTATTGCATCACGGAGGACTGGGAGACGGGATTGACAGGTGTTACCAAAGCATCCTGGTCCAATGTTCTCTCTTCATACGGCACTTTCCCCAGAGTAACTACGAAAATGTCCCTACTTTAGACAGGATGCATCGAGATAGCTGAAGCATACTTCGCCGGAATTCTGAAAAATGCCAGTACATCCACACCAGGGATATTTTTTTGTACTGAAACAAATTGTCGAGTGTCAAATCAACCTTGGCTTCCAGTAACTGCAACATTGTTTCCTTCCTGTCTTAAGGATGAGAATCATCTCGGTGATTAATATCCAGGCTACGTTTTAAAGCACGCATGTGGTATTACAGGCAGGTTCTCATTCCTGTGGCGACTCATCGCCAGTGAACACTGTAGATCTCGCCGCTGTTAGTGTTTAATGAACAAAGCCTTACCGTCAATATCAGAGAACTAACAGGTAAGTTCAGGCCCAGCAGATGGCTGTCCTTTGTGTATCTCCCAAGCATTAGAAGCTAGCCGTCACAGACATATACACCAGTACAACCACATAAGCTAACCTTAAAGGCTACCATACAGAGATGGACCGACTAATGTGAGGTCATTCAGATATACCGCCTTATGTTTAACTTAAAGGTTTCTACCTACTGAAACTAAGATTACCTAATGGTAAATGAGATGCATGCCAGTGGCCACCAGGGGGCGTGCTAACATTCCAGCAGGCCAGCCTCAGGCCTTAAGCAAGCTTTCCCTGATTGGTCAGAATTGAAAATTTAAATAAAAGTGTAAATGGACTCATGCTACAGAATGATTAGACGACAGATGGATTATAGTAACTCGTTTTCAAATCAAGGAAATTTGTTGCACGTGGACTTTTGAAACATTACCTTTCAAACCGGACAAACAGAAACGTTATTTTTACAGTCTTTACCTACTATGGTAACGAAGAAGAGTAGGTAGTGGTGAGTGTCTGTTCTGGATGGTTTGTATCGGTTTATTTGGATTCGATGAGTGACATTTTCCCAGATTGTACGCATACTAATGCACCGGGAGAGGATTTATTCAGATTTTTTAAATGTGACATTTTCCACAAAATAAACAATTTATTTTTTTTGGTGACACCCATTTCTGGCACATTAAAAATGCAAGAAACGGCTGCACCATCCAAGAGTCTGTCTGACAGCTACATCCACGTAATGTGGTTTCAAATCACTGTTTATTCGGTTTGTTAACTATTTATGCAGATGTGACAAATAGTGTCAAATTACACCAGAAGGCAAACTGTGCAAACCAGCACACTGGCCAGGAACTCATTAATGTAACAGAGTTAAAGTATTCTTATTGTTAATCTAATCCTTGGTAACAGGATTATAACTATGGAAGTTGTAGTACTGAATTTTTTTTGGGACATGTGATAAATCTTTGCCCTGAGACCCTTGTCATACTCTGGTTCTTGGGCCTGTTGCATGATGGGATACGCATGACAGAAGCCAGGGGAAAGAAACGCTGCAAAGGTTGTGGGTGTCTAACAAAGCTCAATTATGCAAATCAACTCTCTATTCTGAGATGCTTTAACGCTGAAGCATCTGGAAACTGGAAAGTCCCAGAAACTCCCTTTAGTCATTAGAAATATGTGCAGATATACAGATATACCCCGACTGTAATGTGAAAAGTCAAGCTGCTTCCATCAGGTGATCTGGTCATGAGTACTAACCTAGTCCAACAGGTACATCTGGTTTTCAATAGACCGTTTCCAGTCACCCTTTACACACTGACGCAGAACAGACGTCTATGTGCGTTTGCGCTTAATACACTTTCGGTAAGAAGGCAGGCAGGCGGGCAGGCAAGACAAAAGATACTCGACAATAGCAACCTAACAGACAGCAAATTAAACGCATACTGTAGCAGAGTCAGGACTCAGGTGGGACGGATTACATTAAGGTGGAGTTAGCAAACAAGACATCGCTCCCGTTCTACAGAGGAGTAGCCAGTCACATTAATGGTGTAAAGCATTTTCCAGTCTAAATAAACTGGTGTCCAAACCTTTAAATTGTTAAATACCATTTTAAACACTATTACATTGGAATTTTGATAAATGTATTTACATTGATGCATTCATGCATTCTTTCCTTCTTTGTCTATGAGAGGATCAGTTGAGCTGTTGTTGTAAGTCACTGAATTCAGAGTGGTGTAAAATAGGATGGAAAACTTCCCAGCATTGGTGGTTATGGCCAGCTTCTGAATCTGCTTTGCTGTCTCCTCAAAGGAGAACAACTGTCTTTAAAGAATGAGAACCTGGTCTCAAAGGAAGATCCGTCCTGACACGAGAAATCCCACATCTGGATGAAAGAGTCAGTAGCTGACGGATGGGCGGTTAGCGTTAGTGGGCATTAGAGTGAATGGGGGTGACGCTGTCACCAAGCACACAGATGCCGTGTCCCTTCAGCGCTAGCCGGCCGCAGATGTCAGAGGGCCGCGAGCTGCTCAGGTCGAAGCCCCCCGCAGGTCACGGAACTCTTTGAGCTGCTGCACGGATGAGGGGTCCACATCCACCAGGCCGGCGGAGAGGATGGTGGCCATCACCTTAAGGTCATTGTCAGTGACGTCCTTGTTAAATATGCGTGGCTGGGGAGGCACAAAGATCATTTTAGGGAAGCGTCCTACAAAATTATAAACATGTAATAAATGTCCAAATGTACTTATTTATAGGTAGCAGCCATGGTTTTAAATTATGGATGACCATTTGTAATAATTTTGTATTTTGTTTTCCAAAAAAAAAAACAAGCAAATACTATTAGATACTACTGCCTTCTGTCTTAAAGGTCCCTGTGTTTGGATGAAATATGAAGATTTTCAATTTTCCTGATTCTTACAAAGATTTAACCTTAACCCTATAATTGTCAGCTTCCTGTCTGTTGAGGAAGGGGGGGGCGTTAAAAACCCCTGGGGGTGTGGAAGTGCTTTGTGGTTCCACGTGGGCTGAAGGGCGTCCCACACCAGTTTCACCATCACCTTTTTCCACTTGAGGATCTGGGCCACCTTGCTTCGGGGCTGGTGGGGCTGCTGCTCCCCCCGCCCTCTCTGCGCTGGACCCTTCCAGCCCTGGAACATAACATGGCTGTTAGCATTTTGAGCAGCGCCCCAGGGGATCCAGCCTGCATTAATGTTTATTCACCCGTTCCTAGCTCACAGGGGCGCCAGCAGGGATTTACAGTAAGAAGAGCTTAGCCTGCCTAATGCCCCCCCTCCCCCCCTCCCCAATTGACTCCTTCTGGAGAAGGTTAGTCAGTTGATGCTGGAACAGCATCAACTGACTAACCTTCGAACAGCCACTAGTTATTTTTTTTTAATGCATTCATTTACTTAGTTATGTTTCAAATCAAAATCTTTTTTACCTGCTAAATCACACAATTTAGCATATATATTTATATTGATTTTATTGATGATGCTGGAGTACCTGCTAGGGACATACTTGAGAGGTAATTGCAGTGACCCAGAATGATGACTCATTAGATGTTAGTAAAGGTGACTGCTTCCTCCTAAGGGGTGTTTTTACTTCACACACATCACTCCATGTCTCACTCTCTTGCAGGATTCACCGTGCAAGTTTTTTTTTTTTTAACTCAGACTAGCACCTGTGACACAGACCAATTTCACTGAACTATCAGTAATTTTCAAGTACCCCAAGCGGTCCCTAAATTCCCCTGAAAACAGAACATAACTCACCTCCTTTATATCCTTGGAAACGAACACAATGACAAACATGAGGCCGATGACAATCTGTTGGAAATTCAAAGCGAGACAGAGTGAATTCAGTTCCTGCAGGAATAGCTTTGCTCGGGATAATAAGCCATCTATCAACGTGGAGGCGACCCAGATCGGAGCCCGATCAACAAAAACGAGATGATGCACAGGTTTGTTCTATGCGGAGACAGAACAAAGCAGACCATCCCAAGCCAAGAGTGGCAGCTGGTAGGAGGAGGACCAGCCACAGAGAGAGTTGCAGGTTCGAGACAAAGGGGCTCAACCTCTCACGAGTCACCACAAGCCAAATAGCTTAAAAACCCACCCAGGTGTATGAATTGTAGCAGTACAAGCTTGTAAGCATGAGTGAAGAATAAGAGGATATCTTACCCCCAACAGATCCAGCATTGTGCCAGCAGTGTCTCACCGCCTCTGTGTTCTTTGTACAGATGATTTAACTGTGACTCTGAGCTCGCCTTGCTGAGGTCTTCACTGTGACTCTGAGCTCGCCTTGCTGAGGTCTTCACTGTGTCTCTGAGCTCGCCTTGCTGAGGTCTTCACTGTGACTCTGGAATGCCCTTTCTGAGGGCTTGACTACCACAGACAGACCTTTGAGTCAGTGTCCGATGTTGAGCAGGAACCAGACTGGCTGGTTTGGTAACATTTCCTGAGACAACTCCAGTATCACATACCAGCTCAGAAACAAAAACAAATCACTTGTGTGTTTGGGTGCGCCAAAGAAATTTCTTAGTAGCAGGTGACACAAGTGTTTAGACCCAGCTGTTCTCTAGGTTGAAGAAATGGAGACATACTGTGAAGCCGGATACATTTTCCTGCAGTCCAAACACATGCAGTTAGGTGAATAGTCCATAAAAGGATGAATGGATTAATTTATTATCAGTATTATCATTTTAACTTCAGAAGCACAGGTGTATAGCTCAGGAGCAGAAAGTACAAATCCAGACCAAGATTTTCTTTCAACCATCTACTTGAGTAATGTGACTCTTTATGCTCTTCTGGTTGGTTGAAACAAAGTTTTGGTCTGGGTTTGTACTTACTGGACTTGAACTTTCCACCTCTGTCATCAGGACATTTTACTTAAAAAAAAAAACTACCAACAACAGACACTCTGTGTCTCAGAATAATAGAAGAATTTTCACCTTTTTCTTTGTAAATAGATCTGGTTCTTACTGTGGCTGCATACCTTTCTACATATTACAATACACACAATATTCTTAAAGCATTTTTCCCCCACTGGTGATTAAGAAATGCAATCCTTGGTGACAATGAGCTTCTACCCTTAAAAAAACGTCTATTGTAAAAGAACGGTGTGCACCATTTACGATTCCTGTACGACGCATAGGAATAGGACAAACCCCAGCTAAGACACGCAGAGGGAAGACGCACGTCGAAAGGTTGCCAGTTGATTTCTGAGGAAGGGAAAACAGGCTGGGGAGCCTGACGCGGCTTTGACTGCATCGCACTCGTGACCTGGGCAGATTGTTCTCCACGCCTCAGATAAGGGGCTGTCAAATACGGCTGGGAAGAAGGAAACTTCTGATCAGAGAATAGCGAGCCAGCATGACGGCGATAGTGGAGTGGCTTGGAGGTCTTGCGTCTCGCACGAGGAAATGCTACTGTGGCCAGTTCACAGGAGAAGAAGCAGGATTTTCTGAGCCCCTCACCACTTTATCTCACCTGCAAATTCCCCCCACGATCCATAGATATGCAGTCCGACTAAGTGGCGTCTCTATTTGCCCATAGCATATGTGCCCCATAATGGACTGGTATCCTATCCAAGGTGTCCGCCAGCCTTGTGTCATGTTCTGCCTCTGATAGGCTCCAGACCCTGACCTGCATAGAGAATGGATGGATGGATGGATGGTATACTGTTACATATATTGTCAAATTGTGCTTAGTATTTGTATATTTCCCACCGTGTCATTGTTGTTCATTGTTCTTTGTTTTCCTTCATTGTCATTATTGTCATTTTCCTGTCATTATGAGTCGGGGTTTATTCCGGGTAAACAGGGGAGCATACGGGAGGCGGACAGCAACACTACACCAAACGCCAAGGAAACATCGAC
>JAODKC010000137.1:9358754-9377696 GCA_026777985.1 Mormyrops attenuatus
GAGCAGGAAACGAACAACAGCTGGTAAACGGGAGGATTCCACACGGGGTTAATGAGGAGGTGTGGTCCACAGGAGGGCGATCGGGGCTGGGTATGACAGAAACATTTTGAACAATGGACTGTGTTTGGGTGAACAGATTTCACCAGTAACCTATCTACATTCATTAAGATAGAAGTGGTTTGTTTCTTTGTTTGATTGTCAGGACAACGAGATTGTGTTGATATCTCCTCTTGGGCAACAACTTGTAACACAATGCCTGTTTGAATGGAAAATACTAAAACACTAATCTACGACTCACAGTAAAACAGATAGCTCCAAATAATGTATAGACAATATAGAGAACATTGTATGTGTTAGTTACGATATACAAAATGGCATTATTCACAAAAGTAATTAAATATAGAAATATACAGTTTTAAGATGGAAGTGTGCATGTACAGCTCTGGAAAAAATTAAGAGAGCACAACAATTTTCTGTTTCACTCATCTCTCAATTAATGGGTGTGCGCCTGTGAATAAAATATATATTTTCTGCAAACTGCAGCCTGGTTCTCTTCCCTGTGTCTCATTGATGAAGGGCTTCTTCCTTGTTTTATGGGACTTCAGTCCTGCTTCTAGGAGCCTGATACGAACTGACCTAGCAGTGCACTTCACACCTGCACTTAAGGTTTCCCATTCCTTTTGAAGGTCACTTGATGTCATCCTGCGATTTATGAGAAACTGGCAGATAAGTTGACGGTCATCCCTGGCATTAGAAAGTCGCTTCCACCCTTTACCTGGCTGGTTTTTGGTTATTGCCGGTGTCTCCTGCTTCACCTTGTTCTTGTGTACTGCTGTCTTAGAAACTTTGAGCCCGGAAGCAGCCTGTCTCACAGTGTAGCCTTCTGCCAGCGGAACCAGGATTAAACCAGGATTTTAAAATGCTGATTTTTTGAAAAATATATGGAGAGGGTTCTCAGTTTTTTCCAGAGTTGTATACAGTGCCTGCATATGTGTCAATGACAAGGTAGTGTGTGGTAAAAATAACAGTTCTGAGGGGGTCCAGCTATGCATGTACCGGTCCTCGGGGGACTTGGGGTGTGTGTCAATAAGCGTACTTAACTGTTCTTGTGTACCCATTTGATATTATCATTTATTACTGGAATACAGTTCCAAAACTCAGAAGCAGAAGTACGGTAAAAATCCCCAGATGTTGTTCTTGCCCAGCACCAAATATGAAAGATGCATCAGTTGCATCTGTAGCAATGAGAACTATCCCATGATTCATTGCATCCCAAGTTCTTGGGAGGCAAGTTAGCAAGTCTGCTCTTGCTAAGAACACTTGTGTGATCTTCGTGTTCTGGGTATTAAGAAACACCATTGGTTTGCTGCTTGGTTTGGGAAGGGATGGTGAGTGTCTGTTAGTCCAGGATCTGATCTCCTGGAACTGCTTTGCGGATGCAGTGGGTCAAACGGATGATGGCCTGGGTGGGCTGTGTCTCTGATGATGCTACCAGCCTTCTTCTTCAGTCGACTAGCATAAATAGGTTTGGGAGGTCAGCTTTGACGCTTTGCTGGGCAGCCTTCACCACACAATGCAGCTCCTTACTCTCTGCACCTGTGCCGCAGGCCTACTGCACCATCAAGCCATAGCAGAGGATACTTCCGATCAAGAAAAGAAGTTGAGCAGAAGTTGTGGTGGTATATGGGCCTCAGTTTCCTAAAGAGTACAGCCTTTCGTGGGCTCTTCCCACCAGATAACTTGTGCTAGGACATTATGTGAGATCCTTTAAGGAGATTTCCATTGTCTTTGCAGGTATTAGGACCAGATTGTTATTACGGCACCATTTAGCCTGGTATGCTATCTCCGTCTTGGAGGCTGCCTTATCGTCGTCGCATTTCGACAACTGTTGTGTCATCAGCATATTTCACAGTGATATTTCATGGGTGCATGGGGGTAGAGTCGCGGTTGAGAAGGCTGAAGAGCACTGGGCTCAGCACACAGCGCTGTGGGGAACCTGTGTTCAGGATGAGGTGTGCATTCCAATCCTGACACTCTGTGGCGCATTTGTGAGAAAATCCGCTGAGGAACAGAGAGTAGCATCCGGGCCCAAGCATGTTAGTGTCCAATTTGTGGGGAATGATGGTGGTAAATGCAGAACTGAAGTCTACAAATATCCTCAGGTATGTCATCATTCCAAGTTGGATTAAGCTGTATGAAGTGCAATCAGCACCATCTGTGGGTAGGTTTACTCAATAGACAAGCTGGTGTTTGTCCAGATCTAAAGGGATGATGGATCTGATGTGTGAGAGCACCAGACTCTGGAGGAAAATAAAAGTTCGTCCAATATTTGCCTAAAAACATCTTGACTAAACCCAAACCTTTTGACTGATAAGTGACTGGTAAGATATGGGTCCCGTGATATCTGACGTAAAGTCAAAGTCAAGTCAAGTCAAAAGGGGCTTTAATGTCACACCAACTATATTCAGTACATGGTGTCCAGCAATGTGACATTTCCCCAACCACGGTGCTACATATTGAGTAAACCCTTCTACATAGCGACATTCAGAAGTGGCAATTTCAGGTCCGGAAAGTAAAAATCCAGACCAGGATTTTGTTTCAACTGACCACTTGAGTACTATTTGACTGTGACTCTTTACGCTCAGCTGGTTGGTTGAAACAAAATCCTGGTCTGGATTTTTACTTTCCGGACCTGAAATTGCCACCTCTGGCGACTTTTCCCATTGTGGGGTCGGCATGAGAAATTAACTAGGAATTTTCTGGGAGTTTTTGGAAGTTTTGACAAAGCCACAGACGACACATGAAGGCCAGCAGAGGACACAAAACGTTTAGTAATTTGTGAATGCGGAAAATATACGTACAGTGCTGGTTTGCAGAACACCAATGGTCTTTTCGGCAGCCGTTCAACTGGAATCTCATAGTGATCTCATAGTGATCTCATAGTGATCTCCCAGTGATCTTTGTATCTCACTTGTCTCGTATCTTTTCACTTCGCTTCACTCCGATTTGCTCATCAAGGACACCAAGAGAACCAAAAAATGTTTTCAGATGGCAGGGGGCATGTGCCCCTAACCCCAAGATGCGGAAGGGTAGGGGGGGTGCATCAACACCATGGACATTGATGGACAATGATAGAGCACCACAGTCGTACATAAGAGTGATTTAAAAAATTATAAAGGTCAATACAGGAAACAGTGAATAATGGTGCAATTATGGTTAGCGCGTAGTTCAGATCTGTGCCATGGGGGCCAGCAAAGAGTCCTTTGAATCCCATGTTGTGGTGGGACCTGAAGTGGGCGGTTCGTAGTCGGAAACCTTCCCATGTGGCTGAATTAAAATGACTCTATAAAGGAGGCTGGGTCACAATCTCTCCACAGCATGCCAAAGACCGATCTCCTGTTACCAGAAGCATTTCATTGCCATTGTTGTTGCTAAAGGTGTTACAACCAAGCATTAAGTTTGTAGGTTTTGTAGAACTTTGTTCCCTTAAATAAATTAAATGATCATTTAAAACTTGTGTATTGTGTGGCTTCATCAGGCCATATCTGAACAGCTTTTTATATCTGGTCATGCAGATCCATGGCTTGTACGATGGAGTCAGGGTCAGGGAGATGTGATCTGAGACGCGCTGGTCTGCACATGGTTTCGCCTTGGCTACCGTTACCATCCCAGCCTCCAGAAATATCCAGAACATTCCCTGGAGCGGGATTTGCTGTCCTCTTTTATAAGGCAATAATACCAAGTGAGATGATCCATAGCGTGCTTTTAGGAGAATACAGCCTTTAAAAATATAAACATTGTTGATGATTCAGGCTTCAGCTTTAGGGCTCTTAGACCATGGAAGAGTCTGTCAGCAATGCAAGACACGCAGCCTTGATCTCATCATTTAGACCGAAGATCTTTCTTTTTAACTGGCCCTAAATAACATTGCGGGTTCCCTACACGGCGCACTTATTCATGCCTGCCGCATCTTGCCATCGGTTCCCGTTATACTATAATCACCAATCTCTTCTCTTCTCACTGTTCTTTCAGGTTCATCAGCAATGCCTGAGGTGCAATGCAGGGCAATCGGAGTTCCAAGGGAAACACAACATGCCCCTTATCTCAGTCATCTATAACATGCTATTTCTGTGGAAAAGAATATATGTATAGCATGCTACGACAAGCACAAGCTTTTTGTCTTTGTCCCTCTCCTCCATCATCTATAGTTTCATTTCCATACAACTTTCTTTTTTGTTTGGCATTAACCAATGTTACGGTTGTCCATCCTGTTTGCCGTTCGTGTTTTCATTAATGTTTATGTGTTATTATTATAGAAAGCTAAATAAATTTAACTGAATATGAAGAAGATCCATCTATCTTCCAACTGTATATCCAAGGGTCACAGGGGACAAGGCTGGGGTCCATCCTGCATGGCATGATATGAGGAAGACTATGTTTTGAGCTCAACTATCACACAGGTTTAGGTTTGTCTTATACAGTTCTCATTGTTTTCTGTTTGCAGTCAGGCACCTTCCTCATTATTGGTCATCACACTAGCAGCAGTGGGATTGACAGAATTAAATGGTGTTTTTTTTTAGCGGTGTGATTTTTATCTGCATATGTAATTGGTAATTCAATTACAAATCAAATTAGCTAAATATAATGGTGAGATGCTTGTTTTGAATATCATCTTCACGTTAGTTCAGGGTGGGGCCTCCCACTGTGATCCGGCAACTCCCCCCCCCCCCCCGCCCAACTTCATTATAACTCATTTTCACTAAATCTTGCTGCATCACACGCCAACTTGGAAATGGCTTCTAAATACAGTCATTTAGGGAAGTAAATTGATTTACTGTAGCATACTGAGGAATATGAGAAGAAATTATATGCCAAACAGTGGATGGATATAGCATACAGCCAACCCCGAGGGCCAGTAACAGAATGGATTTTAGGGTCTCATTCCGGTTGTGAGCTGGGGAGAGACACTTTAGCCGACAGGAGTACCGTGCCAGGAGCCAAACAGAATTCACCATCCTGTCATAAAATATAATGCAGAGAACATACCGGAAGAGCCAGAGGGGGCGGCTGGGGACTGCAAGAAGAAACAAGAAGCTGAGGTACCTGAAACTCAGGGTGGATATTCAGGATCCAGAGTAGGACACATCAACATCGTTTATGGCTGAAGTAGTCGGAGATGATGTGAGTTATGGGTGGTAGGTAGCGTGACAGTTAAGGGCAGAGACTCTCCCCGAGTACGCTGGCTGAAAACCAGGAGGATCCTGATGCTCAAAGATCATCTGTAGACACGGATGGAACTGTGCCTTGGACGAAAATGTCAGCTAGGCAAGATGATTGGACAATAATGAAATTATGAACAGGATCAGACCTGGAAATGTGTGTTTGTAGCCTGTGTGTAGCTCTGAGTGATGCGACAGACAAGGCCATCACAGGGCACCATGAAAAGTGAGGTTCAGAAGAAGGTCCCGGTGATAGTTAAGATGGAACCTCACTTCTGCAAAATTCAAGATGCCTTATAAATGTATACAGTGTGAGGAAATTAAACCTAAAACGTATTAATCCAGCTCTGTAGCCACTGAACATCCTGATCAGACCAGTCACATATCTAAAAGGAGTTACATTATATGCTGCCTGGAAAGAAAGTGAACCTATAGTTTACGTGAAGAAGGCTGTAGGTCTCTGACGCCACCATGTACTGCACATAATGAACAGCAAGCGAATTTAATATCTGTGTGGTAGTGTGCAAGTTAAAATTTAGGATGGACAAGGAATCAAAATTAGTTTAAAATCAGAGAATATTTTTTGTTGAATTCTCATGAAGAGGAAGTGCCCCAGACGGGCACCAGAGGAACCTCCCCCTCTCACAAAGTCATTATCCTTTATACATATTAGGAGTATGTTGTGAGTTACAGTTGTTGCATAACATCACTCATTTTCTCAATTCTCTTTATCTCTAAAGTCTTTTGCTTCCAGTGCTGATATGACGTTTATGTAATTGTTATAAAAATTTAATTGCAAAAAAATATTCTAAATGTCTAATAATAAACCACGGTAGTGACCGTAGACAAATCCAGTCTGCTACAAAAATTATACCCGCAGTTGTTAAGTGAGGAAATGGCGCCACCTGCTGCACCTACCGGCTATTGCGGGCTGCATCATTCCGCTCATCCGTTGTCCGGGAGATGTATAACTCTTAATAAATCTTGTTGTCCTAGAGGTCTTTTTTTGCTTAAAAAAAACAAAAACTCATTAATTACAATAGGTTTTAGACCGACAGTCTACACTGCCAATACCAAGTGACTTCACTGGCATCCTAGACATAATTATCATAGTGTGCATTTACCACCACAGCGCTAACGAAGGCTATTTCTGTAATTTGATCTCTAGTTAACTGGCCTCCTTCCAAATATAACATTTAATGCAAAGCGTACATAAAAAAGACGGAAACTCACAGTTCTTGGAAAGCAGCCGGTTTGCATTTGCTTATACTAGGAGGAGAAAAAAATTGAGGAAGTTGAACACCTGTCGAACTACTGACCAACCCAAGGCATTGGAGACGGACCGGGGGGGGGCTGTGTTCGCAGCAAGACAAACGGCATTTACTAGAGATTCACGGCTAGACAAACGTGCTCTGAGTCAGGAGCATTATAAAAAATATGTCGCTTTGGACAAAAGCGTCAGCTAAATAAAGTAAATTATAATGTTTTACAGTTAGACCAACCCACAAAGTAGCACCGTAATACATTTAGCGCACTAACAGTGGACGGGTGGTGTTACCATAAAGAATAACACATTAGTCAGTATAGGGCTAGTGCTGCAAGAAAGAGGGCAGGTGAATAGACAGTACAGGACTTATCGATAAGCTAGAGACCAACCCAGTATCCCAGCACAGGGATAACCCGTGTGATTCCCTATAACTCCCTAACTGTGACTTTACCGTCTTACATTTCATTTCTCGAGAATCACACCGCCAGTGTTATTGTAAAGGACTGAGCCGACGACTGTCACCCTGTCACCCTGATCCTGTGTTATATCATATACGAACAGTGTATATAATACGTAGCTCACACGTTTAGGTTAAATTCTAAGCTTTTAAAAAGAATTTTGGGTCGCATATTCTGTAGTACGACAACATTCCCGCCATGCACCAAGGATATGTCGCTGAGAATCTAAACTACAGGGGTGGATTTTGCTCATTGTAAATAATCCACAAATCAATGTATCTGCTTTTATATCACGTGTATCGAACTCATATGGCAAAGTGATAAAAGACATTTATACAAAAGGTTGTTTGCATGCTCTCCACGCCCCCGTGTGGTAGTAATGCAAACTTACAGGCATGCAACATTTTTAAAACCTGGGTTTATAACAACACCAAGCTTAATGCCGATCTCAGGACAGGTAGAGCTGCATATTTTCGCCAAGGATCTGCTGCTACAGCTCGCCTGTGAAGTCTGATGGCTGTCAAACCACCACACCTGGTATTATTCAGCCATTCAGACCTAATAAGACAAGATGTCCTAACAAGCGCTGTCAGTCAGTCACATGGCTAATTATACGCAGCCCGAACTCAACAACACCTGCACTCACAGGTAGAGATGCAAACCACTCCCCCCATTATTCAACTGCTCAACAGGCATTTTCCAAATTAAAGCCAAATGCCCCCTAACAAAAGCACTATTTCAATCATTCATCACCATAACTGCTGAATCCCAACCGGGGTCGTGGGGGGACCAGAGCCTCTCCCAAGAACAACGGGCACAGGCAAGAACCAACCCTGGGCAGTCACCAACACACTGCAGGGCACACACTGGGCCAATTTAGACTTACCAAACAACCTACTCTGCATGGTCTTGGACTGTGGGAGGAAACTGGAGCCACTGGTGAAAACCCACACTAACATGGGGAGAGCATGTGAACTCCACACGGAAAGGCCCTACACCCAACCCAGGGGCCCAACCCAGGACCTTCTTGCTGTGAGGCAGCAGTGTGCACCACTGCACCACAACACTGCCCTATTTCAATTATGTTTCAGTAAATTAATTATTTAATAATCTAACTATCGATCTTATACTGAGTCAAGTCAATGGGAGCCTATCCTAGTCATTTAAGACATAAAACTGCTAAAAACTGTTTTACGGAAAGCAAAACGAGATAAAAAGATTCTGGCCCACATGCCACAGCTGCAACGGTCCCAGGTAACTCGCGGCGTGACACAGACATGCCCAGACAATGAACCGCACTGAAACTCGCCACTGCTCCATCTGGCACCAGCCCAGCTGCCTCCGTCTTTAACACCATTCACACACACGCGGGGATTACCGGACATCAGAAAGCCAAGCGATGACGGCGCCATCGGCAAAGGGGACAATGTGAAATCCTTTTATTTCACTACAGTGCCCATCCCTGTACGCGATTGTTCTACTTTACGATCATCAGCAGCTCACTCAGAACCTTCCGGCGACAGCCATATCCCAGAATCCCCGGCTGCACTGCCCAGGAGACCCTGTGCCCCAGCGGCAGTTGCTCAGTACGCGGTGGTGTCAGGGCCTGCCATCTCCCCACGACGGGCACCAGCATGACAAAAGAACGGGCGTCTCGTCCCGTATCACGTTGCAGGAAAGCAGTCAGGCTGGTTCTGCAGCCCCCTGGCAAAAAGCAGGGGGGGGGGGGGGGGAGGAGTGAATGTGGAGAGGCAGAGCAAGTGTGGGAGACGGAGGTCTTGATCGCGCAGCCTGGGGGCGTGGATCGGAGCGCTACAGAGCAGGAGTCACGGGCCGTTTGGCGGTAAGAGTCAAGTGCCACATCACTATCACAACGCTTAAGATCACACACAACCACTGAGCCTTGGATCAGTAAATTCGAAACTGGCAACCTTTTACTTATTTATTTGGGGGAGGTGGGGGTGAGTTGGAGGTTATTTAGCTAAAAACCAGTTTCCCTCCAGTGAATCTCAGCCCACCTGAACAAACATTTAATTATGAAGGGGGTCACATTCAGCTAAGTACACACACTGGATTACCTCACGAAGGTCACCTGTAGGGCAGCATAATACTTATACACAACCAGGATCCCCTCATTTACTTAATTGGGGTGTGTTTATTTCCAGCAGATTTCAGCCATCTAAAGGGCTTGATGAAGTCTGCACTGGGTATGCAGGGAGGAGAAAGTTTAAGAGTGAAGGTTTTTGAGCACGGAGCTGAATGCATTGTGTGTGTGTGTGTGTGTGTGTGTGTGTGTGTGTGTGTGTGTGTGTGCGCGTGCGTGTGCGTGCGTACAAGCATGTCAGGGCAGAGAACTACAGTCCACATGGTCTTCCTAGCTGAAAGCTGTCCACAGCCGTTCCTGGGAGATCAGCCACAATAAATTCAGGACAGGGGTCACATGGGGGTTCATCTTGCACGTTAGTCACCTATTAGTTTTACCGTCTCGCCCACTGGCTTGCCATGGGGTTAAGCCAGGCAGTGACTGACACCACACAATATCCACCACACCACACACACCCCCCCCCCCCCCAATTTTCCCATTTCAACTCCTCATTCAGGCCACCCAGAAACACACAAAGGACGACTTAACATCAACAATCTGAGGTGAAAGAGTGTTCCAGAGACGGAGACCTGGCCAGATGACAAGACAACTCAGTAGCCAAATTAGTCGGTTTATTTTAAAGAAAAAAAAAAATTAAGAAAAATGTTACTTTAAAAAGCAACCAATATTCCCAGAGAAAGAAGTTTTCATCTTCCTTCTTCCACAGAAATACCAAAGCAGCCGTGTAAGGATAAAAACACTAGGTAGTATGTATGCACACACACACACACACACACACACACACACACACACACACACACACACACAGTCTACATGCCTGTTCATTATGGCAGGACAGCAGGCATCACAGAGTCTGCAATAACATGGCCCAGTCAGCACATATGGACTCCCCTGGAAACATCTAACAGAACAGGTGCCACCTGCCCACGACACAGACTGCTCCATCGTCCTCATTATAAGCCCTTGACGTCCCATCATGCTTAGCGCAATCTGCCGTGCCGATGCACTCCCAGGAAGATGCAATCATCTAAGGGGGGGTGGAATTTGTCCTGGGGAGTCTGTTTTGTAAGGTTCAGTGAGAGAAGGCGGGGGAGAAGACAAGGGCGGGCGGGTCCTTTCCTCAAAGCGGGCAGCGCGACACGGCGGGCCGCAAAAGTCACAGACGTAAGGGACAATCAGGGCCAACAGGGACCACGGGGGAGGGGCGGGAGGGGCAGCCTCACGTCCGGTGGAAGCGCAGCAGGGGGGCTCCTGATGAGTCAGTCTCCATTTCCTGATGGTGAGGGGAGGCCAGCAGGGAGGTGGGGGAGGCAGCTGTGGGGAGAAAAGAAACCATTGGTACAGCAACCAGAGGCAGCTTGAGACATCAGATTCACACTGCAGTGGTCTCTACGTCCCTCAGGAGACGGAGCCCTCCCTCACCTCCAAACAGGCTCCACTCCAACAAGACGCACAGACCCAACACTATCTCCGGAGCTTGGCACTCCGCCAGCACGTTCGTTACGCGTCCGTGGGCATCCAAGAGAAACATGAGCCTCCCGCCAGATCGCCGAAATCCCCGCGCTGTCACCTCGGGCAGAAAGCGTCGCGTTCCCAGGCATACGACACCGAGTGTTTCACGCAGAGTGTGCGGCCGAGTCATGTATCACGCAACGGCGGGAGTTGTGGTTTGGGGGGGCCATCATTAAGCCGCGGGGTGGGTACTTCCAGTCGCACCTCTGATCTCGGATATCAGAGACAACCGGAGAGACCGAGCCTGGAATGTGAAGGGGAAAGCAGAGAATACGCGACAATCTCCTCACAGGCCTGGGGGCCCTTGCCAAGACCCCCACCCACATCTGCCACAATGGGCCATTGTCAAGTCCCTGTCCGCCCCCCCCACAAACACACACACCCGCTGAGATTCTCCAGTCTATACAGCTGTAATATGACCAAAACCACACACGTTCTAAAACGGTTATGCTTAACAATACAACCGCACTTTAAACAGTTAAATAAGTCACCGGTGCAGCCTGTTTTACTCTATGCATGAAAGCTGGGAGAAGACGGGTGAGATCCTTCTCCGAAATCACACTCTGAAGTCTGTTAGTTTCATATGCACACGCTTAGAGCACCACACCGCCTGGAAGGAGCAGAAATGCACGGTCTAGGAGACTGAAAGGCTGCCGTGCGAAGCCAGAGCACCTCTGGAGAATATTCAACCCTGAAATCCACATCATCAGCGAGTTTGTGGAAATGGCACACACCATGTACTTATTTAGGGGGGGGGGGGGTATGAAATTTATTCATCTGCATGGATGTGGGCAGAGACAGCTTTATCTGTCCCCCCCCCCGACCCAAAGACGAGGACGAGAGCATTAAGGGGACATGCCACAAAACAACTGGGGGCCACAAAGATTCATTCTGGTGACTCCCATTCAACAGTCCAGCTCAAAACCTCGGCCATGGTGTCACCCGGACCCCACGGCCCGGTGCTCCTGCTGTGGTAGTCACCGGCTTGAACGCTGGAAACTGGAAGCAGATCCGCTCCACAGCCCCTCCCCAGAGCCTAGACCAAGAGGCTACAGGCTTTGGGTGTGAAATCAGGGTCTTCGGGTGTAGAATATCAGCATCTCTCGCTGGAGGCTTCCCGCGGCCATACCGCCGCACTTCAGGACACACTTCATCGTTTCACACTCAAAGACCTGTGCTGTAGCTTCCCCAGCCTAATGAGCAAACTCTGGGAAAACACAACAGCCCCCCCGGATGATGCTGCTCCTTTTTTTTTTTAATAAACGTCCAAAAAGATGACACTGCATTTAGAGACACCAAATTCCTCTGGTAAGACAAGTGCTGACAATTTTGATTTATTTTGATTTATTTTGCTGACGTTTGCTAACATGCCCCAGAAAATTCAACCTATCAGGCTGAAGTGTCCAAGCCTTTCTTTCCTCAAAAAGAACTGCATTTGTGCTAAATTTTGACTGCTTTAAAGTAAATGATTCCTCTTTTTCAGGAAATATGACACAAATGTCACAGAAATGTCATTACAGACACCCATTTATGTTTTACTGCAGTGCGAGTAGAATATTCTAGAACAAGGACGATGAAAGCATAGTATGAACACGACTACTGTCACAAGGCAGGCAAAATGTTTGGGCCCTGTTACTTTATCTCCTTCTGCTTAATCCCAGCCTTTGTGCTCGGAGAGGAGGGAAAAAATGGCCGCAAGGTTGATATGAGCTATGCTTTAATTATGACATCATGTGGCCCTAATCATGTGACAGATAGGTGACACGCAGGCTGGGAAAACTCACCCCGCCCACTGTACCTCAGCTTTCTGGCCAGCTCATCAGACTGTGTCTGTTCCGAGACCTTGACCTCCGGCTCCGCTAGACGTAAGAGAGAAAAGGACAGGAAGCTGACATCCTCCGCAACACAAAAGGAGGAATTTCTGCTGCGGGAGCTGAAAGCGTATCTTAGGAAACGGGCAAGATTCAGACATCTGACATCAGGCTGCGTTTCTGTAAATGACCAGATCCTACTTTGAATGGGCAGAAAATCAGTAACCTAGGAGGTGACTGCAGGACAATGTGAAGCGCGAGACGTCAAAGCATAAAGCAGAAAGAAAGCAGAATTATTTCTCAATAAATCCTACATAGGTTTTGTTTTTCTTTTTTCCTTTACCAAAATTCTACCTGCAATTCAGGTAGAGAAAACTACCTTTCATTTAGAAAGGTGACAGCTTACCTAAGCCTAGAAGTGGCAGCTAATGTAATGTTAAGGTCATAGACTTATAACTTGGAGGATTTTAGTTCAAGTCCTAGGTTGGACCTAGCCGTACTGCTTGTGAGAACAGTCCTTAACCTAGACCCACCATTGAAATATTCAGCTTAGTTGCTTCGATTAAAAAAGAAAAAAATTAAATAAATCAGCCAGGAGACTAAACCTACCTGATCATTTTACAACAACACTGAACCTATTTTTATACTAAAATATAACAATTCAAAACTAAATTATTGCTGTGCAATGCTTATATATAAACAAGCGAAAGAATGACTACAGATCATTAGGACCCAGATTAAATATAAACATTTTTCTAAGTAAAATTCCATCTTACTATCGTTGCTATTGAAGGTGTCTGTCATGGTATCATGGCCACTATCAGGGATGGTTTTGTCCCGCCTCCCATTGACCCGTGACCACGCCTCCTGAGGAGCGGGGTCTCTGTCCCTGAGGACCTTGTTCTTGCGGGTGCTGATGCGAATGACGCCCTGCACCAGCCGGCACTCAGCTTCCTGTTCCTGAAGGTTATAGTCCTGGGCGATGCTGTTGATGAGGTCGCTGATTTCGTTGGTCCGCCGGGAGAACGAGGAGTCTGAGGTGCACTGGGCCAGCTGCTCGATCTGGTGCATCTTATACAGCTCCAGAAGCTTCCGCTGAATCAGCGTGTCAATGTCCGTGCCGCTGTCACTTGGGTCGTCCAGGTACAGGTCCTCTCGGGAGTAGATGCTGGTGTTACTGACAGGCCGCGAGGTCTCACCCTTAGGGGTGGTGCCGGGGAGCCGGGCCCGGCGCGAGGCACTTGGGCCATCTGGGTAGCGCACCTTCTGGCCACCGATGCGCACGTCGTGGTATGAGAAGCTGTCAAAGGCGGGCAGCTTGACGGACTTGCAGGTGGGCTCCAGGGAGACCCCGCAGGTGGGGTTGTTGAGTGCCAGGCCATTGGAGGTGAAGTTGCTTGCATAAATCTCCGGGTCCCTCTTGCCAGAGGAGGAAGTGGCGGCACCGACTACTGGCTCGGGGTCAGTGGAGGACTCGTCCGTGGTTTGGCAGGGCTTTGGGGCGCCGTACAGGCCGCAGGTCAGCATACAGCACACAAACGCCAGGCAGCCACTCCAGCCACCCAGGGAGCCGCAGGGCCCGCACGGAGGGGCCGGCACGGCCGAGTCTGCGGAGCCCGGCACGAAGCCCAGCGTCTCCGCCCCACAGCCGTTGCCGATTGGGGGGCGGCCCTTACGCGGGTACCGGGGATTTGACGGCCTGGGGACCTCCACGCGGGGCTCACGCTGCGATTCCCGGGCGACTTTGCCATCCTTGTAATACAAGGGTGCCTGGCGGTAGCCCATGGGTTCGGGACGGCTTACGTAGCGTGCATGGGGGCGGGGGTTGGGGGGACCCCGCGTGCTGCGCCCAGGCATGGCTCAGCAGGTCCAGAACCTGAGGGACCAGAAAAAAGACAATAAATCAGGGCCGTTTGACTCTCTAGGCTATGGAGTCCCAACCCCCCCGTACCGATCTGTGGTCAGTATTCCACCCCCATGTTCGTGCGTTCAGAATGTTAATATGGCTGTAAGACTTTTTTTTTTTCCTTTCTTTCACATATACAGCCATGATGTAACACTATAAATTCACTCTTATGTACAACCTTTTGGCTTTTTCTGGTGTTCATACTTATTTTTGTTATTGCCTCGTTACTAAAATTTGCTCATTTATTTTGAGATCCTCCTTCCTTCTCGCTCACTCGTTTATGCTCACCTAGAGCCCCCCATGGCTTCAAACAGCACTGAACACTACAAACCATTGATAACATGCTGCATTACTTAGAACAGTGTTTCCCAACCTGGTTCTCGCCAACCCACAGCTGGTCCACATTTTTGCTCCCTGCCAGCTCCCGGTAGGGAGCAAAAATATACATTGCCTGTGGGTCCGTGAGGACCGGATTGGGAAACACTGATTTAGAGGATAAAAACACGTTCGTTTGTCACAACGTTCCTTTAAAATCATCACTGGCACCGTGGCATTATGACCGGATTGTTGTTTTTCCACCTTTGAAATGAACCCAAACATACCGGGAAGTCAAAGCTCTGCTTTACCAGGAACCCGAGCCAAAGAACCACCCAATCAGGCCCTTTAAAAGCTACGGTAGACCTCCAGTAACCAGTGCAAAACGAACACACACGCGCATCCTTTTGTCTACAGCACTTTATACAGCTGCTTTTACACAATGTTTAAATTAAAAGCCGAATGCTCATTGGTTAAAGGCAGCCATATACTCCAAACAAAATCAACAGAATCCGCATTGTTTTAGCAACGCGATGACGTCCGAGCAGCGATCACCATTTCCATACCCCATCTGTGGAAGGTCCCCGAGGTTTTCATCCCACCTACTGTCCACAGTAACGCCACGCGGTTGGTCAGCAGGGCTAATTATGCAGTTACTGACGTGCTTCGCGGTGCACCGTACGCATCTTTGAATATTGTAAATTAATGTGTGTATTCACACTTCCGTTAATAGTAAATATTGTAACCTTGTAATGTTTGCGTAATAAATGTGTTTTGTTAGCATGTAACCATGAGGGACATTTAAACCGTAGGCTTCCCTGTCTGCTGCTGCTAGTATTAAAACAATAGTGAGTTAGTAAAAAGAGCAACTTCCATATTAAAACAGAGGTCATCTACTTTAATAAGACTCACACACTCACCACAATACAAGCTCTCTGTATGTGCGTCTGCTGCATAGAAAGCATTCTGCTGCCTCTAAGGTTGCGGCGTGATGTAAAAACAAACAATGTGACGGCGTCATTTTAAGTATGTAACAGATTGTTCTCGCCGGCATTTTTGATTTCGTTTTGTCCGTACGTCGTTTGAAGTATCAGGCCACCTTAGCTCAGCCAGCCTCTTTTCTGGGCTTAATTCCCAGTGCCGCTTAGCAACAATGACAAGAACGGTAATAATCATATATTTCAACTCCGAAATGCACCTGCCAATAATACCCTCTGCGATATTTACTGTGTGCATTTCCTGCCAGTACAACAGCGACAAACTATTTGAACAAAAACAGCAGTGTTGACAGGTGATGAACCATCCCGCCAGGACAAACAGACCAGTTAACTGGGAGGAATCATGCCACCCTACAGCGTATTACATGTCACAATGCAGTAAGAAACGGAGAGAAAGGCTGGACGTTTACAGAAAAATGAGGAGGAGATGGAAAAGAGGAGTGACACCTTCAACTGAATCTTGGAAACTATTTTGCACAAGTCATCTAAACTGGAGCTTTCGTCAAAATGGGGTGGTTCCAGGTTCAAAAAGGAGGAAACTCAATCAATGCAGGCACTCTGTCAGTTAATCTGTGAGATGACTCAGAATTTTCTCCAAAATTCCCCGAGTACTATCCGACCAAACCCTTCGCCACAGGTGGGACGGCCCATCGTCAGCAGCGTCGGCTGAAATGACAGCGGTAATTCGTCACGCAACTGTACCTGATTACTTCCTCAAAAACTGCTACCATCTGACACAGAAGGCACCGACTTGCCACAGACATATGCGGGGGCGCACACGTGTGTACACAGCAGTATGCCACACTCCCCGCGACTGCATGTGCGCGCTGGGACTGGCTGATGCGCGGCCAAGGAAGTGAAGGAAACAGGACCCGGCAGTGAGTCAGCTAACAGGTTAATCCAAACCCGCTTTCCAGTTCCCAAACCAAACAAAACAGGTACAAGCCATGCCAGCTTACCCCAGGCTACTCACAAGTCAGCTTGCTGGGACCCAGAATCCAGAACGTAAACGGAAGCCATCCTACTGGCACACACATGCAGGATTATCCTACAGAAATCATCGCAGTGTCCCGACCCAGGACCCTGATACCGCTACATCTATTTAACAAGCCTGGACTCCAGTCACGAAGACATGGAGAACCTCAGAGAACCTCCACCTTTGGCTCTAAGGAACCTCTCCCTCCTATGACCCCCATAAGAGAACTACATCACCATTAAGTGAACAAAAGGCCGCAGATTGAAGGAGGGTCCTCTTTGGAAACTTTACAAAATTTCGCCAGTCCTGTAGGCCCAGATCCTACCTGCATCTTCTTTATTCTTTAATGTTCTTTCATCACCCTTCCACACTTAACGTATGAACAAGTATCCTGGACCAGAGTTGGAGATTTCAGGTCCAGAGAGTATAAATCCACACAAAGATTTTGTTTCAACCAACAAGTTGCGTACTCTGTGACTGACTCTTTATACTCAACTGCTTGGTCAAAACAAAATCTTGGTCTGGATTTGTACTCTCTGGACCTGAAATCTCCACCTCTGCTCTGGACTAACTTGTACTCTGAGGGCGGAGGAACAGATGCGGCTTCATCTCCCTCCACCACAATTAAATAAAAGTTTAACCACAAAGAGCAAAAATAGTCTTTCCAGAACTCCAGTTCCTTATAGGAGCACCTAAACGTTAAATACTTTTTTTTTCTTTCCACAGCCAGACAATCAGCACACAGACAGAAGATGCCTCTCGAAACCATTTATGTTGTTTTCTACTCAAAAGGCAAATTTTACACATCCCACGAAAATCAGGGCAAAATTCCCATCGCCTAACATGTTTAGGCCACGACTGAAAGGTAACATTAGCTAAAAGCGTAACACAAGCCAGGCTCTGAATGAGTCAGAGGCTGGGTCATTACTATAACGCAACTGTCCAGCATGCAGTAAGATCAAAAGCAGCATGAAGATAAGCATCGAACAAACACACATCAAGTCACAGTTTTTAACCCCCCGCCCACCCCCCCCCCCCCAGGAATTCCTTCAAGGCTGGGGGCCGCTTACAGAGTATTTTAGAGGCTTCGGTAATGACTCATCAAACCTGAAAGACGACTGAGGAAACAGGGAACCTACATCATCTACAAAACACTGCAGATAGAACTTTTTGCATAATCATTACTGCCATGATCTTCAAGCAAATTTTTGCATTTTACAAAAATATATACACATACATTTGTAAATGCAGCACTAGATTTACATACTATGCTACAAGATACATTTAAAGGTACAAGGACAGTAAATGGATAAAAGCGATTTCAGAAAGAGAGGTAGCAGCGGGAGAGGTAGCAGCGGGATATTGAAAGAAATTCACACTGTGATATTTGAAACAAAAAATGGAATCAGAATTTACCAAAATAAAACTATGGCCAAATATAACTAACTTATCTACCAATAGATTAAAGCAGTACCGACACATCTCTTGTTTTTGCTCAACGCCATCGCCACGGAATCCAAAATATTTCCCTACAGCAGAAAACTATTGTTGTTCAGTGACCAGATCTTGTTCACTTCTCTCCTTCTAACTAATTTCTGTGAAATTTCTCACAAATGCATATCTGACTGATTCAAACAGCATGAAAATGATTGGGACTGGCTCAGAATTGTATGCAGTGCCCACACAAAAACATTAGCTTTAACTTTAATATGCATGTTAAAAAATGTAGTATTATCTTGATAAAGAACAATCATTAAAACTGCAAAGCTTGTCATGTTTTATTTCCTATAACGGAGTAAAAATGTTTCAGAGTAACTTCTCACCTTAACCCTCCTGACTATCGCAGACCGTGGAATTAACAATCGCATGTGCATAACAAGCAGAGAGAAGCCAGCCTGTCACTCTGTTATTATTGAGGTCAAAGGTGAACCGACCGGCGTCAGAACACAGCACTGAAATACTTTGTTACATAAAGCAATTAAAATTTAATAAAGATCAACGTATTTGCCACCCTGCCATTGTGATTTAATTGGTTGCATATAATCCGTCCTGTTCTGTAAAATCATGATGACAATCTGCAGGCAGAGAGCTGGATGCTGACTGGCTTAAACGTATTCAAATCCGTTCTTCATCATCTGAGTGACACCAGTGATAATGATTTGCTTAACGGTGTCAAACCTCTATGAGATGTTCCAAGCAAAGGCGGGAAAAATAGTATTACCCATCCAGCCTGTCCCAGGCAATCACAGGGCACACGGCTGGGGTACACCCTGCATGGAACATCAGTCTATGACAGGGTACACGGCTGGGGTACACCCTGCATGGAACATCAGTCTATGACAGGGTACACGGCTGGGGTACACCCTGCATGGAACA
>JAODKC010000137.1:9379575-9390431 GCA_026777985.1 Mormyrops attenuatus
GCTAAGGGTACCATTGGCAGACCCTTGAGGGTACAGCCCCAGTGACAAGCAAAGGTACAAATTTGTACCCTTTTTTTTCCTGAGAGTGCACCCAGTCCTTCTGATCACAGCTAATCCACACTGCATGCATAACTGACCCCAAATTACAAAGCACCCCCACCCCAAGAAACACGGTAGGAGCCACCCGAGGTTTAAAAAGGTCCTCGATCTCAGATCTCTCATTTTTTCCACTTCAAGCCCCCATCTTGCTAATTTTGGTAGGTTTGTTTTTCATAGTACGGCAGAGTGCTGGAGACCAGAGGCCTTCGGAAAACACACATTCCCAGATGCTGCCCTTTAAAACATTATTATTATTTTCTTTTGACGGTAAAGTTGGTTTTATTTTTTTTGTCATATGTAATTAGCAGTCATTCAATGAGGCTTGTTTTGCTTTTGTTTTCCGATATTTGTAAAAATAAAGCATCGACTTATTCGAGGGAGTAGTTGGAGACAAGCAAAATAGATAACCGCATTACCCGTGTTGCATAACAAATAGTGTATTAAATTAGTATAACTTCTGGAATCGAATTGCGTAGAATAGAAGGTCATTTTTTTTTTTTAGTTTTAATTAACTAACTAATTACTCACCCGACGCTGAGGTTTTGTTTCTCGCACTGCGGACACATTGTTCGGTGAGTCATAGCCGCAGTCTGGCCGCGATTTGCAAACAGGCCAATTCCTGCGCAACGGCAGAGCCGCACGGTTCACGCCTGACATTCCTACATGGATGCATAACGCACGGCGAAATCTAAACAAGCGAAATAAAGGCCGTACACTTTCCTTTGGGTAGTAATGTCCTATGAAACAATCAAAACAGAAATCGGCATTGGACACGTGTAGAAACCGGTACGCCCCTCCCGGCCTAACCTATTAGCGGCTGTGCAGTAAGCGAATCTGACCCATGTTTAAACATACAAGACGTGATGGCCAAGGACGAACTACTCAAAAAAATAAGTCAACACACAGACCCCCATCTCGTTGGACATGTAAGATCCTAAAAGTGTCGTAATACTCACCCCTTAATGACAGAGTAATATTGTCAATAATAGGCCTTAATATAATAATAATAATAATAATAATAATAACCATGTGCGGTGTTTTTCCATGTGTGGTTATTATCCTAAAAATTAAAAGGTGTAAGTGCGGGTGTCAGAGACAAAAACATTTCAGTGTTTAGTCACAAAGCATCCTCGGGCTATAAGCGTTTAAGGCGTTTAATTAAGAACATTACAGCCCGTAGAGAGCAGGGAATAACCGGAGAACTTCTGCCGAAAAGGATACGTGATGCCTTGCACACGGGCAGGGCCGGAGATCTGTTACAATCAGTATAGATTCTTTAATTGTGCATCTTTGGGACTCTTTTGCGGAGAAAAAAAAAATCGGTTGTGTGTTTAGGATAAACTCTGGCTTTTCATCCAATAGGGCATCCAACTTTGCATATTACAGGACCGCAGTTTAAGCAGTGGTGTTTCAATCAAATAACAGGCAAGGACGTGCACCCCCGATGACGGCGACCTCTTTACACCTAAAAACCACAAGTCGATGCTTTCAGCATAAATGCAAATTCAGTCTGAAGATCAACGCGTCTGCGTGCCTTAATTCGCGCATAACAGTCTAAGCCGCAGTCAGGAATTTCACTTTGCAAAGTCGAGCTCGGACGGAGTATTTCATCATGGTTCATCGTGGATCCGAGTGGTTTAACAGGTTGGGCGATAAAAGGGCCTTTGGAGAGCGATCAGCGTATCATATAAAAGCAGCTGTGAGCGGAGAAAACGCTTCATTAACAGGATTTCTGAGCCCCGACAAACGTGCGGCTCGGGACGTCCCAGCAACACACGCACAATTCATCATCTACACGCATTTCATCATTTTTACGGGTATCACTGTCTTCTCACGCCTTAAGGAAATCTTCGCCCATTCATTTGTAGGCCACTAATGGCTGTTTCTAACGCAAAAGTCGACCAGAGCGCCTTCCCATATTTTTTTCCCCTTTCCACTTACCGCATACGAGGCGAACAGTGTCAGTCCCCGGATACCTTCCGTTCCCTCTTTCTTTCTTCCGGAAGTTAAAGTTTTATTAATCTTTCCTAGACTTCTTTGCTGACTCGCGGCTTCCCTAACTTTTTCCTTCTCCGGCCGGTCTCCGCACTTTTAAGCGCAGTGTTACCGTAGGTGGGGGGTCCGCCGGGGCGTCCGGCTCTCGGTCCGCTCAATTGATCGCTCGCTCGCTCGGTTTTTGTACTCCACCGCGTTTTTGTACTCCACCTTCTTGGGTATGTTACCTGCGGCAACAGGTAAATCCCGCACCCACTCATAGGCGAGGCGTGACGTCACATTGCCTCTTTCTAAAAAAAAAAAAAAACAAAAAGCCAATGCAAGAAATAGCATATGACGATCTACAGGCTGGTGCATGAAAATATAAAGTGCGTTAAAAAAAAAACACTTTTCGTTTATTTCGCACAATTTTCCCTCATTCAGTCCTTTTAAAAAACACACGTTTGCATTATTTTCCTCTTCGAAAAACGGATTCCCTTGCGTTCATATGAAAACCTCCGGCACCACAACTGCTAAATACCCAACAGCGTCGATGAGGGGATGCCTGGTATATTTATTGGACCAGAGTGCAGCCAATCCCAAAACATGAATTGCTTTCCTGTGAAAACAGGATATTTAAACATTAGAAAAGAT
Organism: Mormyrops attenuatus; assembly: GCA_026777985.1. Taxonomy (NCBI): domain Eukaryota; kingdom Metazoa; phylum Chordata; class Actinopteri; order Osteoglossiformes; family Mormyridae; genus Mormyrops; species Mormyrops attenuatus. Next base: position 9,382,303 of record JAODKC010000137.1, read on the forward strand.
ACAAAGTATAATAGCAGTTTGTCATAAGAATATTAGTTATGACTTTTGTGATTGTGATAGTATTACTGTATCAGTTCTTTACGGTAATTTGCATATAGTAACTGTGGTGTGTATTCTTTGATGGTAGACACGGTTCAGGCAGGCAGCACCATTCTCCTGCACAAGACGTAAAGTCACATTATGGAAAAGAATGCAGTTTCCAGGAACTGACAGAGCAAGCTTTTCAACATCAACAAGTGTAGCATGAAGCAGGTGTATCATGTACCTGCTAAGAGGAAGGTGAACAAACTGCACCACCAATATGTCCAAGTGCTTACTTGTTCGCCTTTTTTTTTATTTATACACTGTGCACTGTAATTACCATAAAAGTATAGTGACACAATAAAGACATGAAGTGCAGGCTTAGAGTCGGACCCCCAGATCAGTGCTTTAGATTACTGCCTGTATAAAAGATTTTCATGATTCAGTTCTAAATTTTCTGCAAAGTGTTGAAGAATCCATCTTCCAGTCCCTTGTCTTGGTTACAAGAAGCTGCGTGCCCATCCCAGAAATCACCGGGCTCGGGTACTTCCCTAAACCCTGGAGGTGTGAGTTGGCAGTGCCGGTTGATATGCCACCACAGCACCAAACGCTGGAGTGTCTTTTCATGTGAACTGAATTTAAGGGGAGATGGACAAGACAGAGAAGGTCACTTGGTCATCAGGCATGGACTGGCCATCTGATAAATCCTTTGTTTGCCATTTGCACAAGTACATTGGAATTTTTTTCTTGCCCCATCTTGTTCTCCATAGCCTGGGGGTCACAGCACATGGTCAGCCTGCATGTAGCTCCCCTGGAGCTAAGCATTAAGGGTCTTGCTCAAGGGCCCACAGACATGTGCCTGTTCTGGTGCCAGGGCTTGAACCAGCAACCTTCCAATCACAGCCACAGAGGCGTAACCCACTGAACCACTCACCACCCCATCTGGTTTCCTGGGCATCTTCCTGCTAGGCTGAATGGTTTGTGGCCCTCCACTTCCCTGCTAGGCTGAATGGTTTGTGGCCCCCCACTTCCCTGCTTGGCCCAATTTTTACTCCCGATCCCGCCCTGCTGGTCATCAAAGTTACAATCATGCACAAAAGTCGTAACTGATGTTCTTCTGACAAGCTTCTCCTGTACAGGCAGTGCCCAGGTTACAAACCAGATCCATTCCCTAAATTTGTATTAAAGTCAAATTTGTAGGTAAGCTGGGAAAATAATAATAAAATACATAATAATTATACAGTAATAATAAAAGTAACTACATGCGGTACTGTACTGCACCTCGAGCTGACAGACCGCTGAAGCCGCACAATGTTGTCACGAACGTCACAAAATTATCCATGTGTTCGTTTATTCCAAACCGCCGTACTGATTTTTTTAACGTAATAGGCTTTCTGGCAGTCCATTCGTAAGTACAAGTTGTCCAAAAGTCAAACATTCTTAACCTGGGAACTGTCTGTACTTTTTCTCTTTGTGATGTCCCTGGTCAGTGGTGGGGGGTCGGAGGATCACTCTCAACAGAGCCATAAGCAAGCCCGAGATCCTCTGTCACCGGGCTACCCCTGGTGTGTATAACAGAGCACTCCTACTCATTTCCTGACATACCCCATACTTCTCCCATTTCACTGGAATTGAGTCAAGCCTGGATTTGTCATAATGGAAGATATAACTCCCTCACCATTTGGACAGAGACAATATTCACAGTGACATAGATGAATAGGGCCTGCACGATTTTGCAAGTGCATTCATCAGTGGAATTGTGTGTTGAGTTCTGCATAATGTCTTTCTTGAGTCCAGTGGCTTATGGTTATGGTCTAAGAGAGACTCCTGTGGTTCCGGGAAAATGGTGATCTGTTTCTTATATTTTGGAGAAAATGAGGAGGGCAATGTGCGTGAAAACAAATGAGAAAAACTGTAGCGTTGAACCCATGATATGTTGCTAAGGTACTTCTCGTTTCATCGTAACCCCTGTCTCCTGGTCGCTGATAAAATCTGTTTTAGTTTTTTTTGTCTTGTTTTTGCTTTTAACTGACCGTTTCGATAGTATCACCGCACTTTCTTTGCGATTGAAATGTAATGTGTTAGTTAAATCACCAGTAAAGCTGCGCTGATTTCGGTTTCCTACTGACGTAAAACCACGTCAGTAATATTACATGGGATTTCGCCGAACGATTTATCTGAGCAGAGTAATTTGCTCGAGCTAATTCGAGCGGGAGCCCTGGCTGTTCCTGTGGATTATGACTGTACTTTAAAATCGTTGAACTAATTAACAATACATGAGCTATTGGTGGCGCCCCCCACATTACTCTAGCGCCTGGTTTTTCCAGTAATGAGCGAGGTGCAGTAACTCCGTAGGCTCATACCTCCTGCCTTGTGGAACTGATTGTGTGTGCGTGGGTTTAGTTTACATACCGCCCCATGCTTCCTCTGTACTCCGGTTTCCTCCCACGCTCCAAAATCATGCTGTTAGGTGAATTGGTGTCTCAAAATTGCCCATAGCGTGTACCCTGTAATTGAACGGTGCGCCGTCCAGAGTCTCCCCCTGTTTCTTGGGATTGAGGGATATTACATTACATGCATTGCATTACAGAAAAGCATAGTATGGGAGATGTGGTTCAGGAAAATGGGCGCTGCACAGATCGTGGCAGTTAAGATTAACAGGTGTTTTGTCGATTGAGTAACATGTTAACATTGTTCACCGAACAGTGTCGATTGTTATATGTCTTATTGTATATGTACGACTGACAAAAGCAGTGCAAGTTTTAATTCCTACCGACATTATGTCGGAGCTTTTCAACTGAATTGTTTATGCAATGCGCAAAAGATTTAAGAGGGACCACCAACCCCGGAGCAATGCATACCAAAACCGGTCTTTAGTTCCTAGCTACTTATGTGGTCATGCTACTTATGTGATTATGTGGTGGGGGGTCATCTTTTCATCCTGCAAAGTACGCGGAACAGTTTCGCATGTAACTCAGAAATGCAATATTTTAATATTCTGATTAATATTTCTAGATGGTATATTATAGCATACATATGCACGGAAGGTATAATTTGGATTTGAAAAATGATAAACTGCATATCTACGCACACGTTGCGAAAACGGCACTATCACCCCACCGGTGATGTGGCTTTGGCTCCCTTTCGCATCTGTCTGCATGGAGTTTGCGTTCTCACCTGCGCTGTTTGCTCCCGGAACTCAAATATATGCTCCTACTTTATTGGCGCATTTAGGATCGGTGACTGTACTTTGTAACCGCGTGGGGTATGTCTAAATGCGTTCTTTATAATAACCATACAGATGAATATTTTGAGTATTATCTTGTTTCATTTAAGGATTTCGATTAAAACATATTGTCGATTGCGGTTTCTGTTGAACTTAACATGCCGGGGTAATGTTTATTAATTGCGCTGTAATTCGTCATATTTAACACTAGATGGCACCAATTGACTATTGTCTCTTTCAGTTAAACGTATGATTGCTTAGAAGACTGTCCACTGTTTGTAATTAGTATAGTGTTTATTATCCGAACGAAAACAGCGTAAAATTTGCACTTCAGGTGATGCACCGCCGTATTTCTAGATCACCATGCCACGTCGTCATCGCACTGCGTCGTGTGGTGACATTATTGTGAGTAAATGCTTCTTACGCAGAGTGGCATTTTTGTGGGGTGGGGGGTGATTTACTTATGGTGCTCCAAGATATATTTCTACCTGGGGATCCTGGGATTGGCTGATCTTGCTTTCTCTGTTGTATCTGGTTTTTGGTTAAAGGAATATGATAAATAAATAAATGTAAACTACTGGATTTTTAATACCCGTAGACTGTGCTTCTTCCTCTGGTACAGTTAGGTATTTTGCTAAGTCTTGAATGGGTTAACAGATCTACTCTAGCCCAGATCTTTACACAAAACAATGTTACTGATGACCCAAAAGCAGCACAGAGACCTGCTTTGAAAGCATGTCACTGGATGTAGTATGATGTGGTTCACTACCACAATGGCCTCATTGGGGTGAACACAAAGACGGCATGGTCTGGGTCACATGCTCGCATCTTCCCGTAGGATCTGAAGTAGGGCTCCGCAGCCGCATCCTCTGCGTAGGATCTGAGAGGGGCCTCCATCGCCCGCACATTTATGATCTCCAACGGTCTGGCGCTGAGCGGAGATGAAACCCAACTCGGCACAGATGGCACAATTGCAAAGTAATGGGATAAAAGCAGCAGAGGTAGAGACCAGTTGTGGTTGCTAGCTGGGGGGTGGAGAGCTGTTCTGGTCTTACTGGGGTTGTGCAACTCGGCTTCAACCGATGCTTGCGCCGCAGGTCTCTTCTTAAAACACTAAACCCTGTTGCATGCGGTTGCTTCATATTTGGATATATTTTTCACCTACACACCACACCGTTTTCCCAAAGCTTACCTCTGTGGAAGTGAAAAATAAGTGGCACGCTGCAGGTCTGCTCATCTGTAGTTATGATGTGAGATTCATATTCTTAATGTTCTGCCATTATCAGAGTTACTCACCAGTAGCGCTCAAAATTAATGTGTGTGATTCCCTTTTTGTCTTTCAAAAGCATCAAGGTTATTACAAACCCTCAAAATAACTCTACATTCTTTATAAATGATCACTTGTTCAAAAGAGCCTTCTATTATTAAGTTTTATGCCATTATTATTACATGTATGACATTTAGTCCCCACAATGTAATATAATCCACACACAAACACACACACCAGCGCGGCCCCCACCAACACCCCTGCACAATTATATCAGTATCACATGTCTAGCCAATATATTGTTTTTTTTTTACCCTGGAATCCAATCGTATGCCACACAGGCACAGCACGCTTCCAACTCACCCCTTCCAGCGGAAATGCCCCTGAGAAGAAACCTGCACACTCTTCCCCGGCGCCTGGATGCTGACCTGGTCACTCTGACTGAGGGTATCTGCTAGGGACCGTGGATCAATAACAAAACCTGGGCACAGGAACATCAGGCTCCTGTTACACGGTGCTGCCTGTGTAATTGCATTGTAAGCCCTTTCTACTGGGAAACCCTTCAGCCATTAAGTGCCTCTAGGGGGGGCTTCTCATTTGCACCTTGCTGACCCCAGTATTCTTCTTCATTTTGTCTGTTGCTGCTTGTGCTGGTACACTCCTTTAGTTGCTCTCGATCTTATTTTATTTGCCCATCTTTCCACCACCCGTGTCACCCTAGGAGTGCGTGAGATTCCCGGTTCACTGCAGTTCAGGAGGGAGGCTATTTTGAGCTGGTCGTCTGGTGTCACAGCAGGGGTCCACCAGCAACAGGAGTCCGAGCCTCCGGAGACTTCCTGTGGGGGGGGGGACACCCTGAGTATCCTGAAGCTAGAGGGAATGAGTGATATGTCATAGGCTCTGAAGAGGCCATGCGTGTCATACAGACTCTGGAAGAATCAGGTGTTTGACATAAAATGCCACGTATTTTATACAGAATCTGGAGAGACCTGCATAGTTGCACCAAGACCTGGATAAAGATCACAAGCAGTGTAGGGGCTGCATCAAGCAAAAGACTGGCTGAGCTGTCCAAGGCTGTGGCTGAGCTGGGACAGCCGCACTACAGCTTCATCAGAATCGTCCATCCCATCATCTTACAAGCAAATATTCTGGTCAGGGTTGCAGGGGCAGAGGGAGCACCGGGTACAGAGCTGGGTGGATGCCCAGGATGGGATGTCAGTCCATCGCAGGATCCATCCACAAACTCCCACTCACTGTGGAGAGCTTAGAGACACTGGGGGTATTCCTCGATACCAAGAATGCAAAGTCCGTACTTGTAGTTTTGGCAAGACTGGTGTTGCTAACTTGCCTTCCAAGAACGAACTTCAGGCACAGTGAATCATGGGCCTGGTCTCGTTGGCAAGGATGCAACTGATGTATCCTTGATACCTGGGGGAGGGGGGGAGAACAACATCCAGGCATTTTTACTGTCCTCTGTACTTCTGTTCTTGAGTATTGGAACTGGTTTGCGGCAATGGAAGACGACGTAAAACCGGTACACGAGGACGCAAGTATGGTCCAGTATGCATACCCACCCAGAGTCTCTTTACTGTGTCAGGAAACTGGTGCAGCTGGAGGAAGCACAGTGAGCACAGTGAGACCATGCCACCCTGATCAGCATCATCCGCTCACATTTTATCCACTCACATTTATTTATCATACTGCACAGAGTACTCAACTGAGAGCAAATTTAAAGTAATAAACCTTCCAGTTCTGTACATTTTAGTACTCTGCATGTGTACTGTATGCTCTGGAACTGTGCATTATAGTATAGTGTTTGTTGTCATACTAGGCATTTTACTGCAGCAGATGACTGCACTGCGTGATGTACACATGCACACTGCACTTCCTTACATTTCTTCAGCTTTCTGCCCTCAGTAACTGAAGGTATAAGCGCCGCCTGCCAGCACCTGGGACCTTCAAGATATAATGAAGTGGCAACGAGGGTAACAAGGACAAATGATCAGGCACGGTGGTTCAGTGCCATTATTTATGCGACGTCACTGAGCCACCCCTGAGAGAGAGACAGGGTTTTAACGCGGCCATCAGGATCACACCAGTATTTTAACAGCGATCACACAAAGGCCACATAGGTCTTTTAAATGCTGCCCATCTGAGGGCAGTGTTTCTTTGGATGTGTGTGTGTGTGGATTTGGTTTATATTACATTGTGGGGACCAAATGTCCCCCACAATGTGATAAAAACCTGTTATTTTGATGTTGTGGGGACCATTTTTCAGGTCCCTACAAAGATCTCTGAATGCAATCAAAAAACTTAAAATGCCAAAAGTCTCGTATTTAGTTTGGTTACTGATGGTTAAGATTAGGGCTGGGAAGGGGTTAAGGTCGTCATGTTGGGATTGGAGTTTTCCCCATGAAATTAATGGTGAATCCCCACAAAGATATAATTACAAACCTGTGGGTGTGGAGCATTTTGTATATGTTTACGAAACAAAAGTACAAAAATCTATACAACTCCTTCATCCTCATGCCATTCCTCACCACAGATCTTCCTCCCTCTCCCAACCAGAAGGCCTCCTTCGGTGGAATCCAGGGAGAACAGCTATCAAGAACTTCTACTCCAAAAAACGCAATCCGCGGCGGGCCGACGTGGACAATATACGGCTTGCGAGGGGTTAAGCGTGACGTCCGGGCAGCCAGGCATGGCACCAGTATAAATGAGTGCCGTTAATGGTTTTTTTGTGTGCGCTGCTCGCTTCCCACCAGTTATTAAAAAGCTGCCATTTGTTTTTTTGAGGTCCCACACACACACACACACACACACGCACACACACACACAGGTTTTTAATTATATCTTCATTTCTATGGGGAAAACGCTAATCCCAACATGATAACCTTAACCCCCACCCAGCCCTAACCTTAACCATAAGTACCCAAACAAAATACGAGACTTTTTGATTGTATTCACCGATATTTGTGGGGACCTGAAAAATGGTCCCCACAACGTCAAAATAACAGGTTTTTCATCACATTGTGGACAACATCTGGTCCCCCCCACACACACAGTGAAACCCTCACAGTCACGCACATGCAGCATGAAGGCCCTCAAATCCTGTCAGACATGTAAGCAAACATCTCTCACACGCATAGGAATGAACACTAACACACACAAACACTCACAGAGTGTCAGATCTATATACATACTCTCTCACACACACTCTAGTTCACACAGAAAAAATGAGTATACAATTCTCTTACGCATACACGTGATCTGTGAAATATACACAGTAACACGCACAGGATCTTTAATGCACACAAATGCACATGTATTCTTCCCTACCTTCTTAGGAACAGAAAGAAATGTTTGCTGTCAATCTCAGCATGATCGATAACGATCATTACAGCCTCCTTGTTGTAGACAGAACACGAACACACTCTCGCACACACGCACATGCACAGGGGAGCTCGCCGCCACCTGCCTGCTGCCAGAAACCCAACAGCCATGGAGATCCGTCACCTTGCCCCAGTTTCTGGGGGGGGGGGGGGCGGCCGGGGGGCGCGGGCCCCCCGGGGGGGGCCCCCCCCCCCCCCCCGCCGGCGGGGCCCGCGGGGGTGC
>JAODKC010000137.1:9391349-9403218 GCA_026777985.1 Mormyrops attenuatus
CCCCCCCCCCCCCCCCCCCCCCCCCCCCCCCCCCCCCCCCCCCCCCCCGACCTGGCGCCGGGGGTGAAAAAGTACAGAAAAAAGGCAAAACACTCAGTCCTGGGCAGATGGTGGCTCCCTCCAAAGGCTCTGTGACCTTTGACCCCCCAGCGTGCTGTCCTCACACTGACCAATCCGGCACCAGGCCCCCTTCCGCTTGGACATCTGGCCGTTCCTGCGAAGTGATGAGAGTGTCAGTGTCACGATGAGTTCACCACTTCTGTACAAACAGAGGGGGGAGCCCTGCAGATCCCCCAAACTCCACCCTCCACTGCTACATGGAAGTAGTACTGTACCATGTGGCAAGGGCAGGCAAGTTGCTTTGTACAGTACGTTTCATACACAAAAGGAATTCTAAGTCCTAATAAAATAATACAATTAAAATGTACAATCCCTGTTTAAGCCATAAATTATAAGCTAATTAAAAGAGAAGAAACTTTCAAGACATAATAAATGTGTATAATGAAGAAGATATGAATGTGAATAATAAAAAAGATAAATTACAGAACATATAAAATAGAAAAGTGCAGTGCTTAACCTAAAAGACAACTGGAGGGCAGCGGCCGATGTTTTAGTTTGTTCCAGTTTTCAGCAGCATAGTAGCATGTTTCCAAACATTATGTCATATGATCTTTTTCAACAGCTGATTCTGGCATACAAACAAATTTATAAAGTTTATTTGAGTTTGTTTAACTCAATTATAAAGCCAGATATTTCAAGAATTAGTTCAGTTTAACCCCCATAAAAAAATCCTGAGTTAGTTACTCTCACCACAAAGTCATCTAGCCTGCATGCAGAGGTGGATAGTTCAGGTCTAGAAAACACAAATCCAGACCAAGATTTGGAATCAACCACCCAACTGAGCATAAAGAATCACAGTCACAGAGCATTCAACTGGCTGGTTTAAACCAAATCTTGGTCTGGATCTTTACTTTCTGGAGCTAAACTATCTACCTCTGCTCACATGGAAAAGAAGCAAACAGGTCTCGTGGGGGGAGATTTGGGATATATTTTGCATGGGGGAGGAAAGGTACAAGCAAACCAAAGCCAGCTTTCTGGACCAAGCTGAAGTGGGCGGTGCCTGGATCATTGATGGGGGGAACGAAGCTGGAAATGGCAGAGGCTTAATAAAAGTCCCCCGGGGTGGAGCCTGCTTCCTCTCTGGGCCATTACAGCAATCTATCGTGCTCTACGTGGCTAGGACTGGTCCATGGATGAATGGTTCGTTTTCTTGCTGAGCAGGTTCCCCTTGTGTCAGCCCTGTGCCTAAACCTAACCCTTGTCCTACTAGACTTGGTCCTTTGAAATTACGAACCCTGATTTTTTTTCCCCTGCTAGATTCTTGGTGGCTAACAGCACAGACTTAACCTGGCTGGTTCGGGTGCTCGCCCGTCGTGCTGCTGAGTGTTAGTGTCCGCATGAATCATTCCCGTAAAACATCCAGCTGTACAAATGTTACTGCACGTTAGCTAAGTATCAAAATAATTTGAATCCAGCGTGTCTCCTGCTTAAACCGAAACACCCAGCCCGCCTCCCTCTGGCTAAAATAAGCACCCTCTCCTATTTCTACGGATAAACTCACGCCGTACTGCTGAGCGCACGCTGGTATCAAACATTAGCTACAGAGATAAATGAGTAACATGCAGTATGAGAGTCACTCTCCTCCCACGCCGAGGAGCTACCCATAATCCCATAGTCCTGGGCAGCGCAGACGAGACTAGGAGAGGATGAGCCAGCGTTTGCTGTTGGAAACAGCTCCTCGGTGATGCGGCCTTCTCTCCAAAACGTGAATGCTGAGCACCGGTTAATCACAGAGGTTTACACATGTATGCAGGGACCATGTTAAGCTTCTTAGTTACATACGGAAAACGTCTGGGAAATTTACATATGCAACTCATCTTCTTCATGTTCTTTGTTGTGAATGAAATTCGTGATGCTTCCCAGGAGCAGCGTCCCGTGCTGCTGTTGTACAAATGGCTCAAGATCCTTTGGCTGGGTGGAGGCATGGTCATCAACAGCATGTTTTAAGGACCCTGGAGCCTTCAAAGAGGGTAAAAGATCTCCATTATTTATGGTCTAAAAGCATCCCCTCCCAATCCCCCACTGCTGTGTGCCCTTTTAATGGTGTTTTGATGACCTCTGCTGACCTTTGACCCCATCCTGTGTCCCATAAGCATGTCACTTTTCTTGGTTCCCAAACTCACAGTCCCATTTGTACTCACTGACAGGTTTGAGGAGGGCGGGGGGAGATTCTGTGCGGCCAGCGCCATTTAACATGCTAGTTAAATAATAAACCTAAACGTATATCAACACTTCACTCCATAAACATCCTAATATATCTAATATTACGTTTCATTAAATATCTAATCATGTTTAGATAAAGAGGGGATTATTGTAATCTATGCTTCTCATTAACCCAATTAAACTATCTAGCTACTGACACAACTGAAAAAAAAAGAACACAACTACAAATAACAATTGAACAATAATTAATTTTGCTCAGAAGGACACTTTGACAAAGAAAGAAATGGCAAGCTTTGGTGAGTTATAAAATGAGGATTTTCAAAGAAAACGTCTCAATGTCTCAAAGGCTTCAAGACAGAGTCGCTCTTGTTAAAACCGTCGCGTTCCCCTTGTACTTATAAAGCATCATGTTTTTACCCATCCATCCATCTTTCGACTGCTGGCCCAGTTCATGCACATTCCCACTCCCCCCGCCCCCAGGGAGACTCTGGAGCTATTGTTTAGCTGGCCACAGCTGGACACCAAATGTTTATTGTTCATGCGTCTGTCACTTCACCAGCATCCTACCCTGCAGCTTGCTGAGTGTCACAGTTTGGGTGTCACTAAACTTCCCCAGCTGACACTGACTCTGGGTTAGCCAGACTCTGGGAGAATAATTGGTGGACTGACCAATGGGGGAGAACAGCCTCGGTGTACCACCCTCAAGCCCTAGTGACCATATGTTAACGATAAAAGACGCATCTTACAGTTTCACCCTTATATACAGAAGAAAGTTTGGTTAAAGTGTGTCAAGAAAACAACACTATACATGAATGTTTTGATTTTAGTTTGCATTTAATTGACCGTCTTCACAAAACAGAAACCTACATACTCCATAAAAAAAACTGAAATTATTGACTTAGTCCTGATTTATGAGTTGACTGTTTGCAACTTGCATCCTGTCATTAAAGTGTACTGTTTTACGGAATTTTGCATTTAATTGCCTTACAGTGAATGCTTAACGGATGTGTTTCAAATTTTTTTTCACCGTTGGATAATAGGATACTGCTGTTTTTAGTTTCCCAATTACCCTGAGAAGTATCTGCAAGCCACTTTGTGACAACTGCGCGATGCATAAAGAAAAAGATTAATTGATTTATCGACCGATTGTTGAAAGCGAACTTTAGAAAAAAAGCATGTAATGCATAACAGCGGGTACGGATAATTCCCACAGGTCGTAAATGTGAGAGTGGAGAGCCCCTCTGGACCCGGGGGTATTACAGCCTGGGAGGGGCGGGCGCGGTCACTAACCCTATGAATATTTATTTCAAAAGAGCATTAAACTGCATACCCCTCACGAAGTTCTTATCTGCAAAATATAAACCACCGGTGGCAGCCTAACAGAATAACTTTATACGCTTTTATTTATTCTAAATACGAAATCTTATTAAGCCGTCGGATGGCTGATTAGTATGTAATCTTTATTTAAATTTAAATGAGACTGCAGGGGGACCACAGTGTGGCGGGTTTTGAGCAATAAGACTATTTACGCCTGCATTTTTAAAGCAGGAATTGTGCTTCTGTTGGATTCAGCCCGTCTGTCTGGCGGCCAGCAGCCGGAGTTTGCGCGCACCTGTGGTCCCGTACGCTTTAGCGCTGCCCGCTATCAGGTTTATCCATTCAGTTACACAAAAACGGTAAAATGACACTTTAAAAAAGACAAACGGGTAGGAAATTGTTTATAGACTGAGGAAAACAGCCGCCTTGCCGTCTGAAATTGAGTTTCCACAGACCCTACAGTGACTATTGTGGCTTTTTTTTACATGTTAAATTCTTTACAGATGTCCGGTTCTCTTTTAAGCCATATTGTGAGCCCAAGTCGCCTTACACGCTAGACGGCTCCAGTATGGTTCTAATTATCTAGAGTGACATGAGCAGCTAATTATTCTTCAGCAAACAATGTCTTTCAATCTTTATAGCTTTTCGAAACCGCACTGAACAGAATATGGAAGAACAAAGTCGAACAAACTTCAATTGTTTCCGCAGTGGTTACAGACGCGGCCATTAAACGACCGGACTGTGATGCTTCAAAAGGATTTTAAAAGGAGCCCGCATTTAAAACGCTTTGAAAGCTCCGGAATGCTGAGTGCAAATGTAGCCCAACGTTATGGACAACAGACTGCGGGGATAGCATCGAGAGAGCCGAGGAAATGAATGGGATGTTTCAAAGCAACTCGGACTGCGGAATAACGTTGACTATTGGATCACGAATTCAGGGTATAAAAACTCCAGTTTGTTCGTGTCAAGGAATATTTACCAATGGGCAGATTCACCCACCCAGAAATCTGATGAAATGTAGCCTACAAAGAAGACTAAAATAGGATACAGAATAGAATCACTCAGGCTACCGTCATTCTGATTTCCTTTACAATTAACAATTCAGATAAGGGTGTCATCCATCCATCCATTCATTTTATATGCCCGACAGCTATGCAGAGTCACCTGGTTCACAGCCTATCCTGGAAGCCCCTGGCATAAGGCACAAAATAAACCAGGATGGGGCGCCAACCCATCGTAGGGCACATCAAGGTGAAGGAGCCCCCACTGTTCGTTTCTGTCCAAGAAAGCAGAGAGATCTATACTTCAGCAGAGAATCTACACATCAGCCTGACGTGCAGCTCCTATGAAATGTAACTACAGACTACGGTGTAAGGAACACGGCTACCGACACGGAAGTACCAATTAGCCTTAATTCGCATGTGAAACTTTGGCAGGATTTCATCTTTTGTTTAATGTTGCTGCATGCTACACACTCAGGCTTGTGTCATGTTCACATCCGATATTCTTTATCCACCAATTTATTGGTTAATTTTGGTTTTCAAAGGACATTCTAATAAGGGAGAAAGTGGAGTGGGAATCCTTGATGCTTATGACATACCTCTTGGCTGTAATCCTATCAGGGTCCTGAAGAGATATGGCTTTGCGGAGTCTGAACAGCGGCCGTTCTGCAGTGCAGGACGTTCTCAGCTGAACGTTACAAAATCCTTTAACTAACGCAACGCCAGTTCTGTAAGGCAGCTCCCAAAACTTGTTCTTTGATGAAATTTTTTATGAGCCCTAGTAAATAAGGCTTACTGGTTTCCACTAGCATGTCCACAAATGTATAACAAGCCCACTAGGGGAATAAAAGAAAAAAAAACGACACAGGAAACATTTTCATAAAAATTCTTTTAGTGACTATAAAATAGCTAAGTACATAAACAATGTTTACTTGCTACGTTTTCAAATGCATTCAATTTTTTTTTTTTTTGCATTTCAACATGCAGACCAAAGGTCATGGGGTACCGTTTCGCGGGGACAGAACGCGCTGTTTTAAACCCATAGGGATCCATGCGAGAAGAACCAATCAGCTATCCCCGACAGCTAAGGGGCACAGCACGCTGTAAATTCCAACTTCCCCGCTGATAACAATCATTCGCGGCCACCGAAGGGCACGCGCAGAGAACTCACAACAGTGTCACTGACAGCATGCTGCTTATAAACATTTTAGCCTGGAAACAAAATCAACAATTGATTCTGTAGGTGGCTGGATATTTTGCACAGCTTCTGTGCAATTCGCATTCATATTATACATGGTTATATGAAATATGGTTTATTTGCTTCATGTATAGAACCTGACGAGGCTTCGAGGCTGACGTAACTTGAGCTAAGCGTCTACATCAAAGGTACAACAGCGCAGCCAATCGAAAGGGATATATGTGTGTGGCTCGTACACCACCACCTATCATTCCAGCAATACCCGTCTTTCCTTTATTCTTCATCCCATTTTGCTCTCCGGCCCTGAGGCGATCCATCTCGCCGGGCTAATGAGAGCTCAGCCCCCTCACACCCCAGAAATGACCAGGCTGCAGCTGAAACTTAAAATAATAACACTCATAGACCCAGCAGACACACTCTGTGTGGAAAATCATGTGTCAGAGAGCCGCTGCCTGTCTCGCCTCACTCCAGGTGTCTTCAATCTCACCCACTCCCAGAGCCAAGCAGCAATAGCCCCCCCAAGACAAATGATACTGCTGAAACAAAGGCAGTGCCACAAACTCAAGATCCTCCTGTTCGGGCGAAAACCACGAATCAGAGAACGACCATTTCTATTGTAGTTCTTCATCGTGAAGGAGTATCAGCGATCATGTGTGAGGGAGGGCTGAGCCCAAGGCTCCAGTCCCATATGTGAGAGCGAGACCTGAGCGGGAGCTAAACCTGATCCAGTACCACATCCAGGCAGGACGTCACTCACGCCCGCGGCTGAATGTCCGCTACCGTCCCATAAGGTAGCCTTAGGGCAGAGGTGTAGTACCAGCAGAAAGTTGTGAAATCGCTGCTAAATTTGGCCCAGTATTTCACAGGACACTTGCCCCCTGGTAGGAGTGACTGACAATTCTGTACCACCCACAGGAAAAGAAAAGATGACAGTCTGTGGAAGTTACCAAACAGGGAACTCCACTGCTTCCGCATACTGACACATCTGGATAATGTCGGCTGAATCGCAAAGGTGAAACCCCGGATCGACCCGCCTCCAACGGACTCCTCTACTTTTCTTCAGTCTGAAATTCCCACAAAGTCTCATCGTGTCCTGAACCTGAGATTCATGAGATCTCAGAAAGTCAAGGTATGACACAGAAACAGACCCTTCTGCTTCAGAAGAGGAGGGAGGAGACCCCAAATTCTAAACAACGCACTAAGAAATGGACCTAACAGGCAATCTGCATGCATTTACAAACAAAAAAAATGCATTTAAAAAATGTATAAACATTTATACACCAGATATGCATACATGTATTTTACAGGCTGGCCAAACCTCCATATATATATGAACTGTCTGGGATCAAACATTTCCCCTAAAGTCAGGGCATCACAAATCCCCCGAGGTCGATATGTGTCCCAAGCGTGGGTCCGAGTCGATCTCATATCGATAGTGGTAGCCTTCCAGCACGTCGCGGCAGGCATCCCGCGTGTCCACGATCCACTTCTTAATGCCCCTGCGGTTCAGATACAGCACAAAGAGGAAGATGACACCCACAAAGCCCAGGACCACACCAAGGAAGGCATAAGAGGTCTGCAGGGCCAGGCGCGCACCCTCACCCACCGAGCCGTCGTGGCAGCCCAGGATCTGACCCCCCAGGCCCAAAATTGGTGTGCCCCGGAGTACCGCTGGGGATGAGCACACCAACCGCTCAGCATCGGTCACGTGCACACGAGAGCTATTGAGCCAGGCGGCGAAATCCTCCACGCCACAGGTGCAAGCGTAAGGGTTCTCCCCCAGCAGCAAGAGGGCGCCAGCGAGCTGCTCGAACTCCCCCAAGACGTCCTCCCCGAGGGTCTTCAAAGAGTTATGCGTGAGGTCAAGCAACTCCAGCCGCTCCAGGCCAGAGAAGGTCCCGTTATGCACGGCCACCAGGGAGTTGTTGGCCAGCACAAGGCGACGCAGGTTGGGAACGTGACCGAAGATGCCGGAAGGCAGGAGAACCAGGCGGTTCCCCGACAGGTCCAGGGTCTGGAGGCTGCTGAGCGCCCCCCAACGCAGAGCTACGGCCAGGTCGCCAATGCAGGAGCGGTTGTGTAGAGCCCGGCTGAGGTTGAGCTCTCGCAGGGAACCGCCGGACACCGCCAAGGCCTCCGGGTGGATCACAAACAGCTGGTTGCCACTCAGGTCCAAGGAGCGCAGGCCTCGCAATGAGGAAAAGGCCTGAGACTGCACCTCAGTGATCCTGAGGGGGCACAGGAGGGGCTGCGGTTATATACACTCCTCCCTAGCCCTGTTCTGCACATAAGACCAGCAGGAGGGCAAGCAGGAACTGAACTTGTGCAATAAACCCAAACCCAGTAACTGTCCTCTTTAAAGATTCATTCATCTTCTCTCTAAATCTATACGTAAGTAAAATAGGAGAGATTTTATCTAGGCCTACTAATGAACATGTTCAACGAGGCCAAATCTTCTCGTTCACGGATGATTTACAGTGACTCGTTCAGTCCTGTAAGGTAATCGCGCGAGTGACTAAAGTCAACAGATAAGTTTGAGGCGGCAGCGGGGTACAATTTCGTCCAGAGTGTTTTATCTCAAAAATGACTGAGAATAATGTACTATATACAAATCAGACTATGACGGCTCCGATCGTTCTCCGAAAGAAATTGAAAAGCGTGTGACTTGTGTGACGACACACTTTCAAAACAAACGACTTTTACCTAAATCAGGCGTATTCTACGATCGAGATCAGTTTTATATGCAAATCAACTATAACAAGCTGACAGCAAAAATGTCAGATATGAAAAATTCGAACAATTCGTGGTCACCACCTAAAGCGAAATTTATTATAATAAGCTGATATTTGCACATAAACAGTAATTGTGTTCTAAAACATTAAATACAAGGGAATTTACGTGGTACAGAATTATTACAAGTAAAAGTGTCTTGAAAAGGTGACGTTCCCGTTTCCATGGTCTGCCGATGTGACGGCATCATATTTTACCTGTTGTTGCTTAGCGAGAGGTTGGTCACGTTCTCTAGACCCCTGAAGGACCCGGGACTGATTCGGGAAATGCGGTTCCCGGTGATGAACAGGTTCCTCGCGTAGCCGGGGATCCCGAGCGGGATGATCTGCAGCTCCTTGGAGACGCATTTCACTGTCTGGGCAGCTTCCGAGCACTCGCATCCAGCCGGGCACGCCGCGCTCAGCGGGGATGCACGGAGCAGCGCCCCAACGCAGACGATCAGAAGCAGCCGGACCATCGTGGAGAGACGAAGTAACCACGGCCAGAGACGTTTCCAATTAAATCACTTCCATCCAGCAATTTCTAAGAAGTGCGCGGTACCCGCGTTGTATATGTAATGGATAGCTAGGCGCAATTTAGTGGGCACTTAATGCATTCACGGCAGAACCTTTTTTTAAGTGCAATGTCTCTTTTTAAAAATGCCCTCGGCTATTTAAAAGAGTCAATCTGCACTAAATTTGCTGCAAAAATGCGATCGAGCCTTGAGAACGCGTCTTCCCTGGGTTTATTTCATGCAATTTTAAGTGATCCCCCCCCCCTTTTTGAATAAGTTTGCCACTCTTCTTCTTCCTCCAGTCCGCTCCCGTTTCGTTTAAGCGAGACGCAGCTCCTCGCATTGCAGCGGCCCCGGCGCGTATGAGAGGCAGGAGCGCATTTCCATGTGAAAAGGCGAGCCTCCACTGTTTGATGCCTGGGGTGGCTCTTTCGTAGCTGAAGTACGCACACACACACACACGGCCACACACACACCACACAATGGAGTAAGAAGACTGGAGAAAAAAAGACGAGAGAGTCGCCGATACAGGAAACGGCGGGGGTGGGGCAGTCGGCTCAAAGCAGATCACCACCTCCTTTAAAGCAACAAAGGGGGCCGGCGAGCGCCCCAAACCCAACCGGACCGTTTTGAACAGGTCCGTAAAAGTAATGGACCACTAGCGCAGTAACAAAGGATTATGTTTTAAACTGATCAACAGCTCATGTTTTAAAAAGTTACGGACGAACGTGGATTTAATATAGCACATGTTCCAAATCTGTATTTATAGTATCATTCACGGCGGAACTATGCATCGCATTAATTATCTAACATACAAGAAAATCGTTGTTCTCATTTACTGAACACGTTCAGCCTAATGTGTTTTGATGTTACCGTAGCCAAGCAGCCCATTCGAAACCGCGGGGGCGTAAAGACTAAAACTATGCGAAGTCTGAGCAGAGAAGCGAAGGTGTGGATGAGATAAATGCAACAGCAGGAGACGTGCCCTTTGAAAAGGCGTCTTGTTATTGCGGTCCATCGATGGGAATCAGCGGTCCCGAAACACGGCGACCGTCACAGCTGAGACACGTGCTTCCAGTGTTTTGGTTTTCACGTTATGATGACTTAGGCCTATAGGCATTATCACGGTTCTAATTAGGCTATTAATAACCTAATCAAGAAACGTTGATTATACTATATCATACTCAATGTTATTGGCTTTGTGTGGTTATCGATGATATTAAGGAAGGATACAATTTGTAGAACACCCATTAGTTAATCTGTAATCCACTGAGAAACAAATCGTGAATCGGAAAATAATATCTGGGCTGTAGACAGGATTTTTTAAAAACGGATGTCAAACGTGTTTGTCCATCCTAGGTGAGCCCCGTAATGAATCACGGCTATTGGAGGTGCAGAAAAAATACTGAGTACTTGATCTCGGTGTCCTCAGTGGTACGGGAATGATCACAATTATCTGTTTAGCCTGTATAACAAGTAGACTACTGCATTTTCCCGAGAACAGATCTGCCAGAAGGTTATAGGCCGTGTTGAAATCGACATCCCCAGTCAGGAGTCATCAATCTGAATTCTTCTTTCTGAACCCAAACGTAAATCCGACTTTCCCTGCGTCTGTCATATACCTATATGGATGTATGTGAGTGGATTCCGGGCCACTTTCACAGCTGTTCGCATTACCAATTTAAATAAAACATGCTTAGAGAAGTCGCGTTCGGATGTTAGGTACACCCAATAAAAACACGTAGTTGGACACGCCTACACGCGTACTACGTCGCTCACACCTCCCGCGGTCAGCATTTGATCTCCCCGGGGGTGCAGGAGAAGAATGAGAGACCGGTCTAAGCGGTCTGACTTTTGAGGGTGAAGTGTGAAACCGGATAGGAGTAGAGCATGATCAATCAGTCAGGGCACAAAGAAAGAACAAGCCTGTCTGTGATGAAAATGATATCCGTTAAAACGTTTTTAATATTACTGAATGAGTGAATGTGGCCCTGGATTTAGAGTTACTGTGAGAATACTGTCTTCTACGTTAGCCGATGTCATACATATCCACGTAAAATTTCATTTAAGCTTTATGCAGATGCATTGAATAAATAACTGAAAATATATGACTGTAGATAAGACTTGGACCAGCGCCAGTCCGGAGTCCCAGGGGATGGAGCCCTGGGCAGTTGTCCATCTTCCTCTTGCCAGGAGTCGCTCATTCATTTATTCACAAACAAACAAACGCATAAATGAACATATAAATCATTTCTCTTAATGTTTTTTTTGACCAGCTAGTTTGTGGTTCCAGTAATGGCCTTGCTATTATTGTCTGGGCTGTTGAATTTGTTGACTTAAATATGCAGCAAATGGTTGACTTTAACCTTAAGCAACCTGCTTCCGATTCAACATTTTATTATTATTGGCTCTGAATATTTAGTATTAACTGGGAACGCAGTAAGTGGAGCTGTAGAAATGGTTTTCACACGGTGGGGTGGAGTGGGGGGGGGTCATTACTTTGTTGCTAAGGAGTGCTCAGCAGAGTGGACGGCCGCTGTGTGCAGGTCAGCCTTTATGCAGGGCTCCTGAGCGGGTTAGTCATCAGGTCCAACATGCCTAAGCTGTGGCTCCTGGATACCAAATGCCAGCCGCTTGGGGCGTATCTGGCGACACTTTGAAAAGACAAAGACTCGCCAAAGTGCGCTCTACACTGGCCATTAAAATACCTCCCCCCCACACACACATACAGACCACGTACAGTTTGTGAAATTATCATTAAAAAGATTATCAAAGCAGAAAAAGTGT
>JAODKC010000137.1:9403318-9440564 GCA_026777985.1 Mormyrops attenuatus
ACTGGAGCATGTCAGGGATATAAGTAAGTCACAGCTGTGCATCTAACTGGAGCATGTCAGGGATACAAGTGAGTCACAGCTGTGCATTTAACTGGAGCATGTCAGGGATACAAGTGAGTCACTGCTGTGCATCTGACTGGAGTATGTCAGGGATATAAGTGAGTCACAGCTGTGCATCTAACTGGAGCATGTCAGGGATACAAGTGAGTCACAGCTGTGTTTCTAACCAGAGCATGTCAGGGCTGTAAGAGAGTCACAGCTAATATACAAACTCCTGAGGCAGTGTCTGGAAGACTGGGAAAAGAATTTCAGATTAAGAGAGAAACCCCAAAGGAAGGCATTTAAGCCTCGCAATATCTAGCCAGCTTATCTCCATCGTAACTTTCAAAGAGGACTGACACTCCCCCGCTAACATCAGAGGCTTTCATGGGCATTGAGAACAATGTCCACCCCGTTGCTCATGGTCCTTTATCCAGGAGGGGGACACAGGGGCGTCTGGGTTGGATCCCAGACACAGAGGGGGTTCAATCCCTTTGCTGGGAACCCAACAACATGAGACAGGAGGAGTCCCTCCAGCGTCTTTCGAAAGGAGGGATCCAAGAAGTCATCGCTGCAAAGCTGGTCTGGGCCGTGGTGCTGGTGGACAAGGGAATGCCCCGCTTCCTGCTCTCTGTAAGCCACTGGCAGCTTCGGAGGGGGGGAGAGATGTGGCCGCATCGGGCCACTGAGCATAATAATTAGCTCAGCGGAGCCGAAGTGCTCAGACAGGCTGCAAACCTACCCGCACTCAGGCCCACCAAGACCCCTGAGACACACACGATTGGTTTACTCGACGTCTGATGACTTTAGCCAGGCGTGGCCAATGTGAAGAGCGACAACCACAAACCAGGTTAATGTTCTGGGACAGTAATTTCATAAATTCAGCTAATGAAAAGGATTACATTTATGCTAATGGACTATACTCCATTCTCAAAAGGGGGGGGGGTGTCTAAAATGTTGCCCTGTTAATGGATGAATTGACAAATAAAGAGAAAAACTTCATATTCCACAGCTGTATTTTGACAAAACTGTAGTTATTTAAAGGACTTGTGAAGAAGAGAAAGGGTGAATGCTTTTGGTTTACACCCCATAGCGGGAAATACAATAAATAAACAAATAAATGAGTACTGTACATCAAAATCATGACACAGTACTGGATGTTCTGCATTATCAATATTTAATGAATGTTTACATGGTTGAATTCATTTGCATGGCATCCATCCATCCATCCATCTTCCAACCACATCCTGCATTGGGTCATGAGTGGGTCTGGAGCCTAATCTAGGAAGCATATGGCATAAAGCAGCGGTACACCTATTCCAGTTAATCACAGAGCACACACACGCGCGCGGACTCTATGGGCAATACAAAGACATCAATTTAGCTAACTGCATCTAGCGATTTCTGTAATTTAGTTTTTGTTATTTTATAATAATGTATATTTATAAAAGTGGATGCTCCTCTCAGGCGTAATGGACTCTTTCTTCTAGGGACGTAGTTTCTCCTCTCTACTTTCAGCAGATATTAGCTCAGCCATCCCATAAGCCTGATATCCCACGAACACTGAGCATGTGTGTGACACAGGTGTGAAGATCAGCCTGGCTGAGGAGCGAGCAGCAGAATTCTGGGGGCAGACGTGAAAATAGGCCCCTAATTCAAAGCCGGAAGTAGACGGCGAGCAGACTATTGCCCAGAGTCATGTCGCAGAACCATAGTAGGGATACAAAAATCCCAGCATGTCATGGGGATAACACGGAGCTGGATTCCCAACCCGGAGGTCCAGATATGCCCCCTCTAATTAAAAAGCTGCAGATCATTGAAACAAGCACCCGCAGTTCATTAACTTCTTGTGGAACATGTCAGTGTACATTTTGGGGAAGGGGGGAGTTTATGAGGTTTATGAGGACACACCCTGCAATACACACACACACGCACGCACACACACACACACGGTCAAACAATGGTGGTCATCGAGGGCTCTCCCACATGCTGGTGTGTGGGATTCTATGGCAATCTCGCTGTACAGAAGCTTAATGCAGATTCATGCTCAGGTTCCGCATGGCGCCTCANNNGAAGTCTTGATTTCAAGAAAGTTTGCAATGATATTTTGATGTTTAGTCATTCAGATGCGATAAAAGGTCTGGACTGTGATGATGACCCCATATAAGAGCAGGAAGGGCAACCAAGTCTTCAGGGAGCCTGCGATGCTGCTGGGTGTCGGTGTATGTGGGGGGGTGAAGGATGGAGAGAGAAGAGAAAAGGGCAATGAGAAGGTGCAAGAAAGAGTGGGGAGGTCAGGAGAGAAGTAGATACAGAACAAGTTCATCCAGTAGATGCAGGTGAGGTCCTGCGATGTGCATGTCTTTTCTGTTCAGCCATTTGTGTTGTTCATTCCTGATTTTTACTGGACAAAATCTTCCCTTTTTTGACAGTCAATTACAAGCCACCAAATAAAACACAATCACAGGAAATGTTGGGGAAAAAAAAAACTTGGTTTCATTTTACTGCATCCACCGCTCACAAACACAGAGCAAAGCTGCCCGACGATTCACACGGAGCTGTGAAAGCAGACACGGCCCAGAGAGGCGTAAAGGTGAATCACGCCGGTTTCAGGGCTTTAACGGCAATCTGTTTCCGCCTCCTTTCCTCACCTGACGTGCTTGCTGTGGAGCAGGGAGAGGAGGCAGAGGTTAATCATGTTCCACGTGGCGCTGCCGTCGTAGCGCATCAGGTTCAGGGCCAAGGCCACATAGGAATGGCAGTTGTCACAGCAGAGGATGTGCTGCGGGAAACAGGGAGACAGAGAAGAAAAAATGGCGAGTGGGGG
Source organism: Mormyrops attenuatus (assembly GCA_026777985.1). Taxonomy (NCBI): domain Eukaryota; kingdom Metazoa; phylum Chordata; class Actinopteri; order Osteoglossiformes; family Mormyridae; genus Mormyrops; species Mormyrops attenuatus. The sequence continues at coordinate 9,406,185 of JAODKC010000137.1, forward strand.
TGGGGGGGACGGGGCTGCAGGTTGGGCTCACCCCCCTATCAGCTGGAATCTGGAGACAGATTCTCCCTTTGTTCAGAAACGTGACAAATTTTAGTATGCAAATAATTACAGCTTTCCAGCAACAGCCTGGATTTACCTAAACTTCCAACACGCCGCAGAGCTGACTAAACAACTGCCCCCCCTTAGAGCAGAAAAGGTCAGTTTGGCATCACTAAATGCCGCATCTAAGGGGTCAAAAGCAAAAAGCAGGCCCACAGCCAGAAATATTGCAGGCCTACTGATAGGTCCCCCACTGTTTCTGCCGGCCACCGCCGGGGGGGCGGAGACGGTTCATTTTGCTGATCCTGGGGCCTGAAGCAAATTTCCAGGGAGGTTCCAACTCAAAACTTTACTACATGGCACTATGCGACTAGTTGGTAACAAAAATAATTTGGTGTGGGGGTTCAAACCCTTCAAGTCATTACGAGGCTACATACTCTAAAGGGGTCTGTGCTTTGTTGATAATTTACTCACTCACGGGAGAGCATGATGTAGGGAAGGACGAGATGATCCACACAGCAGCTCCAACAAAGAAAAAGACTTTATCAAACTAAAAAATAAAAAACACACTAAACCAAAGGACCACAAGGGGTCAAAATAAAACAGGCAAAACTTAAGCAAGAGATAAAAGCGACTACAGCAGACACAGGGCAGCAACAGATATGACACAGTAACATCCATAGGATTAACCCAACAAAAAAAACCAAAACATTAATCACACGGTAGCCAAGGGAACAGGGGGAACAGCCACACTGAAGGAGCAGGACAGGCACCGATCCTGACACACATCCTCACCCATCAGGGAATGTGGTGTCTCTTCTTACACATTAGGGAAAGAAGGAAATCCAATACAAGATGTACTAATCCTCATCTTCTCCCCCACTCGCCTGGCTGGTCAATACGCCGGGCCCCTGTAGTCATTACTGGCCTCGTTTCTGCCCGCGGCTCACCATCTTGTGGCCATACTGCTCCGACGCGTCGCGCACGGCCGCGTCCCACGCCTCAGGGCTGCCTCCGCACACCTTGCTCACGTCCAGCCTCCAGTACCTGCAGCGGTAGCAAAATGTTGCAGGGATGCGGAATTCCTTATATCCTTTAGCAGCTTGAGTCCCTTTAATGTTTATGTATCTTATCATTAATCAGCTTTGGTCGCCAGTCCATATAAACATTATAATCGCTGACCGCTAATTCTTACGACCCCATCGCATTAATACAACGTTCATGGCTCCCACTGCAAAAAGAAGAGCCGTAATGCTAATGAAGACTCACTTACTTCGTTGGCCTCCCAAAAGCCATGTCGTCCTCCTGGGAAATAAAGCTGCATTGAGGAGCAGTAGGTATGTTCAGGATCAAACGAGGCCACGGTTCTTAAAACTAACCCCGGGGCTTGTCTTGAAGACTTTAGACACTGATCTCAAGTATGATTTGTCTTGTCATACTTTAAAAGCAGAAACCATCCTGCATTTTTATACTCACAAAACAAACGAATTACAATAATTTCATAATTGTACTGATTTATACAGTTGGTTGTGTCAAAGTAACACACAATATGCACTGATGCCCAAAGCACTTATGAGAAGTACCATTGTGTGGATTTGAACCGATCACCACCTGGCGCCGTCCATCGCTTATATTTCACATGGCATAATTTCATAGGTTGTAGCCATTTAAATATAATCGTGCTAAAGAAAGTGCCCTGCGGGGGATAGAAAAAGGATGTGACCATACTCACAGAGACACAGTAGGGCCCAGCAAAATCTCGAATCACACCGGAGGACGTGCAGATTCCCATGTGGCCGATGAACGGAAGCAGCCACCTGCACAGGGGACAGGACGTAAGGAACAGGGGCACAACAGACAAGCACCTAGAAAGAAGGGGAATTTGTTAATGGGCAGTCAAAACATTAGCTGCTCCTGAAAGTAACTTGTCTGAGATCACATGACTCAGACTGTGCTCTGAAAGCAAGGTTCGGACAGAAGTATGCTCTCACAAATGCCCATTACAATGATTTGATCAAATATATAAGGTGCTTGCTTAGGGCCAGGTCCACCCCTTGCTTCTGTCTGCAAAAAGGCTGCACCCAAGGCTGTCTGCGTTCCAGGCCCAGGTAACCATGGAAACCTGGGGGAGGCTGAAACATTTCCTACTTTCCTGTTTTTCTAAAAACTGGAGCCATCAGATGCGTCGTCTCCCAGAAATCGTTCAGACACAATAATCAGTTTTTATTAGAGTTACCCAATTTGGCTGTGTGTGTGTGTGTGTGTGTGGATTATGTTTATACTACATTGTGACGGACCAAATGTCCCCTAAAGTGTGATAAAACCAGTTGTTTTGATGCTGTGGAGACCATTTTTCAGGTCCCCACAAAGATCAATGACTGCAATCAAAAAACTAAAAATCTTAATTATTTAAGCCAAAAGTCATGTATTTTGTTTGTTTATTTATGGTTAAGGTTATGGGGGGGTAGGGGTTAAGGTCGTTATGTAGGGATTAGCTGGATAACAACCAGAACCGCAGTCTGTACTGGGGTGTAATACCCACTGGGCTATTGGGTTTAACCTACAGGGTGATGAGTCAAATCCCAAGAAGGGATCTTTGGTTTTATTCCAGAGCTGGACCCTTCATCTGAATCATTCCCATGAAACATATGTGTCAATGGATAATAATGTAACTCTGAATGACAGAATCAGTTACATTTAACTAAATAACTCTGGGTTACAGATGAAGATCCCTCCATACAGTTTGTTCCTCTTCGGCACATGCCGCTGCCTCACATATTGCTACAGTCCATACTGTGAGAATCAGCTATGATTTTTCAGGTAAGGTCTGGCAATGGAGCCCCAATAAAGGAGGACTTCTCAACCACTTCGATGTATCTGACCTACCTCGTTGGAGAATCTGGGGCAGTCTGTGTGCTCCCTTCTCCTCGTGCCTCTACCCCCTGACATCTCCACCCAAACAGCACTCCACTCAGTCACCTGAGCTTCCTGACTGTGTCCTCGAAGCCCATCACCTTCCTCTCAGGAGGTACCTCACGTTCAGCCCCTCTCTACATCTTTATTTCATTCACATGCCACCAGGACAGCTTTATTTCTACTCATTGGTGTACATCCATCCATTTTCTGGTGGCTCATATTACATATAACCTTTTAAAATTAATTTTCTCACTACCAAATCAGTATTTAGCATGGTGGTACTTTTGACCAAAGTGCTGATATGTATTTCAAGATATGAAATGTTCTAAATACACTAAACGGCAGAATTTAAACGAGTCACGAAAAGACACCAGGTGAAATTGAAAAGTTAACAGGGGGCAGCGACCAAACGCAGTGATCTCTCACCTGCTTCGCCCAATCTGCCCCCATCTCCTCAGGTAAGCACTCCTGGGAGATGAAGTGTGATCTGCGTAAGCGATACCGACGTCATCTCGAGCCGCGTGCTTCTAATATCCTTGAAATTATGCAACTTTAAATCAGCACACGCGCTTGCAGGGCATTGACCTATGGACATGTAAGACACCTTTCGCGGCAGCTTCAGCGTTTTAATTTTTTTCTTTGTGTTTTGTTTGCTTTGAAACGCCCAGTGCGATTCTGCGACCCGTTCGTTCCCGTGCCAGGTGATGTGACGACGACATCAGCTTGGGATTTCCAGCCAGGACAGAAAAAAACCATATCACTGGTGCAATGAAATATCCTGACATCATTCGTAAAACCCCATTGCGAATTGGTGGTCCCTCTCTTTATTTTTCAGTTATTCCAATGTAACACTGAACTGTGGTGTTACACTGAATTGTCCGAAAGATCTTTAAAAAACAATAACGAGTTTCACCAAAACTGACAAGAGGAACTTACGACAAGCCCGGAATGGGCGTCCAAACGATGCAATAAGGAAATCGGCACTTGTCTGGGTCTATTTTCTCGCAGTCCTCGTTATCATTTGTTAGTGCGTCTGCCTCCGATGCATCCGCCATCATTACCAGTTACAATCAGAGCATTTCCCTGTATCCCCTCCCATCGGCCCGGTATCTGGAAACAAAGCTTGTTTCAGACTTTTTCACGCGGTCCCAGTGCCGCGGAGACTGGTGTCGATGCCAGTGAGCAGGAGTTACCAAAACGAGACAAACAGTTCAGATCAGCTCACCAACAAGCTTACAGTCAGTATAGCAATAAAAATGCAGGAAAAATAAACATAGCTAATACGTATTATTATTGTTGTTGTTTTGTTGTTGATGATGACGTTTGTAACGTACTCGCCAGTGATTTGGAGCAATTCTTGATAAGACTTAAAACAAGTGAAACACGTTGTTACGCGGACAGCTGCAAAGGGCCCTTGGGGTTTTACTGACACTGCTGCCCTCATTGTGCAGGCTACCCCCCCCATACAGGTTACTCGAGAGACAACAACATGAAATTGTGCTACTATAATTTCCGTTCGCATTACTTTTGCAATCTTTGCCTTGTCAGCAAATGCACCCAACTGTGACACCCGATCGCTCCTAGTCTTCAGGCTCTCGTTAGACTATCTGCTTGTACAATCTGCTCCGGGCTGCCTGTTCGCAGCCTCGCTGGGATGCGACTCGTATTCCCAGTTCGAGACGTGACCCATGTCAGAGACGTCCGATACCGCCACCTGTTGCCTCAAAAAGGCAATTACACCTCGGCATGACGTTTGTAGTCAAGGCGTGAAGTTCCCAGCCGTGGTACCTGATTGATTCACCCCAAGGGCATTTTGTGCTTAAAAATAAGTATATCAGGATCAAGGGAATATACTTAACACCCTTAGCCTTCCACCAAGATGTTTCTGCTATTATGGAAAGGCAGAAGACGTACTGGTGAGTGCTTGTGCTTCCAAAAGTTTGCGGGCTCAAATCAGAAGATATTTTATTTTCCGCAACCAGGAATCGCCGACATGTCCGTGACAAAAACAATTTGATTGAGGAAAAAATAATGTAGGCTATGTTAATTCCATGATCGTGGTAAACATGCAATTTGATCCAAATGTCTGTCAGCATTCCCTATGGTGAATACATAGTTTTGTATACGCAGCGTCAACGAGAATCAGGACAAGAGAAGACACACTTGGGTTAGACGAACGTGACCTCCTTTGATTCTTTTAAATTTGTAATACCAAGAGCCCGTTGTTGTACCGTTAGGGCTATACATTTCCGATTAGCAGATATGGGCCAGGCTGGTATTGGAGTGGACGCTTTGGGACCGCAGTTGCCCGTCTGGTTTCATTTACGCGTGGCAAAAACTACGCAGTCAGCAAAAGTGCGCAGACTATGACAAACGAAGGCGAAGCGCTGCGGACATGGCGAGTTCATCATGCCCGCGACTCAGGACTCCTCCCGGGAAAACTCCGGCTCCATATCTAGCTTGCGAAACTAACCCAATTTAACAAGACGGTCTTGTAAGTAACTTTTTGTACAGCACCATCCAAAGCCAAATATCTGTAGTCAGATGTATTATTATTATTATTATTATTATTATGACACCCTAAATCAAATAGTACAGGGCAATCTTAGCTCACTAAGCTTCACTGCAGGCCATGTGTATAAAGAGAATCCCTCATGGGATTCACACGTGAGCAGTTTCCGATGGAGAAAAGCTGTTTGGCAAAATGATGGGTGGCATTTCAAAGTGGCGTTCAATCTCACGGTGTTATGTAGGCCCATTGTCGGAAAAGTGGCCATTTTAAAATATGCACACTACAAGGTTTTTATTTACACTGGCAAAGTGGCTCTGGAACGCAATATGTGGGAGAAAGACTCAAAATCGATGTGAAGACGGTGACCTAGATAAACGAAAATGCCTTTGTCTTGGGAATTATTGGTGTTAGGATGATTAATCTAATGTTGGTGTACAGTATTATGGCCCTGTGTAATAAACAATTTGTAATTTATTCCCCTCCTTAAAAATTGCGACACAGAGAACAATACTGTGTGGCTTCTGCACTGGTACTTTAACGTGCATAGAGAATGATCAAACTGCACCATATTTCAATAGGGGCGTCCAGAGCGGAAATTCCCCATGAAACCAGTACATTTTATCAGTCATTCTTGACTGAATTCAGTTGAAGGGGTCTACATTTCTTACCAGTAGACCTACTGCATACCCACTAGCAGCACAGCATAACCAAACCGGCACATAACCAGTTTGTTTGTATGAGAATACATCCTACAGGTATTTTGACCAGGAATAACATGTATTGCCACGTATATTTGTGCTTTGCCTGCATTTTTTTTGATGTTATTTCATTACAAGAACATTGCAGGTTAAAAATTCTTGCTTCAGGCACATGCCTCCTGGGACATGAATCAGCAACACAGGGTCCATAACTCTGCTTATTAACCACTATCTGCCCTGTTCCGACAAAGCCCCTTCCACCATGAACCCAGGGGAAATTAACGGGGAGGCAGTGGGCGGAGCTTAAAAACACTTATGAATGAGAGTGGAAAGAATAATTAAGAACAATAAAGAGCAAAACCAAGATGGTCATTCAATATTACTTTTCATTTATTCCTTTTTCCTTGTGTCAAACTCAGAGTAGCCATAAGAAGAGGAGAATTTTAAAAATGTCATTTTAATTGGAAAAAAAAACACACACATGGAGTTCTAGTGTTAGACGGCTCAGGCCTTACATGCGTTTCATGTCCTGGGCCTGACGATCGTTCCAGACACATTAAACAGGAACACCTGTTTGGTGATGTCTGACGTTTGGGGCAAATACAAGCAATTTTGACTTCTGACTGTGACACGGAAGTATTTTGTCACAATGGTTGAGGAAATTGGGGGGGGGAGGGGTGACAAATCAACCACTGAAACCTATTTGGAGCTCAGTGGAACCGGACCCCACCATGCAGGACAGAGCCAGAACAGAGCCACTGACTAGCTCTGCCTGAATCGGACCAAACTCGGCCACAGCAAATCAGCAATATAGTTTCCCATGACCCCGGGCCGTCATCGCACATATAAAATGTACAGACCATTTTACCAGCATCATGCCAGTAATTAAGGATATAAAATTCTCGAGTATAGGAGTCGGGGGGCAACAGGATGCTTAAGCAAGCCATGTTCTTAACAAAAAAATATAATTGCAAAAACAAAACTACCGGATCACAAGTAGAAGGGGAAATTATCTGACTTTTGTCCAGAAGCTGGCTTGGGAACCTGGCGGCCCACCATGGAAACTGCCTTCACACTTTTAGCATGATGTTGGTGAGCAGCTGGGCAGGGACGCTTGGAGCTCGACTCCAACATCCTGGCAAATAGGAGAGAACAGCAGGCTCCAAAGGGGTTTTTCCGTTCAAAAATCAAAACCCAAATACACAGCCCCTATAACCTTATAAAACCAGTTCAAAAACTAACCAATGTCCTAACGCATGTTCTCCGAGACCAAAGATACAGAACACAAAAATATCTTGACGATCCACTTGATTGAAATACACAACAGAAGGGATGAAACGGTTTTGAGACCCAGAAGTGCACATGTGGGGAAAAAACGTGGGCAGTCACCAGACCTCCTCTGCAGGAAGTAGGAAACTACTTCTGGCCGTCTTGGTGCTCTCTGACGGTGAAGCCATCAACCACCTGTGGAATGAGGTTGTGCAGTTGTCTTCCAATGTCCAGTGAGACTTCCAGCCCATAGCTCATTCCATTCTAGAACTTCCCCAGAACATCGGTGAAGGCTTACATTCCACCAGTCTCTCCTGCTGGAGGTGTTCCTCAGGTGCTCCTCAGTTACACACGGATGCATCGTCATACATTGAAAATGGCTCTTTAAAGGGTTCCGTCTCCATCACGTGCCTCAAGCAGTTTAACGTTTTGCAAGTTTTTTTTTTTCCTTTTTCCTGGATAAAACTGAAATGACACTCTTTGACCAAAAAGTTTACAAACCAGAACGAAAGCAAAAGAGTCTTATCGTCAAGGCCGGTAGCTTTACCGTAACTTGACCGCGTCCGATTTCTGGTGTGTGAATGACATCATTCAGTACCCCAGACCTACCGCTAGAAGAAAGTCCTTCCAGACACGGCTTTCCAAGAACTTTCAAGGTGCGATTTGCTGCAAAAATAGCAATAATAATAATCAACCTCTAGAATTGGCGATGTATCTTGAAGGTCTGTGTTGGCTCCACACATACTTGGGGTGGAGGGGGGCCTCTCTGTGGGAAGGCTGAAGGACGCTGTTACTGTGCATCAGCTAAGGAAGGACGCTGGCGCGGTTGCTGCTCAGTTTTGGTGTTTAGAATCTGTTTCAGTCGTCCCACACAGCCAGAGTGTCTACCCCGCACAACATCCCCACCTCATAATACGTGGGGGTGTGAGGGGGGGTTTCTGATGTCCAGAATGTCATTGTGGGATGAGGACAGGATACGGGGGTGACTGTTGCTGACACCGCTATCCGCAAGACCCCGGTCACCTTGCACCAGTTCCCCCACCCTCGACATCCACACTGATTTGGGAATGGTGTACAGCTGACATTCATGACACATCCTTCCACCGTACGGGCCGGATCAGACAGGGTCAAAAATGATCCCAGCCAGAGAGCTCACCCCTCCACCTTCACACACGCACACGTGCTCAGTCTTATGCACACACACAAAATATGCAGACACGCGGGTCCGGGTGGCAGGGGGTCCGGGGCGGCTCAGCGGGGTGCAGCATCTAGCTGGGCCGGCACTGCACCTGGCCCTCGGAGCTGTCCTCGTCATCGGAGCCCTCGGGTCCGCCGCTGCTCAGGCCCGTGATGCGGTAGCCCATGTTGAGTAGCATGACCTCCAGTGGGTCGGCGTTCATGCGCCGCTGGTTGGCCTGGGCGGCACCCTCCATGTCCACCACCACCCGGCCGTTCTCACTCTCTGTCTGGGGGGGGGGGGGGCAGGAGAGAGGCACACCTCATTAAACTATCATTATGGGTCCAGTGCTGGATTCAGTTATTTTTTCAGTATTAACAAATGACCTGCAAATTATTCTACGTAAAAATCCTTCATGAGTCATAAGGCTACTTTGCTATCTAATGGATAACTCTGCTTGGGGACACTAGGTGGCGCTAGCTACCTCTGGCCTGGGGTTCCAGAGCCGCACTACAGAATCGATGCCGCTGGTGGCCAGGAAGCAGTAGCTGGGGTGTGGCTGTAGGCAGTTGACGATGGACTCGTCGCCCTGTAGGATCCTGACTAGGTTGGTGGTCTCCTTCTCCCAGATGAAGAAAGAGCCGTCGTCAGAGCCGCTCACGATGTACTGCCCTTTGCTGAGGGGAGCAGAATGAGACAGTGACACTGGAGAACCAGGGAGAACAGGCAAAACAAGCAAATGGGCGGCCCCACTCTTACAGAAACATCCCAGCCTTCAAACTGAGAGAGAACATGTCGTTGAGAGGCAGATCAAGCTGGGGAAGATGCTTGGGAGGATATTAACATTCATCCAAGTCTGCAGTACATTACTTCAAACCTCTGCTTAACATTTTACACATACATGACTAAGACTGTCTGATCTTCTCAGCCTTATGAACTTTCCATATATCAACCTGCAACTTTCAGCCTTGGCTTAGTTACCACAACTGGCTTTCTGAGAAAGAAACAGTATGAGGAGCGTGTGTTGACCTATGAGTATCAGACAGGTTCTGAGACGTGCAGAGTCCCTTACTGGTCAAACCTCCAGATTCCTTAAAAACCCCATTACACTGGATGATGGACAAACAGAGGTGGCCTTTTGGCATCTAGCCTGGGAGCCTGTGAGAGAGGCACTTTCTAAAGCTCCACGCCCTACGGTGACACTTCTAGAAGACACAATCTGACCTGCCGAAGAAGTTGGCCTCTTTGATGTCTGTGGTGGTATTGCAGTGGCCGCAGTAGCGATGCTTGTAGTCGTAGCTGCGTTCCCTCAGGACAGCCTCGTCCTCTGGGATGGACGGTTTTCGGTTGAAGGCGTGGAAGCGGAGAGAGCCGCCCTTCTTATCTTCCGCTATGTATGTGCGGCAAGAAGAGGTTAAGTCAACGAACTTGGACTCAGACTAACAGAAGTTTCGCTTAGACACCCATCGATGCATTAGCAGCACGCCAGCTGACGCCAAGACACGCTAACATGCCAACTCTCACGGAGGTCCACTCACAGGCTTCAGCCTTGGCAAACAGGGCAGCCCTGATGTCCTTGTCCAGAGCATCGCAGGCGCTGCTGTGGGCCTGCTCGGGGAACTTGCCCTTGAAGTCATTCAGACACTCCAGTGCCTCAGCCACATACTTCAGCTCGAAGAGACAGCGTGCCAGCCGAAAGTGGGCCTTCAGATGGGCTGGGTTCAGTGCCAACGCCTTCAGGCAGTCCCGCAAGGCGTCATAGTGGTCACCATCCCTGAGGGGATGTTACAAAAATACTCTGATACACATGACTGGTTGGACCAATCATGATTCCTGTTGCATAACACTAGTCTAGACACAGCCATACCCAAGCTGCAAATATAGATTAATGACTTTTGTAGCATTTCTACTTAGGGATACATAATGTAATGAAGGCTCCTCATTGGACGTATGTGTCAGCTGGCCGGCAGGGAGCCGGCGGCTCCCTCACCATTTGCGCTTCATGTAGGCGGCCGCTCGGTTGCCGTAGAGCATGGCGTTGCGGCTAGCCTCGTGGATGCCCAGACTGTACAGCTGGATGGCCTGTGTCCACTGCTGCCGTGCGAATGCCTCGTTGGCCTGCTGCTTGATGCGCTCCAGGTGGGGGGGCAGCTCGGCAGAGGTGCTGCCGCATGACCAACGGATTGGGGAGAGAGGGAGACCTCAGGTCACAGACGTAAATGGAAGTACACCAGACAGATGACATCTCCCACTCCCATTGTGGTCAGAGGTCATAAAACACACTGGATTAAATATTTTTATATGGCTCCTTTGTCAACAGCAGCTACAAATTTCTTGTCAGATATTTAACAAGTACAGCACTGTACATGGACAAAGTAGTTAAACATGCAGCAATGCAAAGAATGAAGAAGATAACAGAGGGGAGGAAACAAGAACTCCTGTTGTAGATACAGGTGTTAAAAATCCTGGGGCTCCGCTGCCAACTGGCAGCCCAACTACCCCAGGCACCCAAACTTCATACAAGTGAGAACAGGACAAGCGTTAGGTGCTACAACAGAAATCAGCAGTGGAATGCCGGTCTTATGTTCAGCATGTCTCACGACAGGCTACGGGCCTGGCATGGACCTTAATAACAGCTAAGAAAAGAGGGCCACATTGGTTCTGCACCAGCACTTCACTGCAGCCAGGAGATCCCAAAGACGTTCAGCCATCCAGCAAAGGCCCGTTTTGAAGGTCCCGATTAGCTCCCAAGGAAACCGGGCACGGACAGGGTACCTGTTAGGCGACTTGCCCTCGGCCCATCGCAGACGGCTGGCGGGCAGGTGTATGCCATTCAACACACCATTGGTGGAGGTCTTTCCGTTCTGTACCTCTGCAGAGGGAAAAGACCCAAGTTCAGTGCAGAGGGCTAAGAGGGGCTGTGTTGCCATGGTAACAGGCAGGCAATTCACACAATGTGATGACCCCCAGTGAACCATACCTCCTGTCGAATGGCACTTCTTGGGTAAAAGAAAGGTGTATGGCCTCTGCTTAAACGTCAGGTCAAATAAATACACCTGATGGGCCAGAAAAAAAGAAGAAAAATTCAAGTAAAACAAACATAAGGTGGAATGAAAACAAGCAAATAGAATCACAACTCATATTCAGTTTGGGACTCCATAGAGTAGGGAGGCAAGTGGACTAGCACTGGACTATATACTGATGGAGGTACCTGCTCCCCACCCATGTTGACCAGCAGCTCCGTCCCATCTGGGCTGAAGGTGACGTAGGTGGCCACCAGGACACGTAGCCGGTTGTTGTAGTCAGGAAGTTTTACTGGTAGGTGACCTGGAAGGGAGAGGCAGGGTAGTTAGCCAGCTAAACCTAGCTATTCCTGAACTGCATACAATAAGGAGCCAGATCCATACTGCCTAGAATCCAGACCAGGTTTTAGACCATCCTGCAGCAGACAAAAAAAACAACATGACCTTTCACAGTTTTAAACAGGTAGCCTTACTATACATCACTGTCAGAAAGGCAAAGGCATTCTGAATTCCACATCTTATGGAATGCTGCCTTTCCAACCTTCCCAGTCTGTGCTCCAAAGTGCTTCAGACTCTACCAAGGATCATATCAAAGGGAAATGCTGCCCCCTTGTGGGCACCACAGTACAATATAAAGGGACCATGAGAAGGACTGGGATTTTGTTACTAAATTATGAGAAGTCTTCATCTTAACCCAGCAGCAGAGCATTTTACGGAACTAATTACTTCCCGAATTTAGCTAATTTAGCCTCCTCTCTGGACTGAAGCCATCAGGCACTAAAATAGCGCAGGGAAAAGCCAGCTCATATGGGCCCTAATGAATCTCAGGGTGGGGGAGGGGACACACACATACCAGCCACATAATACTGCCCCGCCCCATCAGGTATTGGCTTCTGCCTCTCGCAAAAGGTGTGCACGCCTGCCTGTGCATTCTGACTCAGTGATTTCCTGGGTAGAGAGGAGAAAAACAGATTAATCACACCAGCTCCTGAGAATGTCACATAGTGCGAGAGCTCATCTGGTTTTACTAAAAAGCCAGTGCAGATGCATATGGCTGCAACGCAGGCCTTTTATATGACAATCCACACCACGGAGTTTGCCCATCAAGACAGCATTATAATGCTTACCTCACTGCTGAAAATGTCTATGCATGTTGGAAATCTCACATTATATACATATTGCTTCACTCAGAGCACGTCTCATCAAGAACATGTGGCGATGATTATACATCAATGAAAACAAAGCGGCTAATATCCGACAGTATGGTCACCCAAAGTTAGGGGAGAGAGATCCCAGCGAATGAGAAAATTCACAAGTAATATTTAGGCACATTAACAACTGAGAACTAATGGCACCCAAAGGGTTAAAAGTTACCTTGAGAAACAGGAGATTCCACAGTCCACAGACATTCAACACGAGTGACAAAGATGCACAACATACCTAAGCCAAGATGCTTAGGCCCCACAGATTTTATTTTTAAACCAAAAATAACTTTAATATTAAGATATAGTATGTAGATACATTAACAAAGACTAAATAAGATAACACCATTAAAATGTATATAATATGGGATCCAAGCCACTTTCAGTATTGTCGTCATCGAAAAAAATTCTCATTTAATTGTTCATGGTCAATAGGAGAAATAAAGTACATAGTACAGAGCCCATGGTAAACAAAACGTGCATTTTCTGTTAATGTGCTTCACAAAACGTGAAATTAGCTTTAAGAATAACTTTTTATCTTTATGTTATAACAGTATTATTAAAAACTTCTAGTAACTTAATTGTAATGTTATAAAATTCTTGCCATTCTCATACGTTTTGTTTTCTGAAGGGCAGACAAGCAGAAGTTTATAGCCAGACTGTAGTGCAAGCGCGCACACACACACAGACGCACGCACCTACCGGTGATTGTGAATCATGCGGATGTCATAGAGGCGGACAAAGGGCCCGTTGGCTCCCACCGCCAGGTAGTTGTTGTCTCGCGGGTTAACAGCCAGGCACTTGGCTTCCACCAGCTGGCCACAGTATTCAGTAAGGTCTATGAGCACCTCGGACCTACGGCTGCTCTCCCTCAGGTCGTACTGCCTGTCGGAAAGGGAGGGGTCAGGTCTCATGCAGACACACACAGGACTGCCCCAGACACATCACAAGGTACTTTCAAACCAAAGTTCCAGAACCAGTCCCTGGTTACAGGTTCTTGGGCTGTTAGAACTGGGGACTTGAGTGGTGTGAAGCATGAAGGTGGCCAGGAACTTCACCCCACACAACAGAAACTGGGAGTTTATTCCAAATAAGCATGGGAGATGCAAAAAGCTCGCAGGTGAAACTTCAAACATAAATTGAAACTACAGAGACAGCCCAAAATAATGGAGGATGTACGAGCGGTTTTGTTAAGATGTGTGTTAGTTATGGGGGGGAGGAATCGTGATCAAAATGGGACACAGCCCTTTACTTATACTTTATTCATATGACATTTAAATTATTATTAAATCTGGCTGGCAGACCGATCTTTCGGTTACAGAGAAAAAGAAAAAAACAAAAAATATTATTCCGCTACGAAGCACTAGCAAGTTTCACTGCAGGCACTGGTGATATTAGACAAAAGTACACTGGTTATCGATTGAATTTTCCGATGCAGAAAAATGTATTTATTACAATTAACTGAGATACAGAAATAATTCCATGTGCTCAATTTTTGCTCTGCTAATTATAATTCTTTTCACCCGCATTTCCGTGTAACTTCCAGGTTAATGCCGGTGCTTGTGGTCAACAAATCAGCAAGCCATCTCTGAAAGTGCCTCCCCAGTAGTTTGTGTTCAAACGAAAAGTGCCTAGTCTGGAGTAGGTGCTACAAAAGGGTTCTGGAACTTCCTCCAAGGATCTACAACTGGGCCAAGCTCCAGTGGTACGAACATGGCACAAGTTACTGGTTCTAAAGGTTCTGGTTCCTGAAAAAAAGTCCTGTGGTGTGAAAGGGCCCATGTACAGTTCAACAAACAAACAAACAAACCAACCATCCAGGCAAACAGAACAGGAGTTTGTTCACACAAAGGTTGATCCAATTCTGATAGCTCAGCAAACATGAACTCTGCTCAGACCTCTACGGAGCTGGACACTAGACACTCAATATCTGTATTTTGTGGGGTTTCTGTTAAGCCTTCAGGCATTCAGGTAAACAAAGAAGTTCCTCCTCTGTTCTTGTTGCTGGACAGTACAAGTTATAAACAAAAACATGATTTTATTTTTATTTTTTTAAGGTAGGGCTGCACGATATCAGATCTCGGCGTCCTTGCGATTGCGCAGCGCACATACAACAATCACCAGGGCTTTAGATGACGGGCAAAACATTTGTCCGGACACCAGCTTTTCGGTACTATACGAATGATTATTCACAACCACAATTTGTTGAGCAAATTAGTATAACACCTAAAATATTAGTAATCTGTATAAATGTAGTGTTATGTTTAATAAAAATGTTGAACTTTATACTGCAAGACGTACCGCCACGGCACAGACATCTTTATCCTTGTTTACCCACATCTCCTCTTAAAAGATGTTGCGGTCGCTGAGCTGTCCCTTTCTTCACCACCACTTCAGTGCTTATCGCTTCCATGATTTACCAAAACAGTAACATGAAGCATGCTCCACTAACCGAATTTAGCAAACAAAGATTTGCCGAATTTATATAGATTACTAACTTCTGGCCGTTACAGTACGAATCTCATTCATATTTTAGGCATACTACTAATCTGCTTCCCAAATAGTGGGTGTAAATAAATGTCTGTATAGTACCGAAAAGCTGGTGTCCAGACTAATGTTTCGCCGGGCATCTAAAGCCCTGGTTATGATTGGGCATGCATACAGCCCTAGATTAAGGACATCAGTGTGACCATTCAGACCATCAAACCTGATTGTGCCGTCCTCAGCTGCGCTCCAGAAGGTGTTGGGCCACATGGGAGCTGTGGCAATCCGCTTTACCCGGTTGGTGTGGTCAGAGAACATGTGGATGGTCTCCTTGACTGTCAGGTCATGCACATGGACCTTGGTGTCTGCCGCCCCTGTTACCAGGATGCGGTCACCAGTGTGGGGCAGGAACTGGTGAAGGAATGGGGTGAGGGCATAGAGACGGAGATCATAACCCTAATCAGGGAGCAAATTTATTTAAGGTTATATAGCTGTTTATTGCCAAAATGATGGTTTTCCCATACACCTTATACTTGAATTTCACTTTATACTAAATCAAACATATAAATTAGTCTTTGCAAAGGACTTCCCAGCAGCTCCCAAAAGTACACTCCTGGACACGGGTTCACCAGCTCCCCGGCGCTGTGCATGCATGTGGATTAAACTCCAGTCTCACCTTGACAGAGAAAATGTTGGCTGCGTGCCCTGTGTGCATAGTGATAAGCTTGCGATGCCGGAACGGGTCCCAGACGATGGCATGCTGGTCGTCTGAACCAGAGGCTAGCAAGCTAGGGGACAGAGATATGGTCATGGACGCAAATGCAAAGGGGCTTGCAAATAGATACATATTTAGGCATCTAAACCAGGGTTTTCCAACCTTTCTTAAATAAGGGACCTCGAGAATGATTTTCTATCTGGAGTCCCCCTTTAATGGGGGTACTGCTTGATTATTTGGTGGCAAGTGTTACAGAGGACGAATGAGTGTATCAACAAAGCATATTGTCAACTTCTACGAAATGTTTCGGGTGACCCTGGGTTGAAAACCTCTTCTCCCAACTATTACAGAACATGCCTCAATTAAATAGAGAATTTTCACCACTAAGCCACACCCATTCCAGCACGGCCCCACCCCCAAGCACTGCCACACCCCCTCCTGGCACAGTCACTCACTCTCCACTCTCATTCCATTCCAGGCAGTTGACACATCCAGAATGGCCCTGGAAAAAAAAAAAGGAGGCGAGAGAGATGTTCTCATTTCATGTGAAATGGCCTCTTTTATAACTTCGTATCTAAAGCACAAGTAAATTTGTTAGTAAAAATGTGCGAAACTACATTCTGTAACCATTGATCATACAAGAATTGCAATAGATGTTACTGGTTATGCTGATCCATGGCCAACAACAGAACCAGCCAACTGCAGGTTATGCCAAACATCTCATAAGCAATCACACATTAAGCATAATTAAGAGTCAATGCATGACACTAGATAGTGGAGGAAGATTGTGGAAGGAACCCAGAGGGCTACTTTCCACCCAAGCGAACAGCATTACACAAAATGAAAGTGACAGCTGTCCCTGACCTGCAGCTCTGATTCCAGCCCAAGTCTCTTGATAAAGGGGTCGGTCACATGATAGTGTCTCTGGAACCCTAGTGCTCCCTTTTCCTGGAGGAGACAAAGATGGCACAAGCTTGACACCGCAGAAGAGCTTTATTAAGGATGCACTCCTTCCTACTCTGAGCCTGGTGGACACATTAAAAAGATTTTCCCCCAAAATACACAACAGAAGCAAACAAAACAAAGTTAACTGAGAGATTAGCCTAGTATCGGAGTCCATTTGCACCTGTCGTGCAAGGTATAGGTGAAAACCCTAAAACACAGACCGTACTGAACACTAAAAAGATAAAAAGCTCACCCTTATCTGGCGGTGCAGGATGTCACTGGTGATGTTCACAGTAGCCATGGCCTCACAGCAAATCATAAAGTATAGGTACTAAGGGCTGCGGGGGGTCAGAGGTCAGGGGCCGGCAGGCATTGAGGTGACCCAGGTCTTAGCGCGGACGAACACCCACAAGGGCTACATTTACCCAGCCTGTAGAATGAGAGAACACACATAACATAAGAAATTAAACAACAGGACTTTCGGTCCATCAAGCTCGTTTGGGGAGAATTCAACTAATAGCGCAGAGTTGTCAAAATCTTATCTAGCTCCGATTTAAAGGAACCCAGGGTCTTAGCTTGTACTACACTAACAGGAAGACTATCCCGTACTCTAACTACACGCTGTGTAAAGAAGTGCTCTCTCACCATCAAGGAGAGAACATATGAGCATGAATACAAACAGCCACACAGGACTTATTCCTGGAAACTGGTTTGGGCCTTGTGGACATCGATGCCGTATTTTGGGGAACATCCCATTGTGATGCTGCAAAAGCCAAGAACAGGAAAACACACATCCTCTGCCTCTTTGGCAACGGAATTGACCACGTTAGGGAACAGCTCAGAGAATACTGCTGACCCGCCCCCCCTCGCCCCTTTTGAGAAAAGCATGACTACTGTCATCTTGGCAGGCTTTGTTAATCACCTAAGGGAGGAATGCATACATATTACGGGGTAACACTGGTCGTCAGTACATTTCCAGGTTAGTCAAAATACCGATGGCGACGTGTACGTATCTACAGTCTTTTCATTATAGACCAAGTGAAAACTGAAAACTTCACACCTTAACAACAACAAAACACTGTATAAATACTAGCAATTTACAATTGCAGCTACATTCTTAAGACATCCGTCAGGAAAGATATCAGCCAAGTTGACAAAATAATAATAATTTACTGTGAATAATATTAAATGATAAATACAAACAGCTACGCTGACAGAGAGGGCGAGACTCGACGCGCGCGCGCGCGCGCCCCCAACCCAATTCGGCAGCCGGATCGGTTCGGCTTTTAAAAAGAGGAGAAGAGGAGAAACAGCGAGACACAAAACACACAGGCGCGCACACATGCACTTCTGTGCAGAAAACCCAGGTCTGTTCAGAGATACGGCTGAGAAATACTGTATAAGCAAAGCAACACACACCCGGACGGGCAGGTCGGGGCCGCTTCTGACAGCTCACGTCGGCCTGGACACTGGCATGGTCAGGGTTCGCCACAGAAAAGCCCCCCGGGGACACGCCGCCGCCGCCAGCCTCGGCCACCTCACACATCGCCACACCATTAGTGAGTCCCGAACTCGCTCGACACGACCAGTAACCAGCTAACTGGTAACTGGGGAGCGCCGCGTCCCTCCCGGCCAGGACCGACTCGGAAAGCACGTCCACATACGGTTAGCCAACCGGCTAGGCAACTAACAACAACCGGAGGAGAAGTTAACTCCTTCGCGGGGATAATACGCGCTTTAGTGCGTAAACATGTAACCAGTTTGCCCCTTAAACGACGGGTGGCCTGTTTCCAATTAGCCGTGTCTTCCTTTATATTGGCTACCTGTTAAAATACACATACTGTACGCATTAACCTTCATTCTGACTCTCGCAAAATACACACGTAGTATGTATTTGCTACTGTTTTAGTTTTCGTTTAAATGTCTGTAGTGCACGTTAGCCTGCGTGCTTTAATGGCAGAATAAATACTTTAATACTACATAACCAGCGACACAGCTCACGTACCTGTCTCTGGCCTGGACTGGAGAGGGAATGGCAGCTTTCAACAAAAGCTGTCTTACTTATTTGTGCAGAAAAACACGACGAATCGTCCACGGTAGTAAGTTGTCCGCAGGGTTTTTTTTTTTTAATGCGTACCGTGTCCACCCTCTTGAATTACACCTCAGCTCATACGGCTAGTTGGCTTCATCTCTGACTGCCGTACCAGCTTCCGTCCCACCGCTAACTCTTACGCAATGTTTTATGCGTAATCTATTTCGGCGTCATTGGCTCTTACACGAAAAAATAGGCGTAAAAGCTTCTGTGAATATCTGCGCGTCGTGCCGTTCCGTTGCGACCCAGCCGGCTGAGTGACAACTTGCCGGCCAATGAGATCGCTATCAGCCGACCACGTGAGAGACGCTCGAGTCACGCATTGCTGCTTCACCTTCGCAGCAAATAATGCTGCGCTGTAAGCGACTGTTTCTGTGGTTAATGCAGTTAAATGTTATTTCGTACCCATTTTAGAACACTTTAATACGCTGCGTTGGAGTGGTTAGAATTTATGCATCCAGCATTTTATGGCCTATATTTATTTTCGTTTCATAATTTAGTATCGGCTTCCGTTTCTTCGTGTTACAAATCTGATGACTCAGATGTTTGTCGTTTAACAATCGGTCTGACAAAACACGGCATAAAATAAAAGCTTCGTTAGAACTGTTTAAGTTTGTACTCTGACATTCGCTCCTCGGTTTAAAGCGGACATTATTTGCGAAGAGAGTTTACAGTGTATTTTACCGTCATATCTAGAATATGTTTTTAAAATGCATTTACCATATAGCAGTTGTATGCATCATGACATCAGTTAAAGAAAAACGTGGTTGCTTAGGGTTGTCTAACGCCTAATACTTCGTTGGTTGCTTATAATAAAGCATTACACATCTGTCCAAGTGGCGTCTGTAGGTGAATTAAAATAACCACGGAGTGGTGGCTCTGAGCCTAAGGATCTGTGCCGGCAACTGGAAGGTTGCAGGTTCCAGTCCTGTGAATGCTCAGAGTGATTCTACTCTGTTCGGTTCTTGAGCAAGGCCCTTAACCTGCAATTGCTTTGTCTTGGGTATGACGTTAATCCACATCCAGCCCTATAAGGAGGTGCACCAACTTACAGGGAATTACATCTTATAGTCACTCATCCTGGTCAGGGTCACACAAGGCTGGGGTACACCCCGAACACGATGCCAGTACATCAGGCTATTTAAAGATACTAATTAGTCCAACTGGATGTCTTTGGAACCCAGCAGAAAACAAGACTGAGGGACAGCATAGGAACTCTATATACAGATAGTGGAGGTGGAATTCGGCCTCTACAATCCTAAAAGGTGTGAAATAACTGTACTGTGCACTGAGTCACCACCCAGATGTTTATTAGTTTTGGATATTAGTCTTTTGTTCAGTTTTTCAGAGGATTAATTCAGCCAAATGATAATCAAAGTTAATTAAGAGTCTTGCAGAATGGAAAACCTGTATTCATCATGGCCTGCAAGACACTGTAAACAATGTAATTAAAATAATGGCAAATCAGTAACAAGAACACATAAAGACTCTTTTGATCCAAAACACAGGTCGAGACCGGTCCTTTTTAAGACGTCTTTATTAAGAACACTGCAAAGGGAAGAGAAGAGCTTTGAGACCTATTATGCCAGGGGGTAGAGCCTCTGTCTTCACTCTCAAAGTTCTAATGGCTGATAAATTAAGATTCTCAGTTACAGTCAGGCGTTAACAACCTAACTGCCCAGTGTTTTCATTTTCAGATGTGCAATTTGCAGAGTAACTTGTTAATTAGTAACTGTAATATCCATTTAAATTGATACCAATAACTAGCCATGTACATTTATTGCCCACAGCACAGATCCATTGGTTTTTCTCTAATTTGGCAGGTTTCCAGTGGCTCTATTTAAACACATGCAAACATTCACCAATCAAACATTTTAACACAAGCTTTTCTTACCAAAAGATACTATGATGCCTGTGTAAGTTTCATTTTCTGTTGAATTTCACATGAAACTGCCTTTTCCCAACATACCTTCACCTCTGTAGACTTAATTGAGTGATGGATATTTGAGGAATTATCATGTTAGTATTTAGTGAGAAAAACAAAAATCATAATCTGGAGCTCTCAGTTAAATCTTTGCAGTGATGTTACAGAATTGCGATTTGAAGGATGTAAAAAACAATGTATGTTCTTACTTTGGGGAGGATTCTTCTAACAAAACTACTAACAGAAAGCACTTCATTATTGCATTTCGTAATTTGCATTAAAAAGTAAAGCCTTTAACAGATTTTTTTAACCAAAGGTCTGAGAAACACACAATGTGGTATATTAGTGGATCTATATAGGCCTATATTTCACACAAGGCCTGACACACCAGAGCTACTTAAAACAACAAACGTTAAGCGCAACAGTTTTAGAGTACGGTATGCATTGTATGAAATGTACAACAAAGCAACTACTCACTGAAACATATTTTAGTTTATGCTTAATTTATCTTTTCTAAACCAGTACTGGTATGGCTCAAGAAAAAGGGATGGGAATATTTTGTGGCATGAAACACAGAACTTATCTGCCCTCGTTTAGCCTCCATAACGACTGAAGTAAAATGATGAACGGCTACAGAAGAGAGGCCTTCCCTTGAAGGTCAGAGAAGGGAAGAATGGCACCTGGCCTTGGAAGGCCAGTCTTCTGGAGACCCCGCCCACAACACCATCCTGTCAGCCCTCATTGGCTTGTTTCCCCCTAAGCTCCGCCCTGCTGCTCCTCACACTGTCTGGACTGCCCGCTAAAGTGCACTAGCTAATTTAAGCAATTGATATGACTGGAACATGCAACTACATCATCTGTTAATACTGTGAAGAAACACCTTACAAATCAGGCTAACAGGACACCTTCTGCTTATTTAGCTAGCCGCATGATACATTTGTCGCTCTTAATGATTTGCAGGCTGTTTTTACTGCATATTTGATTTCAGAGTAGGTTTATCTCCAGCAGAGCACAGCTGAAATTCATGGCGTTCATGCATAAGTTGCACCCCGCCTCCTGCATTACTGCTGGCTCTCTTTCCAGCACATAAGTCGTCGTCCCCCTCCCGCACTTCCCCGCCTTCCCCCTTCCCCCCCTGGGGGCTATGGCGTCCCCATGAGCAGATAGAAGGTGAGTGCGACAATGAGCAGCAGACAGAAGGGGGATGAGAAGGTCTGGTAAGCCGTCGAGGGCATGAAGATGTCCTCATACTTGTAGATGCTGATCATGTGGTCGGAGACGGGGGGATTGTCGATGTCGTGCCGGGTGATGGATCCTATAGATGGAGGAATTCGAGGTGTGAATCACTTATCAGGCAGTTTTATTTAGGGCGTCTTATTAATAATCCATATTAAAATAACGCCCCTGCAATAAGTCTCCTAGAACATGAAGTAGAAACCTTGTAACTACAGTTACGCTGCATCATCACACTGGTTGCTGATGAAGTAGTCCTTTACCTAGATTTTGTGACCACACTTCCTATCACAAAACACTATAAGGCTCTCTCTTGGTCTTTTCAGGTTTTGTAACACTGATGTTGCTGCCCTTGCATCTACAGTACTGTGCAAGACTGTGTCTTAGGCAGTAAAAGAAAATGACAGTTGATATTTATATTGTTGTAAAACTATGCTATTATGCCTGTCAAAGTGTGTCAGCTTAGCCATTTCAAAACCTCTGCTAAAATCACCCCATTGTTTCCAGCAACCATCCAATACACCCATGCATTTTTTGACCACTAGCACAATTTGTATAAGCTATTCAATATCTCATTAACTAGTTAAGTGAATTAATTAAATGAGCTGTTGGTGAAATTTAATAAATACTTGGAATGGCTGAGGTGCCCCTGAAACTGAAATGGTGTTCATCTACCCATCCAACATGATTTTCAAGTTTTTGGAGAACAGAAGAAATTTTTACTAGTTTTTATTGTTACTCTTAATTTTTATGTTTTTTTTTTATTTCCATATGTGTTTTTTTCTGAGCAAAGGTGCATATACTATCCAGATAAATAGCTTTAAACATTTGACTGCCTAAGACTTTTGCATAGTACTGTACTTCTGCAAACTGTGGAGATGTTTCTGATCTCAGAGCCTGAAATCAAAGGTTTTGATTGCATTTGACCAGGAGGGACCAGGAGAGGCAGGTGCTCACCTTGGATAGCAGGGCCCCAGGCAAACAGGTAATACCAACTCAGGTGCAGGTCCACCAGGGTCTCCTCGCGGGGAACGTAGAGGGGTCGCTTGAATCGGCAGGTGACGCGGTTGTTCTCGAAGACACCCTCCTCATCCCGCGCGGGGTTGCGCTTGATCTCCTTGGCCCACTGGCCCACATTGTAGAAGTGGTGGATGCGGACGCGCCCATTGTCGTCATGGACACAGCCCATGACGTCATCGCCTCCCTAAGCGCCGAAAGAGAAACACAGCGAGTCGCCATGCATCACACTTGAAACACGGGATTCCCTGGTACTAAGGCAGCCATGGGATTGTAACAGAACACAACCCCTAAAGCTATTCAAATAATCAGAATTAATCGTAATATTTGAAAGTTTAATGTATGGTGAAGCTGCCTGTGATTGAGTTTTGTACTGCAAGTGTATTGTTTACATCTATAGGTCTTAGTCAAACAGGTAAATAAACGGCAAAGAGGGGACCTGGACTGATGCCCAATGAGAACGACTTGGTGAAAGATCTATACACATCCAGCCTATTACATGAGGTCCAGTTGTTATTCTGACTTCGCACTCATATCCAGATGTCCATAGCAGAGGGCCAGCATCCGCAACCGCCTAACATCAACGCCCTACAGCCAGCCCCCCCCCCCCCTACATTTACCATCTTTTTGTCCGAGGAAAACCCCACAGCCACCCAACCGTCTGTGTCGGCGCTCATCTCGTACTCCACATCTGCGCCGATCCTGCGGTAGCTCAGGAAGTAGTCACACGTCTCTGCATCGCAGCCCGGCTTCCCATACCTGTGGGGGGGGCAGCACACCTTATTCACCGCTTTCGCCAGTCATTTTCACTGCCCGCAGAGTCGTCCTAATGTACACCTCTCCTCCACGGCCTGAGATGAAAAGTCAGGTCTACCTTAGGGACCACGCTTTGCTTAAAGTCTTCAGTTTCCCCCCAAATAGGTAGAGCCTTTACGGCCTGGTGACTGGGGGCACCCCCATGTGCTCATATATCCGAGACTACAGAATCTCAGGCTCAACCAGGACCTCAGCATTAATCTTAACACCTAGTGTATCCAGAGCTCATGCAGAAGCCACGGAGGTAAACTTTAAACTGACTTTTAAACACATGACAGAAAATCTAGACAAGGAACAATCATTAAAATTACAAAACTTGATCAATTTTGTTTCCAAGGACAGAATAACAACGATTTAACCAAACATAACCCCCCCCCCCCCCCCCGCACATTCAGTTATTCTGATCACCAACAATTCAAAATACCGGAACTGAAAAATAATGTTGTTTTTGATAATACCGTATACTGTGCCATAATGTCCAGACAGTATGAAGGTCCGAAAAAGTCTGATCTCAACCCAGCTGATTATCGCGGTCCTTGCAATATGACAATTACTGGTGCATAACATGCAATGTCGATATCAATTTCGCACGTCGCCCAGCCCTAACTGTGATTGGTTGGCTGTGCATGCACAACCTGCACGTCACTCACTAGCAACAAACTCCTTGTATCCAAAAACACTTAAATCGGAGTAAATTATATCAGACAGACTTCTCTTGTGGATTAGCCATGGAACATGAGAACGGTATGAATTTTCCGTTTGGATCAAACAGCAAACACGATGTGGCATGTTTGATTTAATTCGCCTTAGTGTAGCACAGCTACACAGCTATTTAATCGCACGTCCTGTGATCTGATTATAGCGCATGCGCACATCGTGATGATGACGCTGAAACGATATACATGTATGGTGCAACTCTGCATCTAATGAATCTAATGAATGAAAATTTGCCCTGCAATCCCAAAACCATCCTCATACGACTCAGCTCTGCTCGTCAGCATATGAATATCATTGGCACAATCCCGTCGTGTTTCCGTTTTCTCGTCATTCACCTACGGTACTTTAGCAAGTCGGCGGGCAGGAGATACCCCAGCATGAAAGGCTGAATTGGATGAATGTCACACAAAACAGTCCCGACGCGGCTTAGTGCCAGAGCAGCTTACAGTCTGCAACTGCATGAATTATAGTGACATAGAAATCACGAGGGAGCAGACTGCCTGGCATTCCCACTGTCCACCAGCTGGGTTTGACAACTGCTCTGTATCTGACATCATATCAGATGTGATATCTAACATTTACCGTGATATCTAACTCTATATCAAGGCATCAAACACAATATCTATCCACCACATCAAGACACAACAACAGCTTGTTCTCCTGAGTGGTTGCACCTATCAACACCTGATCTGCAATCCATCTTGGGACTATTGCACCATCGCACTTCTCTCTACAATTTATATATTCATTCACAATACACAATAAATAATCTTCATGCTTGTCTTATCCTTAACTTATCCTCATCCTTTTGTCTTAGTTTTTGTTTTAACTTAGTTTAGTTTAGTTCTTCATTTAGTTCTATGTGTATTAGAAGCAAACACACCACATTTAATTCTTTTTATGCATGCATACTTGGCTAATAAAACCTGATTCTGATAACTAACACAACATGTTACACAATATGTAACAATAATGGACACAATGTATTCCAAGGTATCTCACATGAAAAGGGTTACATTATCCAGCATGATGCCTATTGCATCATGAAAAAAAACTGCATTACCTGCCAACGGAGTTTTTTAGAGTGATAGTATTCTTAGCTGGGTTCTATTGGACCAGTACCAGAATGTATTCACTGATGACACTTATGTAAGTCGTTCTGGCTAAGGGCGTCTGCCAAATGCAGTAAATGTAAATGTAATGTAAATATATTGCGATATCTAACATGACAACCTCCGGCCGTCTTACCTGATGCAGCCCTTGGATAAGCCGCAGTCGCTGACTTTGATTTTGGCAAAGGGATCTACAGGAGGGGCAGTTGGGAAGGGATATCCTATGAAACAAATGTTGAAAAAAGTTTGTATTGCCACTTGAATAATCACAAAACGGTCGGGCTATTGATTTCATAAATGCTGACATACACAACTTCAGCATTTATGCAGTTAGCTATAGCTGAAACTGGGGGTGAGTAAATAACTTATTCAAGGGTAGGTACATGAGGACACAACAGCAGGATTAGGCTTTCAGTAAGATAACTTTCAGAGATTGTACCTTAAATATCCTGTTTTCTTAACACATATGGTGACAAAATCATTTACACCAGAATAGCAATAGACGTGGTCTGTAGATCAGTAGGTTAGTGATCTGTGTTCACATCTGGAAGGTTGAGTTGGAATCCTGTGGCTGGTAAAGTAATTACTTCACTGTTGGTCAAATGCGACCCAGACCAGCCCGGCTGGTGGTTTGAGTGACCCGATTACAGCACGTCTCTAGTGCTTAGCGCTGTCTACTTGTCTACCATCAAATTGTCCAAAGAAGCTTTTAAAAGACAAGCGAAAACATAGCCTCTGACCCCATATTTTCCCCACACAAGTACGTATGTAGCTTTCAACAATAAGACTGTGTTTAATTTAGGAATTAGTCTATTTAATCACCAAATGACCGCGTAAAGCAATCACGCAAAAGTGACGCGTGTTATATTGGTCCTCTGAAAAAAGTGTCCTATCTACAGAAGAGTAACTGTCACACAGACCGAAGCTTGCAGGCGCTGGCTTTGGACCGCCGGAGGTGTCAGCGGGCGCTGAACACGGTGCTGATCGGAAGCATCGCGGCTGCACGATGCCGGCGGTGCAACGGGCTACTGATCGCATTTTAATCACACACGTCTCGCGAGCCCCGTTGTGCATTTCAACACTCGTACGACCCCCCCCCCCCCATTCACAGTCACCGAGCAGCTTCATCTCAGGATCACAAAAACACAAAGTAGGACCGTCAGATTAACACCGAATAGCACTTTCAATGGAAACGCAGTGCAATTCAAAGGGCAATGGGGGGTGACAGATCAATCAAATAATGCATTGTTTATCTTAAGGTCTTAGTGCATAATAATAATAATAATAATAATAATAATAATAATAATAATAATAATAATGGCGGCGGCAGCACTGGAGCACTGCCGGAGAAGTAAAACTTACCCTCATCTGAGAGATATCTAGACTCGAGAAATTCGGACGCGAAGGTGCTGTAGGAGTCCTGGTGGGGCTCCTTGTGGCCCGGCTCGCCGTGCTCTCCGTGGCCGCCCCGCGCCGCGCTGTCATCGGTGGGGCTGGAGGCGGCACCCGGCCAGTGCGCGGGGTACAGGAGGAGTAGCATCTGCAGCAGAGTCGGCAGGGAAAACATGACGACGGCCTATGGGATGCGAGCGTGGGCTGCCGATACGATCATCGCCTGCATCTGAGCATATCTACGGCAGTGCATAACGTCACTGATGTATTAACACGAAGCGCAGTCTATATGTGTTCATAACTAATACAAAACCACAATCGTCTAATTGGGATGCAGGCAGCCGCAAAGCAGGCGACCCGATGAACGGTAGAGGGGGCACATACACGCCTGGACCGAGGCGGCTAAACCAATCTGGGATTACAGGGATTTGAAAAAAGGATCCAGTTTGTTTTAAAACATCTGTAATCTCCGTGGGAAAATGTTGGGTTTCCTTCGTCGGGCATTGCATTTCTGCATGCATGAAACTATGGTGTCGGAACCCCGCTTTTCAAACAAATAAATCTGTATGTAAGACGTTGGTTTCGTCCTCTCCTTCTTCTTTTGGCTGCATTTCTGAGTCCGCCGAGATGCTCGGCCGTCTGTAATGTCTCTGTCGTAGGGTAGGCAGGTGTTTGCACCTCGAATGGTATCTTTTAAAGTTCAATTGAAATATATTTGATTCAAATATTAAGTCATGGATAAAGGTTAGCTTCCTCTTTGTTCTCCACAGCATATAAATACAGTGATTGTAGTGGCCATTTTATTAGGTGCACCTAGGTAGTACCAGGTAGTGGTATGTCAGTTGTGCGTCCTGAGAAGCCTTTCTGCACACGGCTGTTTTTTGTGCTTGTGGTCTTCCTGATGGCTTTAATAAGTCTTAATAAACCGTTCCTTCTGAGCTCTCATTAATAAGGTATTTTTTTCCAGAACAGCCACTTACTGCACCACACTCTGTAAACTCTACACACTGTAATGCTGAAGTCAAACAGTGAACCGCTTCGCCCTGCCTGCATGTCGTACGTACTCATGTGGTGTCACATGATTCACTGTAGGGGGCAGGTTGTTTGTGCTAACAGGCAGGTGAGCCTAATAAAGTGTATATTTTGAAAGGAGGAATTGCATAGAGGTGTCTGTTTGTCCCAGTCGTTTGTGTCTCCGTTTGGCCAGCAGGTGTTGCTGGCCATCCTGATCTCCCCGTTGTTAGTCTTTAGTGTTTTTCTTACTTTTCTCACAGCTACGTAGCTCAATGAGCTGCGCATGCAGCTACCTATAAACTCCTCTATCATGTGTTCAAATCCTGCCTCCTCTGTTTTTGTATTTTGTTCCTAGTGTTTCATTTATCAGTTTCTAGTTCCTACGAGTTTGTGTTTTGGATTTTGCTTCGTGTTTTACCTGTCTTGGTTATTCCCCAGCGTTAGATTATGTTTCTTTGTTTCTCTGTCAGTTTCTTAGTTTCCCTGTTTTGATCTCCCAGTTCCTTAAGTTTCGCCTGTTGTCTGTTTTACTAGCCCTTGTTGATTGTTTTCACCTGTCCTGTATTACTCTTGTTAGCCTTTTTGTACTTAAGTTCCTGATTCTGTTCCGTTCCTTCTGGAGTCATTGATGTTGTTACCATTGTTGATGGTTATGTTGCCTGTGGTTCCTGCTATTTTTGTTTCCCTGCTTGTTCCCCGTGTAGCTAGTTTCCGTTTGTTGATCATTTTGTTCTGTTAGTTACTTACTTTATACCCTTTTTAGTTGTGGCTCCTCATGGTCCTTTTTTTTTGTAGTGTTCCCTGCGTTTCCTGTTCTCTTAATAAACTCCTGTTTTCCTGTGAGCCACAAGTGGATGGTCCACCTCCTTTCCCCGCCTGCACGATGCCTCGCCCCCCCATGCCAGAAACTCCTGAGACCATGACAATAGGATTTAAAAGGTCCCCTGTCAGAGAACTACAATTAACATGCAATAATATAATGCACAAAGGTGTGACTATAGATTTTTCGCTCCATGAATGTATATGACAATGAACCCAAACTCCAGACTAATCCAGTTATTTTCTGTTTTTTTGGGGACCCCCCTAGAAATCATCCTAACTTTCCTCTATTGTTGAATCCTTTTCTATTGTTTTATTTGACATATAACTGTATTTCACATAATTGGAACTCTGTGCCTCTGCTCTTTCACTGGCAGATCCTTGGTTTATTAAGTCACACAACCAGAGTCCCAAATAGAGCACCCTGAACCGGGACACCCATCTGCAGTGCCAGGTTTTCAGTGTCCTCTGACACCACTGGGGGGTAACTAGCAGGACCTGGGACTGCTGACTGGATGGGCGGCTCCAAGATGCAGACGCAGAATCAGGTCCAGAGCCCTGGGACACCAGGAATAGGAAAAACTGCACATACATACATGGGGCTGAAATACAACAGGATGACCCCAACTACCCAGAAACGTGTCATTGTTTGCCTGGCACATCAGCTGCGGGACTCCAGCTAATCAAGACCTAACCTTGGAAACGAGACACTGACACACAAGAACGTGAAAACACCATCAACCGTCGCTGAAACCTGGAAATAAAACGTAAGGAAACTATACACAGCCCCACAAGGCTAGACTCCACCAAACTGAGCGCTGAACCTTATACTCAAGCAGCTGTGAGGTCAGCTGAGTACCAAGCCATGCTCACTGCTCAGTCTAAACAGCATTTAGAGCCAATTACCACTGACTCAGAGCAAGATCACACGGACATCACTGAGTTACCTGATCACAAAAACACAGCGTAGGCGTGACAGGCAGGGATGGCCTGGCCGTTCCATCCAGGGTCAGGTTTATTGTGTTAGTGGCAGAAGCTAGTAACTAGGTCACTCATCTGCATGTGCTTGTGTGCACATCCTGGGTAACCAGCGCCTTCAGAAATCAGCAGTAACTCAATTAGCATTTTACTATATCATGGCTGACTGTGACTGATTTTAAATTACACTCCATAATTTATTTAGGACCAGTATACCTCTACTGCAAATCGGACAGTGATACATATTTACAAACTAACGATTTCACCGCACAATTAATTCCAATGGATTTTAAGGAACAGATTTGTAATCTGGAGAAATCAAATTATTTTTGAAAATATCCGGCTTTATTAATGGGAAAAGTAAAAAATTTGCATATGTCACAGGTAAACAAATATTTACAAGGGACTCGGCAGAATATTATTTTCTAGACTGGGGGGGTCGCATAAGATGCTTTAAAGGTTCATGTGGGACATTCCATATAAACATTAAATACCTTAAGCAAACATCATATCAGATATTCATAGCTAGTTTGACTTTTTAAATAACTTTTTATTTTTAAAAAAGTTTTTAAGTCACTTTATTTAAATAACTTTAGTTTAAAAACCTGCTCATTCCGTTTATATCCAAATTTGTCCAGTTTTACATATTTGTTTTTTATAATAATATAATTCTGTCTTGGTCCAAAAGGTCAGTCGATATTCTGCATGAATGAACCGTGCCATTTCATTTCACTCTAGTCTTCTTTTGTTATGAATAAAAAACGTTGATACTGCTCATCTCACATCATTGCAAAATCTGAAAAAGTAATTTCTCGATGGTGTTTGAAAAGCCACTGGGAACAAGATGTTATAGACTATGCACTTTTTATGGATGCATATCATACCTGTGGTCAGTTAAAAGCAACTTATGTATTTCAAATAAATTTCATAAATCACTTGGTACTGATCAGCATTAAACACAAGTGACTTATGAAGTGTAGGAGGGTTAAAACTGACACGGCGCCACAGCATCCACACAAGCAGAGACTGTCGTCCGTCATGTTGCTGCCTTTATTGTCGAGCGCGAGATACTTCGTCTCTTAGTATTTTTATCTAAAACACTGTAAGACTGTGATCGGCTGCCATCCCATCCAGGGTGTCCTCCAGCCATTAATCCTGTGCTCCCTGTTATAGACCCCCGGCCCCTATGACCCAGATTGACATCACTATAAGGCGACCCTGCTTTTTTACAACTGTGTTTTACAATTATTTGATGAGTTTTCATAGATACCAATAAAACTGCAGTAAAATAGATGACTCGCTATGATATAAACTGCTTTATAAGGCAGAAACCATTTATCTGCCAGAGATGCCATTTAGGAGAAATATTTAGTGGTTTTCACTGTGCAGAAATGTTATGACGGAGACCAGTGGCCACTTCATTAGGTATACCCTGCCGAACACATATACGCAATCAAGAGGCTCACTTACTGTTTGGCTAAGCATTATAATGGCTAAGACTCCAAGTCTAAACCATTTTGAATAGGGTGTGATTGTTGGTGCCTTACTTGCTGATTCCAGCATCTCCAAAACTCCCACCTTCCTGGGATATAATTACAAACAAAGATATAATTACAAACCTCGCTCTTTCTGTGTGTGTGTGTGTGTGCGTGCGTGCGTGCGTGTGTGTGTGTGAGAGAGAGAGAGTTGCGTAAACTGGGGCTGCCTTGTCTGTGCCGTTATAAGCCTGGATTACTGGTGAGTGTCATTAAGGTGTCTGATTTTTATTTTTAAAAAGTTATCATCTCCATTTTATTAAAATCAGCCGAACACTCGTATGTGTGGAATATGATAAATATAACATTTTTCACACACGGTCGGTTTTAGTCCACATTGGCTTTTTGATATTTATTTTACATAACCGATTTACAAATCCATAATTAAGAACTAACGTTACGTTTCTGTCCCACTTGCTGTATCTTCCGTGTTACACGTTCACCTACTCCAGCTGTATCGCAAAGCTGTACACAGGTTTAAATAAGATTATCTTGGCTGCTTGACATCGCGACATAAGTAATGTACTCCGCCTTTTACTACGAAATTACATATAACACCGTAGCTGCCAAATTACAACTGATTATACTTTAAAATCAATTAACGCTATTTTTTTCAGTTCTAGCAAAAGGTTCTGTACTGAATGTGCTCCCATTACAGGTTTGTATTGAGACTAGCCCTACAAACTTTGCGTGCAATTCCTGTTATTTCCGGCAGATGGCAAAATCTACCCACCGATTACTTTACCTTCCAGGAATTCGTAGATAAAATCACGGTAACGCCACGGTATGTGGTTTAATAACCTGAATCACCAGGCATAATATCTGAAGGCAGAATTACGATACACATATGACACTCATATAATATAACATCCGCCTTTATTAATAGAGCTGTATACGTAGACTTCAAGATAAGATTATAACTAATCACCGATTTTAACTTGTCATCCATAACCTCCTTTTCAGAGCTAGTATGCAATGTTAAAACCGATGAGCCAGGTTGCTAAAAGACTTGGTTTTGTTAATCCCTAAAATTTAACTGCAAGAAACTGGGGATTGAATGATTAAAATAATTTGGCTTTATATTGAGCACAACCTGGACAGTAACCCAAAGCAACATTCCAGGAACATGAATAATCTACATAGATCCAGGAGTTGATCTGCACCTACAGTTATGGGACCATGAAGCTCTGATTCCTGCTGGCCCAGACTCTGGGTGTTTTAGGTCAGTCTAGTCCAGTGGTTCCCAGTCATGTTCCTTGCCCCCCGCCAGAATGTTTTTATTCCAAACCATGCTGCTTTCAACCTGCAATATTCATTATTAGCCTATTAAGGACGATATAAGCCTGACTAAGGTGGGGTTGGAATGAAAACATTGTGGGGGGGGCAGGAACAGGACTGAGAACCACTACTTTAGTCACATTATAGTAATGAGTGAGTGTGTTCGGGTCGAGCACCTCGCACCTCATGTTTCCCAGGATTGGCTCTGGATCTCTGTGGCTCAAATTGGATGAGTGGATGTTGAAGATGGAATGGCACATATATGTAGACCACCATCTAAGGCAGGTTGGGGGGGGGGGTCACACTCGGCACTTTGTGGAGTGACCTTTCCACCGTCTTGCCCAGTCTGCCCTCTTTGTGGCTCCCGAATCGACGCCATCGATTCCCAACACTTGTACCGGAACCTGGCAATTAGCCCGTGTTTATCAGGGATATTATTCCCTGCTTAGCCGAGACCGGGCTAATGGCCTTTTCCCAGCATTCCGAGCAGGCACTTGGCCAAGACGGCAGCCCTGTAATTGCAGCACAGTGTAATGAAGGGCCTTGGGCATTTCTGCCTTATCTTAATAACCTCAAAGGGGGCCATTAATTAACAGGGAAGATACCTTGTGGCCATTATGAAATTGCTAAATGTCAAATGTGTTTCTCCTGGGTTAGGGGGACTCTGAGTGATGTGTGTGTGTGAGGGGGGGACCATAGTCACGGCAAACTTTGCGCATGTGCACGGGTGTCCCTATGAGTTCTGTTTCCGCAGCCTGCCTGTATGGCGGATTCAGAGCCTTGATCTGCTTCTTCCTGACTCTATTTCTAATGAAATTCATATATTTTTTTTATGTCACATTGTTATTTACCAGCTTTCACCGCACTGCAAAGAACCAGAGAAACATAGTCTACTGACGAGAGCTGGACATTTCCAGTCCATAAAGCAAAAATCCCCACCAAGATTTTGTTCCAACCAACCAGCTGAATACTCTGTGGCTGTGACTCTTTATACTCAACTGCTTGCTTGAAACAAAATCTTGATCTGGATTTTTACTTTCTGGACCTGAACTGTCTGCCTCGGCTGCTGACAAACACACAGCCAGTAACAAAAAGCTGCAAATCTTTCTTCTGCTTGTCCCTGTAAATTTGACTTTTCTTTTTTTAAAGTTTAATTTCTGTATCCCAAGCCTTTCTAAGACAAACAAGGTATTATCAGTAAAAATGACTAAAATAACAGGACTAATTATAATTATCGCACCCTCCCTCTGGGGGGCAGTAATTTATATACAGTGTGCAGTAGAGAGCAGCGTGGTCTGCGAGTACCGCCAGCGTGGTCTGCGAGTACCGCCAGCGTGGCCATTTTTCAGCAGCCACACAGTATGAAGGCTGCAGGATCAATAGCAGGACAGGCCACCGTCTCCCTCTTTCCATCAATCCTCCTGCTTGTGAGGCCATTACCCATCAGAAAGAGTTCCCATTAATCTCACAGTG
>JAODKC010000137.1:9448549-9465766 GCA_026777985.1 Mormyrops attenuatus
GGGTTTATGTTTTTTTGTGGGGGTGTTTGTTTTTTTGTGTTGTGGTTTTGGTTTTTTAACCGGCCCCCCCCCCCCCCCCCCCCCCGCATAATAAATATGTATTTTATTGACTGCATCAATCTAGCAATAATGCACAAAAAACGAGATTATTCATTGCTTTAGGCCCTATTTTAAAATCCCGCAGAGATTGTTTTATATATCACATATAAATCACATTTCACATTTCCCTCCACTGAATGGCCAGTTTTTTAAACTGTTACAAGATATATGCTAATATATTTAAATATTTTATGGTAGTAGTAAAATTTGAAATCCATAATTTGTTAAGGTGTTCCATGTGAGAAAGCACTAAAAAGGCGGGCGATGAATGCAGATGCAGAGATTCTCTTGTTAAAGATGTCACGCACAAAAAGCCTTTCTAACATCTTTAACTCCTTTACACTTCTACAGAAAGTCTCAGAACGAATTACGGCAAAGTAGAGAAACTATAACTTGTACTAACCTAACTAACATTAAGACTCCGGCTCCTGACAAGTTATGTAATACTCTCCAAGTGCATTACTACATGCATAAAATTAATGTAGAATTAGTCGGAATAATTCCATGGTAGAGAAGGATATTTTAAAGAGGGACCATAGCATGTTAAACGTCATCCCGTGCTGGGTGTAATGGGGAAGACCCCCCCCCGCCAACCTATTATCCATAACAACCAGGCAGGATGAGGCACGTAAACATCTTGTGTACTTTAAGCATTCGGAGACAAATAAAACGCTGTGGCGGTCTCATTAATTAGACACGTGCGCTGAGCTGAGCGCGGCCCGTTTGCTTATCACCCCTTTCCAGCGCTTTCACTGAGCGCCCAGCTCCGCCTTCCCGAAGACAGCTGCGGCTCCTGGCAGATAATAGCAGCTACTGCTTCGGAGATGTTCGGCGCTTCCCAAGCCACAGTTACTGCAATCGCCTCCCAGGCTCCCAACCTGCTCAGATCCGTTATTGTTGGGGACCGGCGGGGTGGCTAAATCTCACACGGAACGGCACACTGACACCCTGATAAAATTCATCCATTTCCCTCCTTAATTCACGTTTCTCTTGTTCTCTAGTTTCTGTAATAATCCAGCGGCTGATCTGGGGTGGATATGGGTGGTCCTGCCCCCCCCTATCTGAAACATGGCCACCTCACACCAAAATATGAACACACGATATATTACCTCATTACCACCCCAACAAAATCATTGGGTCTAGTCTGGCCAGCCCATCATACAGGATTTGGCTACGTCGCTGTAAATACACCTTGATAACAGTCTTTCTGGCTCAGGCCCCGTGCTCCTTTCCTGCTGCCAGCCACTTACAAGGTGCGCATTTCCGCTATTTTTCACCCAGAGTGTTTTAAAGCAGGACTGCTGGCCAGGCACAAAACTGCAGACTTGGGTATAAGTTTGTAAAAGATTCTATACTATCAGGCAGTCTGGTGAGAAGCTAAGCCTGATATTGCTCTCCAAAATCCATAGTAGGCGGGGCCATGGTGTCGCCTCTCTTCCCATAGGACTAAACTACTGTTTGACATTACAAGCAGCGCCACCCACCATAGCATTTCACAGTTCAGCTCTTCTAAATGCAGCTCAACGATTAATGTAGCTGACGGGGTTACAGTCAGAAAATGCAGTTTGAACACTTTTGAACACTTAGTGCACATAAAGCATGTGAAATACATAAAAAAATGTACAT
Source organism: Mormyrops attenuatus (assembly GCA_026777985.1). NCBI lineage: Eukaryota > Metazoa > Chordata > Actinopteri > Osteoglossiformes > Mormyridae > Mormyrops > Mormyrops attenuatus. The sequence continues at coordinate 9,450,275 of JAODKC010000137.1, forward strand.
TACTATGTTGTATTCTCTTTGTGCTTTTCCATTTGCACTAGGAAATCCCTTTCATATATAGAGAAGGCAAAAAATAAAAAGGTAAACACATGCCGTCTCCCTTCACCATGGATACTGGCATTTGTACACAACCCTCCCAGGTTTCACCACACTTCAGAGAAACTGGCTCTGGTTTCAAACTGCCAGCAAGGCTCATTTCACACCTCTGACCTACCAGCACCACCGGACAGAGTCACATCAGCAGGTGGAACCACGAAAGGAAGGTGAGGGGCGAGTGTCTGAGTCTCTAACAGGCCAACCTTGCATGAAACGCAGGGTTATCACAAGCGCCACAGCTATGAACAAACTTCATAGCCATGAAATCAAGTATGATACATGATACTTTATGTAACAAAGGCTAAACACCGGAGACACAGTTTCATGCCACTGAATACCTGCATATATGGCACGACGATAGAGCCCACCTGACTTGACAATAAAAAGTGGGTTGAAAAGCTACAGAGTCTCATGCCTTCATTTCCTCACTTTATTAAACAGACCACAGCTACTTTCAGGAGGAGAAAAAAAAAAAAAAAAACACATTAACAGAGAAAGACATGTACATTATATATCCAAGGTGATCATAGTGGCAGAAACACTCCCTAACAACCTTAGAGGGAGGACTTTGCTCTTGTCCCTCATTGTCCCGTTCCAGGCATAGTCAGATGGGTGCCTCATCATTAGGCTCACCCTCCCGCCTCCTTTAAGGGGGCTGGATGCCTTTGTTCGCCGGCCGAGAGATGACTCGTCTGGAGCGTTGCCGGGGATGGTCAGGAGTATGCGCGTCCGTCTCCAGGGGGATCATTCTGCCACGACGCTATTTTGAGAGACGTATCGGTAGAGCCGCTCCGAGAAGGCATCCGAGGAAAACTTCTGCAGGACGCGCCTCCTGCCTGCCTCCCCCATCTCCCTCTGGAGCTGCGGGTCATTCACAAACTTCTCCATGGCTTCGGCAAAGCTCTCTGCCCGGGCTGGGCACAGAAATCCAGTCTCTTTGTCGGATATGGATTCCAGTGGGCCGCCGGAGTTCACGGCGATGACGGGGCAGCGTGTGTACATAGCCTCGACAGGGACGATGCCGAAGTGCTCGTCGCTGGGCGTGTAGAGCACGCAGCTGCTATGGTGCAGAAGCGAAACCTTCTGCCGGTCTGACGGTGAGCGCAGGAACGTCAAGAAGCCCTCCAAGCCCAGAGCCGACACCAGGGCCTTCAGCTCTGAGAAATGCTCCACGTTCTCCGCCACCCGCTCGTCATAGCCGCCTGCTAGCACCAGGTGGACCTGCTCCCGCTGCTCCGGGTTCAGCCGCGCCAGAAGAGCCTCCAGAGCACGCACCGCCAGCGGCAGGTTTTTCTTACGCTCATAGCGGTTGATGGAGAGGAACAGCCAGCGTTTGCTGTCCGGCACGAGGCCGTCGAGCTCCTCCAGTTCCCCATCGAAGGTCACCGGATTGAGAGAGGGGTACAGGACGTCTGTGTGGACACCCGCCAAGCTGGCAAAGGTGCGCTTGAAGACACTAGCCGTGAAGCGGCTGTTGACCAGCACGCAGTCCGCCATGCCCGTGGTGATCTCTTCCAGCCGGTCAATGGGTGCCCTGTAGATCCTCTTCAGGGCCGAGTGCCGTTGGGTAAGCAGCTGGTCAGGGTAGTGGCAATAAAACAGGACCCTCTTCCTCTGGCGAGCCAACCTCAGGACAGGGATGCAAACTGACACCTGGCGGCAATAAGAATACAGCCGCTAAAAACACAGCCCCAGGAAGGACCCAAGGATATACTGGAGCCAAGAGCTAGACAGGGCTAAAAACGGCCTTGAGCTAAGAGGTTGTCAGCCAAACACAAACAGCCCTGTACCAAAAATAAGCAGAAGACCTTCTATCTACCAAGAGACATCAGAGACTCCTTGTGATTCATGAGTGTATGTAGGACATCATGAGTCATATGTTGAAACACTGTGGCTGAACACACAGTTCACGGGAAGAGCCTCACCTGGTCACAGAAGGCCACATCGAACTCCACCCCACTGAGGAAGATGAGGTACAGGGCCACGTAAACCATGCGCATGTAGGCGCACAGAGCGTGGAAGTACCCGAAAATGCTGGTGGGCAGCCAGTCCCCCACGCATTCCACAGGGAGCTCCGGGTCACGGGTCTCCGGGAAGCAGTGCCGGGGGTCGTAGTGCGCCGTCCAGATCTGCACAGCACAGCCACGGGAGCGCAGGGCCACGGCTGCGTCCACCACCAGCCGCTCGGCCCCCCCGATGCCCAGGTCGGGGTGCAGGAAAACCACCTTCCGCATCCTGCGAACAGTGAAACACAGGCCCATCCGTCAGTCAGCAGCACTGGAGTTTCCTACTGCGCTTCATTTATCATTTATTAAGCACTGGAATATATTGGGGATGTTTTTTTACTAGACCTAGGAGACACTGTATATTTTATGACCAATATAGGACAGAGAAACTACATATAATTCAAATATTTCACTATCCCCATTCTCTAACAAGATCACATATCAAGATGCACTTTCCTACTTCATCCATTCATTTTACAATTTAAAAATATTGGGTTAGATTGGTGACAGCCACTTCTCTTCCTTAAAACAAAGTTCAGCTACAGAGGACTGCTCACTAACACAGTCCAATTATCATGGTGGTTTTGGGGAGTGTGACATCTTTGCAGTAACCAGATACAAGTAAAATTCTGCAGCCTACCGAATATAATGCGCTATTAAGGCGGCCACGATTCCTTAAGACAGTCTAGCATCGTAGATCATTAACTGGGATTCACACCACTTCTAATTACAGTCTAACTTTTAAAACAGAAGGGCGAGCTTACTATACTTAACTAAAGAATGCGCGTCATTAAATACCCACGTCATTCACCTCACAGTAGTATTGATTTGTACAACATAACAAATTATATACATATCTATATTACACTACAGTTTGTGATATAAGCAGCTTTAGAAACTTACCCTTGGTTCCCTTTCGCAACGACACGTTAAGCGACGTTTGCAGAGTTACACTTCAAACTTCACATGACATAAGGCATTACACCACGTACTAACAGTATCCATCATGGCTCGAGCCGTCCATAGGATTCTATGTGACCAACGCGCTTAGTTAGAGCCTAAATGACGCCGATTTCCCCCATCAGACTATCGCGACGCAATCGTCACTGCTGTACCAGGGGCCTTTTGTTACACATCATCTTATACTGAGCTTGTGTCTATAATATTGCCTGATAAGTAAACATACAATTGTGTTAAAATTAACTTCAGTGTTTTGTTACCAATAGTTGTACGTTAATAATAAATGTACAAGTAAAATTATTTTACAGGCCAGTAGCAAATTATGCAGTAATCACGAGAAGAGTTTCGATAAAATGCAGGCATATCTTTAGCCACCTATGCAGGTCCTACCTTGTGTTGTCGTGTTCCTTTTGCATTATAGTAATTTCTTCTCAATTTCCCTTCGGTCGGAAGCAGGCGCTCGTTTTGCTGGTGCTGCTGTTTTAATTACTATAAGTACAGTGGCTTGAGGTCTTCAAGTAATACTGAAAATGGTGAGAGTTACATTGAAGTTGAGCGTTTGTGTTGTCAATGTGTTTTGTCGTGACAGTATTTTCGGTTATCCCGTTTGGTTTTTAGCTGTTCCATATTCTCTGACTGAGTGGTGCTTTGCCTAGTTTGATCGTTTTTGTCACTAAGCATGATGTATATGAGACGAAAGTTTGGATATTTGATGGGATTTTGTCGTAAAGTATTTATGGTTTGCTCTTTCGGCGGCTGCCCTTGAACACATGAATTAACGGTCTTCGCAGACTAGATGGGAACCATGTTTGCAGACGTGGCCGTTTTAATACGATCGGGCTAAAGGAGCCGTACCAAATGTTCACACGTTCACCAAACATGGCCTGCTTTTATATTTGGCAGTTTTTATTTGCCGTGGTGGTGACTTTTCTGATGCTGGGTTTGCTGAAATACGCCTTAGTGTGCTGTGCACTTATTTTTTTTCCTCTGTCGCGGTTAGCTGCATATTTTGTTAGAATCTTAAAACTTTTAAATATAATCAGCCACAGTACTATTTTGGTGTCGAACTGTATTTCGGTGTTGCGAGATTAATGCCTAGATTGGATTAAAATAGCAGTTTCTGATAATACTGTATTTCCCACCAGCCTGGTCCTGCAGCGAGTGCAACAAACGTGGGCGCCTCCAGCCGCTCCCCCAGCAAAGCCGTGGCCCCCAGAGCCGCGGGCTCCACAGTCAGACAGAGGTAATGTGGGTCCGGTACTCCTCTGGAGAGGGTGATTGAGGCCGCAGTATGCGACCGCTGATCACCCTGGAGCCTTTGCTGGCCTGGACATACCCCTCCGCCGGCAGGGTGGGTGTGGCTGAGAATGAACTATGCCCATTAAAATTATACTGATGTGTGTGTGTGCAGGAAGGCTGCCGGCAGCGGCACTAGGAGCGGGGGACGCTCTACCACGTCGGCAGGCACGGGGGGCATGTGGCGCTTCTACACAGAGGATTCCCCAGGGCTGAAAGTGTAAGTCTTTGAACTTGTATGATCCGTAAGTACGATGTCACTGGCATTCCTACGTCTGTAGGAGGCAGTTCAGTGAACTGATCGGTTCTTTGGTTTAAGTCTGGTGACTTTATAGTGGCGCAGAACAATTTTCCGTTCTATTTGTCTGACAGTTTATTGTAACTGGACAGTTTGCTGGAGAGGCAAAATAAACCTGCATTAATCAATTTAAATCGATAACTACAGAAATTTAAAATTGACCTGTGACTCGCGTTAAACGGGTTGTTATTCACTGTCTGAATTCTGCGTACAAACTGGTAGGGTGAACAGAAAACATCGATGGTGAACTTTGTGCTGGTCTACAGCTAGTGTGAGGCCAAATGGTCATAGATTTTGTAAATGGCAAATTGAAATAAAACAACTGTGGGTCTTGAAGTGTATCTTGATGCTTAGTGCTGTTTGTCGAAGTTCATGTGCAGTTCTGGTCTGGGACGGCCTGCATTGAATCGTGTTGGCTACTCAGATGTCCACCATATGTGAAGTTGTGTGATCTTTGAGGTGCTGAACTTCTGCACATGTGAGCGGTAACGAGAATCTGCTGCACCATTCCAGCTCAGCCAGGACGCTCCACTTTTCCATCCTCCTCATCGATGTTCGTTTCCCAAAAAGCGGGGGTGAAGGAATTACTTTTCTGCCGACCTGCTTCCTCCAGGCGTAATTAGAGGTTACCACGGCAAAGGTCGCATCAATTAGAGGCGACAGGAAAGGCTGGTGAGCGGCATTGCTGTGCCAGTGCCTGGTGACCGTCATCCCTTTGTCCCCGGGGCCGGCCTGCTTAAGCCTAATTAGTGGCCTCATGTGAGGCTTTCTTGTTTGGGCTTTGAGCTCGCCCAGGTGTGCAGGGTCTGCTTGGTGCCTCGTGAATGAAATGGTACTCAACTGGAAAGTTTGAGTCAGCTGATGCTTCTGAGCCGCCATGAAACACCACTCGTGGTTGAGTTTTTGGGTTTTTTTGAGTGAATAAGTGTGGCTGTGAAATGGGTCATGGCTGTTGTTAATGGTTTGTAGTTGGGACGTTAGTTTCTGCCTTTCTTGCCTCCTGATGTCTTCTAGGTGGCTCGTCGCGTTTCCTCCCAGTCTATGGGTCTCCTCTAGAGGTGTTTCATGTCTAGCTGACCGAAGAACCTTTGGGACACAGAGCCGAAGAGTCACGTGGTGTTCTTTCCATTTTCCAGCCCCCCTCCCCCGTGAGGGGCTGCTCTCCTGGAAAGCTACTGTTGCGGGCTTAACTTAAAATCCATCCTAATCTACCCAGACTCTCCTGAAGATTTGCATAATTTCATATTCTCCTGAAGACCCCTCCATCCACTGCATCCTGTAGTCTACATTTCTCTGCCATGGTCTGCCAGTGGAGTAGATGTTAAGGAGAGATGACATTTTCTGTCATGCTGTGCAGGCTTGCCTCATCTGCTAGGAAGCCACTTCAGTAACCCTCGGCCTTTAATTACATGGCATACGGTGTAGTTCATAAAGTACAAATGTTTTTCAAGGCATGTTGGTAATCCATAAAATGCTATTGAAAACAGTCCCTAGTGTAGCGTAGCTGCCTTTATCAGGCGTTTTACGGTTTGCTACTTCGAGAGGTCAGCTCAGTTTGACAAGTTCCACGCGTCTTCCACTAGGGGTCCCTGTGCAGCTGTCAGTTTTCACTGCGCTCATTACTTTGACCAGCAGATAAGCAGGTGCTGGGCTATTAGAGGCAGTTTCATTATTTCCTACCCTTTCTTTATCTTTAACTTTAAACTTGGAGTTGATATTTAAATGCGCAGCGTGTGGCTCAGTGGGCTAAGCCTGTGTGCCTGTAATCAGAAGGTCACTGGTTCAAACCCAGCCTCAGCACGTCTGCGGGTCCTTGAGCAAGGCCCTTAACCCCCAGCTCCCTGGGTGTAGAAAAGAGAATTTCCCCACGGGGATCAATAAAAGTGTCTTATTAAATGAGCACATGCTTTAAGTAAGTAGGAGTCGCCTGATGGGACGAATGTGTCGACTCTGGGGACGGTGCTCATCCAGCTGTCTGTCTCTGCTACAGGGGCCCTGTTCCCGTCCTCGTCATGAGTCTCCTCTTCATTGCATCAGTCTTCATGCTGCACATCTGGGGGAAGTACACTCGCTCATGAAGAGGCCTCCTACCATTGGACCTGGACCAAAACTCCCGCAGATCTTATTGGCCGCGATGTGTCTGGCCCCACCTTCAATTCGCATCACTTGGGCCGTGTGCTCAATGCAGATTCTGCTGCAGCCTTTGCATAACTTCATGTGTCAGTTTTATAAAGTTTCCCTCATCAGTTTCCTGTTAAATATCTTTTGTAAACGTCATTTGTACAAATGTGAAATAATGTACAATAAAGTGGTTCTGGAACCCGGGTGACGTGATGCCCTGGAGTGTCGTCACCCCTTCTGATGTCACGTTGGCATGGTCGCTGGACCTGCAGGGATGGTATTGTATGCGACTCTCATTCTGCAAATGCTGGTTGCAGCATGATGCCTCCATGGCGTTCTTGTGGTGTGGCGCCACCTGCGGCTCGGCTGTCTTTGCTATATCTGGTTGTTGTACCGCGTGTAAATTTTTAATGCTTGTGGTTTCTTGAGGTTCTAAACCTGACACGTCTTATATCTGATATCCGCTACACACATTCCTCAAGCGAGGCCTGACGGGGTTAGGTGCCATCTTTGCTTATGTATCAAGTATTTGTCACCAACTCCTCGTTTAATACAAAATGAATACGTAGTGAGGAAGGGGAGACGCGGGCTGAGGCATCACAGTGCAAAAATCGAATTTGAATTTTGAACTTTTCATCTTAAATCCCGAATTGGTGTCGTTTCATTCTGTAGTGCAGAATTATGATACAGATGGCGGGTGGAGAGCGCGCAGCTGCCTCGGACTTGGTCTCGCCTTTGGCGGGCTTTCTTGTTTTGTGAGTACGTCGCTCCGCTCTGTACGTGCTCACGTGGGGTGGCAGGGCAGGGCCACCCCCGTGCGGAAAGCCCTGTGAGTGAGCTGGCCAGCATTCCTAAGCCAGATTCTCTGGATCTCCTGCTTCCTGCTTTAGCGGTAACGTTACATGCGGATAAAGCCCGACACCTCCTGCCTGGCTACAGCCGAATGTTATAAACCAAGCCACTGGATATGGCTCTGTGCCCCCCCCCCGCCCGCCAAGAGGCATCTCCTGAGCAATCTGCTCTCCCCACATTCCTTAGGAATCGGGAGCGGACATATTTAATGAGGTTGACTTTTGGCAGTGGGCCAGTGGTTGAACTTGAGTCCCTCCAGGATTCGAGGGCCAGTGCGTCTCTGACTTACCTAGCTGGAGGAGCGGGTCCCCTGATGGGGGGGACAGCAAGCCGATACAACACCATAGCCTCTTCATGTCTCTGGAACATGCTAGAACGTCTCCATGTCCATATTTAACAGAGTCCATGGTCCTTTTACTGCTTTAATATTTTTTTTATACCTGTCATTCATCGTTTTCATACTTATAATGTTTTCATATAATTTTTCTGGAAGCTGGGAAAAACAGTTTGCCCTGAAGGAGGCGCTCTACGCTTTTTTTTTCCCCCAAATCATTTTCTGTCAGAGATGCTAATAATTGTTTTGAATTTTGAAATAAGGATGAGCAGGTTTGCTGACATGCCGTGGATTTCACATCCTTATTTCAGGAATTGATTTGTTTGTTTTGAGGGTAAAGAACATTTGCAGTGCTGCGGCCTGACCAGCAGGCCTCCTCTAGAGACACTCAAACGGAGACGCAGATCTTTGCTGCACTGTTTGTGTTACTGTGACCCTCTCACTGGAAGCAAAAAGAAAAAATCATGCCAGCTGACAGGTGTAGCCTTTTAGGGACTTTGCCACTGTACAGAACAATCTAGAAGATGACACCGATTTGTTTAATTGACTGCGTCCCATGTCCATAATTCATGTGGACTCACTTCTAGCCCCCACCTCCCCGAATTGGCCAGCTCTGCTGCCCCTCCCCCCCCATCACGCAAATGCCCAGAGTAGAGAATAATTTAATGCCCACAATTATAAATGAATCACGGTCTGTCATTTCCCTTGGAAAACAAATGTAAAATAACGGGCTGAGTAAAGTCAGGGTGCTTCCTCCCGCTATGTGACAAGCTCAGACATCTAGGGGCTAAATGGTGACTGAATACCACTGTCCAGTCTTCCGCCAGGAGGTGCGATCTGTTACTGCTGATCAGCGGCATACTTGAACCTCAGACCGTTTCCATGGCAGCGCCTTTTACTGCCAGGACGTGACTGTCACCCCTTAGGCTCCACACCTCCATCATTGTCTGTATTGCCTGTTTTTATCTGATTCTTCCACCTGCAGCAAATAGCTTTTATTAAAACTGCTTTGATTACATGGATACTTGACAGGTGCGATTCGAGTTAAGCTGCTCACTCAAGGGTACAACAGCATGACCGTTCCAGTTAGGCCTGCGTCTTTCACCATTGTGCTACCAATGAAATATTAAATATTACTGGGAAATAAAAGAGGAGAAAGCTGATTGGAGCGTTTCACTCCTGCGCTGGTTGATGCTCCCTAAATTTGAAGGCTGCTTTAAAATTCCAGTTATCAGAGTGGAAAACTTAGTGATCTTGAGCGGGGGGGGTAAAATCGCAGATAACCCTCTGGCACACATCCATTAAAGCACGACATGGAGAATGCGGTTTTCATGACCGCAGGCCAGGCCCCGCGATGCATGATGGGATTTCACACAAGAGACGTCAACATACTTTTGGTGGCAGGGGAGGGGGTGCTATCCCAAATGTCCTACTTACGTCCTCCATTCTTGGGCGAATTTCCGGTGGTCCGTATCACGGCGCTCCAAGAGCAGCCTCCGCGTCGGTCCCGTTTCCCAGGCAGACGCTCTGTGACGTGCCTGGAGTTGGAGCCGTCTGTGGGACCCACGGCGCACTTCAGAGGATGATCTTCTCTTGTTTTTTTTTTTTTTCACAGCTTTCTCTCTCCTTTTTTCCCTCACTCTCTTTCTCTCGTAACCATTTCCTGCGCTGAAACCGCCAGGCGCCAAAGAGGGACGGTCCCTCTCAGAGCAAAAAAAAAAAAGCAGGTCACTGGGTGCAGCACAGGCACACGGCCACGCACTCCTCCCTGTGTTTTTACGCACCGATGCACACGCACACTTGTGCATAAACATGGGCTCTGTTTACACATCGCGAAGGCAAAGGTGTGTGTTACATCGCGTAATCACACATTCATCACTCGACAGCAGTAACGCGCACATATACACACACGGCAGGGAGCACGGAGGGGACAGTGCTAAATAGGTCAAAGGTCACATGGCTCCTCCCTCTCATCCGCAGCAGCGCCTCCCCTCCTGCCAGCCTTCCCTCTGAAGGCCCAGTTCACCAAGGAAAAGGGATCGCTTTCAGGATGTTCCCATACCGGGGCACCCTTCTTATGCGTTCGCTCTGGGGTGGGGAATTGCTAAACACAAGCATCCGCAAAAAATAACACAAACGTTTTAAAACCTCTGCCTTTTGAAAATGGGAGTTAAGGCTTTAAAAACCGCCCACACACCTCAGCGGCATATCATAGATTTTTCAGCTTTGTAGAGCTTATTCACCTTCATTGTTTTGAAATCGTTTCTGCGTTCACCTAGCACATGGACAAAAGGCACTTAGAAAAAAAAAATCTGGCTACAGTTTTGTCCATTGATGTGGCTAGATGTGGGATAAAACCTTTTTTTTCCAGAGGCACAACAGAAGAACTTCTCCATTCTGCTGTTGATGCCATTCGCGTGTATTTTTTTTATTTGTTGACAATGCTAAATTGCTTCCTGTCACGGTCAAAGGCACAGACGGTTGCAACGTCTTCATGTAAAGTGTGAAACAGGACAGTCTGGTTTAGACATCAATGTGCCCCTTCATCACATTTAAAAATTCCTCAGCACAGCAGGATGACAGCTTTTACTTCCTGTGTTTAAGTATCCAAAATAGGTATCACTCCCCTCATGGAAAATATATGCATTTATTAGTTGAATAGTCTTTCATCACTGTAGAATATTAACCAAAGATTTTATGGGTCAAGTGCCAGTTTTAAGGTCAAACAGCAGCTTCTACTGAGACTTTAGATTGTGCTCCTTAATTTCTTTTGAACTGTTTAAGTGAAACCGAATCAGAGGAATACAATACAGGAGGTAATTACCCCGGTGATGTTAGGAACTGTCTTTGTTTGCATCTGGCTGAGGTCATCAGGTTGGGTCCAGCAGCATCCAAGGTGCTCTCAGGAGCCGCGATATCTAGGTGACGCCGGCTGACCTGCAGATCTGGGGCCTTTTTTGTGAGCGATAGTGGTGCTGTGAACCCACGCAAAGGTCACCGAGGCAGGGCACAAGGCTGCGATTCAGTTAGAAACATCCAAAGCATTTTATATCCTTCAGATATTTAAGACAGAATTTCTACAGCTCATTTTCAAAACAGCGCAACTAAGGACACAATTTGCTGTAGCTCCTCCCTGCCTTGTCTCTGAGTATTGTGAGTATTTTTGTGATCTTCTCTCTCTGTGCTTGGCACCTTGAGGCTGGATCATGGAGGGGACTGTAACTCCCTACTTGCAGGGAGGGGGAACAGGATGGGGAAGGGGGTTATACCCTAAAAGACCAGGAACATTATGCAACAGGTGTGCCGGACACATCTACTCACATCACATGGAATCTCCGGAAACATGATTAGGGGATCCGAATGCATCCGAAAGATGTTTCCGCAGGAAATCGAACCATAGGCTACTGAGCATGTTTATTCTGTGAACTGGGGAAGCTTCGAAAAGATATTCAGGGTGAGATAACGTTACACCCTGCGGGCGTTATGTCAGAAGCCAGGGACAGGTCTCCACTAACACCAGTGGAAAGATTTACACAGTGCTGCTGGGTGGGGGCCTCTGCATAGGCCTCTTCAGCCGCCCGCCTTCAGCGATGCCCCCCTCCCCACCCCATCCTCGCTCCCTTCTTCACCCACTTGCCATGGCTGTTCTTCTTGCCAGGAAGCAGGTGAGTCATCTCTGTTACACACCATGGCAGGCAGAAATTCAGGGCGGCCGCCGACTTCCAAAGAATCTGTCTTAGGGTGTAAAGTAAAATGTATTTAATTTATTTAATTAGAGAATGCATCAAAACATCCACTGATTTTGCAAAATGCAGGGTCATGGTGACCTTGGAGTCTATGACTGGCAGCAGTCCATCACAGATTACCAAGAGGATCCAAGATACGTGCACCTGTTAATCATAAGGCCCATTTCATCCTCTGCTATGTAACCTGTCTACCTGTGATATAATGAACTAACAAATGTAAGCTTGTTATGTATTTTCAAACAGAGTAAGACATTAATTGGGTTTTTATAGTAGTGGATTCCGTTGAAAATGGTTTATGACACTGAACACTTTCTACAATCGCTTTTCCCAGATTGCTCTTCCTCTGTTCCCCGCTCACACTGAGAAGCAGAGGAGGGCCGTTGGGGGCAGCAGCAGGACTGGGATTGGCCTCTGTGGATCACATGGCTGTTAGAGCATGAAAATGGAGGGGAGGGGACAGGTCTCTGAGCCTCTTACCCTGCATCACTCTTCGCAGCGCTGGTGTTAGGCGGGCCTGTAAGTCACCGCGAAAGAGCCTCCTCTGTGGGCCGGACGCGATGAACGCCTGATCTATGCCAAAATGACGGCAGTCCCTGAAGGCAACGCGTTCAGCAGCTGGGGGGCGCTAAGCAACCAGAGATGGGCCTTGGGCTTGGCCGCTGTCCCAGCCAGGGTGTCATTCGGGGGGGATCTGGGCCCCGTCAAAAGCGGAGGCTACTTGGGTCTTTCCAGTGCAGTGCTGGATATCTGGGGGGGAGGGGATCACCAAAGCCCGATTTCTGCTTTTGACCCCCCCCCCCCCCCCATTGGCCAAATAACAGCAGCAGCCACCCAAAGACCAAGGGGTTTAGATGAAGGCGGTACCGTCTAAACTTCGTGTTCAGCAGGGATGCTCCCCACCCTCCGAAATCTGTATGGGTAACTGGCTAACTGCGCAGTGCTAAGCCGGACACTGCCTGCACTCTGCAGCTGCCTACCTGGCTGCACCCAACTCTTTATACAGCCCAAACCTGAAAGTGTCAAATCAGGTGGCAGATTTGGCAGGGCTCCCTTCACCCAGAAAATCCAGTTCCATGACCGCCATGCTACCTCACCACTGTCAGAAAACATCCACACGGGGCTGTGTGCCCATGTTCCCGCCCATGTCTCCTTACGTAACAGGGCAGCACTCGGCCTGTTTGGCTGTCTGAGGGTGTGTCTATTCGCCTGCTGTGGTGTTTTCAGTCACCGAGGTCTGTTTCATTCGAGAGCTGCAGGCCTCATTCCCAGAATTTGCAGCCTTCCCAGTCATTCCGAGCACCACTTTGACTCTGCACTGCCGTCACCCTTCTGAACAAAGCCTGAGGACGCAGAAGAGCCCAGCCGATCAGAAAGTACTGGTCTTCTTCCCGTGACCTACATATTCATTTGGTTACCTTTAGATGACAAAAGAGGTGAACCTAAAGCTCACAGTCTTAATGCTGGAAGGTTCTCCGATGACACGGCTCCTCAAGGTGTTCCCCGGTAGTTGTGGCAGAGCTAATGCGCAAATTCCACAAGTTACAGTCAAGAAGGTATTCCGCCACAACTGCCTGCAATCTTAGAGTCGTCCAGAAGCCATCAGGATATGTTTTGGTGTTCCCTCATGCGTTTAGTCTTTTCATATTGACGCTGCTGCCGAAGAGGCTGTAAGATCGTTCGCCTAGGTCTTGGTACAACATGTCAGTCGCAAAGAGATCTCCCCACCCAGGAGGATGACTGAGGCTCTCCCCCTCCTCCCAAAAGGGTGTTTTCTGCTTGCTGACTCTGTGTGCTCCTTCTCTCAGACCGCATGGTCCATGTCACACGGACCGGTGGGGCGGCACCTGCTGAGTGGGACTCCTGTGACTCCTGACAGGCCTCGTGTTGCGATGTGACCCCGGTAACCTCAGGCAGCGAAACAGGAGCGTGGCCGGTAGCGGCTGTTGGGGGTGAGGGGGGTTTGGCGGGGTGGGGGCGGGGCTCAGGTTTCATTAAAGCCCCCTGTGAGCAGACCCATGGTATTTTTAGCTGGTATTTTTTCCATTCCTTGTGCAGCGTGGTGCAGTCAGGAGTGCCACAACAGGCATGTGTGCCCCCCCCCCGCACAGACCATGACGTCGCCAAGGGGGGTCGCCCCATACGTGTGGCCAAGTCATGCACTGTACGAGAGATGGTACTAAAATTAGAGTCTAGGTACAGTTGAGGCCGACCCACCACCTGATTCTGCAGCCACGGGACATTTGGTGGCTGATGCAGTTGGATCAGACAAAATAAAACCTTCATCTGGCCATAACCCCCCAACATCATTATTATAATTGCAGCCTGAACTTGGCTGCCTCTGGAACCCATTTTATTTGGCCAACCATAAAGTTTCCCTGAGTTGCTGGGGAGCATTTCAGACTCTTTATCATTCATTTTATCTGTGGTGGTTTCAGTTTATATTTTATTTTATAAATTTGGATTTTTTTTTAGCCAACGTATTGTACTGTAAAAGGAACAGCTGCCCGTGATATCCTCGGTGTACCCCGTACAATCCTCGCTCACCTGGCTTCCCCCCATCTGAATGTCCGTGTGGGCCGGTCCTGTCCAGGGCTGTGTTTTTTGTGACCTTCTCATTCTCTGGGTCTGCACCACCCGAATAACGATAAGGGGGTGATTAGGACTTCTGGAGTTATGAGAATTATTTAGATATTTGACTTTCTAGTTTATGGACATATTGCAAACTAATTCAGCATCTTGGTGTAAAATCTTGTGCTCCAGCTGGTGGACTGATTCTCGTGATCTTTCACGCTGCATCCCCGCATCATTCTTCCAGCCATCCAGGGTTCTGCCGGCACCACCTGACACCCAGACAGAGCACAGAGCTCCTCCATTGGGTGCGAGCCGCCCAGACAGCCAGTCAGCCAATCGATTCCCTCCTCTTTCAGCCAATCAATGTGATGGATCTGCAGACTCTATTTGTTTTGGTGTCAGTATGAGCTTAGCAACCCCCCCTGCCAGCCCCCCTACCCCTTTGTTATGTCTGTCTGGAGCAACAATGTGTGTTTGCTGGAGCCGCGAGGGGGGGCCATCATTGATCCGCAGAAGTGGACAGTCTGAAAGATTGTCACACATGAAATGTACCACCCCCCCATTTCATGCGGGGGCTACCATGGGACTCAGCCTGGTGGTTGTAAGCATCTCCAGCCCTATTCAACTCTCCTCATTACCTGCCACTGCATGGCCCCGCCCCCGGCTGCCGGCGTTCCAATTAAAATTGTTGCTCTATAACAACGACCGGGGGGACGCGCGTGGGCGTCGCCTTCCCCAATCAAGGCCATGTCCATGAACTCCCCGTTATCTTCCCCTGCTGGCGACCCCCCCTGAACCAGATACTGGGAAGTCTGGGAGAGCAGGGACAGGAGCACATGAAACCCAGGGACTGGGTCCAAAAGAACTCAGAATGTTCTGTCCACATTAATGGTGACATAAAGGAACATTGATTAGCCCTTTTTCATCATACGTCTCATTGGATTCGATGTAAACACAAATTGCAAAGTGTGTGACTGCAATCATGTAGGAAGCTGCACCCTTGTTTCTGCAAGCATGTGTTAAAGATGTGGTAAAATGCAGACTTGCAGATTCATCCTACGTGTAAATTTGTCGCTAAACATTTTTTTGTTCTGCACGCGGTCTAATGAATTTGGGGGGGGGGGGGGGGGAAGAGGGGGGCAAAGGGGGGTGGGGTTTTAGGGAGGGAAAGAACAAATGTAAAGTTTTAATAGAAAATTATTAAACATAATG
>JAODKC010000137.1:9500078-9527557 GCA_026777985.1 Mormyrops attenuatus
CCCGCCTACATCTCTCAGTTCATTAAAAATGTGGGTTAAAAAAAAACGCAGATGCCCTGTCTCCAGATTTCACTTGTGCGGATCTCCATCTTACCTGCAACTTTAGCACATCCCACAGAAGCCAACCTACATTCCAGGGCTCCACATCTTCATGCTTGCATCCCTGCACCATATCAACAGCAAACTTCGCAGGACTTTCTAGCCAGTCGACTGATGCAAGCTGTTTTCATGAAGCTGCCGCATTGTATCCTGGGCCTCGGTGTCCCAAACAGGCGTTGGTGGTCGGCTGCATCATGGTGACAAGCAACAACATGACTTGGGGCATGCTTGGTGTGTGAGACAGGCGAACACTGGAATACAGAATTTCTTCCCAACTTCAGAAGTAAAATTAGAATCACAGGTAACACTTAATACTTGAGGCACAAATAATGTAGTAGTACACGCTTAATAAATGTGTTAACTAGTGTTAAACATACTGATCCCAGGTTCATTCAACATAAATCAATCATAACGCTTCATATAATTCACACTGTTAATATGTTTGTTCAGGATTTGCACCTGAGTAGTAACTGCGTTACTAAGTTACTTGTGGCCCCAGAAGTAAAGTGTTACTGAATCACAAATCACAGTGATCATTACAACTTTCATTCTGGAAAAAAAAGAGAAGGATTCCATGACTGAAATGGCCCCGCTGGCTCTTACTGAAAGGCGATCCAGCTCAGCAAGGCACCAAGCAGAACACTAAACAGCAACATCTAAATATAAATCCTGCTCAGCAATGAAACCAGATCACATTTCAAGAAGAGCACAGGAAAAATATTTTAATTTCAGCCACTCCCAATAAAAAAATAAGTCTTCCCCCTGTTGCTGATAAGCAGTGAGCTCAGGGCTTTGTGTCTGGCAGCCGCCTGCTCACGTGGCTGTGTGCACGAAACCCAAATCTAAACCCCCCCGCCCCCACCCATCCCTGTGCTAACAGGCGGCTGGCCACGGTGCAGGGGTCCCGGGCCCCAACACCTGTCTTCAGTGGGAACAAGCAGTCCCGGGCCCAAAGATAACACCCCAGAACCCCAGAGGTAAACATACTCTCACATGACTCATCACAAGATCTGACTTTAAATGCCCCTCCCACAACAGATCATGGGACACAGGAGCAGCAGCACGCACACTCCATGGGCAGAGCGCAGACTGCCGAACAGGCTCAGGTCACATGACCAAGCAGGCTGCGCGGCACCTGCCTCCCAGAAGCCCTTACATCTCCAGGCTGCTGACACAGAACACAACAAGTATAATATTACACATACAATAACCCTAATTCAGCAACTCAAAAACACAAACAAACAAGGGAGCCTCTCTGAGCCCTGAGGTTTTTTTTTTTATCTGGGTGGTGAATAAGACTCAGTAAATCACCACCGACTCTTATAAACAACACGCCAAAAAAAAATGTATGGCTGTCATGGCGTAACATTATTATATAAAAAAAAAAAAAACAGATTCACACGGACGAAAAACTACGCAGCAAAACTGCCGAGTGAAAAGTCCAGAGGTGCGAAAACGAGCAACTTGCTAGAAGCATGACGACCGGCTGATTCACACGGTGAAATGTCAGGCTGAATGTCACGGTTCTGGTCGGCATGTGCAGAGATGAACACAGAACCATGAGCCCGAGACGGAACCGAGGCGGGGCTACCTCCACGTGGCAAGGATCGACAGTGCGGGATTCCAGAAGACGAACCAGGACCGATTGCAAAATCATTATATCTGATCACATTTCATTCAAATTGCTGTTACATCATCAGAATGACTGTGAACGCACATGGAGGTCATCTCTCAATCTATAATTAAAGTTTCTCAGATATCTGCACATCCTTATACTTCTCCTTCGGTAAGAATCATTTAGCCGAGGACGTGTAAGACTCACTTCAGTTATTTGGGTATTACAACGTGGAGGGTCACAACCCAAATGAAATGTAAGAACAGGATGGAAGAACAAGACAGATGTCAGGTTCAGGGACCAGCAAGAACATCTGGGCAGAATGTGTGTTTGGGCGCTTGGTGACAAGTTTACACCGAGGGAACCCATTTTAGGTAAAAGCGGCTTGTCACTTGACTTCACTTCACCCTGTCCCATGAGATCTCTGCCCTCTTCCTGTTTAAAAGGGTGCTATCCAAGTATTCAAATAAATTCATAATGTGCCGTATATTCATATTACTGAATAAGTAATGTTCCCCAGTTAATTATTGATTAAAATGACCACAGAACACATACAAGCACCCCTATCCTAGGTGCCCTGGACTGCCTCCTTCCCACAGACCACAGGATGTGACTTCCTGTCACTGACAAATGCAGAGGCTCACAGGTTTTCATTACTTTACAACAGAGAAAAGGAGCAGGACATTAAGCAAAGATAAATCTCAGCTCCTGGAATGTCGCTCCGAGGGACAGCAGTGAGTTTTGTTTGTTAGTTACCGCCCACGGCGTGTAGTAAACAACTTCAGCGCCTTTAAAGCAGGGGCCTTGGGCTTGGGGATTTGGAGGTAAACCTGCTAGCCGGAACACTTAGCACTGTGCTAACAGCATGGTTAGCCACGTGAGACCTTTGACCCGGCAGAAGGAGCAAGCCAGAACAAAGTCCAAGAGTACAGGCAATTTTAAGCAACGGTCTCAGTGTGACACACAGCCCTGCGTGGGTTACAGCGCTCTCGTGGCCCCCATCTCCTTCAGAAGAAGAAGCTCCCCATGGACCCAAACAGCCCCCTCTCAGTGCCGGATGCCACTCGCTTAACTTACCGCTCCCAGCGCCCACAGAAACTAGCCTTTCTGAGAGTTATCATTCAGGTAGACCATGTGACTCATACCCAGCGTGGGCTGAACAGGGCAGGGCAGGGCAGGGGATTCCCCCCCACACTATCAAAAGGTTAGAGTGTATCAACCTTATAAAACATCACAGATCAAGCAACATTATACACTCCAATTAAAGTTCACAGCAGCAGGACAGAACCTCTTTCCACACTCAAGGAGCAGATATTCGAGTTCCAAGCAAAGGGTGGTATGCATGCCCCGAGCGTTGACCTGTATTCTTCACTCGTATCGCTTCTTGCTCTGCCATTCTCTGGTGTGAAACACTGCAAGATGTCACCTCATATATGGCGTTTGGCACAAACATTGTGACAATATAAAAATGTTTAAAAACTGGTCTGACGCTGACAGAAGCCCGCAAGGGAAGCGATAGTCATCTCAGCCCACAGAAAGATCCACGCAGAGTTGCTCCAACCTGTAATTTGCCATTCAATGGGCAATCTAAACAATGGCAAAAAATGTAAAGTTATGTTTAACGTACAGTTAAACACAGGGTCATGATGGGAAGGCTCTTAAGTTCTGGGAAAGGGTTTCATTCACCTTAGATTATTCAGTTCACCTGATGATGTTGGGGACTAGTTATATGCAACGGCTTGTATGACAGGTCGGGGGCCAAAGACAAAAGGCAGAGATTGATGGTTTATCATTTAAACGCAGGTGTCTGCCTTTAAGCATGTAATCGCAAGACAGCCCCAGAATCACCACAGATCCATGTTGAGCACGCAACATGTAACTGTTACTAACCACAAAGACCAGCTACTGACTAAGAATGCTAATGCTAACACCAGGCCACAAGAGGTACTGGGAAGAATGTTAACGCTAATGCTAACACCAGGCCACAAGAGGTGCTGGGAAGAATGCTAACGCTAATGCTAACACCAGGCCGCAAGAGGTACTAAGAAGAATGCTAATGCTAACGCTAATGCTAACACCAGGCCACAAGAGGTATTGGGAAGAATGCTAACGCTAATGTTCATATCAGCTCACAGCAGTTACAATGTAGGCATGCTAATGTTAGGCCACAAATGTTACTGGATGAGACCACTAAGGCTAGGCCACAGTATCACCCAGTACGTCGGATGGTAGGTTGAACTCTCAAAGGTGTTTCCAATTGAAGGTGAGAAGCAACACGTGACCATTTGTCGAGGAGAACCAGCATATACCTGGCAGGGACATGGTAGTCGCCGGCGGTTCAGGACTTGTGAGAAAAAAGGTTTGCAAGTTCCAAGGCTGAACTGCAGAACATAAGGCTTAACTTTATTTTTAAAAAATAGCTGGGGGACAAATATGTGCATTTTAAATACTGTCACATCCAAACAACAAATGAATGTAGTGATCTAGGACACATGTGGCTGTTTTTTAATCATGTTTTCAGCTGCACCTGGGACAGTTAACCCCCACAGCACAGGGGTCCGCTTCCTAATATCCCAAAGGAAGGGATCAACAGCTATGACGCAGCACCAGGCACCAACATCTACAGAATTTACAAGGTACACAAATTATATCTCAGATATTATTGGGCGGCTTTTGAAAAAAGAAACACCCCTTAAATATCTCAGCCAGTCTCCATCCAGGCATCTCCGTTTATCTAGGACTGGAACCCGGATAAGCGTGATTGGATTCCCTCTGTCTTCCAGGGCCAACAGCCTGGCCCCCCTCGTACAGAGCGCTAAGCGAGAGCCGGTGTGTGTGTGAGGGCCATGATGATGAGATAAGATTCAGATGGTTCCATTACAGCTAGGGAAATCCCGTGAGCTTTCCTGGACAATCGATGTCTGGGCCATCCCCAGAATTAGGCTGCCTTTCAGCTGCTGGAAGCTTTGCCAGCGGCACAATTACCCCTCTGACAAAGCACAGAAAATTTCACAAGTTGAATCAAGGCCATTCTTTGTAAGTACAGCACTCCATTCAACAGGGCAGTTTTAAGGAAACACGGGGGACTTACATGTTATACATAAATTCTAAATACATCCAAATACAATTTTTGTTATTTTTTTTAACAAAAATGTTTACTTTTCATTTACAGAAAACAGAATGGCTAGTGCGGACCAAACGGAAGATCATCTAATACGTCTGTACATCACTATAGTCGTCCTTTTTTTAAAAAGAAAGAAAAAAAAAAAAAAAGAGTTCATTATGGCTATTACCGGTTGGTTATGTTAACAGTCATTTTATCCTAACAATAAGCGGATGACAGTAGTCTTAAAACCCAACGAACAGACAGCAGCCGTCAGATTTCAGTCGGTAATCTGCCTCATTTTGGTGGCGTAATTTCTGAATGCGAAGGCGCTCGTCATCGCCAAGAGCTTCCAGCCGACCAAGTGACCCCCTGGGTCCCCGCTTACGGAAGGCTTTTGTGCCGGCCAACCTTCAAGCTGCAAAACCACAGCCGCTTACAAATTATGTAAGACCCGCTGGACGTCTAAAAACGTCAAATAAACGCCAGTCTCCTAATCACGAAAGCGCATAATGATTATGTGAAATTCATACTGTAAGAAGAAGAATGTTCATTTTATAATATGCAAGTAATGTATTTAACTCCCCACTCTGATGTAAAAAAAAAAAAACGCAAGGGGGGCGGGAATTTTCTATACATTTATTGTTTACTTAAATTTTTTAGTGGGGGGGGATATTACAAAACTAAAGTTAACCAAACTGTATTAACCCAGGAACGACGATTCTGCCGTAAATGCAGTTTTAACCATGAGCGGAAAATCAGGCCAAAACTTCTCAATGGATCAGAGTTGTAGTACTAAGGGATTCCCCCTACCCATGTTGCCTCGTTGTAATTCCACTTCGTAAACAAACATGGATCATTCTGGCGGGTGAACTGTAAAGTTGTGCAAATGCATTCTATAGTATATTATGTTTGATCGTACACAACGGGCCGGCCGTGTCTGCTGTCATGAAGGAGCAACACATACGCCGCTGAAATGCTTGTGATGCACCGGATTCATCGACACAACCGGCTGCCAAAAAGTCCGGGGAAAGAATCTATAACATACACAAGTCGGGTTAATGACAACACGGCCGGTTCGTCACGGTAACGGAGCGGTCAGGCAAAGCCGAGACAACCGTACGTGACTTACAGGCGTGCAAGAAACAACGTATCATTCGGGAAAATACAACTTTTAACACCATTGTGTCCTGTCACTTAGTAGTTACCGGAATAAAACTTTTTTTAAAAAGGAGCGGGTGGCTGTTACTCTAAAAAGACAAAGTTAGTCCGTGCGAAAGGCGCACAAACGATGTAAGCACGCATGCTGTTACTTCTACAAACCTGCAACGCTAACAGTATCCGCGATCTACCCAAGGAGTTCCCAGTTTCCGATCCGTGACCCCAGCTCACCCACACGTCAGTTTCCAACAAACGACTAAACCAACCCACCTCCCCGTCCCCTCCCCCTAAATCCCTCCGTTTGCTGGAAGTTTTTTTTTTTTAAAAAAAGTTCCGGAGGACGCGGCTGGTACGACTGCAGGTTCAGCGCCTTTTCCACAAACACAGGGGTCGGCGTGGTGGGGGTGTAACACGTTGAACTCTTTTAATCGGGTCCTTATAATATGCGCCGACACAAACAGCTGTCCAGCGCGTTAGTTAACTACACATCGTTGCAACGCAGGGGTATCGGTGAGCGACCCATTACAAAGCAGAAAAACGGGGACGCGCTTCCGCTAAAAATACCTGTCTACGACTATATTTGGCTTGGCTGGAGCACAATCAAATTTCTAAAATAAACGGACCCGCCCCGACCGAATGAATGGGACCTCAGCTATCTTTCGCCGTCGAGTCGCCCGCTGCTAATTTTAGAAACAGCGCTTGCGTCAATCACGCGCCTCAGTGCGTCAAGCGCTCGGCCCGCCTCCGGGCGTCTATGATTGGCCAGAGCAGGTACGTGGCCAGAAAATCACGCGCTCCGTGATTGGCTGTGGTCGGCGTTCTCCTCGCCCCAGCTGAAGCCCTCGGTTTTATTACTAAGTGTTCCATTCTCGCCGTCGCGGTTCTGCTGGTTAGTATAGTGCCATGAAAACTGCTGCAAACTCATGAAAGCTGCATCGTATATGCGCTACATAAATTTGAAGCATAAGCATTATTAGTGTTTCTATATACTTAGAAAACAAACACATGTTGCTTGCCCCTTTAATGCCTTCTTAGAATAATGTATGAGGTAAACAAGCTGCTGCCATTCTACCTTGCAGGTCCACCTGTTGAGACAATGCAAAGTAGGACGCTTCTCGCTGCATTTGCCGTTAAATCTTCCTGTTATTATCCCAGGGACCTACCTCTGACATCTTCACGTTGTTGGAACTTAATTTCCACGGTCATTTTGTTCAAGAAAAATTCACACTTTCAGTTTCCACATCCAAATTTTAATGTGCAGGTAACCAAATCTATGAATAGCTTTCTTAAAACAAACAACTCACATTTCTCTGTAATAATAATTTCCCGAAATATTACCAGTGCTTCCTATGCTTAATTTTCTGAAGTCTTATTTTTGGTACGAACATAAGCATTCCTTCACAAACTGGCAAAGCTCACGTTTGACGAGTATGACATTTCTTTGCACCCCTGAAGAAATTATATGAGGGTGTTGTGTTCTGACCATAAAATCTCTTGTAAAAACATGACATGAATACCGCTTTTTTTTTTAATTACGACCACAGATTTACAATTCCCCACTGGTTTTACTTTACATCAGAAGATCAATCCCGGCAACACCACCCCTCCGCTTTTTTTCTGGCACTGTGCGGAGAGACGGCTCATATGTCTACTGTAGTTCGGCGAGCTTGAGCCGAGCTAGCGAGTGACGTCATATGTCCCATGGCGTCACATTGACGTCTCGCATACCAGTCGCTCTATGTAGAGCGCAGACACATAAATGTGCTATTAGACTTTCTCTCACAGAGCTCTCCACATAAACAAAGCCACATTGCAACTTCATCACAGCGCATCATCAGCATTAGTAACACGGACGCAGAAAACGGATCGCACAAGTCCAGTGGTCATGCACCGGAGTATTTTTTGCTCTTTAGAATAAAAGACGAAAAGTAAAACAAATCTGTCACTACGTCTAGAACTACTGCTGTACTACTGTTACAACGACAATTTCATTTTTATGATAATTCCGAAAATCTACAGGAAACTTTAAGGGGCTAATATCACATGTAAAGACGGAACCGCTACAGCAAGCAAGTATGTATCGATATGTTTTTTTTTCATTTACGATTCGTTGTATTTATAATTATTGGACTTAACTTATAGCAGTGTTATGGCTAACGTTATTTAAATGGCATGTTACTTTTTATCATTAGTCCTTAGCTAACAAGAAACTTTATTATTATTGTCGTCAAAGAAAAACTGAGCTCATCGAAACTTTGTGAATTTTGATAAGGAGACCTGTTGAATATATGACATTGTAACAGACCGAGAGCGGAAAGAACACGGTTTGATTTTACGATTATTGTCCTCTGGCGAATGGAAGCGATTTCGAAGAGAAAAAAGGTATCATATTCTTTCTGGTTGTCATGGAAATGGGATGCCATTCACCGACAGCCTGTAGCGCTGAAGCAGACCTAGGAGATGTAACGGTGATACAAGTTTTTGCGCCTTTCTTCGGACAAAGTTGTTTGTGCTCTGAAAACGGAATATTTATTTTTTCCTCTATGCTTCGTTACCATCGGTAGTCATATTGTTTCGCTTAATAATGATCCGCATCTTTGATTTGCCTGTGCCATCACTTATTATAACTGACCGAAGGGTAACTGTGACCTTATTTTTTCGCCACGTGTGTGTTGACTCTCACAGCACATAGCCGTATTGTTGCATAGGGATTGTTCAAGGTGAATTCGCTAAAGCGCTATCGGTTTCGGGGTGATTTATAAGGGAAAACGAACCAACCTGCGAAAGATTAAAATTATCCTGTGTTATAAAGTTTACTGAGCTGGTGGATGACTCCGTGGATGACACGAAAAATAGCCTTTGTATCTTTGAATAAATATAAAACTGATGCTCCGTTTTATGAAGCGGCATCTATTCCCATCGCAGTCTCGGTAGTTACTGATCTTGAATGGACTTATTTTCATATGAGGTTGAGTTGCATCTCCGGTATCAATTCTGTTTTTTCTTTTATGTCAGGAACCGCAGAGAATATACAATACAGCTATATGGCAAATGCACGCGCAAGCAACAGAAACTGTAGAGTCAGGTGACAACTGTAGGCTATTCTGAACAAAGTCTCAGAAAACATGTAATGACCCTTTTGTCTTAAAAGCGAAAACACTTCTTATTTTTATATTAGCCAACTGTCTGAAATTTAAGTCTTAGTTCAGAGTGGGTAAAGTTAAAAATTGTGTCCTTCCCATACTGCTTGAAGGCTAACTGCACGGCAAAAAAATAACACGGGTTTCTTTTTGGGCAATACACGGATCATCAACTAAACACAAATGGAAATCAGGTTATTTTGTCGTTATAACGATCGACACTCTATGTGCACCATAGGACAACTTAGACCAACCGTGGATAAAATGTTGATTTGTCTTTTTTCGGATTGTCCTCGTGCTGAAGATGTTATTAATTCTCGTTTTCATTTAGGCCCAGCAACATTAGTTTTACTCCTGCATTTTGAACATGTTTTGTAATATTTCAGAGTTGTTTGGCCATTTTTCGTGCGATTTAGCCTACTTATAGCCCTACTTATAGCCCATGTAGACACAAAAATCATCTCTTGACAGGTTTCACTTCTTCAGCTGATTTACTGTAGTCTACTTGTAGGTTTTCGTTTTTTGCTGTCTTTCTTTTTCTTTCTCTTTTCTTCACTTGTCTGCCAGAAAGCCACTTACTGTCTTGCTTATTAAAGTCGGGCGCTACCGCCTATCACAAGGTGCGTGTTTAAAAGACCATTCACGGTTCTCTAGGTAACCAGTCCCCGATCGCTCCGGATGGATCAGCGAGTGAAAAATAACCACACCAGTTAGCTTCAGTTGGAAACATTTAGCCTGGTAATGGTCTAATTGAAGTGATGATAGCGAATCCATCTTTACAAAGCTGAGCGACCGAAGAGGCACGCGTTTGAATTAAGAAAACACAAGTTCAGCATGAATTGTTGAGAAGAGGGAGAATTTGCCAAGTTGTCATATACCTTGGCAGTTATTGTGAAGACGAGACTGAGTGAAAGCCTCGTGTCTTATAAGTCTGCTTCTGCGTAGGCTACTGTAGTTGAAATCGGGAGGGATTCTATAGAAATCATATTTTATATTATCTTATTATATGAATTGCTTCACTGTCTCCATTTGTTCTGGTATTATTATTGGCATCATTATTACTATCATTACTACCAATAGGCAAGTACTATCTTTTTACTGTCTCACTATACTGAGTTTTAGAATTAACTTAATATTGGAAGGCTGTTTCATTTTAGTTATTTTACTAGTTCCAGTAACAGGGCAAATCTGCACATATCTTGCACGCGATATTTAGGTCCGGAAAAGTATATGTGTATTAACAAAATGTCTCATTTTGCAATCAGTTCAGTGATTTATAGTTTTCGGAATCAGAAATTAATTGTCTTGGCGAAGCATAAATTCTATCAAGTTAGAAACAAGGGTACCGAAGCGGGTTGATTTGTTCAGACATGCTTACGCAGAGAGGGGGCGCTGCACCCTTTTAAATAGTCTGTTGCTGGGCGCTTGAATGCATTTCAAAGTTGAAGGCGCAGGACGCGCGCGGGCAGTTTCATTTTAGGGACTAACTCAGGTGGATATTGCTACAAAGGTAACTGGAAGGGTGTGAGATGGTGTGAGTTGCCTGAAATTCAAAAACTTTCACTTTTTAAAAGTAATATATGACTGTACTCATATTTCCATTGCTGTTACGTTGTTATATATTTCTGAACTCAAATGTATTTTCAGTCGTGTTGGCAGTCGCCTATTTGACATTTGCGTGTGCTTGATTTTGAGTTTGTTTGGATGAATACTTTGTTATGTCATGGCGAGTAGGATTCTGTCTCTTATCTCCTCTTCTTGATTTCTGCTGAATTGGATGAATTACAATATGCATACTCTCATTTAAAGCTTGATCTCTATAGAAAAACAGTTAATTTTATGTTATTCTTGCTAAAAAAAAGTTATAGTCGTATATGTGTATGAGGTGAAACACGAAGATTTTCACTCGTAATCAAAAACAAATTTATGTGTTGTAGTTTTGTCCGGCTAAATGTGTCTTTATCTTTCATTCAATAAGACAACGTTATATTAATATCGTTTTTAAAAATTGTTATATCTAGATATATATTAGTGTTAAAGCTAATCGTTTTAATGATTACAGCTGCATTAGATTTGTGTTTGCAGTCTATTCTTCATAGTAAATATTCGTAAATTGATGTGGGACTCTCTTTGCCTACTAATCGCATTTTTCGATGTTTTGTGTATTAATCCTCGCGAATTAAAAGTTTGGAATAAAAGTTTGGGCCTAGTTTGCCTATACAGTTTTGCATTGGTCTTCATACAGCCCCCGGTTCGAAAGAGCGCCCCCAGCAGAGCTCTGAGACCCGGCCGTCGGACACTGTAACTACCGAGGCATCTGTTGAAGCTGCCTCTCTCCATCGCCTTGTACCAACTCCGCTGAGAAAACCGACCACAATTCAGCGTGCAAAATTTCAACCAGGTAAATGTCATTCATGATTGAGATGATAACTCATTATAAAGAGACAAACATGTACGAAGGACCAGAGATAATTCTGCTGCTCGAGGACACTGTTTTTGATTTGAACTGAGCGTAATAGCAGTGAGAATGGGTTTGTCTATTTGTTTGTTTATTAATTTACATATCGATAGACATAGACTTCTACCAACCAACAGTCCTCTTAATCATACATTTATCATTTACACACTGTAATAATTAGCATTGTGCATTAGAATACATTATGATACTTATGATTGCTATGGTTTGCGTTTTTGGTTATTCTGCTGGTTTATTATTTCAATAACAGTATTATTTCAGTGCTTGAAATATATGGAAATGATTACATAAATGCGATTGTAAGTCCAAGAGGACACAGAACATTATTTTCAATTGTCCCCACAGGAAATAAGTACTAACTATAGATATAACTCCAAAGAAATAGAAAACTTAGAAAAAAGAAAACTTATTCTAAAAACATGCAGGATTTTTTTTCCAACAAGCATATATACATATATATACAGATAGATAGAGAGCGAGAGAGAGAGAGAGAGAGAGAGACATACACACACACACACACACACAAACACACATTTATTATGACAAAACATACTCGTATAAATAGTAACGGTTAACGGTGTAGTACAAGATAGTGATTTGTGAAACACATATCATGCAACATTTTGTTGGATTGGAATGAAAAATGAGGGCATCACGTCAGCGTCCATCCGGCTGAGGGAACGAGACGGGGCTCGCGGAGGCATTTCCTCCGAAAAAATCCCAAACATTTGAGCGCCGCGACAGAGTTCATAAATAAACAGGTTACACTAGTACGAGAATGCTGAGCAGTGGCATGTAAATGCTCTCTTTACGTTTGACTTTTGTTTTTTTATCTCAAGCAAATGTGTCACTCCCTAGACTGGTTCCCACAGCTACTTTTATCATAATGACCCTAATGACTCCAGTGAATGTGCATTGAGTGTGTGTTTGCGTGCGTGGTAATGCGTGTGCTGCCACATGGTTTGCACAAATATTTTTGTATTTCGTTCATTTTCAATTTCCGCTGGAATACCATTGTGTTTGTTTTGACAAGTCATCTTTTGTTTGGTAGATGTATGGCATTCTGGGAATGAACAAGCGCGCCCAATTCTGGGACGGTTTCATTTCTTCCACCTAAAACGCACACCTCGAGGTTAGAGACCGCTTTAAAATTCAGCTCCATCCGCTTTGTTCTTAATCATTTCGAAAGATTCTGTCTGAGGCATTTTTCTTTGATGGGCTGTTTGGTTCTGCTGTTTAGCAGTTTGAGGCTCCTGTGCTGTCCTTTCATACGTGGACAGATGTCTGGAATTAATACTATTTTATAAATATTGAAATTTTGCCCTTATCGCTTTGGAAATGTGGATTCATATGCATATTCAACTTTGAGACCCTGAAAATTAATTTATTCTAAAGTTAAGCCTGTGAGGTAGTAATTATTGTACATTTTCTTCTGGGGGACCTGGTCCAATTAATTTCTAAATGGTCTGTTGCAGTCCGTCGGGGTGACAGTTTAGGTGTTATAAGGGCAGGTAAATACGGTCTTGGTTTGCACTGCACCATAGGCAAGTTCACCATTATTCGATAAGTTATTGTATTGACATTTTCTTGACATTTAGGGATAGTACTCGCGGCTACTTATGTAAGCAAATGCAAATTTTGCTGGATTTGGATATTTAAAATATGTACCTGAGCTCATGATGGCGTTTTCTTAATAATGTGAGGTGAAGGGAATCAATGTACAACATTTCAGCCATATGTTTTTTATGAAAAAGTTTTATTTGTAAAGGCGACTCCATGATGTTGCAAGCTAATGGTCATTATTAATAAAGCAATTTGAAAATTTGCCTGTCATCCTGCATGAAGCTCAACGTTAATATGAAACAAAATGAAAAGATTAAAATCATGGGATAGGTTTATCATGGGAAAAAGATGGGATCAGTATGTCCTAATATTTCTTGCTGTTGCGTGTAAGGTCCACCGGCGTTGACTTCACAGAAATGTGTAGCGGAAAGTGGGCCCGCGTAATAGGCTGTATTGTCATCCTAAATACAACAGCGTGCTTCGCCGGAGGTCATTTTGACGGAAATTGTATGATCACGTTAGTTAAAGCGGAAGATGCCCTTGGAGGTGGAGGTCTCGAAGGAGTGCACTGGGGAGAGTGTCCCACCCAACACCGGTGGTACAGGGGCAAACCGCCCTGACGTCACGGCCTGTCGGGCTCTCCCTTCGCACTCACCCTTTCCAGTAAGTGGGCGAAAAGCTTCGCGCAGGTTTCGTAAAAGAAACTTTGACTCATGTAACAGTCTAATAAAAAAGAAGGGAAATGGCCGTAAAATTCTGTGATGACATCATATCTAATATTGGGCGTAAACGCCTTATCTAGATGCTGCACGAAAAGGTATGTTATATAACACAAATGACGTAAGTAAAGTCTAAATGCCTCTTCTGCTTCTTTTTAATTGGGAATCATTTGTTCAGCTTTTTTATTTCTGAAAAAATAATTTCTGCAACTACATTTTCTTAACCAAGCACCTAATTTAAGATGAAATATCTTTAAAGTATTATGCGGTATATTTTTTTAATTGTAAGCCATAATATATTAAATGTGTTACAGTACAATCAACAAAGTTTAAAAAAACTACACTTAAAAAAAACTGAGCTCTTCGCTTAAACGCTGATTTTGCTGACTCCCACTGATGGCCCTTTTACAATTTGTGTGTGGGTGTTTTAAATAACACGTGGCTGTGTGTTCGTGCGAAACGGAAAGCCGGTGGACAGCGAGAAAGGGTAGACGTTATTTACGCACACCGCTGTACATAATTGATACGTCTGATTTTATCAAGCAAATATTACATACTGCAATATTGGAGATTACGGGGACTACAGACGAAAAAATCTGTTTATACAGCGTCAATGGGACATCCACTTTGTTGACAGTTCCTCGGTTGA
This sequence comes from Mormyrops attenuatus, assembly GCA_026777985.1. Classification (NCBI taxonomy): domain Eukaryota; kingdom Metazoa; phylum Chordata; class Actinopteri; order Osteoglossiformes; family Mormyridae; genus Mormyrops; species Mormyrops attenuatus. The sequence continues at coordinate 9,514,604 of JAODKC010000137.1, forward strand.
AAGAAATGAGCAAACAGGTGCACTTCAGTGCGTTCGCAGGAACGATTGATTGCAGCCCTACTCCCTTACCTTTACGTATACACACACACATACGATATATTCGTACGTAGTCCTTAGGTCGTCGATTGAAATAAACCTTTTCGTTGTTCCTCTTCACTCACACTTCAGACCTGTTTCTAATTTATTTTGTAACGTGCGTGTTTGTTTTCAGCGTACGTATACTATGGCTTGCAGTACCAGACAGTGTTGTATCAGGTTTAGCCTATGTTCAAATTATTAAGCAGTTTTATTAGTAATACACAGAGAATGTTTTTCCCCAACAGAACTAACTGCAATGACATTAAGAACAGGAACAGTAAGTAGTAAGTAGAAATGCGATGCATGTCTTGGTTGCTTCTTTGAGACCTGCCTACGTCCCTCCACATACCTGGGGGGTCGTTCCATTCTAAATGCTGGGACCAGTGGTTGTGGGAGCCAGGCGCTGGTTCCGTTGTGTAAACTTACTGTTACACCTCATTGGCTAAGGAGTGTGGCGCTTGTGCTTCATCTCTATGTTCTCACATGTCATTTGTCAGGGTCTGTCTGAGACAGTTCAGGGCTATGGTGCATGTACATCATTGCTCAGATATACAGAAGTCATATAGCTACATGAGAAGAGCGGATAGGCGTTACTCACAAATGTAATTAAAAAAACCTGGAACTCAAAAATCAGAAGAGGATTTCTAAGATTGCTCCTGGGCTGGGGTCTGAGCGTGAGATTCACACCCCTGGATCATTCGGAAGTCGTCTTCATCCCACACAGTAAACCATAGGGGTTTGTCACAGGCACAGCGGTGTCTATTAAAATTTAACCAGTGCACAGGTAATAAGTCAGGGATGCCTTACTTATTCATCTGAGATGCTCCTCACTGCCTCAGTAATGTCATTAGGCAGCCCATTGACGCTGAAGCAATATTGCATTTTGAGTAGTATTTGTGAATGGCTTTGCGGTGAGGTGTAATTGGCTGAGAGCTTGTCATATCTGGTCATTTTTTAAAACTATGTTCTGGAATGTTTGTGTTCTGAGAATGCTTTGCTGATCTACACTTCGCCTCAAAAGGGACGTGCCTTTGTGTGGCTTTGCATGGCTGGTGGCGCATGCCGGCGCTGACTCCGTGGCTGTGGTCCTGGGTGGCCTTCTAGAGCAGCTTACAGGAGCTCCAGCTCAGCTCCACAGTACACTTGTCAGCTGAGCAACTAACACATTGATCCTCAAAGTAAGGCAGCACCGATACAGTTGGGGAGGCCCAGGACTTCTTACAGAGTGGATCTAGGAAGCTTATGACATGCTTTTGAATGGTTAGTGTTTGTGAATGATTTTTTTTTTGGGGGGGGGGGGAGCTGTGGAATTTCTGAGATCTTTCTCTCACCTCCCTTCCTCACTGGTTGTGCTTACAGATATGCCCTGTGTGCAGGCCCAATATGGCCCCGCCCCCCCCGGATCCAGCTACACCAGTCAGACCTTCTACGACTACAGCTCTGAGCTCATGAACCCGGACTACACCAAGCTGACCATGGATCTGGGTGGAGGGGAGATCTCTGCGGCGGCCACCACCTCACTGCCCAGTTTTAATGTGTTTGTGGACAGCAGCTACGAGCCCAAGTCCTCCTGCCTCTACCAGATGCAGGGCCAACGGTCCTTGATCAAGAAGGAGGAAGACCCTTATCCCGCACCCCCGCAGCTGTCTGAGGATGCCATTCCCAGCACCTCCATGTACTTTAAACAGTCTCCACCCTCCACGCCGACCACTCCTGGCTTGCCGGGCGCGCCCAGCACCTCCTTCATCTGGGATGATCCGCATAACCTCCCCCAGGTCCCGCCCAATTGCTCCCTGATGGATACTGGTGCCCTGAAGTCCCCCCGTTTCCCGCCCTTCTTCGACCATTCCCCCCCGCACGGCAGCTATGAGCCGGTCCCGAGGCCGCCGCCTCCCACGTCCTCATCTTCCGCGTCGGCCGTGCAGCACCCCCCCGGACTGGAGCCGCACATGTACCCAGTGCGCTTAGGCAAGCCGGGTAGCATACACTTCCCACTGAGCATGGGTCCCTGCACCCCCATCCTTGGGGAGGGCACCATGCCATCGCCTCCTGGACGTTCCGGTTCTGGGGAGGGCACCTGTGCCGTCTGCGGGGACAACGCTGCGTGCCAACACTACGGTGTGCGCACCTGCGAGGGCTGCAAAGGCTTCTTTAAGGTAAATGCCGCATCGCCATCACTACCTGGCCTGTGTGGGCCTGGGCCACGCATAGGTGGCTCTCTGGAAAGTCAGGAAAAGGTTACGGTTGGCAATGTGGCTCATCTGGTCTTTCTAAAATCTCATGTCAGGAACTACTGTAGAATGAAATCCCAGGCAGTGCCCTAAGGAGGAACGTGTCACTGGTAAATTGTAGCATGAATGATGGCTTCCACTGTTATACCCCTGGGAACCAAACTATCTGGTAGGAGGAAGCCAGGCTGTGAGAAGCTGTAGAGTTACACATTAAAAAATAGCTAAATTGTGGTAATAACTTGAGGTTCACCCTACCGGTGATGTTCAGTCAATTACCTTTAAGATTTAAGTGCCTGAGTCGGGTTGAGTCGGGAGCGAGACGGCTGAAACAAGCTTTCCCATCGGGATGTTTCCACGGAGTTGTGGTCGCCCTGCAAGCAGGCGTCGTCGTAACATCAAATGTTCTCACAAATCGTTCCATGTCGAGGCACTGGGCACCGGTGGTGAGCGGTTGCCACGACTCCTCGCGAAGGCCGTTTCCCTCGGAAACCAGCGATTTCCCCCCAGAAGCAGCATGACGGCGTCGGGCAGTGAAAACATTGCGCTGTTGTTGGCTTTCTGTGATTTCTCTTAGAATGAGATTTTGCAGACCTTTAAAAGAATGTAAAAAAAAAATCCTGAACAGAACTTGGCCCAGGATGAGAATGTGTGGAAGTATGGAAATAACTTTCTGAAGGTACTCTGTTGCGTCACTGGGTGAAAGAATCCATAACGACCATTTTTTTAAACTACTCAGATTTATGCCTTGATATTTGACCGGATGATGCTCTGACCGTTTGCCGTCTGTGGTGTTGATTATGATCTTCTTACTGTTATCTCTGAAAAAGGCTGGGGTTTGTGTGGATGGTTCTAGAATGTTTATAAGCAGGAATTATAAATGAAGCTTTTAAAGACAATCTCAATTTCAGCCTAAACAAAATGCCAGTCATCTTAAAATACCCTTAAATAGATGGTTTCAATTATTCAGTTTTATGTCAAACATAATTTCAAAACGCAGTTACATTGCAGAATTTTACACAATTTTCAGTGACCGTGGTTTTTATTGGCCAATTTTCCCCACAACAACAATTCAGAAAGTAATGATTTTACTCATGATGTTTCAGTCGCTCTGTGTTTAATTATATAGATTAATTAAAACAAAACCAAATTATATGAACTGAATGAAATTCTTTCCTATTTTTCTTTTACAGTAGTATAAAATTACTAAGCTGTTTTTCTCAGAAGTCCTTCACAGAAAGTTTAATAATACTTGCCCATATATCAGACGTAACATTTGGCGCTTCCACCTTGCCAATAAAATCATTGACATGTTTTGTGCTGTAATTACACCTTTTACTGAAATAACTCTATAAAATCTCAGTGTAGTATAACAGCAAACGACAAATTACGCACGGGAATGCATTATCTGTCCATTTAAAATCTGTTTATTACTGACAACTTAGGATTTCCACTTGCGAGTATTTTATTTTGCAAAAAATAAATGAGTACAGGCTATGAGGCACAATTTAATAATTTGCTACTGTTATCAGTTCGTTTCACAATTTGATTTAGTGATTAAGTCAGAGGCTGATTTGCCTGCTTTTGCGTCTGTCTGGCCACTTTTGGTGTTTCGGAGGCACAGCCCGTTATCTGCCATGGGCCTCTGTCTCGCCGCATACAGGGAGCCGAGTGGTGCACGTTAGCGAGCCACTTAAAAAATTAAAATAAATAATTCACCTCGACTTAAGCATGCGACGTCACGCAGAGATGCAAAAACACCCAGCGGCTCTCCGGTTTAGAGATGCGCCGCGGCCGCCGCTGATGCGCATATTGCGCACTTTTCAGATGTGTGCTGGTCTGCCTCCGGAGCGCCTGTGCGCATAGACCTTCTGTCTCTTTGATCTATCATCGCAAGGTCACTGCCCTCCTTAATTGAATAGATGTTATGTTTGATATTCTAAGGGAACATTTATTAATTTATTCACTTTCTCCGATAATGTCGTGTAATTTAAGCTCTTTTCCTGAGCGCGACTTTCGCTCAAATCAGATGCTAAGTAACATTCCACTGGAATTCCAGGTTAAATAGCTCGAATATCTCCTTTGCGTTTACCTTCACTAAGTGTAATCGAGTGCATCGCTTACTTAACCTGGAACCGATTTTTGTGGCCACATTTCATGAAAGTTACAAGCATTTTGCGGTCCATTTGTAGTTGGTTAGAATGGCTTTATAGTAACAGATCAAGGTACATTTTTTGTTCTGCCATATGAGCCCTAAGGTTTTCAAATCCTTCTGGAGTAACTCAGATTTGCCATTCGGTCAGAGTGCCTTTACACGCCTCGACAGACACGTAGGTGTGCGCTTGTAAGTAACGAGACGTCACTAGCCGTCAACATGAGACGTTCAGAGCAGGCAAGTCAGACGGTGGGTGTCTGAAAAGCCGTGACAGCGAATCCCTAAACCCACACTCACTCTATTCATATTTTTGGAAATAAGGAAAAGTCCGCCTGAGAGAAAGTGATTCCTTTAGCAAACATGACAATGGATGTGGAGTATATTAAGTAGTGTATTTTTCGTAATCATCTTCAAATAATTGTTTTTTTTTCTTCTACCAAAACAATTATAACCTCTAGTTGTCTGTAGACATTACGGGAGGTTCAGCTCCTATCATCCATTTATAACCTGGAGAATTTTCTGATTCGTAAAGGTTCTGTGGTTGAGTACTACGTAAACTCCATACGAAACATCTCACTAGTGAAATAAAAACCGGTTTTTACAATTTCATAAACCTGTAATCCAACCAAGCTGAACGGACGTAACGTTAACCCACGCCTCGCTTACTCAGCCAATTAAAGGTGACCCAGTTCACTATTCTCCAAAATAAATAAATAAATAAATAAACAGACAACATTTCAAGAAACCGCAAGCGCCCGAGCACTTTTAATTAGGAGGGGGCCGTCGGCGGCTGCCGGTCACGCAGCCTACAGAGAAACTGCCCGTCTGATAGCCACTGATTAGGGGTGGAGTGGAGGGGGTTAGGGAGGGGCAGCGTCCCTGAAGGCTTTTAATTTAATCTTAGGCTATTAGCACATGTTACATGTCATGAATCTGCTTCTGCTAACCGCTCCAGACTCTCTCAGTATGGGGGGGTGACCGGACATGAGTGGATTTATGTATATATTTGTGTGTGTGTATATATATATATATATATATGTGTATGCATCTCTGTAGATTTATGTATGCATGTATTTTTACGTGTGTGTGTGTGTGTGTGTGTGTGCATAATAGAAGGACTGATACTTGCAGTGTTGGGGGTCATGGGGGGGAGCGGGTACTGAGCTTTCAGCATGCCTTTATCTGCATTGCTCATACCCCTTGTGGAGGGATTTGGGGTCAGATGGCTTGATCTGGGAGCTACGGCCAGTTTGCACTGAACACCCGAACACTCGAACCTGAACACACGCCTGACCGAAGGAGCATGATGACTTTGAGGACAATGCATGATGGGTAATGAGCGCATAGACACAGGAGGGCTAAAGAAACTCTGAGATGTGCCCAACGCAGGACTCGTCTTCCTCCCCTGTCAGCCTCAGCAGCCGAAGAGGAATTCAGGGAAGCGGTTTCATTACGGTCACAGTTAGTGCTTCTCACATGGTCCTGGGGTCAGGGGTAACTTGGCTGTCTAAGTACTTGTGGAAGCTTCTCCGCTGTGTGAAACGAGGTGCAGGTGACTCATGGTTTTGACCTTGTCACATGATACATTGAAGGTGCGGCCGCTGAGCTGCCCGGACAGGTATGGAGGCTCTGTAAAAGACCGTTCCCTTAGACTGTCGTCACCCACCCACGAACCAGAGGAGCAGTGCAGATTGGTCACAGCGTCACCCTGATTGCCAAGGTCATCTAGGGAGGATAGCAGGAAGTCATGCGCAGCTGCAGTGCCATGTGCATTCATTGCAGAGTTCGCATTAAAACGATTACATGAGCAGAAGCCGTCAAGGGCTACCCCTTAGATTTCTGTGGAACCATATGACAAATTTCTTAATTGATACCTTTCTTTGTGATGGCTGCCATTTTGTCTCCCAGTGTCGAAGCCAGTTCAGGCTGTTTTTCTTGGAATTCCTGCTAAAACTCTTTTAAAGTTTTAAATGGCATGATCTTTAGAAATGCACCACACCAAAATCAACAGCCTCCGCATGGGGCACGCCCCGCACAGGATTGCAGTCGATAGTAGGGCACACATGCAACACAGGGAAATTTAGAGACCCCGGTTATCTTAGCTGCATGTCTTTGGACTGCAGGTTCGGAGCACGGGGAGAACATGCAAACTACAGACACGTTTTAACTGCTACCTAATCAGCCACATTACCGGCCAATGACTTTACATAAATAAATCACAATATATTTTAAATCTGTGGAACTCTGACATGGAGCCAGAACAATACACAATCTCTTCATTAGTCCTCGTTGTCTTTGTTATAGCCAGTGGAAACCACAGTTTGGGTCTGATGGTGCGGTCAGTAGATCAAGAGATGAGACAATCAGAGAACACCAAGGCTTAGATGGAGACGTCCTCATTGGGGGTGGGGGTGCACCACAGTGGCAGTCATCACCCATGGAGAGATGGGGGTGAAGTGGACTAATGAAGGATCTTTTGCCCAGGCTCTCTGCCTAGGGGGTGGAGGAAGGAGGCGCATGGGAGAGTGTGGTGCACATTTTGCCCCGCTGGCAGAGCATCCTGGGCCTGGGGAGGAGACTTCAGGGGGAGCGCAGCTTTCTCTCTAAGCATATATATCCTAAGCATGGTTAACTGAGCTTTTCTTGCAAATGTTTAGGGCAGGGCTCTTAAATCTGGCCCTCGATTCCAAATCCAAGCCCTGTTTTCGGTCCTCCCAGGTAGTTTAATAATTACTGATTCTGACTGGGCGCACAGGCTTCACACCTGACTCACAGGTAAAGAAAGGCTGGAAAATCAGCAGGGCTCAGACCTTGTGGACCATGACTTCAATAGCCCTGGAGTACAGCTTTCCATTCATAATTTATATAAAAGACAGAGGCAAACTAAAGGGGTTATTTAGTGCAGCCAGTGAGGCAGCTGTCTTCGCGTTTGGCTGAAACATTTTAATGTATACAGACGCTCCTCTACTCACAAACGAGATACGTTCCGAATGGCTGTATGTCTGAAAGTTCGTAAGTAGAGGAGCGTCCGTATTATTTAAGGATAGATAGATATCCTTAATATCCTTAGATAGATAGATAGATAGATAGATAGATAGATAGATACCTGTGATTAGAAGGTGGCTGGTTCAAGTCCAGCCTCAGCCAAACACTCACTTGTGTGGCCCCTCAGACCCCAGCTCCAGGTGTACCAAGGCAGGGGGCTGCTTGCTCTTACCTGCCTGTGTGCCATACAGGGCATGATGGGGTAGGCAAAAAGAGAATTTCCCAACAAAGCAAAAACTTATTATATGATCGCATGTATTCCTTTTTTTAGACAGTGGCGCTTAATCAGTTCCCAGTATAAAGGTGTTGCCTCAGAGGAATGCTATTTAATAAGTCTGGTGACAAACAGGAAGCCTCTACACTTAGGTTCGTTTATAATGGACGATTCGACTTTAAATAGAACCTTCCATCCATCTAACTTCTCACTTACACTGCCCAAGGTCACAGTGTGGGAGGCACCAGACAGCATAGGCACAATGCTGCTATGGGCGGTTAGATAATTCGTCAGCTGTAAAATCCTGCATACGATCAAAAGCTTTATACGGGATCCATGTTTTTTTTTGTTTTTTTTTTTTACTTTTATAGCAACACCAAGATTTGTGACTTACCCTGAATAAGGTTTTAATGGGCCAATGAGCACAATATATCTGTTATGCCTACGACTGCCTGAACTATAAAATAGTCTACTTATCATATATCGTGATGCATGGTATGAATGCGGAACAGTGGATAAAGAAAAACGCGCAAAACAGCAAATCATCTCATTTTCAAATGCTTAGTGCATCGTCCGTGGCTTAAACAACCATACCCCGGAATACAATATACAGACAATTTAACTAAAATGGGATCCCATTCCGCGGAATTTGACGTGATTATTTAGATCTGAGGGTTCATTTCCTTCTTGTGGAAGTGGAACATAGAATAATTGCTTGGATATTAATCTCCCATACAAGTGGACACGTGAGACGCGCTCGGCTGTAATTATATTCATTTATATTGATGCGTATCACACTTTCCGGCTAAGCGACATTCTCGCACCTCTGGCGCAACCGTCTGCACAGGGGTTGAGGGTGTCCGCTTTTATTTGTCTTACTCCTTCACCCTTCCGTGCTTTTCTGATAATAACACCTGTTTAAGTGAACCCAAGTGGCATTAATACCCCGGTAGAGGAAGCTTTCACCTCATTCTGCAAACAAAATTCACCCTAGTTTAAATTGTTTGAAACTGCATTAATCAGATTTTGTACGTTATGTTAGGTAGGCTATCGATTTTTTTTGTGATCAACGCTTTAATGATTTTCAAATTACGGTACATGCTAAGTGGAAAAGAACAAACACATCAGGTTAGATTGCTTAAACATAAAACTGCAAAGCAATTTATATCGTTGTTGAAACATCAATTCTACCTATATAAATTGGGTAGTATGTTGTGAATTTTGTATTTTCTGTATTAGCGTCCTCCCGTGATTGACTGTGCGCTTGGCTCTCCTATGCAGCGCGAGGAACTCAATTAGTTCTTGTCATATTTTATACTTGAAAAAAGTGGTGGCAACAGAAGTGAACCCAGATCGTTTTGATTTCATTTTAATAAGGTCAGTAATAATCGCGGGGAGCCAGCCGAGTAGAAAACAATCCCCAAAGGCGCAATTGAGAGGCGAGATGCGGAAAAGCCCGCGGGAGGCGCGCGATGACCCCGGAGTTTCACAAACAATTTTATCACGCGGCGTTGACTGTCTCGCGGGACCTGCTTCAGCACGCGCCTCGCTGATTCTCATTGTCAGCGGCTCGCGCTAATAAAATTGTCCCTCCTGCAGGCGAGCATGTTAGGAAATTAATTTTATCTAATTATATTGATGCCACCGTAGCTTTTTCACATTGTAATTAAAATCTGACCTGCAAGCTTCTTTTTTAATTCTTTCCAGGGGAAAAAAGCTAATACAATTAAATAAATAAAGTGTGTAGTTTCCTCATTGTTTATTTCTCCCCATCACTGTCTCTCTGTAGAGAACCGTGCAGAAGAATGCCAAGTACGTCTGTTTGGCCAGTAAAAACTGTCCGGTGGACAAAAGAAGACGCAACCGCTGCCAGTACTGCCGCTTTCAGAAATGTCTGAGTGTGGGCATGGTGAAGGAAGGTAATGTACCGAACTTAACAACACTCAAAGGCCATCCCACACGGCAAGGAGAGTGAAGTGGACCCATTGTAAACATGGCCCCATGACCTTAAACAACTGTACACCCCATATATGTAAATGGCTGCATTTTATATGCCCAATTCCCAGCCAATCACAGACAGCATATGCATGCGACCCGCATTTAGTAAGAGAGTGAGAAAGATAGGAGCCTTAATATAGCCCAGTGTCCTGTGAGACTATGGTGAGGCAGAGTATGAGGTACTACCTAATGAATCCCCATCCACCAACGCTGGCAGCTTCCTCATATCATGCCGCACGTGGACTCCTAGGTCCCATCTATTATCACCCTGTTGCACCGCGGCTCCTGTAACTTCCGGTGCACGCTAATCAGCCCTCCGAAGCGCTAATCATGGACGGCGGCGCCATTAATGACCCGACCTATTGCGGTGTCACACACTGAGAGGGCGTGCAGGCAGAATCAAAGCTGGCAGATTGCTGGACGCAGTTCCGTGCACTTGATGTGGAGCTGCCAGAAACAATAGGCAACAGGTCCCCCTATACAACATGATGTCTCATGAATCTGATGAAGGTGGCACGAATTTCTTCAGGGAGTACTTACGTCCAGTCATCACATTAGCAGTTAAATCCAGAGACTCCCTTGCCTTGCTTGTATGTTCCCAGAATTTGTCTGTTAGGCATGTATAGCTACTGCCCTTGTAAACGTTTGTGTACTAAATTTTGAAATGTCTGCATTAGCCTTACACTGATAAAGTGCAATATCAGTTTTAATCCAAGGTTCCCTGTCCAGATGTATTTTATACTCAGCACCGAGGTGCCCTCTACTGGTCAGGAACAGCTTAACTTCTTCCAGATTTTACCACAGGGTTCCCAAATTTACTTTTTTTTACCTTTTGCCTTCATGCTCCCTTTGTCTCCGTTTGAGATGTCAAATGTCCTTCCCTCACTTTGTCCTGACCTGCCTTCCCATGTTCTCTCTGAGCTTATGGATCCCTTGTTCAGAACTAGTGTGAAAAATCAGGTTCCTCAAAACTTTGGAGAAGGTGTGAAGCCCTGACCGTGTAAACCAGAGGATTGGATTCATGCTAGGGGTTAAGTCCCTGGCTAACACAAAAAAAGTGTGCAAATGAAAAAATACCTCAGTATTTATGTATTATTTGCGAAGAGTCCACAGGGTGTAACGAAGCTCTTATTTGTTTATGGGAATGAGGTGGTCAGAATTTGAAACTATCAATATTGCTACAGGAAATAGGCCAGATAATATGTGAACAGAAACCAATGCTGTTTGTGTCCCTCGAAGTGGAACCGTCTGATATAGTCATAGGCTGCTGTCTTCAGCACTATGAAATCTCCCCTTTATGACCACGGTAAACCGAATGCACTAAAATGATTTGGTGGAGAAAGCTTTCCGATTGACCTTTCAATGTCAGCCTCGTCTGCAAAAAGCACAGTCACTATATTTGTCATAATGAAAACCTCCACTAGTGAATATCAACAAGAAAGATTAGTATATTGCAAATGATTTGTTTTATTATGAGTGTGCCGGCTTCCCAGTTTACTGTAGTTTTACAACCAAATTACACCACATGCTGGTTATGTTTACCGAATACAGTTCTTATAACATTTACAATACGCCGTTGTTCCGTTCTTTGATGTAACTATTCAGTCTTGCTATTCGGGGGATTTCTCCAGCCTGTGACTTCCTTATGATTCTTATCTGGAGTCTTTGATAGCTTTTCATGTTATTTGTAGCTTCGGGATCATTGCAGCTCGGGCTGGTCGTGGTGTCACCATTCCTGCAAGTCCATGTTGGGGGTGTTTACTTTTGGGGGTGTGACTAAGCCTACCTCGCTCTTTCTCTGCCCCACCCAGTGGTCCGGACAGACAACCTGAAGGGCCGAAGAGGTCGTCTGCCTTCCAAACCAAAGAGCCCCCTACAGCCGGAGCCGTCACCCCCCTCACCACCCATCACCCTCCTCAATGCCTTAGCGAGAGCCTACTCTCAGTCCACCCCCAGAGACCTGGACTACAGCCAGGTGAGGGCGCTCAGGGCGGGCTTTCGGGGGCCTGCAGGGTTCAGCACAGCCGCAGCTGAGTTCAGTGAAATGGCACCGCATACATCTCACTGCCACGCATCACAGTTACTCCACCTTAATGACCATCTCTTCCGCCGACTCGTTTGTATTATTTAAACCTGACTGTGTTCTTTAAATCAGCTTTTCTGTCTCCATCCTAGTATGATCATCAAATCAAGCTCTTTAATGAAACGGGGCCCTAGTAAAACAGATCATGTCATTAAAGCAGAACCACATATCTATTAGGTCAAGAATGGTACCAGGACGCATTATCAGCGAACTCGTCCTTCTCTGGGTCCCGTCTTTTTCCATCCTTTGCGCCCTTATCTTTTCTCATCCCCTCATCGTTCTGTCGCCGTCTCCGTCTCAGCCTCCTGTTGACTCTGTCTGTTCGTCCTCAGTCGACATCATTTTCACCGCTTTGCTGCCTGAGGAACATATCGCACTTTTGCACTCCCGTCTCCCATTTTTGGCCTGATCTAAAGTTACGGCACATCACTGCATCCTGCGCGTCTCTGCCCTCGCCACAGTTCAGCGCCGTGGACCAGCCGTCTGCCGCCTCAGACGCCCAGCACATCCATCTCTTCTACCGGCTGCTGACCAGCTCCATGGAGGTGACGCGAGCCTGGGCCGACCGCCTGCCTGGATTCTCCGATTTGCCGCGGGAGGACCAGACCCTGCTCATTGACTCCGCCTTCCTTGAGCTCTTCGTGCTCCGGCTGGCCAACAGGTAAGGGGGCACCGTGTGCCAAGACACCAGTCCTGCCCCTAGACCCAGTATTGGGAGGGGTATCTCTTATAGGGGGCCGGTCACTACTGAGGGGTCGTCTCACCTGTGGGACCATCACCCCATCACTGTGGCACCGTTGCAGATAACAGATGGTCACATGGTTAAAAATGGATACAGTATTTTCAAACGGCAGTCCCTGGAATAATTGAATAATTAGCCTGTTGATCTATCTTCACTGGGGAGGACTGGAACAAGTCACTGCCAGAGCCAGCAAAGATAATGAGTCTCTGCAGTGAAGTGGGGCTCGTTAGCGTAATTAGACACACACCCTGCTAAAACAAAACATACATTTCCCCCTGTGGGGGGCAGGGTGTACAGACCCAGGTCTAGGTACAGGCAGATACCCTGCTTCTGGCTTGGAACCGAGATCAAGTTGGGTTTCCCTGGGGTTGATACAGTGCTCCGTGCCGAGGGGGGGGTGGGGTGGGGTGG
>JAODKC010000137.1:9537793-9549730 GCA_026777985.1 Mormyrops attenuatus
GCGCCGGGTCCCGCGCCCCCCCCCCCGGGGGGGGGGGCGGGGGGGCGCCCCCCCCCCCCACGTATCAACCATTAAGGTTAGGTCTGCTGGAAGAATTGCAAATATGACCCCTCTCCCCCACCACACGGCTGACAAATGCGATGTGAGAACCTCACACACAGACAGTCAGACATGACCTTTCAGCATGGTGTTTTCGGCATGTGGAGATACCTCTTCTCCCTTCTGGCCCTATCATGCCACCCAACCCTTAATCTTCCACAGCGCCCCTTCACCACCCATGACCAGCCAGGTCTCTATGCGGTGGTGAACCAGGTAGTGACTCATTACCTCCGTTCACAGCGTCAGATTAACCTGTGTGCAGATATCCGACGGTGCCACGCGCCAGCAGACTCCCACGCCCGCCTCCCTTGGCCTCTCCGGCTACGGCATGCAGGACGGATCTCGCTAACTGTCCTCAGGTAAAAGCGTCTTTTGCTTCACAGTGGAAAGTGACGCACCACAGAGGAGTGCTGTTTTATGGCCGGTGAGATCCATAAACAAAATTAACAACCATAAACTAAATAATCTGATGGGCTGTTGAATCAAACAATAGATTTATAGTTATACTACTAATCTAAACATACTACGGATTATGGATTTCACATTAATATAAATTATTACACAGAAGAAAACACTGGCTCGCTCACCAAGGGAAAATTTTATTTCCCTTAACAGTATTTGTTTGCACTAAGGTTTCAAAGATGGACGGTGGGATTTCATTCCATTCTTGGAGAAGCTTGATCTCTCTTTAAAGTGCCACTGATCATCATCCAGGACCCCAGGGCTACCCAGGTTGTCTGGGCGCCAATGAACACCAGTAGATACACAGAACGTAAACGCTAGTCACCGAGGCCGGGGCATTGACAGTGATGCGTTCAACAAACAAAAAAAAGGCGAACTGGTAAAAAAAGAGACGTCATCAGTCACTGCAGGTCAAAGCTGACCAAAATAAGGCAGATACCCCTTGAGTGTTAATTAAAATGTCCCATGACAGCAGAAGAGGATTGGTCACACCTTAAAGGAGTTAGCAGCTTGCTGTGAGTGTAAGCGGATGTTGGCAGGTGGGGGGCACTGATGTAATATTAAACAGCCATGAGTGAGCTTTCTATTGGACGGAGGCCCCAGCTCCAGATGGCTGACACCGCCTTGTTTATCTGGTGACTCCGGACACCTGCCACTTGTGCTCTGACCTAGCGTGCGACATTCCCGCTGCGCTCTCTGTGCCTTAATTCTGACACAATAGAACTCCCGCCGAATCCAATCCCCCCCACCCTTGGAAAAGAATCCGATCCCATCCCCCATCCATCACTGTGAGCTGTTCCTGAGAATCTACACGATTCCCCCGACTGTTTCAATGATCCTCACCGTCCTCCATCGCCTCACAGCCACCCTGTATGGAAAAATCCGGGCCCACTGCTGCCCCCGTCGATCACATTAGAAAGATTGTTTTAATCTACAGACAAACAAGCATATTCAAATTGTCAAAGTGTCCCACATGGTGAATGACTCCTGTTTCACACCCTGGAGGCATGGAAAAAAAATCCTGCATTTGTCTGGATTTCGACAGGGACATATAAAAAGCAAGACCAGGTTCAGGATTGTTGAAATAAATATGGGTAGTGTAAATAAAATGTGAGCTTCATACAAGAACACATTTAATCCAAAGCAACAAATCAGATCCAAAAGTTACAAAAGCCTGATTAAAATGTGAGCTTTTATAATTTTTTAATTTCTTAACATGAGTTAGTTTCTCTATTATCCCATACAGAAAGGTTCAGTGAGTTTTCATCCAAAGATTTGGTAATGACTTTCTTTGCAGACCTCGTCTTTGGGATTGTTTGTTGTGCAGACAAAAAAAAAATTGATGCAAAAAAAAAAACTAGGTGACCCCGGTAGCAGCCACCCATATGAGAGCAGACTGAGAGAGTAAAGCGGCGCCCATTGGTTAATCACTTTCTCTGCCTTCGGAGGCCTGTGGTCTTCCTGCTCCTGCCTCTAAAGTGGTTTGCACATCCGCATGCCGGGGCTGCCCAGAAAAATGAAACGCGAGAAAAAAAAAACACCCAGATCCAAAAGCACAGTTCTGAGCACAACTGTTCTTGCAGGCACAGGCTGAAAGGGCCCAGAATCTGGCCATCATGTCTTCAAGCCTTCCTCTCCCCATGACAGACATTAGGTCTTGCGACAGGGATTGGCCTTTGTCTGTCTTTCATGCGATGCTTATTGCAGCCTCCTGCACCAGAGAGAGAGAGAGAGAGAGAGAGAGAGAGAGAGAGAGAGAGTGGTGAATCGCTGCTGAACCCTCTCTCATTTTCACATCACGAGGGACCAGCCGTGAGGCTCAGGCACTGTGCTTCAGACCAGCTTGGTTTCATCTGCACAAGTTTCAGATTTTCCGTCCTCCTACATTCCCCCACAAGCTCTCGTTTGTTTTTTCCCCCTCTATCTATGTCACGAAAGGGTAGAACATTTAAACCGTAATAAAAAGCACCTTTTTCTTTTGCATGCTTTATCAAATCTTTTTGTCCAAGAAGCCAAAACGATGCACTCCTCATATCTGTGAGTGCAGGCCAAGCCTTTTATACAGATTCAACAGTGTCATTTGGCATTTCAAACTGCAGTCTGGTTCTGTGGTTATAAGCCCACCTGTTCAACTACTAAGTCATTTGTCAGTCTATCCTAGGAATAAGTACCAAGAGGTACACGACAAAATATTACCAGATTGTACATTTATCACGCAATGCAAGGACACTTATGACGCTGGTTCTTAAGTCTGCTGAACAGTATTTTTCACTCTTGAGGCATTTAGCCCATGATGGCTTATGGTAGCGGCGTCGTCCAGGTTAATTAAACGCGAAACAGGCCATGAATTCCTCCGCGCACCCAGGAGAGCGGCTTGTTCAAAGGGGCAGCAGCGGTAATCCACCGCAGCTCGCAGCAGGCCCCGTCCCCGCGGATGGGCGAACAGAAGGTCTACAGTGGAGCCTGGCCATGCAGTTAATCTGCCGCTGTGGCCCTAAGCCTTGGGGCTCTGGCAGTGAGGACACCGGTGCAGTGAAGGTGTTTCTGAGAAACTAAAAAAAAATAAAAAACCCCACAAGTCACACTCTGATACTGAAACATTTACTTTGGTGCGATTCTTGACACTGAGACAAAGGCTGCGGCGTATCACGGGCGAATATTAGATATTGCCAATTTACAATTACAAATAAATGAACTGAATATTACCCATTATGCTCGAAACTCTAGCCGCGTATTTTATCTTTAAGCACCATATAAAGTATAATTATATATAAAATATTAATTCTATATTAACATTTTTATGAAAAATATTAAACATGAAATAACAAATGTATCCACATATCATAACGTAAACTATAAATAGAAATTAAATCGTATAATATATAAATAGATATAGATATATAAATAGATATATGAATGGAAATAGAGGCCGTTTGAAATGCATTTCGTGGACAGAGTTCCGCTGTCCGCACACTTGCTACGGCATGAGAGCCGCTCTATAACTTTCCTGCTGATTTTTTGTAAGGGGTTTCCCAGCTCGCGGAGCGCGGGGGCGGGACTCGGAAGCGCGTCCACGGCCGTATCCCTGATAGCCGGTAGCGCGCTAAGCTACCAGCGTCTGTCTATGCGGGTCCGATAAGGGTTAGCCTGCCTCCGGTTTCCGTCAAGGTGGGTGCTGTTTACGGCTCCGGGGGGGCACCGCGTATGTGTAACACGGTCGCCGGCGCCGACTTTACACGGTTTATGGGGTTTTTTTCTCTCGCGTCGTGTCGCTGTTAACGCGGCCGGCCAGCGGCCTGCGGGGGAGCCGCCGCCGGGATCCGCCGACACGGCAGCCCGCCCCGCAGAGCGAAAAGCCGGCCCGGGCGAGTCTCTGCTCCCCTTCCCGAGGACTGTGACGGACTGCAGGAGCAGCAGACCCCCGGACGATATGCTTACTGCGGAGTTGGGGTTGGGGTTGGGTACCTTCACCTTCACCTTCACTTTCACTTTGTTTCGGGCACTTCGCCTCACTCCCGTGTTTGTTTGTTTGTTTTCCTGTTTACTCTGACATTTACTGGTACAGTCAGCCACGTGATTTAGGTGAGACCCCCTGAGAGCTTTAAAATGTCTGTTTGGGTGTTTGCTGAATGTTTATGTTAAAAGA
Organism: Mormyrops attenuatus; assembly: GCA_026777985.1. NCBI lineage: Eukaryota > Metazoa > Chordata > Actinopteri > Osteoglossiformes > Mormyridae > Mormyrops > Mormyrops attenuatus. The sequence continues at coordinate 9,542,001 of JAODKC010000137.1, forward strand.
CAGCTGGATTGAACGTTCAGTACTGGGCATATTCGAGGCATATCAAGGCAAGGCAAGACAAGGCAGGTTTATTTATATAAATTATTATACATTATCATACACACAGGCCATTCAGTGCTTCACAGAAATAAGAGGCACACAGTGCAAGTAAAAATAAACCAGTAAAATGCATAGAAGTGCCATATATATATATCTCTATCTATCTCTCTATCTATCTAACACACACACACACACACGGGAGAGAGCGAGCGAGAGGGAAATAAAGATGTATAATCTAAATAAAAGTGCATGACATCAACATTTTAGAAACACTTCACAAGCACAGGATAGTGTGCTGCTGCATGACCGGGTATGAAAACAATTCCCTGGGACTGTTCCGCATCGCACCCTTAGGCGGAAAGTACCTAGGGCAGACGCGGGAAAGCCCCAGACCTTCAGACCTTTAATTTAGACAGTGTTTTTCAGCAATGGGTTAGCTGATGACGAAGAAGCGAAGTAGCGTCCTGTTGCCCACATCGGGTTTGAGGTTGGCCGGCACCTTGCCAAGCTGTGGATAGATTGCACTGGCACTGTGGCTTCATAGGAGGTTCTCATCCATGGCCTGGTCACTCTCTAGGTAGAGCCGTTGACTCCGGGCGTTGGCCTCCGGCTACAGTAACGGGCCGGGTGGCAGCATGGCCGATGAAACCGAGAAACTGTCGCTACGGCGACTGGAGCAGCCCATCCAGAAGTTCATCAAAGTGGCCATCCCCACTGATCTGGAGAGGCTGCAGAAGCACCAGATGAACATTGAGAAGGTATAGCCTGCCCCCACCGTGCCCCACAAAAGCTTGCTCTCAGTCAGAAACGTGATAATCTACTCATTATGAGAATATCAACTCCACACGCCGTTGTTGACTTTATGTTTCTCATTGGTTTGTTTTAGTAAAGATTCATTGTTTAGCTGACACCGTAATCCAACTTCTACACCTTGGAATTACAGTGGAGGGTTTCACTTAGTACCTCATCCTGAGTCACTGCCTGCTTTGTGCCTGAGGCTTCTGGGATAGGCTCCGGAGCCCCAAGTGTTAGCTTGGCTGTTTTAGGACTTCCTAAATAGAAGGACTGTTATAGGACTTCCTGCTGTGTTAAAGTCCTCACACTACAGTTGTGCTGCTATTAAAGGGTCTCAGTTCTGGAGTTCAGTTGTAGAGGCAGGATATACAGCATAACATCATGCATGCATGTTGAGGTCAGGAATTTATAGGTGGTGAGTGAATATTGCCGTATGTTGACAGCGTTATTGAAGCCTATGTGGTCCTTTGTCTTCAAGGTATCACACTGTTGTCCAGCCTGCTAGACTGTTACCAGCTGTGAAATTCATAGTGGTTTTGTTGAGCTTCTACCTGTTTTAATTATCTAGTTTAATCCAAGTCTAGTTTTTGTGGTCTTGAATGTTAAGATCTTAAATTTGCTCTTAGTAAATCTCATGTAGCATAGTGATATGGTCTGTTATAGCATGCATCACCAGAACGTGTGACTGCGCTGTGATGTATCTGGCCTGCTCGTCTGCACTGACAGGGCTGTGTCGGGTGCAGGCAGCCTTGCAGGCAGGTTTTCACAAAGAGAGGCGGGGCTTGGGGAGGCAGGTCGACGAATCTTCCGAAATTGCCCCGACTTGGGGGCCACGGGGGCCAGGTGGAGGATTAGGAGCAGGCGACGGGGAACAGGCGTGTCCCACCTGTCAGCGCCAGCGGGGCGGAGCGGACCGGAGGGCACGACGGGCCCTCCTCCCTCGGACAGGGCCGCTCGCATCACGCTGCCAGCTGGATCAGGCCGCGGTCCGACTGGCAGCCGCTCTGAGACCCTCTCCTCACAGCGGGCATGATCTGATCGCCAGACATCCCCGATCTGAAGCTGGCGTGGTGGGTATTGGAACAGAAGTGTGCTGCTGCTCTCCCAGTTTGCTTTCCCTTTCCCTCCAGGTTCTTCTGTTATTCTTTTGCTTTTCCCGCATTTGTTTCGCTTTCCTTTTTACATAATATTCGAGAGGTTTTTGTTTTATATGTTATAGTAGTTGTTTGTTTTGGCAAGTACGAAACTGAACGCACCCTCTTGCCATTTGGGTAGTGGGCAGCTCTTTTGAAAAGCACTGCAGTGGATGTTTGTGAAATTAAATTGGGAATTTGTTTATATTTAATGCCGACGGCTGTTTAGGGGGGAGTGCTGAGCAGTGCTGAGGCATTTATCACTTATGGATACAGTCGTTTTTGGGGAAGCGAAATGGCTGAATAATTATAACACCGTAGTTGATGATGATGATGATGATGACAATAAGTATATTTAAATAGGTGTGAAACAGCCACAGCGGGAGAAGTGAGATGTGTGTCGGCCATGCAGCCAAGATCCTTTGATGTGTTTATTGTGCTCAGTGTGTGGGCGCCTGTGGGGTACGGAGTTGCGTGTCTGTGCCCACGCGTGTGTGCACCCGTGGGATTAGCGCGGGCCGGCGTGTGCCTGCTTTCATACGTCTGTGAAATGCGTCCGATCTGATCCCCTGTTCCCCGCAGTTCCAGCGATGCCAGCAGTGGGACAGGCTACACCAAGAGCACATCAACGCCAGCCGCACGGTGCAGGTGAGTGCTCTGGAGACGCCGGCGAGGCTGCACACCCAGCCCTCAGCTCTGCTGACCATTAGAAAGCTGACTGCCGTCACAGGCACGGAATCGCTCACTGACACATCTGAGGCTACTGGACTCTTAAAGGTGCCAAGAGACTTTTCTAAGTGCCAGGTTTCACAAGAATTCTCAGCTTAAAGGAGCTCTGCCACACAGTGCACCAAGCATCCTCGTAGCCAGGCTATACATTTTTACATTTATTTATTGACAGCCATGCCATTTTTTCCATTTGGATGAATCTGTCAATACATTCATTTGCATAATGCTATAAACATATAGCATACTGCAAGTGTGTTGGTGTGTGACTCTGTAGGTTGGGACTCCTGTGATCAGAAGGTCTCCAGTTTAATTGCCCGCGTTTGCAAAGTGATTTCGGGCCCTTGAACAATGCTCTTTAACTCCAGTTGTTTTCTCAGTTGTGTGTTACTTTGGTTAGAAGCATAATTTGCTAAATGAATAATTGAAATGGAACAGAATAGAAAGTTGTTTGCTGAATGACTGTCCTCTGTAGCATTGATACACTTGGGGTGATACTGTGTGCACGGGTCACACGTGTGTCATCAGAGCCGTGCCCTTTCACACACCCTACACACACTCGTGGTGAAGTTTCAGTTCAGCTTACGGTGAATGTAGTAACACTTGAGTGTGCAGCAGGTGTGTTTTGACCGTATCTGTGGGGATAGGGATTTGCACAGGTTTTGTGGCAGTTTTTATTATGCAGAGTGTAATATCTTTCCTGACTGAGTTAAACTAGGATGAACTGAAAGGTAGGTTGAGTGTCTGCGCGGTGATCTGTTAGATGCTGAGCTAAAGTTAGCGGTTGTGTAGGCAGTGCAGGCCCAGTAAATTCATCACATTCATTTGTACGACTTCATATGAGAGCCACAGCTGCAGGCTGGAACGACCTGCGATCGTCAGCTTGGCCAGATACCCCCTCAAGCGCTGATAGCCTCGAGGCTATCCGAGTTTATCGAAACACCCCCGTTAGTGTGGTGGGGATTGATTAACCCCTTTCCCCCCACCCCCAAATTATCTGCATATTGATTTATTTTCCTTGATATACCACAATCTACATGCACTGTGTATGGGCTCTGGAGACCCTCCAAGGCCTCTTATAGTCACCCATCTCCTCTGCTTATTTCACCATAGCTGGAGGGTGCAGGGTGGGGCCACATAGCAGAGATTGCCAGTCGGTGCATGACCACGACATGGCGCATCCTCAAGGAGAGCATGAGCCTGGCCATAATCATCGTGTTCTCAGCTGTGGACTGATTGGGACTTTAGCCAGACGTGGTGATGGATTATGGGTGGACCATTGTCAGGAAAGGGCGTCTTTTTTTCAGGCGGCAGTGTGACCTGTGAATATGTTAAAGAAAAACCTTCATCCAGAAAAATCTTAAAACTGCCCTCCTTCCAATCACAAAATTTCCTGGTTTTCATTAGGTAGGAAACAAAATTGTACTCTAACAAAGGTACTGACTTCGATGATGTCATAGGCACTGTAGATAACAGGAAAGCCATGTCTGGGAAGCCAGGAGTGTGTATGTGATGTGGCAGCCTGGTTTCTGCTAAGCCAACCCCCCCAAGCTCTCTGTCAATCTGCCGTTTTGATTTTGCTCTTTCGCCACATTTTGTTACTCTCCCTAGGGGATTGTCCCTCAGTGTGTCACCTGCAGACACATATGAAGGGTCTGAGAGATGGTGTCGTCAAATTCCAGAGGTTCAGAGTCTTCGCGGAAGGTCGTGCTAATCTCATGTTCGCTGTTGACTCGTGCAGGGTGTTTTGAAAGCGGAAATCTGCATGCCTGCTCTGCCAAGATGCAGGTTTTCCCATGAACCTCACGGGATGTGTTGTTTTTGCACAATTCCCCTTTGCCTCCGCGAAGCAAATGACCTTTCACCCCCACCGTTGTGTTCCTGTGCCGTGCCAGTTCTGTGTAAAATGCTGATTTTAATAAAGGCAAAACTGCTTGTTCCCCATAACGATCTCATCGGTGCCTTCGCGTAACGCCTGGGGCATGTTTACTTGTACCAGTTTGCACCAGTTTGGCACTCTCACGGTGTGGCCTGAAATGTCAAGGTTCGTTTCGGATGTTTCAAAAAGACACAAAAGAGGCCGTCCAAATAAATCAGTTGAGGATTTGCTTCATTGGACATATGACTGTGGACAAAATGACCAGCTTTAAGTATTCGAGATTTTGTTTGTTCCTTTACAGAGAAGTTTGATTATTATTGTCTTTTTCATATAGCAAGTTCCCATATATATTTGTTTTTTTCATTTTGTTTTAGTGTTGTGTTGACGATGAAAAAAACTTTCATGTAAATTCAAAATTACATATGCATTCAGGGCAAAGGTTTCAGGTTTTCTGTGGTTACAGTGGCAGGAAACTACCAACTGCTTGCCATCCTTCAGCCCACAGCTAACTGACATAGCTATACAGTATTAGCCAGTGCGCTCCAGTTTAATGGAATGGTCTCAGTCCGGTTCCTGTTCCTGCTGTCCCTGTCCCTGTTCCTGCTGTCCCTGTCCCTGTTCCTGGGGGTGGCTCTGAACTCCTCCCGACTCTGCTAGTCTTTCCCGTGGGAGTCCAGAATGCCTGTTATTGCTATTATTATTATTGTTGTTACTAATTCAGTTGCTCAGCTGAGGATTACTATCAGTTTCTAGCTTTACTCACTTTTACAGTGGGATTTTTCCAAGTAGCACTTCGGGTTAAGTATTGCTCAAGGGCACAACCGCAAAAGATTTCAATCGTCCTGTTTACAAGTTTGTGTCCTGAACCACAATGTTAGCCGCTGATGCGTTTGAGAGTGAGAGTTAGTTGAGCACGTGGGAGATGGTTGGATTTATTTTTTAACGGATGGCATAGCTAAGGCTCTATTGCTGGATGGTTTGTGTTCATCGTTAGGCTCTGTCACATTTTTGGATTTTCGAGTTGCTGTGGATTTCAGTAGCCGGGGGGGTCCTAATGCCAGAATCATCTTTGTTGAGAAAGAAAAACCTCACTTTGTTTCTTGTGCTGGGGGAGAGGGGATGGGCATGAACGGGAGAGGAAGAACGGAAGACATCAGGTACGCCCCCAGCTACAAGTCAAGCGAGGGACAGGGAGTGAATTGGCAGAGATAAGCCAGGTCACCTGCTCTGTGAATGCTCTCCTGGGCCACACAATGGGTTCTTCCCGTAAGACTACAAGGTTAAAGTTATTGCCATCAACTCTCCAGTTTCTGAAGGGCACACATTTGTTTGCTTTTGGCTCTGCCTGATAACTACTCTGATCTTGGAGGGAAAAAAGTAACCGATACTTATGACTGATAAGCGATAAAATACAGAGGATCAGGGCGTGAATCTGCTAGTCAGACTGTCGGGGTTCAATACCGTATGACACGGCTGTAGATTCCCTGAACGACGGTGTGTAAAATCGTATCTTCCCCCTCTGAATCAGCCCTCCCACATTCACCTCATGTAGGGGTGATGTTTTCAATTGCTCACAGAGATGAAAAAATTAGAAAAGATCAGAAAGTGAATTGGGGTAAAGTGAGACCTTCACAGTCCACTGCAGTAGCTGCATTTAGTGATTCGTTACGGTCTGATGTAAGTGTGGTTTGATGACGTGAGCTGAGCTTATTATGAGCTTATGAAATTATTGTTTGTAACTTTCCCTAGGTGAATAACTAAAGAGTTCTGGACTTTGGCAAACAGAACTCAAGCTCTTGTAACCCAGCACAGGTGAATGAATGGGCTCATTACTTGCTTGACCTCACTCTGGGATGTCTATGCCTGACATCTTCCAAACATTGATGCAGTAGCTGATAGTGTGAAGTTGTGCTGTTCCACCATGGTTGCAGGCTTGAGCCATGCATCTACTCTATAGTTTGAATGGTTCCTACATAGATTCTGTTAGGGTTCTCAGCTGATATCTGCCCGCCTTCCCATTCTGGGTCGCATTTGCCACGTGGATGCGTGCCAGATTTTGCTACCAGGGATAAATTCTGGATCCCCTGCATGCTCACAAGATAAACAATGGTAATGGATTTATGTGGCTAATATAAAATTATGCATAGGACATTTTATCTGTTTTTTCGTGTCTGAGAAGCTTGGCATACAAAATGGCCCAGGTGAAAGCATCAAGACACAGTATGGAAGAGAAGACAAAATAGCTTGAAGCAGGGTGGTGACAGCTTCAATCAGGTGGTTTGGTGTATGAGGAGGATCTTCTGATGCAGGTAATTGAGACCCTGTTGTAGTAGCTGGTCACATCTTAAGGTAAATAAGGTGTTTAGCTCTTCATTCGGATCATTGTCTTGGCGTCCATCTTCTGTGCTACGTAAGGCTGTCGTGCATTTTCTCTCCGTGGTTCGGTCGGTGCTCGCACGTCGGCCGAAAGCAAAGTTGGCCCTGGGAGCAGGGAGGCCTGATGGATCAATAAGACCCAGCAGAGGAACGGGATCAGAGTGGCGTAATTATCGCGTGCGACAAAAGAGACGAGATTAAAGCTTGCGAGGGCTTTGTGATCCTCTGCAGCCCTTGATGTGTTGGGGCAGTTAGGGAGGCTGTCACTCCTTTTGAGGAGTTAATTATTCAGGTGTTATCTTCAGCCGGTTCTAATCTGGCAGACCCCAGCCCCCGCAGTTTCCGTCACGTTTCCGTTCCTGGAGTTTTGCTCGGTCGTGTTTAAAAGTGCAAGAATTCAACGGAAGCTTGGGGGGGGGGGGGACTTTCATTTAATGCTTTATTTTTGCTTGTTTTGCAGCTTTGTGGTGGTCGTCGCTTATTCGGGCCTCTTATAACTGTGGCATTTACCTTCATGTCAGTCGCTGTCCCACCTCCCTCTTTATCACCTGTGTGGCTTAGTTTTTATAATTATTATTAATTTTCTTTGGCTAACCTTTCAGGCAGAGGGAAATGCATGTAATAGACCGCAGTATGTTTCAGGAATTGGAGTATGAGTTAAGGCGGCGTTGACTCCATGACGCTCTGCATCAGTGTGGCCTGAGGGTTTGGTTACATCTCTAGGTGTGTGGAGTTTAAGTCAAGGGAGGTGATGCTACGATTATATAACTCCTTGGTAAGAC
>JAODKC010000137.1:9566562-9576909 GCA_026777985.1 Mormyrops attenuatus
CCCCCCCCCCGCCCCCCCCCCCCCCCCCCCCCCCCCCCCCCCCCCCCCCCCCGCCCCCCCCCCCCCCCCCCCCCCCCGCCCCCGACAGTCAGTTCAAAACCTCCTGTGAGAACAGAACCCAATCAGAGGACAGCCCAGGCTGCCACAAAGACAGGCGACCCGATACCGCCGGCACACTGCCAGCGGGTCGATAGGGACTACCGCCTCCAGAGGGGACTCCAAGCACCAAAGGACACGGCAAATAAATAAATAAATAAAAATCGATCTGCGGGTGAGCAATGCGGCGTGCATGGACATATGAGAACACGACGTGCTACGTCGGCCAATGGGGCAGCCCGTCACCAGCCGATAACCCCACCCCTCCATTACGTACCTCGCCGTTCTCAAAGGTGATCTCGCGCACCAGTGGCACACACTTGTCCTGAGCCCAGGCGTGCGACAAGTCAAAGTTGGTGAGGGAGCCCAGGTATACCATATCAGGAACACTCTCCTGAAAGGGGGTAGGGAGAGAGAGGAGATGAGAAAGGGAGGGAAAGAGGAAGCTCACACCAGAGAGACGAGGGCTATTTCAGAGCGTTTCTCCTTATCAAGAGTGGCAGTCTGTCAGACACGGTACTGTTCCAGGGGAGTAACACCGTTACAGTTAACGCAATCTTCCCAGCGACTACCCGTCTGCCTTTCTGGCCTGGTTTGAACCCGTGACCCGAGACCATCGGTGCCTCGACTGTTCCTTCAATGGGGTTCTCCAGAATTCACAGGGTAAATAACCCAGAACCCACAATGAAACAGAGAGGCCCTGAATCCAATCAGGCCAGGGTCAGGATTAAAGCCATGAGATAGCATCCGCTATTCCCAGTGGAGTCCTCCCCAGGTGTCTTAAGATTAGGGATGCTGATCCGACTTTTTCAGTCCTGATACCGATAATGACTCCTGAGCTTTGGGAATCAGCTGATACCGAGTACCAATCCGATACCCACCTACCCACAGAAAGTACTATTCCCTACATTTCACAATTATTATACCGACATCAAAAGTAAAAAATAACACATGGAATTATGCACCAACAAAGGAATTATTGAACAAACAAAAAATTGGTTGGTTGGGGGGGGGGGGGGGTTCTGTGGGGTGGGATTCAAAGTTGCTGGTTCAAATCCCTGGATAGGCAGAGTGACCCCACCACTGGGTCCCTGAGTAAGGCCCCTAACCCCCATTGCTCCAGTAATTGTGAATAAATAATTAATCTAAATAGGCTGCCAAATGTAAACAAAATTTACTGAATTTAAACGAAATTCTATCAAAACATCCTTAAACTTCACAAAACATTGTATGTAAAATTCAACTAAAGTAAGTCGAATGATATTATTTGCAGTGTCATTATTTTAATCGATTGGTGATCTAAGCAGGTGATTAAGACTGGCTATAGGTTATGTAAGTGGAGGGCGGATGCCTGCAAGCGGCAAAAAATGTCACGTTTAGTTTTTTGGGGGATAGACCAGAGGTATTTTGAAGTGCATCAGCGCACCGCAGAATCTGAGTCAGCCCCCCCCCCTTTCAGTGCCGGTTCCTGACGCATTGGATCCATGCAGCTATCTGACCGCTTTGCCATGTTTTAATACACCTATGTGACTATATCAATAAACATCCTGTTAGCTAAGAATCACTGCACTGTATAATACACTCGAAGGCATTATTTTCACGTTTACGAACCGAAAAATGTATTAGTATAATTATTATTACTAACTAGGCTTAGGCAGCATAACAGTTACACAGCGGGCCAAGGACTTTCCTCTCAATGAAACTATCTTGGTGTATTTCAAAATAACAGTATAATAATAAGTAACATAATAAGTGTTACTTTTTAAAATACCGAAAATACTGTATTCCAGTATGAAAGATGAACAGTATGAAAAATTAGGTACCACCCAAGTCTAATACTTTTAAATATTTCAGATAAATATAAACTCAAGCCTCCAGAAGTTAGTTGTGTTATGATTTGCAGTGCTGCTGCCGACCCTCGAAACATTAGCTTTGCAGATATTGGAAGCAGCCGTAGAAATAGTTGGGGTAACATCTTCAAATGTGAAATGCCTCCCAAACTGCTGACGTTTTAGCTTCCTCCATGCTGTGTTGAACTAATATGCACGTGTGGACGTAAACATGCAATAATGTAGAATTGAACCTCAGTCCCATAGATGGGCCCCATTGTCACTGATACCTGATCCAACTATTTGTGTCAGTATTGGAGTAATATCTGATATCAGTATCGGATTGGTGCATCCCCACATAATACATTGGTTGAGCTCTAACTGGCCTTCTCTGCTCCGAAAGGGAGAATGAAAGTTCTGGGATGGCATTGGCTGGGGAACTCACCCCGATGGGTTTATATATCATGTTATCGCCGCTGAAGCGCTCTGGTTTCGATATTTCCCTGGGGAAAAGACAAGACAAGATCACATCAGACCACACAGGCCCGACCCAAAGAAGATGGTGGCGGGTGGCAGACCTAGTAGTTACCCGAAGGCGGCCAGGAAGACGCAGTCATCTCGTAGGATGTTGGCCACCTTCTCGAACGTGCTGTAGTTCTCAGAATCCTTCCTCTCAAAGTAGCCTATGACGGTTCTCCTACTCCGCTGTGAGGGGCAGAGGTCAGAATTGGAAGGAAAAACAAATTCTTTAAGGGGAAGCAACCTGGGCTCCTGCCAATTCGCTCATGGGAGTTTTAATTCCACAAAAATGTTCTGAGGGCAGAACAAAAAATGATTGGTTCACAGAGATAACCAATCAGATTGTAGAGATTAGATGTATCAGATGTCTGGGTCCCACCTCCTCTACAATCTGTTTGGTTTTCTCTCTGAACGAATAATATTTCGTTCTGCCGTCAGAACATTTATTTTCTGAGGGCAGATATTTTTTGTATGCAAAAGGCCCACAGGCTGCCAATTCCATTCCTGTTTCCCAGCATGTATATTCTGGACACTCCACTGACATGTCAAACACCAAGCATGAACAAACATGAAACGCTGAGCTGCAAGGCTACTTAAGCGTTGTATACCAGACGCTGAAGGGATTAATTGAGCGCAGCGAGCCGCGGGCTTCTCACATCAATGCTGGTGACCTCCTCCAGGCTCTGTAACTCCTTCACAGGGTCCACCTTCTGCTGCCGGATGAAGTCGGCGATGGCCGACACCGACCTCTGGCCACGGTATTCGCGCTTCATCATCATGCCGTTGCGGAAGAGCTTCAGGGTGGGGTACTTGCTGATGCGGTAGCGCTGGGCGATGTCGGCTGGGCGGGAGAGAGGGAGGGAGGGAGACGGACTGAAGCCGGCCGTTTGCGGTGTGAGCCATGCTTTTTACCATCCGGCAGGCCAAAGGGGCTAAAACAGGGAGTGTGAAGGACAGCTGGGTCACTTAACGGCTGAATGGAGCTGCCCCTTTAATCCCCGAGGGACCGAGTCACCGGAGGCTAAAGAGTCACCTCTGAGGCCTCTGGTTTATGGAGACCCTGACTAAACGGCAACTGATGGATGGATGGATGGATGCCATTTAGCGTTTTTTCAGTCAAAAAAAAAACAGAGGCACATGGTACCTGCCAGAACCCACCAGCAAGTTCTGCAGTCTGGTCCCCATTATACCCAAAAATACAGATTATGTGAAAAAGAGGAGTGAGCAACCCCCCCTGCCCCCCTCCCAAAAAAAAAAAAAACCTGGAAAACTGTCAAGAAAATGAGCAAGCTGTGTGAGGCAGCTGAGTATCAGATAAGACTAATTAAGGCTGCTGCAAATGGGTGTCGCCGGGGCAACGAGGTCAGCAATCTGGCGTGTCCCCCATAAGAAGCCTGCAGAGAACCTGCCACTGCCTGCCTGACATCACCGAGCTCACTCATCACAGCGATGAAAGGCCAACCCCAGCAGAGGGTTCAAAACGCTCTAAAGTAATTTCTTTCCTCATTACGGCAGGTGTTTAAGCCCCCCGACCCACCCACCCCTCCTGGTCCATCCCTGCTGGGGGCTTTAAACCTCTGGGGGCTTCAGAGGGGACGCCGTTTTGCCATTAGCCATCAAACGGCTCACAGATCGTCAATAATTCTGTTTAATTTCCTTTATCTCAAAGGCGGAGTGCGGCCGCGGCCCGCACCGGTGTGTGTGCGTGACGACTCACAGTGCTGGTCGCAGTCCACGCGAGCAAACACCACCTGCTTGGTGTCGGGAAACTCTTCTCGAACCACATTAGAGGCCTCCTCAAAGATGGGGTGCAGCATTTGGCTGAATCTGCACCTGGACACGGGGTCACAAGAGGGCCACGCATGGTCATTCAGGGTCAGGCAAGGTCACTCAGGGTCACGTGGGTTCGCTGTAACTAAAGCCCCCCTGGCACTCCACACAGCAGAAACTGCACATCTCAGCTGAAACTGGGAAGTACGTGAAATCACACAAGTCACACATGTTTTTTTTCTTAAGTGGAAACCTGTAGCTTCCCAGTGAGATTTTAAAAGGCAAACAAAGACAATCCTGGGAAAATAACCACAGGATCCTGCCCATGCCAAACAAATACGGGCGTGCGTTACCCTCTACGGCGAGGATGTGAGGTTAGTACTCACCAGTCTGCATAAAAATTCACTAAAGCCACACCGGCATGGTCTGAAAGAAGAACAAAGATGTCAGAGTTCAAATGAAGGTATAACGCCAGAAGAAGAAACGGAAGGAATTACATTCCGTGGCTTCAGATGGCTCGATGGGCGGTGTTGGGGCTGTCCAACACCACCCGTCGGCCTAACATCAGCCTCTTCGGATGCATGCCTCAACACTTACTCAAGATGTCATCGATGTTACCCCCATCCAGAGTGATTACTTCACTTCTAACCGGAGTGCTAAACCAAGTAACCTAAAGAGGGAGAGAAGGGCCAGAGATCAGCCAATAGGGAGACACCGTGGGCCCCATGTGACCAGGACAGCAATCAGTTCAGCCAATCGGGAAACACCGCGGGCCCTATGTGACCAGGACAGCAATCAGCACACATTCTGAGAATTGATGCTGATAGAAAGGCCTTATTGTAATGACTGGTTTCAATGACATAACACATAACAAAAAGAAATCAAACTGAGTATATCTCAGACCAACACGGTAACAGTGACTAACATGAAATAACGAATTAAGTTGTTCTGCAGCAGCAGGAACTGGGTACTGCTGTGTGGGGGCACTACAGAGCCCCTCAGGAAGAGCTGAAACCACAGAGTGACTCCAAAGCCCGGCCGCTTATCCTCTGACGAGCAGCCTTTATTCACACCCGCGCCCTTCACGCTGTGTAGCAAACTTACTTTATTCTTTTTTTCCCCCACTCAGTTTAAGCCCCTTCCGAGCACCCCGGGGGGGAAGCTCACCAGGGACTGTAACACTCTTCTGGGACACCTGATCAAAAACGGGGGCCCATGACGCCCACGTGTGCTCGTACGGCCCCCAGGTGCTGTGGAGCTGGCAGGCTGTCAATCAAGGTGCAAAGGCAGCCTCCAGTCCCCAGAGGGCGCTACACGGGTAGCGCAGGGGGGCATGATACATGAATGTCGAACCACACCTGGAGGTTAAAAGCAACCCAAAAGCCATTTACAAGCTGAAATGCAGGTGGGGCGGGGGGTGGGGGAAATGGGTGGGTAAAACCCTATCGCAGGATGGGTGGTGGCTCTGATTAACGTGAGCCAACTTGGAGTTCCCTATGGCGGATAAATGAACACGTCGAGGAAGCGAGCTGCGCCAATCCCCATTCCCGGCTAACCGTGCACGGATGTGAGCACGCTCAGACCGGACCTTGATGCTCCGGTGACGGCAGATTGACAAGAGCTCAGCACTGGCACGACTTTAGCCCCACCACGGTGTGGGGGAGGGGGGACCCCGCAGCAGACTGGGACAGTGTGATCTGCCGGAATCCTCCGCTGGCGTCCCTAGTTGTGACGGCAACATCCCGGTAAGCCTGACTTCAGGTTCTGCGCATGCAGCTTACTGTAAACATCTCACCCTGATACTCAGACATGTCTGTCCATAATCAATAATGCAGCCCCACTGCCTGAATGTCCAGAGTGATCAGCAGCACCACAGTGATCCAGGGCCCTTAAGAGGCTGCCCTTTCCCTCTTCAGCTCTAGAACCACATTGTGACCAAGAACATACATGGTACATAAACCGTACAAAGACCACCGATATCAAAATCTCACTTCTGGTCAATGAATAGTCTTATTAGGTTTCTGTATGCTAGACGATGTTGTGTAGTTCTTGCTGCAATACTGGTTACATTTGGACGTCCACTGGAAGATCAGCCCGTCTGCACTTATGCCTAGTTGATTCCTCGACAGGACATATACTTATAATGTCCCGTTTGCCTGCCTTGTTTGTCCAAAATATCTGATAAATAACAAACGTAAAAGTAAAAAAAAATATCTATTACTGGGCATTAAAGGACAGAGCAAAGTACCAGGTCTCGCCATCAGCCGGCAGCCATAGGTCACACAGCCCAGGTTAGGTGAGAGTCGGATCCAATAAAAAAAAAGCAGAATTTCTCCATGCGGGTGGCGATGGCCTGGCTCTCCACATCCGTGCACCTCAGCCGGCTCATCCGACCGCTGCCATCTGGACCTACTCCTTAGTTACGGACCCTTGGCCTCACTGGACACACTATTCTTGTATATTATGCTTCTCTAGTCCTCATTGCCCTTTAATTGAACAAGAGCTGCAGAAAACATAAGCTGGTTACCGGCCAGTGATCGGAAGCTGAGCCTAGCTGCCCCAGTGCCTGTGCAGGCTCCACGACGGCGAAAAGATTCCAATGTACTGCCGACCTCACCTACACATCACTTCGGACAAGAGCATCTGGTACAATCTGGTAATAAATGTAAATGTCTCCACAGAGATGGGAAAAGGCAAAATCGTTCATGGAAAAATTAAGAGAAAGAGTAACATAGTTAAACGGAATCTTGGAATTTTTCTGCGTAACAAAACGCATCAAAAGGCGACCAGATATTTAAGGATGTATTTTAAGTGTTAAATTCTAAGGCATGTGAAAATTACTTGGGATGGCAGGGTCTGCTAAGTTTTTGTTACTGCCCTACACTCTTCATTCTGCTGACAGCATGCTAACTAGCTAAGAGATGATGGCTTAACATCTGCCACAGGTGACGGACCACAAAACCGTCCGTCTCAGCTCTGCCTGGCAGACAAGAAAAAAAATATTGTACTCGTGATATTTTTACATTTTTCGACAGCATTTACCAGGAGCTGCTTGCCTGCCGTTTAGAGTCAGGGAGTCAGTTCCCGGTTTAAGATTCTTAGCAAATCTGACATTTCAAATTCTTGATCCTGGTTCTGCTGCAAACTGCTTTGTACCTCAGTTCTTGCAAACATGCTGTACTGAGGTAAACGTACTGTAACTGCTACTGAACCGGCACTGGCAAGAAGCTGTACCCGGCACCGCAGGTGCCCCCCCAGTACCAAGCCGGCTTACCGCAAACCGGGCAAGCTCATTGGCAGGCAAGGACAGGAAGTCAGAGGCAGGAATTTCGCAGGGTGCAGATGAGAGGAAGCAGCCAGGTGACAAAAGTGCAATTTCAGTGTGTTTGGGGGTGGGGGGGTCCTCATTCAATTCAGTTAAAAAATGTTTACTGCTCCTATCAGGACTGTATCCGACATGATTCCTATTAAAGTCACTGACGTCATTACGGTCAGGCTCAGTTTAAAAGCAATTTTCCCTGCTTACACAGGTAGGCATTCGTAACAAAAAGTGACAAAGAGCAGAATCTGGTTAAGAGGCGTAACAGAACAATTTCTTGTGGCACTTTTCCACTGGCATACAGGGACCGAGCCTTACTGCAAAGAAAGACTAGTTACCGCACGGATCTAGCTGGCTTTGGTTTTCCACCGCAGAAGGGTCGACTTGGTCAAGGCGTTGCTGGGTTTGGAAAGTGACAGTGACATAAAACCGAAGAGATGTTTAATTACTCTTCACACAGTACACATCATGATTTACTGTATGCTAATTTCCAATTTTAAGTCTTTGAGTTTCACCGTCTTATGGTAGCACCAAAAGCTATCAGAATTAGCATTTGTTTGCGTAATTTACATTATGAATCCATTCCGTTCAGCTGTTCTATAGTATAGGTGGTTGGAAACTCAATTATCAGGAATGCACCAGTACATCGCAATTAGGTTAGGGAAGCGCACTTGTAATTGAAAGACTGCAGGTTCGAATCCCCAACCAGCAAGGCACCACTGAGGTACCCTGAGCAAGGTACCGCCTCCCAAGCACTGCTCCCCGGGCGCCGAGTTAGCTGCCCCCTGCTATGTCACGATGTCACATATGGGTTAAATGCAGAGGACACATTTCGTTGTTGTGCACCGTGTGTCAACAATGCCCACTGATCACTAAATTCTAATTCTAATGTGGAAAATTACTAATAATAAATAGAATATACCCTAATCCATAGAATTTTTCCTTCAGATAATCCATGCGCAGAATACCAGTTTTGACCAATCAGATGGGGGTGCCACAACCAGCTCGGTTTGGTACATTTAGTAAGGGCAGGGCTCGGGCACTTTGCAATGGAAAACCGCGAGTTTGCCGTATGGCTCGGTTCTTGTTGGCAGTGGAAAAGCATCACTGGACTTTAACCATCGTTCACAGGTTAAAACGTGGCTGATTTGTTTACAGATGACTTTTACAACCCCTATGCAGCATTCAACTGAGCAGGATCTTACGTTTAAAGGTACAAGGTCATGTTTATCATGTTAATCAACACGGCCGAGTCACCGGCTCCAGCCAGCTGGCCCTATTCTCTACCCCAGGCCCTACCCAGCCCCGAAACGGTGACACTAAGCCCCTTCTGGCACACAAGGCAGTTACATACACATGTTTTGGGCAGCTCTTATTTCAATCCCACAGTTCACCAGTCCCCCCACTGTCCCAGAGGCCCCACACTAGAACATGGCGGGGGGGGTGGAGACTGAAAATAGCTGCAGTCGGCTGGTGGCACATGCTTTGAGAGGCGACGGGTGGCCTGCTAGGCCAGGTACTACTCAGACACATAGCACAGAAGAGGTGCCCGACACGCAGGATGACACAGCGGGTGAAACACCGCGCACACCGCGACACAGCCAGGAAGGGGGGAATGGGACCGGCCGAACGGGCACAGCAACATGCTTCAGAGCAGCAACATTTTTCACTGAAGGTCCTGCCGACACCAGCTGCGCGGTCACTGGGGAAACTCCCAAGCTGCAAACCTAACCGGCACCTCGGGAAGCTTAACACGCCCTGCAGGAAGCAGGTTCAGCAGTCACAGATGTTTGGCCAACCCACACACACACACGCACGCACACGCACACACACACACACACACAGGATCGGGTCCCGGTGTATCCCACCTGCAAGAAGGGCGATGAGCAAAGCATACACGGAGAGGGAATGAGCAGCACGGGGGCGGGAAGGCAGACGGAGGGACAGACGGACGGACGGAGGCGGGCAGAGGCTCCCCCAGCCCACCACATGACTAATTAAATTACACCCTCTGGCTACCTGGCCAAGGTTCAACCTGCTGAAGCAGGGAAACATGATTCTGCCGGTTAAAGGTACAAAGGCGTGAAATAGGTCACCTCAAGGCCTTCGCCCCAAACACTCTGGCTACCCAGTTGTGTCTCACTTAGAGAGTTTAGCTGGTCTGACACATCCCAAACAATGGAGTCAAAATTAGGTGGGGAGGCATGAAGAGCAAAATATTACAGAAGGACACAAAACACAGAGATTAAAACGTATGTGTAGTGTCACACTGCTACACAATTTTCACCAGTAGCTTAATGTACCTGGCTGTCATACTTCAGTATCATTTCTTCCATTGGTCCAAGACCTCTCCTCTGCCTTCTTTCTTAAAGGAAGACAAGCTCACAATGCAGGGTCCATCCACCTAAAGCAAAGCAGATGCTCGCTCCACTGCTAAATTCCAAGCATAGTAAGGTAAGGGATGTCTGTGCGAATGAACCACCTCCGGAACGCGCACCCCTGTCATACCTTCATCAGGTGCTGTAACTGAGCTGCATAAAACTGGAGAAACAGCCAGATGCAAAGATATACTCTACATCAGTGTTTCTCAAAGGGTCCTTGGGGACCCCCCAGGCAACCCATGTTAGGAAGGAGCAAAAACATGGACTGTCTGGGGGTCCCTGAAGACCAGGCGAAGAAACATTGCCCTAGATGATAGTCTGGATGGCTAAATTAAATTAACTTGAAAACATGCCCCCGGGGGGGGGGGGGGGGGGGGGGGGGGGGGGGGGGGGGGGGGGCGGCGGGGGGGGGGGGGGGGGGGGGGGGGGGGGG
>JAODKC010000137.1:9585350-9625594 GCA_026777985.1 Mormyrops attenuatus
AAATCTTATCTAGCTCAGATTTAAAGGAACCCAGGGTTTTAGCTTGCGCTACACTAGCAGGAAGACTATTCCATACAATACTGTGGCCAGTACTGTGGTCACCGTGGTCGGTGCCTCGTATGTTGAAATATCCAGGATGTTAGGGGACTGGCATGTGTGGGATGCTGCCGTTTGTCAAGCTTATTCATAATCAGTTTCAGGTTTTGTAAATCAGTTTCTCCACAAATCGTCAATTAGTCGCTGAAGTGAATGACTCTGTCGCCATTGTCAACATGAGTCATCATTACCAGCCACCATAATCGTCTTCATTATCAGTCACCATCATCATCATCAGATCATATTCTTCTTTGGGGTGAAGGATGTGTTACTTGGTGTCGAGGAGACAGAATCGATACATTAGTTTTCGTGTTTTTGTGGGTTTTTCACTAAATTGTGTCAGACTTCCTATTTAACACATTTTTTCAGTTGTTGAAAAGATCACCCCTGTAGACACTTGAGTCATCGGGATCCGTTTTGGTCAGATGAGTACCGCCAACATACTCTGCCCTGTCTTCTGAGTTTTGCACAATGTAAGATTTGACATCATACTGCAGAGCTGTCAGAAGTCACGGTGGCTTCTTCTTTAGTGAAGAAGAATGAGCTTAGGGGTCATACGCAGACATTCGCTGCATCCAGATCAGGCTCCAGTCAGAAACTCACAGCCCCCCCATGTCAACTTTCGACCTATTGGGCCCGGTCCTCATTATGCTCTGCAGAGAGGAGCCCGCAGCTGCTTGGCATGGGGACGCTCGTCTCTGTTCCTCTGTTCTTTATGGCCTGGCTCTGCAGAGGCCCCGACTGCTGAATTAGCACTAGAAAGGAAATCTGCAGGAAAATAGTTACAAACTGGTAGGGAGGCTCCCCTAGCGCCCCCGCCCCTGGTCCTCTGTGAACATTTGGCTCTGTCGGACCAGCTGGAAGGATGCCCACACACACATCAGAGCTCTGCCGCTCCCCCCCCCCCACCTTGCCGAAGTGCGGTCCGCCTAGCCGGCTGACACGGGCGCCCGTCTGTGTATCCATCGCGTGAATCCCTAATACGTTCCAGAGTTTGGGGAGGTGGGTACAGGGGAGCACGAAGGAGCCGGTCGCACGCTACCCACGCGGGGGGAGACGGCCAGGGTGTGTTAGTAGGTGGGAGGGGCAGGGGAAGCAGGAGTCTACCCCCCCCATAACAGTGGGAAACCTTTCCTCCGTTTTGGGGTACTTCAGTACGGATTTTCCCAAGGAACCTATTCTGCTACTGGTTCCACTGCACTGGCGTTCAGACTCTAGGTATTGGCCTGGTGATCCATGGAGCTGAGAGTGTTTACCGAAGCATTTCATGCTCAAGTATCCGGCTGACTGAGCTGGAGCCGCCCCCCCGAATCAGACGCCACCTTTCAGGTTCCTGACTGTCAGCTGGCGCTCGTTGGCCAGATGTGCCTCCCTGTAGTCCGCAGTGCAACAGCACGCAGTTTGGTTGTTTAGTTGACATGCGTCTTTTTTGTGTTAATTCATTTTTAAAATATATATATATAATATATGAGCTGTATTTTGTCCTTTAATCCTTGATTTCTGTACTAATAATGCGACTGCAATTGTTTAGGAGCTTAAAGTTAAATAATTAAAATCATATTTGGTGTGTAAAGGAAGCATTATTCTCAGTGAAGTTCCCCCATTTCCCAGTAGTGCTGCTATCTGGAGATCCTGTTTGTGTCGTTATCCTGTCCCACATTTCGAGAGAGCACAGTGGGACTGGATTCATAAATAATTCACTGAAATAGTTGATATTGCAGCTGAGGAGCAGTTTCTGTGTTTCGAGGTGTGTAACTGTACTGTATCTAACTTGTCCCATGAGCAGCGTCTCCCAGGTGTCTGTCATAATTTTCCTGTGTCGTCATGCGTTATAAGCTAAACACAAAATGGCACAGTGGGCTAATTTGTTACGCCGTGAAACAGCTGATTAGGTTTTGGCTAAATCTCCTCATCCATTTTTATCCGGACAAGACCCGGAATCTACTACAATGCGGAAAGACTGAGGACTCAATGTATTTTTTTGCAGGACATTGAGCCGTCTGTGGAGTATCCTTTGTACATTTTCTGCTCTGTGATTCGGTATTTTCAGTGGAGGCCCTGAATGGGAGCCCAGTTGGGTCACATGGCCGAATACGGAGACCAGGTGTAAGACGGTTTTTCTGCTATCATCCAATAAAATGCAGCGTGCCTCCTGTAAATCAGATGGGAGATTGGATTCCAAGGTCTCTTATTGGCCGGACAAGTTTGAGGGCATGGGGTGGATAGATGCTGCCTTCAGAACCAAGTCACTCCTTGTGCAGGGAGAGCCCATTTGAGGTCTCTGTTGTATGTAATGCAGGGAACCTATGTTCTGTTCTGCCCACCCACTTCCTGTCCACTGACGTTTGCTCGCATTCATGTGTCAGACTAGAAGAATGCTTTCATTGTGGTTCCTGGACCCGCGCGGTGCTAGTATGCACTTCCCCCAGAATCCTCTTGGAACACGAGCTGGGCGAAGGTGGGGGACATTTCTGTTCAGCTGACGGAAATGGCCAAAAGGATGTGGTTGATATCTTCACGTAACCAAAAGAATACAGAATCCATCTCCCAGGCATGGGAACCATACTGCTTCCGCACCCTCCCTGTCTGCCCACACCTATCAGGTCCACGTGACGACCAGGGAAGCGTCACTCCGGTTGTCACAGCCGCCACAAAGCGTGCCGTGTGTCAGCGTCATCTTATTAAATCAAATCCCACGGCCTGGAACCTGGAAATGCGCAAGTTGCGAGCGGCAAGACTGATGTTTGTTGGTCATACAAACGAGAACATGGTGCCTAACGTATAATTTCCCCTCGAGTGAGCAGTAAAGTCAGAGAGCCATGGGTTCCTCTTTGCCGACTGGGACCCTTAAATAGGGGTTTAATCACCATCTCCGAGCTGGCTAGACCAACTAACCCCAATTGGCTCCCATGACTCTGCTACTGGGTAGGAGCTTGACAGCACAACAAAGAGGTGCATGATGGGTAATTACCCACTGGAATGCCGCCTCGGCGGGCAACCACAGCTCCCGGGGTTTGTTTCTAGCAGGGGGGTAGACTTGGGGGGCTGGGCAGAGAAATGTGTGTTTGGGTCTTGGCACATTCATTGAGTTATCATTTTTTCCCCTTGGCAAACAGACATTTTTCGTTAATGGATGCTCTTAATTAACCTGTTTGAGATGAACACCATTCAGTGGAAGCTGTTCCAATGCCTCTTTCCTGATGCCCCAGGAGGAGACATCCCCCCCAGCGAGTTTGAGCCAGTCCCAGCAGGGACCTTCTCACCAGGCATGTGTCCAGAACCACAGGCATCTTCTTTTCATTACTGACCGGTTAAGTTTGGTATGGGTCCGGCTTGCCAGCGTAATCTGTGCCTCCCTCGGTTTTTCCCTTGTTAAAAGAAAACAAGACTTCAAATGCTGGGGTAGACCTAACTGGACTCCCCTCCCCCAAGACAAACAGACACGCACCCTGGGGGTTGGTAGTGTGATCGTGGCATGAGTCCTGCTGCAACATGTAAGTGCCCCTAGGGCTATGTGAGGATATCATACCCCAGTCCTAGCCTGGCACAGGGACTTTACTCATGTGTATTGTGTGGTACCTCCTCAACCCAGTTATGGGGAGCCCCATTCCTGATCCCATAATAACACTTCAAGCCTGCTCCCCCCAATGGGAATCATGCTCCATTGCAAACACGCACCATTCTTTGTGTTTATTTTCTGTTTTACCTGAACAGATAGCAGCTTGGTTTTGTTGAATTGAGGTAACTTGATGCAAAGGCCCAACAGCGACCCTGTGTGGGATTTGAACCAGCTAGGTTTGATGAAATTATTGGATCATACAGAATTCAACAGAATTCGTTTTTTGTGGGTTTTACGTGGGCGCCAGGGTTGGTTTCATGGAGTTTGTCATACTTCCGTTTTTAAAAGTAGACAGTATTGGTAATATGGATGTAGGTGTGCTATCTGCGATATTTCCTGAGTGATGAAATGCGATTGTTATTCACTCCATTTTCAGGGTCAGTGACAATGTAATAAGTGCGTGTTGTCGCATGGAGGCCCGTTTTTTCCCAGGGAGGGTGCAGGAGAGTCAAACTGTTCCTCTTCTCATACAAACTCTTCTTCATAGGCACTGTCGTGATTTTTAATTTTTTTTTACACTTTTTTCTTTAGTTCAGGCTCTTGGCTTCGCGAAGCCCTAAGCGGCATGACACACTTGGCTGCGCCGATGGTGACCTCCAGTGCCGCAGCCCAGGACAGAGCCGGATGGATTTTGGGGCTGCCGCCTACCTACTCCCATTGGCTGATCCAAGTCCAGTATTGTGTGGCCATTTCACGAGGCATAGTGTAGATCTTTCTTCTCGTATGTAATAAAAAATATATATTTACACAACAACACATGGGTTTCAGATGTGAGTTTGCGTTTAGGGAAACTGTGGGGGGTGGTAATTGATTTCCCCTCTTGGCCCTGGCAGGAGAGCTGCTGTTCCATGAATAAAAGGCGGAGGGGGGCAGACAAACAGTGGGGGTTCCCCTCGGCGCCACGCCCGGACCGCTTCCAACCCCAGGATTACCCAGCGTTTCCTCCCGCTCCCGGTGCCAGCCGCCTACTACCTCAGCCCCCGCGTGAGGGCCGAGTTAAACGGGCATCAAAGGAACCCCCCTGCCCTCCAGCCTACCCCACCCTGCCAGGCCCGAGACAAGGGCCGAGGGCCAAGGGAAGGGTATTACTGCGATGTAGAGGGGCCTCATTGCCACCACAATCCTTCCATCGGGCACGATTTCGTAGAGATCAGGGCGGGTGTGCTGTGGATGCCCTCTGTGCTCTTAAGCTTTAAGCCCTGCTTTGTGTGTGAAGATCCTCATCGTGTGTCTATCGTGGTGCCATGCGTCCAGTGGGCCGGGGTCGTGACGGTTGTACGACATCGTGCATAGTGTTACCTGAGGGGAGTTTCACGTGACGGGGCCTCGCTGTGTGTTGCAGGCAGCCCTGCCGCCCCTCAGCACGGCCGATCCTGCCGCCTCTGGCACCGCCCCTCTCGGTTCTCAGGTCCACGCTGCAGCCGTCAACGGAGACCGAGGGACGCTTCATAGGCTGATCACAGGTAACCTTGACCTCTGACCTTTGGCTTCTAGGTTTGGAGACATTCTGTGAACACCTTCCCATCTTTGTCTTAAGTCAGGATCCCTTGACAACACTCACATATGCAAATATGTAATAATAATTATTACTATGATTTTAATGAAATTAAAAGCCTTTTTGCTTGAACTCAGTGTTTTTCATTTTGTGTTTGAAGGTAAAAACAAAGGGCAGGTTTGCGCTTTATTTGACCCGTTGCGTGTCTGTGTGTGCATGCAGCTGACCCCACCCTGCGGGACAGGGAGGACGCTTTCGGACGCACGCCCCTGATGTACTGCGTGCTGGCCGACCGGCTGGACTGCGCCGAGGTGTTGCTGAAGACTGGAGCCTCTGTGAACAAGGCCGACCGCAGCAAGCGCACTGCCCTGCACTTGGCGGCACAGAAGGTAAGCGGGATCCGTGCAGCATGGGAACTGTCACTCGGGGACGTGGCCAGTAAGAACCAGCTTGCGTAAAGACGTCAGCCGATTCCACCCCCATAACACAGAGTGGTGAGGAGGCACATTGCATGCTGGGAGTTGAGTTCTCGTGGTCCATATGTATTTGGAGAGGAGTGAGTGGAGCCCAGGGGCCCGTAGCTTTGTCATGGCGTGAATTGGATAGGCGGCGTCAAGCTGAACCTTAGTCCTGCATTTCAGAAACGGGCCACCGGATGGGGGAGGTTGGAACGAGAAGTCAATCTGGCTCTTAAATCATTTTAAATAAAGGAAAACAAAGAAAAGAGTGGGGGGGGGGGGGCGAAGGTCTCTTCCAACCTAAGATCAGAGGCTCATAAAGGCTGC
Source organism: Mormyrops attenuatus (assembly GCA_026777985.1). NCBI lineage: Eukaryota > Metazoa > Chordata > Actinopteri > Osteoglossiformes > Mormyridae > Mormyrops > Mormyrops attenuatus. The sequence continues at coordinate 9,591,346 of JAODKC010000137.1, forward strand.
ATTTTTTAATAATGGCTGCAATGTGTGTCTCATCACTGGAGGAGCAAAGTGGTTCCACATGCCCCCCACGACCCACCCGGGCTGCTGGGGGCGCCGGCCTCACACCCTGGTCGACAGAAGGCATGTATTCCAGCCTTATTCAAGGTCACTTTAATGTGATTTGATTTAAAAAGAAGCTAATTATCGCGGTATTTAATGCAGTAATTCTGGTGTGGGAAGACGCATTTACCCTCTTGGGCATCCTGTAGTGGCCAAATCCTTCTATGAATGTCCCTCCCCACGGTCACCCATCAGTCTCCTCCACAATGAGGCCCCCTGTGCCTTCCCTATCAGAGATCGCCCCCCCCCCCAAACCATTACCCAGCAGCCTCAATGTGTTCCGCCGGCGTCTGTTTATAAACACCCCCTTGGGGGGCTATGGACTCCCAGGTATGGTGATGTGTTGCCTCACTTGTGCTTCACTTTGGACAAAAACGTGTGATAAATAATTGTAAATCTCCGCTTTATACACCACCTATTTTATTACACAGTTATGTGATTCCTGGCAGGGACATACTGCCCTTAGTATGAAACTGTACCTCAGACCTTAGCTTCACTGGCACAGTATTGCATTGCTTGAATTTGTTACTATGCTGTGTTTAGGGTTAGTGTGAATTTCCACTTTGTCTGTGTCACTGTTATTGTCTGCCTGTTTAACGTTCTCACTTTGTATTTTTGTGTGTGACTCTCTCACTGTCTGCATGTATGTATTCGTGTGTCTGTGAGACTCACTGCCTATCTGTGACTCTTGCATGTCTGTCTTTCTGATTCTCTTCTCTCTGTCCTTGACTTCTGCACTGTGCTTCTGACTCTCTGGCTTTGAGTCAGACTGTCTTCTGTCTGCCTGACTTTCTGTGTGTGTGTCTCTCTCATTCACATTCTGCGCATAGAGACTCCCGGTGTCTGCCTGCCTAACTCTCTCTTCTGTCTGTCTTCGTGTAACTTTCTCGTCATGGCTGTACCCGTATGCATGGTGATGCTGTGGGGATAGAGCCTGAGATGGGGATACAGTGGCCCCTAGTGGACACACCCTTTTAACCGCGAGCCTGTCACATTGACAGAGCTTCGGCGGCCTGTCGATATGCACCCTTCCTCTGTTCTGTCTTATCTTCTCTTCCAAGCAGTTAGACTGTTGAAGGACAACCAGGCACCCGAAACGGCGAGTCTGACCAAACCGTCCACGGCCCCGTGGTTCTCTCAGGCCATGCAAGTCGTAACCCTCCGCATCCCTCCCTTCATAATATTTTAAAGTATTTAAAGTGTTAATTAGCTTTTTCTGGGGCCTGTGAGCGACAGTGGAGTGGATCTCATTTGTGGTGTCCTGGCTCCCCATCAGGGGGGGTGACGTTAACCACACTGACACCTGGATCAATAGCCGCCCGCATGGCGCGTCCGGGGGATTAGCGCTCTAATTGGATTGAGAGCAGGGAGGCGGGTGGGGTCTAACCCTGTCAGGGCACCTGGGGGCAGGGGAGAGGAGGGGTGGGATGGGGCAGGGTCAGACCCGCTGGAACCCTCCAGCCAAACACTCTGCCAAAGCTACGACAAACCTGACATGGAGATTGGGGATGTGTATGTGTGAGAGATGTGCTCAGACCAGGAAGGTCTTTTAAACTGACCACAGGCGATGCTTTTAACTGTTAAGATGAGTTATCTGAGCTGACTGAGTGAGTACTTAGTAGCGTATATTAACAGTGTGCAGGAGTACTCTGAGTGGACTGGAATGAGTACTGGAATGGTTTCCTAATTTGAGAATTCCTGGCTGTTTTCCTTTCAATCCCTTTACTGCTGGCGCTTAAATTTGATTATCTGATATTCGGTGGGGATGATGGTGTGAAGCGGTAGTCCGAGCGACGCGGCATGTAGGCGTGGCCCCCATGTCTGAGCCGTCCGAAATCGAGAAGGTGTGTGGCTATGATAAGCTGTTTCAAGGGGTCGCTGGAAGGTAGAGACTAGGGATCGATAAGCTGTTGCGGTTGATGCGTGGCTCCTCGTCACTCTGGCTGCGAGTTGCAGCACCCGTGCTCTGCATTTTCAGTCTGGTGTGCTTGGGGGGAAGGGGGGTGTCACCGTTATCCTTAAATGTCGGGACTACATGTGTGTGTGTGTGTGTGTGTGTTTGTGCATGCGCGTGTGGCCACCCCAGGGCAACGTGCGCTTCATGAAGCTGCTGTTGGCGCGGAGGGCCGATTGGCTGCAGAAGGACCTGGAGGAGATGACGCCCTTGCACCTGGCCACACGTCACCGCAGTCCCAAGTGCCTGGCCCAGCTCCTCAAGCACATGGCGCCAGGGGAGGTGGACACGCAGGACAAGAACAAGGTGGGGGGGGGGGGGCTTCACCATCGCCATTCTGCTTTGTAGAGGGATGTGCACAGCGTTCATGCTGCGTAGGGCTGCCACATAAGGAGGCCTGGCACACCCAGATCGGGGGGGGGGGCAAGGTCAAGGGGGAGCCAGCGGAACAGTGGGGAGCCCTCTGAGGTCCTGCGGGAGGATGTGAAGCTGACTAAAAATATGCCTCATAAAAAGTGGGTTCCTGTTAACAGGCCCCGGCAGGCAGGTCTGGCTCGGGGCCCGTCCTGTGCCAGTTAACCCCGTCAGCGGTACTGTGCATGCTGGCCGCTGCAGGGCATCATCGATGCGCTGCCAGACCGCTCTCAAAATGTAGCATCTTATCTGTCCCTATTGGACTGTGGGTCGCGAGCCCCTGCACTCCCTCCTGTCCCCCAGGACCCAGCCCAGTCCAGGTCCGTCCAGGTCCGCTGTGCTGGTGTCACATCTGCCACCCAAATGCGCCATACGCAGGAACTGCAGCTCCTTTGGGCCCATTTGCAGGAGTGGTTGTGTAATGCAGTGCAAATACAGGAACCATTTGGGTTCCATTAATATGTAAGTTCTTGAGGCATGTGGTAGAGCAGAGCCCAGTGCTCCGCATCTTCATTTCCGTCAGGCTGTGAACCTCCCCATTCCCCGGCACCCCCTCTGCTCCATTCTGGCCACATGGCCCTAATCCCTCAGACTCCTTCAGGACGGCCCTCCTGTACTATGCAGTAACTTTCTGTCATGCAGGAAATGCGTCTGCGGTGGGTTTTGGGTTCTATCGCCTGGTTTCACTTCCCCCTCAAATTCCATGTCCCCGGTTTCTTTCGTCTGGCTGTTCTGTAGCTCCCCCCCCCCCCCCCCCAACACAGTTCAGGTGGAGGTTGAGTGCTGAGTATGACTGACGCCACTCCCTGGTGTCCCCATTCCCTCCCTGCAGCAGACCGCCCTGCACTGGAGTGCCTTTTACAACCACCCGGAGCACGTCCGGCTGCTGATCAAGCACGACTCCAACATCGGCATCCCGGACAGCGAGGGCAAGATCCCACTGCACTGGGCCGCGCACAACAAGGAGGCCAGCGCCACACGCACTGTGCGCTGTATCTTGGTGGGTGGGGCTCCGCCCTGCTCCTCCCCGCTCCTCCCCTCTCCTGCCAGCCTCTGACTAACCCCTGGGTCACCATCGCCCCCTGCAGGATGCAGCTCCCACTGAGAGTCTGCTCAACTGGCAGGACTACGAGGGCCGCACGCCACTGCACTTTGCTGTCGCCGACGGCAACGAGGCTGTGGTGGAGGTGCTGACTTCATACGAGGGCTGCAGCGTCACGGCGTACGACAACCTCTTCAGGACCCCGTTGCACTGGGCAGCCCTGCTGGGTAAGAGCTTTGGGGGGGGGGGGGGGAAGGCTGTTGTTACTTCCTGTGTGTTGTTGGCCACTTCCCCGTTTCTGCCTTGTTCATGGCTCTTGGGGCACATGTCACTATGTCCATGTGTGTCCTCACACGCCTGTGTGCTTCACGGCACTTGAAATTAGAGCAAATCAATTTAATTAAGCAGGACACGTGTATTATCAGTGGAATCTGCTGGAATTGCGTTAAATGACATGTTTCCAAGGTCTATATCAGAGGTGGAACATTTAGGTCCAGAAAGTACAAGTTGAGTCTCTGTGACTGTGACTCTTTATACTCAGCTGGTTGGTTGAAACAAAATCTTGGTCTGGATTTTTACTCTCTGAACCTGAACTTTCCACCTCTGGTGTATATATCCAGATAAGTGTGTCAGATGATTGATCAGTGTGTGTGCGTGTTCTGTGGGCTCAGGCCATGCCAGGATCGTACACTTGCTTCTGGAGAGGAATAAGTCTGGTACCATCCCATCGGACAGCCAGGGTGCCACACCGCTCCACTATGGCGCACAGAGCAACTTCGCAGTGAGTCCATCTGTACGGCAGAGTTTAAACAAAGCAGCATTTCCTGTGTTATAATCTTAATATTTTAACATTTTGGCCCATTTAAATGAAGAACACTTAATGGCTGCTCAAACACAGCTGATAGAAGCCCCACACCTTACAAAAACCTCCTGAATTCACCCAGCCGGCCTTATTTAATGCCTATCGTGGGGACTGTTCATAGGGGTTAGCTGGAATTCATTACATGAGACTCAGATAGGCCTTGAGGAGAAGGATCACCATGGCAGCATGAAGCTTCGCACCCAGTCCAGCTCTGTGCTCCTGGTACCCAGATTAACTGCGATCCAAATTCAGGCTCATCAAAATGACAGACCAATGCAATACACAGCTCTGATTTCGGAAGCACTGCATGACTGTCCGCCTCTGCTCCTCCACTGCAGGACACGGTGGCCGTCTTCCTCCAGCACCCGTCTGTTAGGGATGACCCAGACCTGGAGGGCCGCACTGCTTTCATGTGGGCCGCCGGCAAGGGCAGCGACAATGTTATCGGCACCATGCTGGACCTGAAGCCCGACATCGACATCAACATGGCCGACAAGTATGGGGGCACCGGTGAGTGCTTGCTGTGGGGAGCAGCAGGGGATTGTGGGAGATAGTAAAGGGGTTTTTGGGAAGATGAGGCCTGTAACTGAAAATACTGTCAGGTTCAGAAGGGTTCAAATTAAACACCTTAGCTGACGCATCCTCTTCAGGAGACCTGAACCTGTCCCCCATCCCCCGACGCCACCCCTGTCTGCCAGAGACGTGACACATACGTGGCAGGGTGCACACGGTGATTAATGAGCTAACAGGCTCATCAGCATTGGTCAAACATGGGTCATGACAGCAGACATGCTGTCCGTCTTTATATTCCTGAGCTTTGGGTCAGACCGGGCCCCTGACTGGCCCCCACATTTGGGGGCCCGGTGTGTTTTAGGACCTAATGGAAAATGAATGATGTTCCGTCCCCCCACCCCACCCCACCCCACCCCACCCTCCACAGCTCCTCCAGACGCACATGCATTCAGCCCCCTGCCCATGTGACCCTCTCCGTCTGACTTGCATAGGCGATGGGGAGACAGACGGACAGCTCTTCTGTTTGAAGGGAGATTTAGGAATTAATATCCTGGAGCAGGCCCCTCTGGGTGTTTGCCCTGCCCCCGCAGGGGGAGGGGGGTCCGCTGTGATTGCACCGTTTTGGTCTTTTGTGGACTCATCCATCAGCCCAAGTAAACCTCCCCTAGCCTGGTTAAGAACGGGAACCAGGGCTTGCTGCTCAGATTCTCTCTCTTTGCAGAGGTATCCAGGGATTTAGACCATTAACAACAATTAGCACTTAAGAGATTCTTGTCATTTAGTTTAGAGTTTTACTCACCTTTACCTGTTAGTATGACTGGTTTCAATTTCAATGTGTAAGTATTTGGTGGTTACCCTTTTGTGTGTGACTGTGTGCGTGCGTATATGTGTGCGTCTGCATCTCTGCACGCAGCCCTGCACGCGGCCGCCCTCTCAGGGCACGTGAGCACTGTGCGGCTGCTCCTGGAGCGCGGCGCCATGGTGGACGCCCTAGACGTGATGAAGCACACACCCCTTTTCCGGGCCTGTGAGATGGGCCACCGTGACGTCATCCTCACCCTCATCAAAGGTATCGGAGGAGCCACCATGTTTGAGCGCACTCTCGAATCTCAGGCGTGGCCTGAAATTTTCGGTCCACAGAAACAGTGACGGACCTCAGTAGGGTTGTGAGGTAGACTTCCTCACACAGAGTATCATAAGAAGGGCGACATCACTAGTCCACATGTTGTCACGACAAAACTGTAAGCCATCTAGACCATCGCTCAAAGATTGACTGAAGTGTGGGTGACCAAACATGTTCATGTACGTCATGTTTTTAGCTGGTCTGTTCTTGTATGTTCTCGTATGGTCCTCTGATTGTCCCATCAGGCGGGGCCCGTGTGGACTTGGTGGACCTGGACGGCCACACGGCGCTGCACTGGGCGGCCCTGGGCGGTAACGCGGAGGTCTGCCAGGTGCTGATGGAGAATGGGATCACCCCCAACGTGCAGGACCAGGCGGGCCGAACGCCCCTTCAGTGTGCAGCTTACGGCGGCTACATCAGCTGTATGGCCGTCCTGATGGAGAACCAGGCCGACCCAAACATCCAGGACAAAGAGGTGATTCACCACAAACGCATCAGTGCCCTGTCTGTATATCTACACCATGTTCCTATGTACAGGCTGTATGTCTGGCTGCAGGGGAGGACAGCACTGCACTGGTCCTGTAACAACGGTTACCTGGATGCAGTGAAGCTGTTACTGGGATATAACGCCTTTCCCAACCACATGGAGCACAGTGAGGAGAGGTGAGGCAGTATCCAGGGCCAGCCCAGGCCTGTGCTTGGTGTCTATCCTTCTGAACCATCGTGCATAACACAGGCTGAGAGCAGGCATCTCTTACATCGCATATTTTAGCCCTTCTAGCTGAGATACAAATGTGAGGTCTGTCCTTAGATTGCATGGATCTAACCATGTCATATACTGTCATCGATGCACTTTAAGAAGTAGGCTATGGAAAATACGGTGCTTAAAGTTTCGTGTAGACTTTCGTAGCTTGTGTCTAGAAGGGATTACAGGAGAAAGTGGAATCGATTGAGTGGAACGGTGAAACGTCTGTAAAAATCGCAACCGTGTTTTGATGGCTTGATCATCAGACTGCCATCTTTTCATCGGTGCACCTCTCGGGTTTGGGTTGGGGGGCAGGTACACTCCTCTGGACTATGCCCTCCTCGGGGAGCATCAGGAGGTCACCCAGTTCATGCTGGAGCACGGCGCCCTCTCCATCGCCGCCATCCAGGATATCGCGGCGTCCTCCATCCAGGCCGTGTACAAGGGCTACAAGGTGCGACAGGCGTTCAAGGATCGCAAGAACCTCCTTATGAGACACGAGCAGCTTCGCAAGGACGCTGCCAAGTGAGGACCGCCTACACGCATGCACATAAACATGCTGGGTGCTGTGAAGTCAGTGTCGACTCCTGACGACCACATAGACAGGATTCCTCCAAAACCCGCTCTCTCCAGGCTTCCCAAAGGCTCGATCATTATAATGATGACTGAGTCCATCCATCTTGTTGTTAGTAATCTTCTTTTGCTTTTACCCTGGAGTTTTTGAAAAGTGATTCCAGTGCAGTAGGTCTTTTCGTAATATACCCAAGCTAAGACAGCTTCAACCTGGTCATTTGTGCTTCAAGTGACACCTCAGGCTTGATTTGATCAAGAATCCACTAGTTCGTTCACAGTTCAGTTGTCTTCTATTAGTATGGTGATAGTGTCTGTCCTTGTCTAGCTACTTTATCAGTCTGGGCCTTCTTGGTTTCTCCATATTCATGTCCATTGAGATGTATTGGTCTCCTTGAGAACATTCCATAGTTTGACATGGTCAATTGACTCAAAGTTTGGATAATACATAACACACAAGTTGGTCTCCTCCTGGTATTCTTTGGATGTGTTGATTATCCCTTGTGGATCTGCAGTTGTGTCCCTGGTTCCTCTATCTTTGTTGAGTGCAGTATGTATGTGCAATTCTCTTTATATGTAGGGCCTTAATCTGCGTTGAATGATCTTTAGTATAATCTTACCGGAAGGGGATTTGTATGATATATTGTACACTCTCCGTCAGGTCTCAGGGCTAATCTGACCTCTTCCAGTACTGAAGGTTCTTCCAAGGCTCAGACACCTTGGATGGTGGTGTCTCTGCTGTGGAGGTTTTCTTCATATTCCTGCCAGTTCTTTCTTCTAATCGTTGTTCTTTCAGTTATCATTAGTGCTTTGGTGTCCTTACAAACCGACGTGGCAGTCCTTGCTTTTCAGGTTTCTTTCTTACTTACTTGGCAGTTGTTTTTGTAACATTACACTTCTGTCTTTTTGAGTAGCAATTTTCGATTTAGTATTTTTTACTTTCATCTTTCCGGTTTTCAGTTTTTCCTCTCTTTTAATCTTCATGGTGCTTTCTGTCATCCACTTTGATTTATTTGGCTTTCATTCTGACAGTTTTTTTCTCCCATTCCTCTTGGATGACTTCTTTGAATTCCATCCACAGCTCCTCTGATTATCTATGTCCAAACATCTTGAATTGGTTTCTGATGTTTCAGGGATATTCTCCGGGTCATTTCTTGGGAGTCGGACAGCCTTGTTGGAGTTTGCACATAAGTAGTTTATGATCTGTTCCTCAAGGCACTGGAGGCCATGTCTTTTGGTCTTCTGCTGTTTGGCGCTGAGGATACAGTGTAATTTCTGTGAGCTCCATGCAGTGATGTCTGGCTGTAAAAATGCTTCTTTGGTTGCTTTAAGAATGTATTGGCTGTGACAGGGTCATTGGATTCACAGATGCTGGTCAATCGCTCTAGTTGTGTTTCTGTCCCTACTGGCCAACTGGATTTCCTACCTTCTCTTTTTTGACACTGTCATGGCAGTTTGCTGTCACCGGTATATCTTGTTTGCATGTTCTACTGCATCTAGAACCTAAAGCTTTTCATTCTTTGTCTGCATCAGTTGTTGGGGCATAATCCAGTATAGCCGTTACATTGAAGAGTATATTGAAATCATCTGATACTGATCGGTCATTCACAGCACTGTATCCAGTTACAGTCCTTCCATCAAGATTTTCATGACTAGAATCCACACCATGTCCATTCCCTCCATGCCAGTGGTGCTATCCAGAGCCATTTGCTCTTATCATAACATGAGTGGAGGGAAGGAGAGGCACCCCCCCATGGGGCAGCAATTAGCTTGCCTTCAGGCTATCTCCTCCTATCGATCGCCTGAGCCACGTGGTGTGTGTGTGTGTGTGTGTGTGTGTGTGTGTGTGTGTGTGTGTGGGTGTGAGAGAGAGAGACTGACAGCACCATCCAGCCTCCATTCTGGGGCCCCGACAGCCGTAATGCTGGCCCGTGATGGGGCTCTTCCAGCGGGTCCCGTCCTCGTCCCAGCCCCCACGTCCGGCCCAGCGTCATGCTGCTCTGCTGCTAATTGGAGCACATGAGCGGCGGCGGCTGACATTTACCAGCTGTCAACACGGGAGATGAATGGGGCACAGGGGGTGGCCGGGGGTCTCTCTCCTCTTCTGGGCCTTCCTCTGCCCCCTTCCTCCACTCCTGCCACAGTATCCCTTTTTGTATCTGTTTTTGATAGACCTTGATGGCTTCCATTCTCAGCGCTCCTGATATCTTTCTCCTTGGTTGGCTTTTTCAAGACTCTTATTGTCTTTTTCTCCTGTATCTGCCAGACCCATCAGGTGTAACAGAAGAGAGGCTGAATTCTTACATCTCACACTTGTTGTCCAAATGCTGAACAGAGTAGACTTGGTGTGTTGGTGCCTGCAGCATTAACATGTGGCTCTCTCTGAAGCAGCTACAGCAAGCTACACTGTGTAATGGCCTGGAGAGTGTAAAACACGTGTAACGTCACAATAACTTGTGTGTAACCTGCTGTGTAATGGCCAGTGCAGTGTGTAACCCACTGTGTAACAGCCAGCGCAGTATGTAACCCGCTGTGTGACGACCGGTGCAGTGTGTAACCTACTGTGCGACGACCGGTGCAGTGTGTAACCCGCTGTGTGACGACCAGTTCAGTGTGTAGCCTGCTCTGTTACGGCCAGCACAGTGTGCAGCCCACTGTGTAACGGCCAGCACAGTGTGCAGCCCGCTGTGTTAGTCAGAACAGTGTGCAAGCCACTGTGTAACAGCTGTGTAATGACCTGGAGGGTGCGGAACCCATTGTGTAACTGGGTGTATAATGGCCTGGAGAGTGTGTAACCATTTGTGAAATTCACAGTGGAATGGTGTGTATGTAACAACATATCTCTGGTCCCTAGGAAACGGGAGGAGGAACAGCAACGGAGGCGGGAGGCGAAGTTACAGGGCTCCCTGACTGGGGTGCGGCAGGCTCTAGCTGTTCTGTCTGTATCGGAGCCCAAGGATAGGGCCAGTGTCGAGCCTCCTGGGGGCCGTGTGGCCAGAAAACCCTCCAAGACAGAAAGGGCAGAGCGCAACCAGGCTCGATGCACCAGGAGCAGACCTGAGGAGCAACGGAAGAGTAGGGGTAAGGCCAACAGTGTCTGGAGACGCTGAACACTGAAATGTGTGAGAGAAATGCCTAAATGAATGAAATGTTATTCAGTGTTTTTCTGTCTGTCCAGAATTGAGGGGCAGGGCATCCAGAAGTGAAAAGGAGGCTAAGGTGACCACACCCATGGTCCTGCCCCCAGTCACGCCCCCACCAGCCTCAGCAGCAGTGTGTGGTGGTATAGTTAAACCCGTGAGAGCTCCCCATGACCCAGAGAGCAGGAAGGCCATGTCGACGTGGAGATCGTCCCAGGCTCAAGAGGTGGCCACCAAGGCGATGGGGAAGTGCCCAGAGGGGGGGCGGCACTCACCCGCTGGTTCCAGCAGGCCATGCAGCGCCCATCAGACACCACTGCACCACCCTGGTGCGCCAACGCCTGCTCCGCACGGGAAGACCAAGAGTCCACACCCTCGCTCCACCCCCAATGGTGCATGTCCAGCCCTCCCAGGGGCCTCCTCTGGACCCCCAGTCCCGCTGCCCTCCCCGGGGAGTGTGGAGCTTATGCCGCTGCGGCTGCAGGTGGTGGACAGGGAGGTGCTCTACAAAGAGAACCAGGCAGCCAGCACCATCCAGAGGATGTGGAGGAGGTGGGGCTGAAGAACAAACATGGACACACACACACACACATACACAGCGCTGCAAGCAAGCAAACACACAACAGCCATGACTGAAGGCAGGATCGATAGGCTGACACATGGCTAGCCGCTGCTCGGAGCCTGTGCGTGTAGTCAGCGGGGCGACTGATAGATGTGCGAGGCATTTGATGCCAGAGGGTGCACAGCAGTGGACTGTGGACCTGTCTATCACTCCACCCACCTACTCATTCCCTTAGGAGACCCCCCCCCCCCCACTGTTTTTTTAATTACAGCTGTACAGATTAAGGGCCAGATTTACTAAGCAGGGCAAATTAGTGTGATGGCGCAATCAACAAAAGAAGACGATTCTGCCGGAGACGACCTAAACGTGCAGTTTTATGAACACAGCCGCAGTCACTTCATATAAATAATGACTGACCCAGTCTACCAAGGGCTGCACAAAATGAGATGTGCTTTTTTTCGGCGTTAAATAATGGCACAATTTGCAGTAAATTGCCGATGGAAAACCTTTAATTTAAATACTTTCCTCCCCCAAATTTTGAGCTTTGAAAGGGAACGCCCACAAATGCATATGATTATGGTCAGTTGAAAAATTGTGTCAACGCCTCTCCACTGCTGACTTTTCACTGCACGTCTTCAGTATATCCTGACAGCACTATTTTAACACCAAAAGAGGGTTTGCACTGGATGCTGTGTATAGATCTTGGCCTTAAGTGAGAACTGGTGTAACTCTGATTAAGCAAAGCTTTACTGGAAATGTGTGTCCTTGGGCCTACATACTGGTTCCTGTTTGGTGGAGCTGCTTGTCTGTCTTGACCATTCCCATCATTTTCCCCAACTGTGGACACAAGACACTACAATGCACTGATGTAAACCCGCATTATTGGCCTCACACAGTTATTGAAACCAGCTTTTAAGAATCGTGCTGTCACACTTGTGTTTTCAGAGGTTCAACAGTATAATCCCGTGTGGAATATTAACCTGACCATGAGGTCCGGTGCAGCTTTCGGCTGATGGCCCTCGCGTGCGGCAGGGAGCGGCAGCCAATCGCACGCCGCCTGACCCCAGAGCACTGCGTGTTACCGCCATGTGTCTGCCACATGTGCCCAAGGCTGGCATGCCGTGGCGCTCTGCAGTCTCCTGCACATCAACACCTTGGCAATTAGGAGGGGGCTAGGGTGCAGCAATTTGGAGGCTGGCCGAGGTCTTTAACAAGGGGGAAAAGTTCAGCGGGTTGGTGAGACACGACTAATGGCCTGCACACGCCTCTCAGGCTCTGATGCTGCTGGGGGTGGGGAGGCATTCCTGCGTCAGCCAGTTCTCAGGCCCCCGGAGGCTGTAGGGATGGTGTACAGGGGGATGCTGCTTACAGTTAATCCTGTCACTGCCATCCATGTTTGCGTGTCTCCCGCAGGTTCCACTTACGCTGCAGGCTTAAGGAGGTGCTGTGCAGGGGTGACAAAGGGGCGGCGTCCGCAGAAACAGCCACCTCCCTCCTCGTCCAGCTGCTGTGGGATAGGCACTCTAACTTGAGCTCCGCCCCTCCGAAGGCCACGCCTCCAACAGAACATCACACTCCTCCCAGCAAGGCAACGGGCAAGAAAACCACAGTGCTGCAGAGTATCTATGGTGGGTCTCTCTCGACCCATCATGCACTGGGGGCTCCAGTCAGCCGAGGCGTTTCCTTGACAGTGGCTCAGGGCACCGCTTTGGGACAAACTAAATTATGATGGTCAGTAGCTGCAGGTTGGGAGATACTGAGTGATGAAGCTTTATCATACAGGGAGGAATGAGACTTGCCTGGGAAAGCACTCTGATCAGAGGGCTGGGTTTATAAGAGGTGAGGGGGTCTGTTTCAGCGGGGAGGGCTGGATAGCAGTGTGCATTTTAATTGACGAGTTGCCGCGTGGTTCAGTGTGAGCACCTTTCCTACCTACTTTTAACAGCAGATTCACTGGAATCACAGCTGAAGCCCATGAAATGGTGCCATTGAGGCTCACGACTCATGTGTACGCCTGCACGTTTCCCCCGCATCACGCGGGCTCCTGCAGCTCAACGACGTGCGGTTAAGCTAATTGGCGTCTCCAGATTACCCTTAGGGCGGGCGTCTGGCTGTTCCTGTGTCTGTGCCTCGCGACGGATGGGCAGCCCAGCCCGCATCCTGCTTTCTATGACGGGCTCACTGCAACCCCATAAAGGACAGACAGTAATGAAAGATGGATGGATGGATACTGAAAAATCCTTTATGCATGCAGATTATACATAAACGGATTAGCAAAACAACAGGATAGATTGGTTGATCTTTGGAATGTCAGGGAACAGCATCACAAAGACAGTGTCCGGAGAAGAACAAATAGACCACTCCCCTACCCTCCTCCCCCAGGAAAATCACACATAGCTGGCAGAGTTGCCCAGGTGATACCAATAAGCGCAGGTGAGCGGCTGGTTTCGGACGGCTTACGCACCGTGACTGACCTTCAGCGGACATGACCAGGTGATGATGAGCATGAGAAAGGCTGCCAGCTCCCCCCCCCCACGCTGACATATCTGCCACCGTGAAAAGTTCAGGGCTGTCGCTGGGAATGTCAGCCTGGCGCCTTTCAACTGCCCCGCCCACCCCCGCAAGCTCACACCTGCAGCGGGACACCTGCCCCCACCTGGTGGCGTAGGAGAAAACGGCTCGTGTCGCAGCCCCTCGCCACCTCAAAGGGCCAACGTAATACCGCCGCTTTGTGAACCGCTGATATTTTACCAAATGCCTGCTGAGGACACTTTTCAGCTTGAGATTTTCAAAGAACTTTTACTCAGACATACTGATATTTCCATGATTTTTAGGGGCGCGCACACGCGGTTATCGTGTGCTGAGAAATAACACCTAGATGATGAAATCACACGTGTATGTGTTTCAACACATGCACACACAAGCCACTTTACAGTATCAGGTATACCTAGCCAGGACCCCCCCCCCCACTTTGTTTTCCCCTTTGACCTGCTTCAAGGATAGAGGAGACGAGACGCTTGCAGTTACAGGCCCGTAATACTGAGCTGTTATTTTTGCACTTGTGGTCTTCCTCTTAGCTTTGAGTCTGGCTATTCCCCTCTGACCTCTCTCATTAATAAGGTGTTTTTCTCCACAGACTTCCTGCCGACTAGATTTCTTTTTGTCATCACGCTATTCTCTGTAAACTACATGCTGTAATATGGGAGAGTTACCGGAGGGTGGCTGTTTCTGAGATGCTGGAAGCACCACTTCTGGCACCAGTGATCATATTATGTTCAAAATTGCTTTGATCATGCATCTTGGCCATCATAATGCTTAGACGCGCAGTAACTCGACCCCTCATGACCCTGTCTGTATGCTGTATGTATTCGGTTGCAGTCACATGATTTTCCCGTTTGATTTAACGAGCAGGTATAATGTTACCACCGAGTGTACGGACTTATTAAACCCATAAGGAAAATTCTGGCACCACAGCTGCATGTAGAAGGTGAAGGACAGCAATGCCGGGGCAATACAGACATTGGTACAAAAATAGTAGTAGTATTTTATTGATCCCGAAGGAAATTCCAAATAAATAATCAAAAAAAAATAATTTACATTCATGCAGCATTTTGAACATGAGGTCCTTTTGATAGTAAGTTAATGACTGCTAGCCGTTTTGAGCTGTGTTGCTGGTGTGACATTAGTGATGTGCTAATGTGCAGGTGGATCTCAGGCCAGGAGAGGGCACCCTACCAAAAGCACAACCCTGAACTCCCGGAGTCGCTCGCAGATCCTGCTGGACTTGCCCCTGAGCTCTAATACTCACCGTAAGTATGGGCCAAGGTCACTCGCAGTGCATCGCACGCACCCACACATTGATGTACCTATCTAAATGAAGATCGACCATTCATTTCTATGGGAAAAACCCTAATCCCATTCACGACACCCTTAACCCCTACCCATCCCTAACCTTAACCATAAGTAACCAAACAAAATACAAGACTTTTGGCGTTTTTACTTTTTTGATTGCATTCACCGATTTTTATAAAACTGAGGTTATCCAAATGGGGACCTCATAAGATATCCCCAAAAGTAGGGAAGTTTCAGGTTTTACTACATTTTGGGGACAATTTGGTCCTCAAATGTGATCTATGCAAACACACACACACACACTTAAGGCTCTCTGGTCGGTATGTCCTGCTTTCCAGTGAGCACCATCGAGTGCGTTCACCTGCTGGACGCAGTGGATCAGGCCCACCAATTCTCTTACCATATGAGGCCCAGCAGCGTCACCCGCGGAGCCAAAAGCAGGGGCAAGCGTTGAGGCCGTCCTCAGGGGCCCTGGGGCCTCACCGGTCGGGGTCCAGCCAGCCATCTATCCTCATCGTGCTGCTGGGGTCAGGGGGTCATCCTGACGTGGGACATTTCTGATCAGAGGTACTTCATTCAGAAATTCAGCTCCAAAGAAAATACCAGCCCAGGGAATATGTTGTTAAGACAGGAGTCTTAAGAGCACCAAGAATGGCAAAAAAGGCAAGGAAAAGACCTTTGACTCACCAGCATTAAGACTAGCTGGGGGGCGGGTGGGTCTTAAATTCTGACCTTTCTACACAGACTAGTCCAGTTTGGACACACAGAAGATGGGTCCATTTCAGCTGAACTGCATCCATGTGTCTCTGATGCCAAATAATGAAGGCTTGTGGCCCATCGTCTTTTTCTCTGCTTGCTGTAATTTTGCAAACTACAGTCGTTCTTTTCACTATGGATCTGGCTGTGGTCCAGATGTAAAACAGCGCCTCGTGTCCGTGGCGGCCCTGCCGGCAGCACTGGGCCGCGCCCGCAGACAGGAGATAACCTTTCTCAGTGCAGGTACAAGACCGCAGCCTGTCAACACCCAGCCATACAGCAGTCACACCTGCAGTCCCTGGAGGGGAGGGGCAGGAAGATGCCAGAGGTCTGTCTGTCCGGCAGGACGCAGCCACAGGGGACTGAGACCTGAAATGTCACCTCAGCCTGTCCAGGGAGCCATATTTTAATTACAGCTGAAGAATTCTCTCAGAAGCCATAAGAATTACTTATTCGACATTAATTGTAGTAGACTGACTAGCCTTTAAATGACTTGGTACACATATTTATTCACGGTGCTGTGTACTTATTTATACCGCATGGTATTTTCAGTAGTCTGCCTGTGCATATTACGCATTTTAATTAGAATCCCCTTTTCACTACTGCTTCTAAGGGCTTTGTCCGTCTGTGAAAACTTAGTAAAAAGACTCCCAGAAGACGGCTCTGAAGTCTTGTGTAATTACGAAAGAATACCTCGTAACTGTAACTTTGTAATTATTTGCTCAAATAAAACATTTTTCAAATGATGTTGTACTTCTGGCACATTTAATTTCAAAAAAAGATTTATTTCACCCATTCATCACTCCAGGTTCATGTTTCTTATAAAAAACTAAACAAAAAAACTCCCAGACAGCCTTATGAAGAGTCTGCGTGTGCGCGTAACCAGAAGGAGGCGCCGCCGTGGAGGCCTGTGGCGTGTCAGTAGACCTCCTGCAGCCCCAAGCCGCCGCGGTGAACCGAAAGGGTGACGCTGTAGCAGTACAGCAGGTCCGTCAACCACTGCTCTCGTGTCTCTGACCTGCAGTAGCGCTGCTGGGGCAGAGGGAGGCGCACCGTCAGCATGCTCAGGTGGGAGACGGGCCATCAAGAAAAGGGTGAGTGATTCATTTGATTGGGGGAAACTGCAAATACTAACAGGGGAACCCCAAAAGAGGCTGGAATCAGGCTGCGGATAGACCACGTCAGGTCCTGGATCACATGTATACGATACATATTATGAATGTAAGGCTGTACTATCAGGTCCTGGATGATGTACATGCAGGTATAGTGCATTTGTGTGTGGGTCATACCGTCAGGTCCTGGATGATGTTTATATAGATCCTGTGGTTGTGTGTGTGGACCAAATCATACCATCAGGGGGGGGTATTCTCAGTTAGCTGGATAATTTAAATCAAACCTGAAAACCATCCAGTAGGAGGAGTGGAAAGTGACACTGCTACTGGAAAATCATTCCATTTTGCGTAAGTTATCTGGCTAACAAAACAAATCCTGCTTTGTGGAATACCCCTCAGGTCCTGGATGAGGTATATACAGATCGTGTGTGCGCGCCATACCGTCAGGCCCTGGATGAGGTATATACAGATTGTGTGTGCGCGCCATACCGTCAGGTCCTGGATGAGGTATATACAGATTGTGTGTGCGCGCCATACCGTCAGGTCCTGGATGAGGTATATACAGATTGTGTGTGCGCGCCATACCGTCAGGTCCTGGATGATGTGCTGCAGAAGACCTGCGTTGGCCAGCATTTGGTTGCGCAACTGGACGTGCTGCAGCATCAGCGACAGCATCTGCGCCAGCAGGGGGAGCTTCTCCTCACATAGGTCCGAGACGTGAAGAGACTGCAGTACCAGCCGTAGCAGCCGGGGGACGCTGCTGAGGGCTCCCAGACATGCTCCCCACACTGTCTCCCTACCGGGCAGGGGGGATGGACTTCAAACAGTCTGTTTCCATTTATATGGCTGGGTGTTTTTCAGGTTATTAAACTCATTTAAAAGGTACAACAGCTATACCACAGGTAGAATGTTCAGGTCCAGAAAGTACAAATCCAGACCAACCAAACATGCTCAGCAGTCTATGACTGTGACTCAAACTCAACTGGTTGGTTGAAACAAAATCTTGGTCTGGATTTGTACTTTTCTGGGCCTGAACATTCCACCTCTGTCTGATGGATTACTTTTGTGAATAACTTCCCCAACACGGGTTACAACAACCGTGCCCCTGCAGGGATTGGAGCTGGTAAGCGGACCGGTCCGGGGCCAGGCGCTGACCTCTTCTGTGTGCTGTCCAGGGTGAGAAGCAGGGTGAGCAGACTGAGACAGCAGTCGCTGAGGAAACGAAGGAGGGTGTCGCTGGGCAGTAGGGAGGGGTCCAGCAGGCGTGACACGGCCCTGAGCAGCCCCGCCGCTGTGCTGTCCGGCACCACCTGCAGGGCTGCCTGCCAGCGGCAGGAGAGCCAGAGGAGGAGGAGTTAGTTAGTGTGGCCACACCCACAGGGAGGACACGTCGACAACAGTTTGTTTACGTCAAGATTAATGTACCACCCCATGTTGTAAAGTAAATGTTACATAAAATACATCATAATACAACAGGCAAAAAAAAAAATAAATCACGCCAGCTCCAGCTGACACAGGCAGTGACCACTGCGGTTACGGGGGCGGGGGGTGTTTCCATGGCGCCACTCACCAAGTTCTTGCAGATGGCATTCTGCAGAATGTCGAAGCACTGAGCTCGGCAGTCCACTGTCTCCAGGCAGTGACATACTTCCTGTTGGGGTGGGGGCACAGGTCAGCCTCGGCCAAGCCCTGCCAGCTGTACACGCATTTTACTCTGACCCTCAGGTTCTGTCGCTGCCAGTTTGCAAATTACAGATACAGGTACAAATGCGTAACCACTGTCTGCACTGCGCAGGAAAAGTAGGTTATTGGAGAGTTGTGTCCCCTCCCCCCCCCGAACCCCCACTGCCGCTGCACCTGTCAGAACCGGACAGTGACCCCGGTGACGTTGGCCCCCGTCCGTTTATTGAGGGGTCATGCATCAGTTAGTCGTTTTCTGCACGGGTTGGACAAGTAGGCAGCCCCCAGCCTGTTAGCACTGTGAACAAATGCCAGGATAACGCTCTCTGATGTTGATCTCTCTCTGAAAGCGAGGGGCCAAATCACGCAAGAGTTAAGCTGAAGATGTGCCGAAATAGTGGCAGGAACAGAGCACATTTAGGACTAGTGGGACAGATACATCATCAGAGTTTACGGAAGCTGAAAACCGAGGTGGTCTCCGATACAGCATTCTTCACCCGGTCGGCGAGGAGGCCGTGTGAATTCAAAGGCTGGTAGGCCAAACCGCACAGCGAAAAAAAAAAAACAGGAATTAGCATAGGGATGCGAGTGTGCTTCACAGACTGACAGCTTCCCAAAGATCCAACATCTGTTTCCCTTCAGTAAAGATCTTCTAGGGGAAAAAAAATATGGATGGTTTAGTTCATGTTGCAAACTGACAGAATGTCGCTCATTAAAATTTTGTCTACGAGATGCAGTTGGCGTCTTGCAGAATGTCGATATCAGACGTGTAGTTTAATTAGTATAGTTCAGGTTAAGATTAGTACAGGTCACTTAGGACACGGATTACAGAAACTGGAACACAGCAAGTTTATGTTAGCGTTTATGAATCATTAATGGTCTCGTCAATAGAGGGTCGATGTTTGACAGATGCAGGAAGCCTCCGGTTAAGTGAGCTTGCTTGGAAACATGCTGGGGGACAGGGGTGGGGAGAATACTGTACCTTCAGCCTTTCTGCCTCTGCTCGTGGGACGACCATGAACGGACAACCACAGTGCAGTTGAACTTTTTCCACAACGTTTATTGAAATAAAATTTATGTTGCTCATAGAAACGTATACAAAAAAAAAAATGTACAGAATACATTGCAGAGACTTGACATAAAATGACAAGAGGCAAATGAAATATCATTGGATGGGATCAAGCTGCAGCTTTAAATGCAGTCAAGCTGACAGGTAACGTGGACAAAAAAAAAAAAAAAAACATAAGTGACTTGTTAACACTTCAATGGATAAAAAGAGTTTAAAACACCCCGAAGAGCCCGGCCTAGTAATCGCTCTCAATTTCCATTGCACATTAAAACCACAGCCTGCTCCTATTCAAAACGTTGCATAACCCCTTTAAATATTAAAGCATACAACATTTAGTTGAAAATTCCTCCCCTAACATGGCATTAGCATGTGTGCCACCCCTCAAACTTCGATAGGCTTTACGTCATTTCCAGATGTGATCCCAGTAAACCGCAGCAAACAGGCTGCATGTTTATGAGTGCAACCTGTTGTAACTGGTGCCAAACCAGCAGACTATTTGCACCATGCAACAAGAACAGCGAGGACATCCTCCGACACTCAGGCGTGACCCTCGATCTACATAACACCTGACATAAACATGCCGCAACAGACTGACTTTCAGTAGAAATGTATTAACACATTCACAACTCTATGATTGTCTCTGTAATTAAAAAGAGAAATAAAACAAAATAAAAAAAAAACACAACTTTGGTTCCCGCTCTCTTCAAAGAGTGTAACCCAACTTGTCATGGTCCACTCTGTACATTCACAACCAAAGACACATTACAAGCGGTCGGATGACACCCTGACCCCGTCTCTGTAGCTGTGCACCTCGGAAGCTCATTACACGCAGGCGTTTGATAACCCCCAACCCCCCCGGCATGTACATCAAATTTGGCAAGGCACTTCAGGTGGGTAGGCAAGGGGATGGAATTACCTGCGATTAGTCCGTGCAAACAATTCACTTAAGCACCAAGTAAAAGAAGGAATAAAGGCACCATTATTAAAGTCATTTTCAGGGGCTCAATGGGATGCTGGGCGGATCAAAAAAATGAAAGACCCGTCCCCTCTCGATCATAATGCCGAGGGACCTTCTGTTTAACACCCCCCCCCACCCCTGCTTCTGAGTTGTGCATAGTGGACACAGTTCAATCACTCTAAGCGAAATGAAAGCCACGTGAAACAAAATACTGCCGGCATCACAGATTGAATTTTTCCCATCGGTAGAACAGTTATGCATTTCAAATGTCCATCCCTGACACAGACAGTACAGGCAGGTATCCTGTGGCTGCTTTTTTTCCTGGTCATTGTGAGGAATTTCAAATAGTTTCAATGGACAGACGGCAGCCCAGAGACAGAATTCTCATTTAAAGTAGATCCATAAAACTATAAACAAGTCCTAAAAAATAAATCTTCAAAAAAAACTTGGAAATTCCTTCATTCAGAATTAACATAACAATTAAAGTCTTTTCCACTTACAACCTAATAAAATAAAACAAAATAAAATAAACTGAAAAGCACACTCTAGCTAAGTCTGGCTCAGTATGCCTGCAGTGTGTGCAAGAGTGACAGTGCAGTGAAATTCTTTGGTTGAAGGTCTACCATACGCCATCAGTCCATGTGATATTCCTGTCCAGCCCTGCTGTGTTTAGGAAGTAGTCTCCTACCTGTTTGCTGCTGTATTTCGGAGGGTTAGCCTTGTAGCTGTAATCCGAATACTGGTCGGAGCCTGTGGAGTTGTTGTCCCCCGTCCCCACGAAGGTGTTGGTGGCGGGCAGGTCCTGAACGGCCTGGTGCTTCTTGGAGGCCGAGGGGGACTGAGGTTGAAGCTGAATAGAGGGCAGTGGCGAGTTGGAGCGGTAGTGGCGGCCCAGATCCGGGCTCGCTGGTGGGTAGTTTAGGGGCAGATGAATTCGAGGACTGTCACCGACACTGTCATTAATAAGGTTGAACTTCAAGGTATTCTGGCGGCTTGCCTCCTCGTTCTCCTCCAGGGGTTTGGCTGGCTTGGGGGCTTTGCCCTTCTTCCCCTTCTTACCCTTGCTGCTTTTGGGTCCCTGTTTAGAGGCATACAGGTCCTTCGTCTCCTTCTTTCCTGCTTGATAACCGCTCTTGGCCTCCTTCTGCAGACGGTGCCGGATGACTACCACCACCACTATGACCAGGATCACACCGGCAATCCCTGCCAAGCTGCCATACAGGATGTTGCTGCGTTGGGCAGCGCGGCTGTATTCGGGGTCACCGGCAATGTCAGTGTCCAGGGGGGTGTACAGGCTGTGGCCTACCAGTGACTCTACCAGGGTGACGTTGTTGATGGTCTCATTGACGTAGAAATGCACGAGGGCAGTGGTGTGCCGAGGTGGCTTTCCTTTGTCGCTGACCTTCACTACCAGCCTGTGGAGGCCGTTGTGCTTACGGGTGAACTCCTTAGCTAGAGTAATCTCTCCACTCATGGGGGAGATGCGGAATAGTCCATGGGGGTTTCCACCTGTGATGCTGTAGACCAGCTCAGCATTGGGGCCCGTGTCAATGTCCTCCGCCTCTACCATCTCTACCTGAGTCTCGGGATTGGTAACAGGAGGAAGGAACTTGTATGTGGAGTTTGATGGCTTGGTGACATAAGGTGCATTGTCGTTCTCATCCAGGACGTTGATAGTCACGCCAACATAGGAAGATCTTGGTGGGTTGCCTCCATCCACAGCCTTCAGCCGAAAAGTATAGGTGCTCTCCTTCTCACGGTCAAACGAGATACTGGAGAGAATAGTGCACGTGCCGTTCTGGATTACGAATTTACCATTGTCTGGCTCTACAGATAAATGCACTCGGGCATTCTCGCCTTCGTCCGTGTCGATGACCGTAACCATTCCGACAGGGCTAAGGGGAGGCATGTTCTCCAGGACAGAGAAGCTATAGCCATTAAGCATGAATTTGGGGTCATTGTCATTGCGGTCCAGCACTCTGACCACTACTGTAGCTGTCCCTCGCAGGCTGGGAACACCCTTGTCAGCTGCAGCAACATGGAACTCATACCGCTCTCGTTGCTCTCGATCTAACTGACTCAATACCTGAACCTCCCCTGTGTTTGGATTGATGTTGAAGACTCCTTTCATGGATGAGTCCATAATGCTGTATATGAGCTCAGCATTAGTGCCACTGTCTGCATCTGAGGCCACCACGTCCAAAACTTTGTCTCCAGGCTGATTCTCCTCTGGGAAGTCCACTTCAAAAAGAGATGGCGAAAAGATGGGGGAGTTGTCATTTACATCTGTGACTTGAACTTTGAGCGAGTTGGTGCTGGAGAGAGCTGGGTTGCCCGAGTCCACGGCCACAATCTCAATTCGATAGCCGTTGATGCGCTCGTAGTCCAGAAGTGTGGTCGTTTGCAGGAAGTACTTCCTTTTGCGGTCATTGGGAGCCTCGCTGGCTGGCCGCAGCTGGAACGGGACATCTCCTGCAACCACACACGTCACGACCGCATTCTCACCCTCATCACGGTCCGAGACCTGGACCAGAGCCACAGGAGTTCCAATGGGCATGTCCTCAGATATGTTAGCCACCCCATCCTGGTGGGTCACCAGCCCAATACCACGAATCTCAATCGTGGGGGCATTGTCATTCTGGTCTTTGACATTTATTACAACAAAGACCTTGGAGCTTCTGGAGTTTGGCCCCCTGTCCCGTGCGATGACGTAGAATTTCAGGATGCTAATCTCTTCTCGGTCCACGGGGCTCTTGACGGAGATGATGCCGGTTGTCCGATCAATCCTTAGGAGCCTTTGGACGGCGTCGTTAGCCTGGTGCAGACTGTAGTCGATTTCTCCATTAGGCCCCATATCAGAATCATTGGCCTTAACCTGCAAACAGACAAGAGAAAGACCTTTACGTATGGAAAGCATTCATACAATAACTCTTTGACAGGAGGGCAGTTTCCAGGTACCTTTATTACCCAGTATAAATTACTGCCAGACACTGCCCCTGCTGACAGCACAGCTCCCTTTATGATGGCCCTGTCATGATAAGATTCCTATTATTCTCATCCAAATTTAGTGTACATCAGACGATGAAAAAACAATCCCGTTAAGTGATCGTCACACGGTTCATTTGCATTGAATTTGGCGAATGAGACTTTGCATGTTAATCAGCTCCTCTCGTTAATAACGGCTCTTAGACAGTGCCATTAGGAGGAGATTGAGAAGAGTGACAGAGAGCTTATGGACCAAAATCAGATCAGCCCATAACGTGTTAAGCCTTGCCAAAAATAAGCCCCATCCAGCAAGGCAGGAATCTGAGAATTCACCCCGATTGCATTAGGGTAATAAATATGCAGCACCCTTCCAGCAAACTGCCCTTTAACAAGATTTACAGCATCCTCTTTGGTTTCCACCACATGAATATAAGCTTGGCTTCCTAGGAGAGTAAATCTGGGATGCTTTCTCAAATCCTTCTATGGCAAGAACCGTATTCCATTTGTTTAATGCAAAGGAATTTTATTCTTTTTGCACCAGGCAGTAACGTTAATGCAGGAAAAAGCCTTACTTCTGTCATGGACCCAAATAAAGTGACAGCTGCAGGCTACACAAACGATTCTTCTGGATAGAATGGGATTTAATGTTAACACCTATGTGGTGACTTGATGAGGACTGGGGCATTCTTTAATATACCCTCAGCCAGCCGAAAATGTGAGTGAAATGTCCTCTGGCCTCCCGCTGAGGCTATCTCCAGTCAGGGACTCAACCCTGACATTAGCATCACCTAGAATACTATAAGGTCTTCTGCACTACACCAATGATTCTTCATAATAATGATATTCCACCCTTACTTTCCCCCCCACACACCCCTTACATAATTTCCTTTCAAAACAAATACATTTCACAGTATTCATTTCTCCATTTTTTCACTGCTATTAGCAATACTGTTCACTACTGAGATCACGTTAACCAAAGGAGATCAGTACCAGTGCTATTAAAGATAATAAAATAGAAAACCACTTCTCATAGTATATCCATAAAACTACTCCAAAAAGCCTTTCAAATCTTCTCACCAGTAAAGTCAGAAATTTTGCATCAAGTACCTAATAATTCCCTGAATATTTCAATAAATTAAGGTAACTATTTTTAAGTCAGTGACAAATTTTATCCCAAAGCTCTTTCCGAAACCTGCAATTGTTTACAGAAGAATCAACCAAGTCTGTCTGGAGAAACTATTTCTGGATCTGTTCCACGTTTGTGGCTTACCAAATCATTACTAAGCAATTCAATATGTGATTCTCAATTGTCAATACTTCACTATCATTTTGTATTGCTTAAGCCACCAAGGCAATGCAAGAGGAAGGGGGCAGGGGAAAAAAAATCAATAGCTGCAAAAATATGATTTGGCTTCCTCGTTTGCTTAACCCTGGCCCTGACAGGCTGGAAGCTGGCCCACTCCCCACTGAGACAGGCACGGCTCCCCTGTATGAGAGCACTTGTCAGTCTGCTTTTGGGGATTCAAGTGCCCTTATGGACGGGAGGGGGAAGTCACCATAGTTTGCCACTTCTGGTTTCAATCAGTACACTGCAGATTGCATTCGCTAATTGTGTTCATTCTGGGAATTTACACAAGACACCTGAACCTATCAGCCAGGGAAGTGGGGGGGGGGGGGGGCTGGCAGGGCGATGAGGAGAGCATGCAGAGAGGGTCTGGAAGAGGCACTTTATTTTGAGCAAACAAAATATTACTGGAGAAACCTGGGATAAGTCCACACAAACCTCCAAAAACACATAGGTGGATCTCAGCAGGGTAACTACATCCAAATGCCGATAACATGTATTTGACAGGATGACTGAAAGGCGGGACATGAGTACTCTATATGATAGATTAGCATCATGCTAATCGATGGATCGGCGGCCGATGATGATGACTATACAATGAATTCGTGGCATGCTTATATACATGTAATGGATATCTGACCTGGAGGACCGAGTGTCCTACGGGGCTGTTCTCTGGAAGCTCTGCCTCATACTGGGACTTCTCGAACTTAGGGGAGTTGTCGTTGGAGTCGGTGATGATGATCCGGAGCAGGGCACTGCTGTAACGTGGTGGGTTGCCGCCATCCACAACCTTGATGCTGAGGTCATACGAGTCCTTCTGCTCGCGGTCCAGGTTTCCCAGCACAATCAACTGCGGGAGCTTCTCACCCTGATCCTCAGCCACCTGCAGGCCGAAGAGGGCTGAGGTATCGGGCCCTGGGGCCAGGGAGTAATCGGCCACACCGTTGTGCCCCGAGTCCTTGTCACTGGCCACAGGGATCGAGAAGAGCGCCCCCAAGTGGGTGTTTTCAGGAATAGAAAGGGAGAGGATGGGGGAGGGGAACTGCGGGGTGTTATCATTCACGTCTAGGACTTCGATGCGACCTTCGATCAGCCGTGGACCCTGGTTTTGGTTCAGGTCTGTGATGGAGACCTCGAACTCCAGGATGCAGGGATCTCCCTCGAACAAATTACGGCAGTCCTTCAGGCCTTCCCTATCGATCGGAACCTCCGTGGTGAAGATGTCCCCGGTCTTACCATCCACTCGCAGATAGGGGGCGCCCACCTCCAGCTTGTACAGGTGCCCCGTGTCTGGAAGACCCTCATCGGCCGCAAGGCTGGCAATCAGGGTGTTGGGGGGCTGCTCCTCAGGCACCTTGTAGCTGATGGTCCCCACGGCCCCACACAAGCTCAGCAGCAAGGCCAACAGCAGCAGCACTCCAAGGTGCAGATCCATATCTCCAGTCCAATAGCACTACTTCAGCCTGGGGAGACACACACAAGCCGTCGGCATGAGAAACCCACTAAGCTCCCACTTCTAATCCACTAATAATTAAAAATCTGGTTGGATATTGTATTGTACTTTTCCTCCACTAAATTTGTGCACTAATCACTTTTAAACCCCCAAGCTGCACCATGTGCTCAACTTAAATGTGTAAAAAAAAAAAAAAAAATTAAAATTCCAATATCCTTTAAGGATGAAGCCTTGAACGAACGCCCTTACCGCAAAAATCTTTGCACGCTCCCCGACAGTATCTGCAGCCAAGCGCCATTTTGAAGCGCTCGTTTACACAATAATTTGGTTCTGATGCGATGTTCCTTTTTTGATTTCTAACCTGTTCTTTCTCATATTAATTACCACTCTCTATTTTAGGTCTGGCTTTGATCCGTATTCCCAGAGCAGGCCACTTCTTTTCCCTTCTTGCTTAGCCGCAATTTATTTTAGCTTTTAATTATATCTTGAGCGAGTAAGAAATGGAGGCTGGTCACCATGTTCAATTCGCCTCCCCCCCACCCACCCACCCACCCACCCATTGCTTCCTGGGGCCCACCCGAGGGCCCACCCAGATATGTCAAGGCAGGGCCCCGGGTACTGGGAGGGCGCCACAGTGGCGATCAAAAACCATCGGCGTTGCCGAAGCCACCCAGCCGGAAAAGGCAGTAGCAGAGGCAGAAAGAAAGAAAAGTCATTAAGACAGACTCTGGGAGGAGGGGGAAAGAAAGGTCCTCCCCAGGGAAGCTTTCTTTCCCGGTTGCGGTAGAGATCTCTAATGAGGCAAACGTTGGGACAAGGGTTTTTTTTTATCTTCAACTGGTCACTTTGAGGTTTTTCCTTTTTATTATTTTTTTAAATGTACAAAGGAAGTAGCCTCACCTTTAATTAAACTCACCTGCCACAAAGCAAAGCGGCCTCTTTGCTGCCAAAACCAAAGTGCCTGGCGCCTTAAATCCCTGCATATCCGCGGCTTAACGGGCGTCGTGTGTTAACGAAATAAGTAAGCTGGACTCCCTTTTTATTCGGTCCTGCGAGGTTAGGGTCACCCCGGCTTTGATGTTCCCGGCTCTGCTAATTGCGGAGGTTCTCCTGAGTAGGTGTAGCCACTTCCCTTAAAGGGATCCCTAATGAGACACCGTACAAGATCAGCGGCATGCGGTAGAGGTACGGTCAAGAGTGCCGCGCCGACCTCCGGTTGAACCGCAGCGATGAGGACATCTTACAACAGACCCTGCCTGGTCCCTTTTGAATATGCGAAAAACGTTCTGAGAATGGCGACGAAGATCAGACCCCCTGAGGAATCCCCAGACTCGATGGACCCCTCATCGTTCCCAGGACTTTGCCAAATTTCCCACCACGAGCCCCGCAGGCTGTCACGTGTCAGGCATTCCACAGAGCATCAGCAGGGGGCCTGGGAAAGGGCCGGGAACCCCGGCACGGTGAGGACCAGCAGTGGGAAGAAACAACTCGGGTAGTATGGGGGCGGAGAGGAAGCCCGTCCGAGTGCCCCGGTGACAGGAAGCGTAAACGGAGCGAGAAAGGAGTCCGGACCGGGCCACTGGGAGAAGCTGCGCGTTTGTTTTCTGTCGACTGAGACCAGAGAAACTCCACAGCTGAAACTTCCTGCCAAACAATTAAAAAGTCCTGATATTAGGGGTGTGTGTGTCTGTGTGTGTGTGCTGGGGGGGGTTTGCTGTAATGTTGCAGTGGGAGCAGTTTTTTTAGTCTGACAGCTTTAGGCAGTGAGACCCAGCATCACCACAACGCTGTTCCCACGCTCCAGTCTCAGACTGGGGGGGGGGGGGGGGGTTTACACGGTACAAAAAACAAAAAAAGGACTTCTCCATCACTATTTTAAAATCAACAACCTCATTTAATGAGAATACAAAGAATATATATGCTGAGCTCTTTGTTTTAAGCTATATCAATAAGAAATGGCAATCCTGGCAGGAAAAGACTCACAAAACATGAAAAATGCAGCAATCTAACCTTAGGTTGAGGACTAACATTAACCTTAACAGTCCTGACAACAGTTTGCTTTGTAATGGAAATTACCTGCTCCATTGGTTCCCCGTGACCCGACCAGCCGGAACAGACTCAAAGCGGGAGGTGTAACCCCAATCTAAACCACACCTGTGCATCAAGTTCTCTGTCCCTCCTTGCCCAATATGTGCCTCTCAGAACGCACCCCCAGTGGGGGGGACGCAGGAAAAAACACACTAAGATGGGTCATTTCGACAACAACGGCCTGCAAACGACCCTGCTGCCGCACGTTTAGCATATTAACCTATTCGGCTCATTCCGAGACATTTCACTGCATTAGCATCAGAGCTGCAGGCTCTATCCAGAGCAAGGAAAATGGCTTTGGGGTCAAAACATGCCGTTTTTTTTTTTTTTAAGCTAAGCATCAAGGCTGAAGTTCCAAGTCAGCTCTATCATGGTGTCTGAACAGGTCAGCTCTGTACTAACCTTAATTGACATTTTTTGCTTCAATTCCAAAAGCAGGACAGAAAAAAGAAACATTAAGCCTGGCAATTTAAGAAACTAGGTACAACATCGATAAAGTTAATCCTAGCCGCTCCCACAAATACTGGCCGTCACTGGTTCCTAAAGTAAAAAATAAAAATAAAAAAAATCTGATGATCCACTGCTTTCATGTGCCATCGAGGTGCCCCTCCGTATAGCCAGCCGTCACCCTCGCACCCTGGCAACCGGCGGCAGACAGCACACTCAACTCCCCAGCATGCCAACTGAGGCATTCCATCCACAGTGGAAAGCTGATGGGATACAACGGGTGACTCGAGATCCAGAGAACCCCTCTGATAGTCTCATAATAAAGAGAGGAGAAGACTGAATCAAGCATAGAGTTATGGCTTTTTTTTCCAGCCGTTCTTTCTCCAGAAATAATGGGTAAGATAGGGGTATAACACTGGGTCCAGGCTTTTAGGGAGCTGCTGCCAATCACTCGCAAAAGGAGCTCGGTTTCTTATTTGTGTATAACCCAAGACGAGTGCAATACTGTTCAAAACCCAAACCTCTTCACTTTGGTGGCAATAGGCCTGTGACACGAAGAATGGGGAAAGTAGGGCTACATTCGTTCTGTGCTTAGCGTTCAGAAACACCATGAGATAACAGATTGAACGCCTCCAGAATTATTTGCAGGCTGAAATGGCAGAGAAGAGCTCCAGAAGCAGAGATACCCAACACTGCACAAAAACTGGCAAACGGCCACAAGACCTCACCACGTCCACTCCCAGGTGTGTGTGGTTTTACCCAATTTACCAAAGCCTTCCTCCGCATGGACTCTGTTAACTGCCGGTTTCTTGGTTAAGTCATCTCTGGCCGCCTATTCCCGCGAACCCGAGAAAAGGGTCATCGCCGTGCATGCCAAATCGGTCGCAATTCCCAACACAGGGAAAATGTCAGGGTTAATGTTTAACGCCAACCCTGGCTGAGCGTGCATAACGTGTCCTTTTACCGCCCCGTGAGACCAACCGCTCTTGCCCCAGTGCACACACCTATTTACACACAGGAATTCGTATAAGCAAACACACACACCCCAAATAGAGCTGACGGTGTGTTCGGGACAAAGTACCTTGCCTCCAGCATGCATGGAGGGCTACTCTCTACAGCCACAACTCCACAAGTATCTTACATAATCCTCAGTGGCAATTACACAGCACAGAAGCCCCTTCAGATCTCAACCACTCCTTCCTGCTTCCATCTCTATTTGAATAGCCCCATCGTGAAAGAATTTTAAGGGGGGGATCTTTAACCAACAAAAGAGTGTTGAATTGCTCAGGAAGACTATGCCCAGTGCCAGATATCAGATATTGCTGCCTTAAGTCGGCCGCTGTTATAACGCAGAGCTTCACAAAGGAGCGTTAAGGGAGACCCGTGCTCCAATGTGGGTGGTCCTCCGCTACCGAACACACGCAATTCAAACAGGGGGATTACTTTAATCGTTTTGTTTCTTAATTCGTTGTTTGGTCAGATTAGCACTAATTCAGATACGACGAAACTGTTTACCGCTATCAACTGCGACGCGGATCCGAGCGATCGCACTGGAAGGGGAAAGCTGAGAATGCAGCCTGGCGCTGCACTGCTGCCTTTGGCGGCTGAGGCGGAGCGTGGTGGTGCGATAGAGAGGGAAAGGCTGCGGAGATCGCGGAGATCGCTCCGGCGAAACGGCGGTGCCCATGTCAGCGGCCATTTCTTAAACAAATCGCCACGACCGAAAATGCAACGTCGACAATATTTTCTCACGAATAAGCGGTATTCAGAGGCCTATGTGATTATTAAAAGAAGATGCGAATGGTCCGCACGCCGTACCGTTTATCAGCAAAACTGCTATTGGAGCCGGGGAACAGTTTACCTACGCGCCCCATAGCCTTACTCTGCCCTCATTTCCTAGAACGAAATATGGCCAAGTTTTTTGAGAGTTACATACCCTGGGATCGATACTTTCTGTAATTAAGTTTTGGGGGTGCAGGACGCCATGGCCGGTATCAGCCGTCCACGTGTGGGACGCATGGTCACACCTTAAATGGGTTAGGTTACGAATAAAGGACTACTTTGGCAGTGAGGAGTGTTTGTATAAACACCGAGGTATTGAATTCTGTAAACACATGGGACAGAAATACACGTGCAAATGCAGCATGGTTAAAACATAGTACTGAACCCCATAAAATAAGAACCTAAACCCTATTTTGCGTAATTGTAATGCATTTAAAATACACCCCTAAGTAGGTTCAGAATATTACGCTTCCTACGAGTGGCCTGACCACAATTACTGGCGAGCAGAATCAGCACTGACGAGTACCCAGAAAACGCCTATTTAAACTACGAGAGGTGACCGTGAAACAACTTGAATTTGTCTGCGAGAGGAATGCCCAGGGGCAGGAGTTGACGATTCTCCTCACAAAGAAGTAATTTGAAGATTTCTAAAATTTTAATGAAAAGGAATTGTGGTCTCAGATCCTTAATTATACGCGTGAACATTAGAAAAACACATTATAGAATGCAATTATTTCAGTCAGTTATCTATGAATTTGCAGTTAATTCAACGCATCGCTTGAAGCTGATCATAGCGTGGTATTTCAGATTTATATTACCCGGGAAATTTGGATTGATATGCTGTTTAATAAAAAGCTATTGAAATGAAACAGGAGAAAACAATGAAACACAAACTCGTATTATGGCACAATACAAATAAATAACTGCTACTGGGTATTGATCTTAGTAAAGAAAAAGAAAGTTGAATTATCGCTCGTGGAGTAGCCTACCTGCTGAGCAACAGATTGAACATAATTGTTTGCACTCTTTGGATTTCAAAGTAAAGAGAAAAGACGTGTATGCGAGGCCCTGTGATATGGCGTACTGTTCTACTTGATAATCTGTTCACTATAAAATATACGATGAAGTACTGTTTCTTCGTCACATCACAAATAATCAAAGAAAGAAACTTGTTTCCTTGCTATCATTCAGTAAAATATGTATCTTATTATAGTTACAATGCATTTCAAGATTATCTACATGCAATTGATGGCGGACATGAAATAAATCACATTGTAAAAAAAAAAAATCAGATTAATTACCGCAAAAATCCAAGTCAAAAGTCATACCTGCGTACCGCGGATCCCTTTTTGCCAGGTCGATTTGAGCTGCGGTCAGCTTAAACTGAACATTTTTAATAATTCCTTATCCATCTAGGCAAAGCATTTAAAATATGCCAAATGCAAACTAGAGAGATGCCAATAATTTTTTTGTGTACTACAGTGAGATGCGTTTAATATCTATTGACTAATATACGCATCGTATTCAAAGCAAATTGCCCTGCATTTTAACTGCGCCCAAGAATTGTCCTATCAAGTGTGCAGACGCCTGGAGAAGACGAAAAACACTAAAATGGATTTAATCCAAGTCAATATATCCGAACCATAATATTTACATCATTAAATGTCGTTATTTGCGTTTCTTCACGTTCCTTGCACCTCTAAAGCTAGTATTGGTGGATTAAGTGGAACCACCTCACAGTTTTTACCCCGTTAACCATGTTGTGTAAATTAAGGGGGAAGGGACTTTATCGTTTGTCATGTGTACTTTCACACCCTTTTATTTCATTTGCCAGCTTTTTCTGGTGGCGCCGAGTTCACTGGGATCCGAACTTTTCGCTGAACGGGTTCAATTGTCTGCCCCAAAAGTCATAATAAATCCTATTAAAATTACAATCGCATGATTGAAGAATGGCTGCTGCACGTCTTTTTAAGTGTCCCCGAAAACATCGCCTTGTCAAATGCCTGTTTTTTTATTAAGAAACATTTTTCTCCATACCACTAAAACTGCTGCATATATATTGAACATAAGTCAAGGCGTGAGGTAAATGTCGGTTTCTCCGCACACATAATGATCCGTGCGTTTAATATAGAATTATAATGAATATTGGCTGCCATATAAAACAGAGGCTCGGTTAAGTGAAAGGACATTTTTACGAAGGCAAATACAGTACACTGAATTGTGTAGAAAAGAAAAAGTAGTAGATGCTTGACAATCAAATGCAGTGGGAAAATACAGCGAATGAATCACGATCGTATGGTTTACCATTGAATTAATATTTATTGGCCCGAAGTAAAGTTACCGTTGAGTGAATCATTTTACTTTCCCCACGTAACTAAATGCTTTGAGACCAAGAATAAATTCCTGACTAACAAGTTTCACTCATCATCTGAGAAGTGCAGAAACCAGGATTGAGAAGGTGGACAAACCGGATTTTCTCGATCTCGCAAATGACTGCACACTGGTCGCTTTCATTGAACCTTACGTAAAAATGCAGAAGCTTATTACTGCTATGCGCCTTATATAACATTTAGTAACATGGATGCGTAAAACTAAACGTAATGTACGCCTACTTATTTACAGTTTTATTGAGGGAGAAAAAGCTACAGGTGTCTTTGCGCGATGCTCTGCCACCTGGATGAAAGTAAAAACAGACCGCATCAGAAGCGCAAGAGCTCGCAATTCCAGATCCAGGCATGGGCGTACTTCCACGTAAATGATATTAGACAGCCTGCTAAAATTGTAAAGTAAACTGCTATTGTCTATCCATTCATACGACGAACTTACCACTGTCGCGGGGAAATTAAGAAATGATCCATCTCGACTGTTTGATCGCAATCTTTAAGGGTATTGTTAAAACGCGACTGCTACATCCGATCAGCTTTTGGATTCAGATCGCTAGAATGAAGCTAAGACTGAATGACCAAAACTCGGATCTCCCCCAAACAACTGCGTAAGCGGGGAGTCCCCTGTGATATGTACTGTGAAGAAAAACGCGAACTTATATGGCAAGCGGGGACGTTACTGTAATGGTATATGGGATGCGCGATCAAAGTGCCTCGATAAACAGATCGATACTAGTAGTGCGGGAGAAAAAAAGCGTCTTACATCTGTACTAATCGGTGCGAAAATCATGCAGTGAATACAAACGAGAAAAAGCAAAACAACAAGTGTTCCCTTCATGCACGTATCAGAGGGGGGCAGAAATTCCTTACACCTGCTACACAAACGCTATTTATAGAGTAAAACGCAAAAAATCCACCCGGCTGGTTCATTACATAACTTTTCTCTTTTTTCCCATTGTTTAGTTAAACATGAAGACTGATAATAAAATACAACAATACACAAAATCGGTGAAACTTGTGTATCGTTTTTCCTATAAGAGAATCTGAATTTCGCAATTTAAAAATAGTCAATGTGGAGTTTTCCAGCTGATGTACACGTAATTTCGCGTCGTTTGGGTTTCATCACAGAAGTCTATGAACTTGGTTACCTTTGCGGACGGTCACTCCTCCGCAAGCCGGCTCCCTGCGTTTCTGCCGGCGAAGGAGCTACGTTCCTTTCCGCTAAGGGACGTTTCCACTTCAGCGCGCAAGGGGGGGGGGGGGGGGGGGGGGGGGGGGGGGGGGGGGGGGGGGGGGGGGGGGGGGGGGGGGGGG
>JAODKC010000137.1:9635380-9678613 GCA_026777985.1 Mormyrops attenuatus
CCATGGTCTCGGATTTGGAGGTGCTGATTCTCATCCCAGCCGCTTCACACTCGGCTGCGAACTGCTCCAGTGCGAGCAATCAAATTCTCATCCCGGAAAATTTAAACATGGTTCCTAACAGCTTTCCATTTCAAAGCTAGTGCCAGCTATTATTATTTATTATTATTATTATTATGCCATCTAGTTCCCTGCTGAAACGGCGTTTCTGTATAAGGTCTGGCTAAAGTGCCCTGGAACATTTATAACGTCCAATCAAGTACAAAGTACTCCAATAATAATACTCGGCTAACAATAACATAAAAACTCATAACCTTCCGGATATGAGACAGCTTCCTAACCCGCAAAGCCACACGCCGATGCTCCCACAATAGGGTATATGGACACTTTGCATTCCCTCACTAGGAACTGAACTTTAGCCATGGCAGTGAGAGGGTCAACTCAAGGCCATTAGACCACTAGGACGTCTTCTATTAACTTGCATAGTCTCAAAAACTAAACTTTCAGCCAATATTCCACACATGTCAGTGACACAGATACTTACCAGATCCTCCTGGTGGTGGCGCTGTGGAGCCAGCCTGCGTAACAGCTGCAGTATGGTTAGGACCTGATACATGAGTGACATGGCCTCGGGACTCAGCAGGTGAGCACTGTCTGCTCTGCCTTGTTCACTCGAGGAGGCTTCCACCCACACCCCTAGCAACAAGGGCACTAGAGTAGATGCGAAGCTTCTCACAGTCTCAGCCGATGCCAGGTCTTCAATGGCCCCAGCCCCTGGTTCGGCATCAGGCCTACACACAACAATAACACAATCAGTGTTAAATCAGGGGTGTAACCACTCTCCTAATCCTCGGTTTGTTTGTTTTGTTTGTTCTGAGCAGAAGTTCAACACTGCAATAATTGTGTCAACATTCCTTTATCCATCTCTCCCTCTCTCTCCACCCACACAGGTTTGTAATTATATCTTTGTGGGGGACTCTCCATTCATTTCTATGGGGAAAACTCTAATCCTGACATGATGACCTTAACCCCTACCCAGCCCTAACCTTAACCATATGTAACCAAACTAAATACGAGACTTTTGGCATTTTTAATTTTTTGATTGCATTCACAGACCTTTGTGGGGACCTGAAAGATGGTCCCCACGACGTCAAAATGACATGTTTTCATCATGTTGTGAGGGACAACGTAATATAAACATAATCCACACACACAGCATGGGTTTGTGGCCCAGAAGACGACAAAGATGTTGATGTATTTTAGGAGAGTGACATCTGTGCTCATTTATAATCAAAATGCAAAGGGTAGAATAAAAGGACCAATAAGTACAAAGCTAAATGAGACAGACATGTCCAGTAAACAATGGACAATGGGGGACAATGGTGTCCATTCACCACCAGTAACTGTAAGCAAGCAACAGCTACTGAACATGAATGTATGAACATTCAAATATTAATTACAATTTGCCAACAATGTAATCTGGAAAACCAAGAGTTGACAGTTGCTAGCAAGTTAAAAATGCGAAACTATATCTCATTACAGCAGAGATCACCTCTTTTCGTCGATATTAACAGGATTAGGCAAACATAACAACAGGGCTTGAAATGCAAAAATAATCTACCTGAGCTGGAAGGACGAGGGTGCAGGGGGCCGCACCCCCGAGTTCTCGAACACCTGCAGGCCGCCTTTCCCGAACACATGCTCCTCCCAGGTGAGCTCCAGGGATGTGACCACACCTTGCTCCTTGCCTTCGGCATCCAACGCATGGACCTTCTGCTCCACGGGCCTCTCGTCCACCACGGCTTGGAGGAAGCGACTCAGCCTTCAAAGGAAAACGAGTCAGACATGGGTCTGATGCTGGAGGATGCAGGCACATTAACCACTCCGAACACTGCATCATGTTAGCTTATCTGCTCCAGCTCCAGGCAGGTAGGCATATGCTAAGGCCTTTAACCGAATTGCTCTAGTAAACATCTCTAAGTGTAAAAGACTGTAATCCACATTGGACCCTTTGGATAAAATTCTAAGCTGATGGGACTGCGGTTTGTATAAATGCAAACTTTAATACATGTTGACAGGATAAAACTAATAATACGACAGAAGTGTTCTCATCAAAAGACAAATATTTATCTTATAATAGCACAGAAATATTACCTGCAATATGACTATGGCATTCTTATAGCAGAATAAATAAAAACTTGCTCCAGTTTTAACTTATAGTTCAAAATACCGCACGTTATTTAGGTTAAGTACTTTACTCAAGGGTACAATAGCATAGCCTGTCATGGGATTTGAACACTTAACTTGACTGGTGATGTCATACCTGACAAGCACCGTAAGCCGCCACTGCTGGCCTGTGACGGTGCGTCCTGGGGCCACGGTTAGGGCCCAGCCTCCACCCGCCCTACGCTCCTCTACGTCCTTGCCCTTCTGCGACAAACGGCGCTGAGAGATGAGCTCCAAGAAGTTCCTGAGCAGCACAGCAGAGCGGGCTGACAGCAGAGCGGGGTAGTGCTCCAAGAGGATGTCCAGCACCCGCAGGGCATCTTCCTGGATGCCCTCGGAGATGTGTGTCATGGCGCAAGTCAAGTGGGCGCTCAGCAGCGGGAAGAAGGGTGCAACACGTTCGGCCGGCACGCACTGCGCTAGGAGGCGCAGCAGCCGCACTGCTGCTCCACGCACCGCCCCGTCCTTGTCCGCGATCACGGCCGCTGCTTCGCTAAGCACGCTCGACAAGTGCTGCTCCAAGAGCTGGGGGTGGTGGCATAGGAGTTCCCGGAGGCCCACTAACGCAGCCTGTTTCACCCCACCACTGTAGTGGTGCAGCTGGGACAAAAGGTCCTGAAAGCGAGATGGAACACGGCTAAAGACAGTGGTTCTCAATCCTGTCCCTGATGCCCCCCTTGCCATAATGTTTTCATTCCCACCCTACCTTACTCAGGCTCATATGGTCTTTTATAGGTTAATAATGAATGTGGATGAATGTGGCAGGTTGAAAGCAGGAGTTGGAATGAAAATATTCGGGGGCAGGGCGCTAGGAACACGATTAAGAACCACTGTCTTAAGAGGACCAGTTAAGAAAGACGTCGGTGAAGGAGATAATCCCACCGCTCTTAAATCATTAGACATATACCCCACTAGACATATGCAGATGTGTCAGAAATGCATTTAAAAGATGTTAACTGTGTTCTACAAAGGACGCACTAGATGAAGCGGTTAAACACAGTATTAATCTTTACAACTGCACAATATCATGTCCTTTCATCTCGTGCAGTTTTTACCTTGATGCTGAGCCGCCGGGTCGTGGTCGGACCAGACTCATCCCTCTTCAGTTGATCGGGTAGACGGATTCCTTTCGTCCTGAAGTTAACATCGGTCGCGTTGTCCGGTTTGGGCTTCTTTTTGCCAACCCTGAGTTTGACTTTTTGGAAGTCATCCTGCCTTTTCCTCTTCTTTGTCATACCCGAAGCCTGTAAAGCGACAAGTACATGGTCAATCTGCAGTGATTTTCCCGATTCCGTCTAGAACTCCAAGAAAGCAACCGGGTAAATCGCAGTCCAACATATTTTAATTACAGCTTTGTTCCACCGCGTACAGATTTGTCATTTACAAATTTGACAAAATTGCAACATTTCAATACGCAATCAGCAGAATACCGCTAGCTAATATGCGGGGAAAGTCCACATATTAGATTAGCTACACGCTAACGTTAAAGGATTGCACGCTTTTTGTGCAATTACTATTTCTAAATAATTATGCACACCGCTGTAAGCTGCAGATAATGGGATACATGCTGATCCGAAACCACGCTCATATGTTAACGAGGTACTTACTGATGTGCTTTATACGTTAAAAGCGGATGCCTAAAGCCCAACCTGTGCTGGGTAGACGAATTCAAGACACCAACTTGTGTATGACAACGGGGTCCTTCCGTAATGGTAGAGATGCCCTTACGTTTGCCTGCCTGTAACCATGAGGTGCTGGCTTTAACTGCCTTGGATTTGATATTGTTGTAAAGGCGCATTATATAGATTACTATGTACAATGTGCAGGACAAAAGCTCAAATATATACTGCATGAATATATTCTGTGATTTGATGAGAAGGAGAAAACGGCCATTCTATATTTTGAACTGTAGCTTTATACGGATATTATATTTAAAAATTAATAATAATGTGCGGCGGAAAATACTAATAACAAATCCTGTCATTTATTCAGTAAATTTATAAATATCAAATCAGTGCAACGAAACAGCCAACCCTACTATTTTTTATTCTTTAAATATGGTAGGTGGTCGAGCCATTAACCAGGAAAACGTGTAGCTATTCAGTACTTCAAAAGTTTTTTGTGTGTGTGTGTGCTTCAAAAGTTTACATGATAAAAAGTTTATACCCAATAATACGTCAACAAACGTAGCGACCTCCTGCAAAGCCCTCTCTCACGCTCACCCCGGAAGTATCGCGAGACTAGGACCAGGAAGTACGTCACAGTGGCGTTAAAGAGCCACAGTCAAGTAGCGGACGGTCTGCTTTTGTTGCCTCGAGCTTCGGCGGCCTTTTATCGTTTTATAACGACGTATACGCGAACGTAAGAAGGTAATCGTGACCACTTGGGTTGTTTAACATTTTTCTTGATATGCGGCCAGTTTTGTTTTCTCTTCGTGTAATATGCTTACGTAACCAGCTAGTTGTCGGTGTGGTAGCTATCGCGGTGTCGCCTCTGAAAATGCTTTTGAACATACAATAAACGCACTTTACGGTCACAGTGAAAACCTGCTGCGTTACTTTCATATATTGCAGTTTAAATTAGTGATAAAATTGCAGAAAGAAGGTATTTGAAAATTCCAGCCATCTGTTTTTTCCGATAACTTCCGACTTGCTGATAAGGCCCAAAACAGTACTGGATGTTTTTCTTGTGTCCCGTGTTGTACTCTTGTAGCGTATTCCTTTGGTCTAGACGTTTCGTGTCTAGTTACCGAGACGATGCCGGGAAAATGCCGGCTTTGTTGTAATGCGGCCTCATGAACAATCTGATAGGCGTGTGATTTTCATAACGGTGTTCCGCTTTTTAGAATGGAAGGTGAAGCACCCCCGCCGCCGAAGAAAGCGAAGAACGGTGGCATTAAGGTACACCGGCAAGTCGCGATTGCCTGCAGCCGACTTCGATTGTGTGTCGGAGTTTTATCATTTTAACTTTCCTTCATACTGTGGCGACAAGTGCACGCTGACACTACTGGAGACATACACACACGGATGGCAGAATCTGATTAATTGCATGTTTAATACGATTCCTGCATGACGAAAATGTTTTTCATCAAGCCTTGTAGTGAAATTTAGCTTAAAAATACCTTAACTATGGCTTTAAAAAGCTGGGTAAAAGTAAACAGCTGTTGACTTTCATAATTGTTTCCGGGGGCATTGCAGTAGGCGGCGTATTTTGGTGTTGCGTTTTGTTTATGCTTATTGCTACTGGGCATAATTTGTGCGTGATTTGGCCCGTATTGTCTTCAAAAAAACATTTTGTTTCAAGGTTTCTTAAATATTCTTTAATATTGCATTTGCCTTGTATTAATGCGTTTTGCCTGTAACTGTTGATCACCTCATAAAGGAAGTACATGGAGTGATATGTTACATAATTAATGTGGATTTTTAACTGTCAAGCTGTTGAACTACATGCAATGAACTTGAGCAACCCAGTGGTGGCTGCAGAGAGCTGTCATGTACAGCTGAAGCCGGCCAGCCTCCTGAAAATATGGTGACTGACCCAGCTGGAGCCAAGGCAGGCCAGCCTGAATCTTCTGGGATGGTGGCCTCTGCACTGCAATTAAAAATGGCTTCGGCCTCAAGGGCTTTTGTTCAAGACAACTTCTTCTCTACCCCAACAAAATGGGGTTTAATTTGTTGCCTGTTGGTGACAGTACGTAGAGCAAGGGTTTACATTCAAGTAGCATATTTGGAAAATGTTTGCAGTGAGCACTTTCCAGTTAAGTGCAACGTGACTCTAAATACCGTAGTAGTGTATGTTGGTGTTGAAG
This sequence comes from Mormyrops attenuatus, assembly GCA_026777985.1. Taxonomy (NCBI): domain Eukaryota; kingdom Metazoa; phylum Chordata; class Actinopteri; order Osteoglossiformes; family Mormyridae; genus Mormyrops; species Mormyrops attenuatus. Next base: position 9,641,412 of record JAODKC010000137.1, read on the forward strand.
AGTCATTATCCAGAGCTGACGGTCTTTGGTTCAATGAATATTGTTTCTCTGATTTGTGTGAAACTGGAGTTCTGCAGACAGTTTTCTTGTCTGGATACAACCTGAAGTATGCCATAAGGCAAAGTATACGGGGCGATTGCCTCCGCTGTTGTTATAATGGGGGTGGCTTTTTGTAGCTCACCATCAGGTCTAACCTCTTAATTCATTGCTTAACCTTTTGGGCCATTGGGGAGAATGTGAAGTTTCATGTAGAAGAAACCAGAGACATGGTTCCTAGTGCACAGCCCCAGTGACTGGTGACTATGTCCACGATTTTTACATTTTTTTTAATCGGCAAATGTCTCTACTAGAGACTTAATGACCACGATTGTGGTCAGTATCACATGTGGGTTATGAGTACTGGCAAGCCAGAACCCCACATGCTTCAGCTTATGATCATGTAGTGGTTTACTGGTGAGTGTGAATAGACCAGAAATGTGCCTTTCTGTTCTTGACAATTAATGTATTCAGTATGTACTTTCACATCCAAATTGTGATGGAGGTCATGTTGGAGTTGACCAGTATGTGTTCCACCTTAGATCTTTTGAGGTGGATGTCACCTAAGGTCTCTCTGCTACGGGGCGGGGGCACAGGGAGACCGCGCTCCCCGCATGTTTCTCACTAACGGCTCTGTTGTCTCTCTCTCCTCATGATGGTATTTTATGCGTCCTTTGACAGAAAAAGCAGCAGCTTGGTGACATAGGTAAGTTAATCGCTGTATCGTAGCGGTGCCGTCAATGAACTTCACTTTGCACTGGAGTTTTCCGTCTGCCCTTGGGGGGGAGGATGGCCACCTGCCTGAATGACCCCCCCCCCCCCCCCCCACCAATCCATTTCAAATGTGGCTTTCAAGACTTTCTGCCTCTTGGAACAGAAATGCCACACGGTGCTTTGTCGCTACTCCCCTGTTGCTTTCTGCAGGGTTGTGCACAACAGCAGGTCATCCATCCAGCAGGCCAGGAATCGCTGTGCGGTTCCTGTTGCTGCAGACCTTTCTGAATATCACTTGAATATAGCCAAGGTATCACTGTTTGGCTTGTTCCATAATTGGTACATAATAGGAACATTGTAAACGGCAAGCACTTTTTTATGGCACAGTCATGAGGTCATGAAGGTCAAACTTAAGTGGCCTTCATCTTGTTAGTGCCCATTATGGTTTGGTGTCTGTCTGCACCAGATGAAGTTAATTGCACACCTTGCATGCTGATTACCTGTGGATGGCAGGTGTTGCTGTCTTGCATTGGGTCACTCTACGGCTGCCAATTGGTTCCTTGAGAACCATCAAACGAGTAAGAGGGAAAGCTTAGGCAAGCATTCTCCCCAGAGCTCAGACCTTAGCATGACTTCTCAGTGGCCTTGGAGTGGACTTGGAGATCTGGTGGAGTTGAATGTCTGCAGCCATGAATAGATTGGGATCTGTGTGGTTGTGGCTCATGTCAGGCGTCATGGGGATTTGTCTTCAGTCAGTTAATGTTTGCCTGGTGGCAGGCATGGTGCCATCAATGGGCTATTTTGTAAGCATGGTTTGGTGCACAAAGGGTGGCGTTGAATGCTGTGGTGTACCAAACTGTACCCATTCTGCTGTACTGTCTACTGTTTTGATCTGACTTCTGACCTCAACTGGTGGTCTTAAACTGCCATAGGAATGTAATTTCTTAAATTGTTTGGCTCTGCAGTCACCCAGTTCCTGAAGCTTAGTATCCAAGACCAGTGACATTCTGTCACCTTGTGTCTGCAAGAGTTCACCCCCCCCCCCCCCCAAGTGAACTTGTGGTAGGGTGCGCTGACCCCATTCTTTGAATCTTCCTTAGTGTTCACGGGTAAACATGGTGCTATCCAGACCATGCCTTCCCTTGAGAAAAGACTCAAAACCGTCACCGACCCCGTGATTGGTGAGTGCCAGTTTGTTTCCCTGACTATGCTTCCTCCTTCTGCCCCACCCTCCCATCATGTTCTGAGGTTGTTTTCTTGCCGTGACCCAATCTGACAGGTCTTCAGTTTGTGTGGGAATACCGGAGCCCCACCAAGTCTGTCCCCCCTCACTACCTGTGCAGGCTCTGCAAGGTCCAGCGTCTGCAAAATGAGATGAGTGCACACATCACCGGCTGGAAGCACTGCTTCAAATATCTGGTATGCTTAGATAATCATTGATTGTCATTCTTTGTCTGCTAAATAGACCAGAAGATACAGCTGACTTTTTTGCATTTTTAACATGACATAGTCGAATGGGAGTAATATTGTGTTTGGAGGGTGTGGGGTGTGATATGGTTGGTTTTTTTTTTGTGGGGGTTAGAAAAAGCACCATCCCGACAAAGTTCCCCAGGAGGAGGAGGCAGCGGTAAAGGATCCTGCTATCCGCAGAGCCGTGAAAGAGAGCGCTGCTGAGGTGGAGAAGACCGAGGGACGGGGGAAGCTAAAGGTTAGCCTCGCTGCTTTTAACTTCCTTGTTATCTTTGCAGCCCTGGGGAAGGACTCATTATTTATCTCCTGCCTTTTAGGTTGTGCTGAAGGAACCATTTGAAGTACCTTACTTCCAAGCAATGCGTAAGTGTTGTGCCGCCCTCCTGACCATTTTTATGAAAAATAATTCAGGTTTATTTTCATGCAATGAACTGTAATTGCATAAACTTTCAATTGAAATCTTCCGTAGCATCTGCAAAGGTGAAGACCAAAATGGGGATGCCTGGATTAGGTATGTTCTTCACGTGTTTTCCTACAATACAGCAACACTACCTTACAGCCCAATTTTTCTCATTGGGACACTTCCCTTGCATGATCCCTCATGGTCTGTGGTCTTATGGCATAGAGGTAGTGTGCTTTTTAAAATGCAGGTCTGGTTTGCAAGGCCTTGAGTATTGTTGTGAATTGTAGGTAGTGTTTTGTGTAGTGTACCCTTCAGTAATGACTGTAATTCTGACAGATGCCAGGTTCCCGAGAGGTTTCCCAGATGGCATGGTTCCTGGGGAATTCCCACCTTGTGGAATGCGACCTGACTTCCCCATGGGCATGCCAATGCGGCGGTTCCCCGCAGACATGCCTATGAACAGCGGCGGTGGATTCTCTGATGGTATGCCCATACCACGTAACAATGGCGCCGGGCGACCCTTTCCAGGCGGCATGTCCATGAGGATGCCCGGAGATGACATGGGTATGAAGATGCGAGATGTGGACATGGATTTAAGGCGCTTCCCAGACAATAGGCCCATGGGAATGGGCGGTGACAACTTTGGCATGGGTCCGAATCCTGGCCGCCGCTTCCCAGATGAGTTTTCTGGTGGCCAGCTGGGTGGCTCCAATGACAGAATGATGCCTGGCATGCAGAAGGGTCCAGAGGGCAACAGCCTCCCAGACACCCTGTTAAAGTACCTGGTATGCTTCTTCCAACGTACATCAGAGGTCCATGTCCTGCATAAAAAAACATTCCTGGCTCTGTGAAGCATTTAATGTCTGTTTGATTCGTAGGATACCTTCCGCATTGAGAATGAGAATGATGCTCAGATCGTGTTGAAAGTGACTCAGAAGCTGACTGATGTACTGATGGAATACAGACTTAGGAATGTTTCCTCGGTAAGGACCAGGATGTGACCAAATTGGTTGTTTTAGCCCAAAACGTCTAGACGCCCCCACAAAATCGTAACTGAATTGTAATCTTTAAAATTTTGCTTCATGTGACATTCTGGTTCAATGCAGGGATCCAGTTTAAAGAACACTTCCTCTATGAATTCCATGGGTTCCCTGAATTCCATGGGCTCGATGAGCTCGATGAATTCAATGAACTCCATGAACTTTGGCTCCCGAAGTGGAGGTGACCGGTTCTCTGGAAATCTTTCAGGTATGAATGGCATGAATTGCAAATGAGCCAAAATGATTCCTGTTTGCCTTGGCACAGGTCCAGGGCGGTGTTGCATTAAGCAGGATTTCTTGCTTGGTGGAATAACTTGTTAGATTTAAGGTATTCTGAGCTAGATGAACTTTCTCTGTTTGCCTACATTTAGCCCAGACTACCCTAAATCTTACAAGTTATCGAGCTAAGCAAGAAGTCCTGCTCTGTGAAACAGACTCACGGTATTTGAAGTAGGAGACTTCATTTTGTTACGTAACTTTTGAATTTTCTTGATGGGGAAATTATAATAATTGTTCATGTTTTCTCTCCAAAGGCTCATCCAGATTCTTCAACTGATTGCTGTCCATCCCAGTAGATCTCCAGCTGCGGTCCAGTGGGCCCTGACATCATTGATGTCTTGGACTACAGTCTTTCATGTTAATAGTTTTTGATGGTTTTTCTTTTTAAAGAAGTGCTCATTTAATCCCTACATGTACTTTTTTTTGTACAGCTGTTTTTAAAAAATGGCTTGCTTTAAAATGGAGGTGGACCAACTTACCAGCTTGTTTGCAGTCACGCACAATTGCAGTAGTTAAAACAGAAATCACTCCCCATTTTAGGATTATGGGATGTTCTGTTGATGGGGATTGGTTCTTGTATCCTTGTACATCAAACTTCAGTTTCAACAGGTTTTTGTAGGTGTTAATATTTGGAAATTGTATAATTAATGCATACAATATTACTTAGGGATATACTAGCCTTTTGAATGCTGCATCCTGCTGTCCCAATTTGTTACTCTGTCCATTTCAGTAAAAATTTGAACCCTGTGTATTTTGAGCTTTTTTTTTGTGCATTTAAAAACACATACTAATTTTTGGGTAAGACAAGTATTTATTAAGATCCTACCAAATATGGGGATGCTGATTGCTTAAAGCTTCTCATGACCCAAAATCTTCGGTATTTCCTATGAGAGAGGTATCTTGTGATTTTTTTTTTTTTTATCTTCCTCCTCAGTATTTTGTTCCCCAAGCAATAAACCATATATTACCATTTGGAAAGCAAAGTTGATGTTTTAGTACAAATACCACAAACACTTCAGTACATGTTTTTCACGCACCTTTATTTTGTGATTTACAGCTTAGGAATTTAAGCCCATGTACAGAAAGTGTTTGGTTCAAAAGCCTGTAAAAAGGTATAAAGTATTTACATCTCTGAGCCCTTGAGAAAAACACTTAACATCAACTGATTTAGGGAAGCTACCTAATCCTGCTCTCTGACACCAAGCTTTCCTTGGCTCATTTAGTGTGCATATTACGCATCCACTTTTTGGTACACTGACCTGATCCATTCAATCTCTATATCTACCAATGAGACCCAATCTGAATTTCAATTTACATGCATGTAGGTGGTGCTGCATTGTTCATCTGAATAAGCCTCATCATTTTGTAGTATTATTCCTTGTGTTTGTGCAAGGATCTCATACCATCCATTGTATTAAACAAAGCTTGGTTGCTGCCTCTCCAAAGGATGGCATTGGAAACATTGCAGGTTGCTGTTGGGCTGCTTTGAGTTTCCAAGTTTAAAGATTTTGCAAACAGCTGACATTTCAGTAATTTGTAGTTTCAGGCCACATGCCCCAGGCTTACTGCAACGTGGCAGAACTTTACAATCAAAGCAACTGATGTAAATCAGGCAGATGTGGAGAAAATGTGGCTGTGATAGTCAATACCAGTCAATTAAAAAACCTGGATTGGCCCTGATTCTGATCTTTGATATCAGCTGGGGATATTTACTCATACATTCTTACCAGCATGGGGGTGCAGTGGATAGCACTGTTGCCTCACACCGGCTGCCCCAGCTCTATGTGTGGAGTTTGTGTGTTCTTCCTGTTTCTGTCATGGGGTTTATTGCAGGTTCTCCAGTTTCCCCCTCACAGTACAAAAACATGCTTAGGTGCCAAGGTGTTAGTGTGAATGTGTGTGCCCTGTGATAGGTTGGTGCCCCATCCTGGGCTGTTCCCTGCCTCAAGGGATAGGTTCCGGACCCCAATGATCCTGCATAGGAGAAGCAGGTACAAAAAAAATTGATAGATGGATTCCGCAGGCTTCAGACAACTTTTTCCAACTTGTATATACTGAAGTACCAAGTAACATGTAGAACTGCTGCCTGTATCTGTGTATGTACAATTTAAAACACCCAAGGACATTTATACATATTTTATTTCAACTACAAAAAAATGTGGTCAGCTGGGCATCATACACTGATTTCATATCTGATATGGCAGAATACAGTTATTATGAACTAAATACACTTTGAAAGACAACATACAGAATGTCCTCCAGTATTCATACAAAATTATTCCATCTTTTAGTCCAGACTGTATTGCAAAAAAAAAGAAAAAATCTGGATGTCCAGTTTGTTACCTTCAATCAGTAACCATGCTCTTTTGGCCAGTTTGGGCATTGTGATACACAAACATTTTCATCTCGATGGCATTAATTAAACTAATATGCTCCTTTACACAAATGTTGAAGGATTCCTGATCTCTTTTCCTGAAAACCCAGTTCTTAAAGAAAATGATTTCCATGATACTGAAAGATTTCCTTCATGGGGGGACTTTTCATTGTCATTTTGACAACAAAGATTCAGCAGAATATGTAAACGTATAAATGAAGCTGCTGTAGGTCACATCCTAAAAACGAATTCTATAAAGAACGTAAGGTGAAAAATGACGATATATTCAAATGTAGAAATGGAGCTATTGTAGATCACTTTCTATAAAAAGAATTCCATAAAGACTGTAGGATGAAAAAGATACATCCAAATGAGTTACTGCAGGTCATTTTCTCCCAAAAAAATAAGAAATCCATAAACAGAATATAATGCCAAGATGATTTGTCGAAATGTATTTATGGGCTTACAGCTGGTCACTGTGTACATAAAGAATTCCATTAAGTAAGGGCATAAGGTGAGAAAGATACAGATCCTCCTCACTGATTCCCATTTAACAGGTCCTTCATCTGCTGCATGGATATCAGGGTCAGAATTAGGCGGGCCCCAAGAAAGTTTCTGCCATTCCGCTGCTCAGCCAATTTGGCGGACTCCACTGACTCAAACATCACTACAGCTTCACCAAGTCCAACACCCCGATTATCAGACAGCAGATAGATGCAACCTTCTGAAATTTGAGACTTTCCAAAAAAATCCTTTATCTCAATTTTCCGAACATCAGAGGGAAGGTTTCTTACATATATGCAATTAGGTTCCTCTTTCGGTCTTTCAATTCGAGCCTTCTTAGCAACTGGGCTGGGAACTGATTTATGTCTCTTCATCATTGCCCTCATCTCTTCCTTCGAGACAACAGATACACTTAAAATCCGAGAGCAAAAATCATATCTGTCAAGATCCAGAGCAGATATGCAATCCTCCTTTTTGTCAAATAAGATGAACGCTGTGTCTGTCCTGCGGCCCCACTTGTCAAGCAAATGTAACATCCTGTTGTTGGGAACATTTGCACATTGAAAGAGATCTTTTATCTCTGTTTTTGTAGTTATGGGGTTCAGGTTTTGTATCATGATACAGTACTCATTACTTGGCAGAGGGTCTGAAGTTTGTTCCATCTGAGACCTTGACTGTGATTGATCCAGTAGACACATTTCCCTCTGGGCATCGTTTTGGTTTTTGTATGCCGTGTTACAATGATCAATTGCACTGAACCAGGTGTCCTCCGATGCCTCATTCACATCAACAAAAAAGGACCCCAAACTTTGTCCATTGTACTTCAACCCTTCATGTGACTCCTGTTCGCTAGCAAACTTAACCAAACAGCCACGATAGCCATGCCCAACTTGGGCGTTGATAATGACTTCTTTAACCTTCAGTCCTTTAAAAAAATTGCAGATTTCATGTTTGGTGACGGAGCGGGGAAGTCCTCGGATACTTAAATAACATGTTCTTGATGATGCTGTTGACGGGTTCCCCCCTGGGCGCTTCACCAGAGGGGCACTGACAGAATCAGGCACAGGTGAGATCCCATTATGACCAGTTACTTCCACCAAATCCACTGGTGGTGCTGCTGCTTGCTTCACCTGCATCCTCCCAGCAGCTGAAACCAAGCTGAGTAAAAGGCCTAAAATAGCTTCAGGCTTGTTAGCTGCCATCAGAATCTCTATCAGTTTAGTTTCAGGGCCCACCCCTGAGGAATCATCCCTTTTCAAGCAGGATATCATTTTCTGCCGAAGTTCTGCTTCACTGCTGACAGAGAGGACAACACGGGACCCCTTGAGGAAAGTCCCAGACTTCTGTAGTGCAAGCTGGCCATCATCTTTTTCAGCAAATACTATAAATGCCTCTCCAACACTACCACCAGTAATATGCACCCCACCTTCGGGTACATGTAAACCACTGAAGAAGTCACGAATGTCTCCAGATCCTGCCTCCATACTTAAGCCCTGTAGCCGTACAACTGCCATTGATCTACTCTTCCTAAAAGTTGTAGAAAAGAAAAAAAAAGAAAATATTCACTGAAACATTTAACATTTCTTTTTCGTACTAGTATTACATCAAACAAAACCGTCATTATTCTACAAATAAATCTGTAAGTGGTAGAGTTTTTAAAAAGCCTTTACAACAATTAAGTATTTCATATCCCATTACGTTCCCCATAACACATACACTTCTTCTGCGGTTTACTCCTGTTTCCGAAAGATTAACAGCGTTTTATTGACTAATAACCCAAGCCTACCTCAAGGACGACTTCCGTGCACGCTGATAAAATAATGGAGGGACGATTTTACCGCGCACTTTTGATAGGAAGCCTTGCCTCAGAGAATTGTGGGTAGCCGGAAGTGTGGTTTGTTGCCATTGCTTGCTATGGCGACGGGGACGCTATCTGTACTGTTTTGCAGATTTCTTCTCTTTTGTCTGCTCAAGTCCAGTATTTATAGAGGCCAGCGGTTTTCGATTCTTTTTCAGCAGCCCTCAGACTGCGGCGTCGATAAGTTTTTTGATATATCAAGTTTATCTTGCGTAAAATGCGGACCAAACCAAATACGCAGTAAATCTGGTAAGTACTAATTAAGTAAAGTTCAAAATCAAATCGGTGTATTTACGCTGTACGTTTTAAAATATCCGGTTTTTTACCTTTTCGAGACGTAAAACACATTTTAATTGCATTATATTTTTATGTTCTTATATTTATAACTTTTGTACAGCTGTTTCTACTTCTTTAATTTTAAGACGGCGTAAAACTAAGGGAGTAACACAATATGCGCGTTCATTTTTGTGTCCGTATTTGTCCACCAGGTACTACATGTGTGTGCCAGACGGGATTCAGAGTGGTTTCCAGTAACGGCCCGGCAATAACGTGTCAGCAATGCCCAGCTGGCGCCAAATCGGTATTTCTCTCTAATAATTAAAGTCCGCAAACTGAAAATAATTATACTGTTTACTAAATTCCAGTTAATATATTCTGTAGCTTATTAATTTAGTTTAATTTTAATTGCTGCATTGCTTAAAGGCCAAGGTAATCAAATCTCACCTTACATGTATAATACAGTTATCATATTATATATGACTTAAAAACATTCCCGCTCCTTTTGTAGGGTGTTACAAGGGATGGCTATGGATGCATAAAATGTCCCTCAGGCCTGAGCGAAGATGGAACATGCCAGTGTCCTGCAGGGAGCGTGCTGGGTTTGTCATGGCACATTTTAAGTTGAATCCAACTCAGACGTTGCATTTATGGTGCATCCTGAACATTGATATGTAAATGTTTGTAATCATATCACTGATACAGACAGTATGCTTCCATATTGACAATTCTTAACAGAATCTAGACTCTTCCCCTTCTTTCCCCCTGTACTTCCTATGAGATAATTTACATTTATTGATTTGGTGAACAAATTTGTCTAAAGCAGTGTTTCCCAAGCCGGTCCTCAGGGACCCACAGACAGTCCACGTTTTTGCTCACTTCCAACTCCCAGAGCGAAAATTTGGACTGTCTGACAGGGAGCTCTGAGGGAGCAAAAACATGGACCAGCGGTGGGTCCCTGAGGACCGGACTGGGAGACAGTGGTCTAAAGCAACGTACAAGTGATGAAGATAATGCTTCTCAAGCATAAACATTTTGATACTTTCCAGTGTAATAGACATAATTCTCCCCATCATAATTGGTATCTCCATCATTCATAAGTACATTATAATTATTACTGTGATGGTAACTTAAAAATGGAAAAGTTGTGAAAACCCCATGTACTTTCTGACCCAGTGGAAAGGGCTTTGAATGGGAGCCTTCTGGAAGAGGCCATTTGTCAACACTGCAATTCGGCAGAGCCTGCTTACACAGCCCCTGACTCAGCTGGGATCAGGTATCACTTCTGTGTCCGTCTCTAAGTGACTCATTGGATCATTCAGTAAAGTGATGAATGTGTGCTCTTAATGGAACTGGGGCGTGAACATTACCTGGATGCATCTGCACCTTCTTGATTGTTTGTTTTTCCCCCCAGGTGTGCAAGGTGTCACGACTCCTTCATCAACACTTCCCTCTCGTGCACGTGTGGTCCAACACAAGTCTCTGTGAGTCTTTTCTATGGGGAACAACAGTATCACTGGCACATGGATTTGAGAATAGCATGGCCATAGAAATCCTTTCTGTCCAGCATGAACTAACCACACTGGAGATACAATTTGAACAATGCTGTTGAACTCTAATCTGCAACACCCACCGGACATGCTGGTTTTTAAGACAAGCTTTTGTTTAATTAAGCATTTTTGATTTTATTGATATTTTTTCCTGATCAGACTAAGTACCTAATGAAATACATAAAAAAACCTGGTTATTGACTTGTCATTCATGTGTTCCTTTAAATAATTAACTAATATAAAGTCCCTTGTGTTTTCTTCTCGTTTATGTTTTGCAAAAAAAAACATATTTAACCATTTTCGACTAATAATGTCATGAAGTTTAATACTATTTATAGGTCATTGCTATCCTCTAGTAAACACAAGTGGATGAATTTAACTTCAGTGATGCAATGATTTCAGTCAACAGTTCTTTCAGAGTAAAAGGGTTTTAAAAGCCTGGCTGAGATGAAAACCAACAAACCTTGGCCAGTGGAAATCGGTGAAAGAGACAATAAGGCATTCAGGTTGCTATGTGTTATGTGTAAATTGACACTGGAGGTAGTCTGATTATATTCACCAGCATCCTTGGTTATCTTTTCCAGGTGGGAGGTTTGTGTTTCCCTCCAAATAATCTGCCAACATCTGTTGCTTCAAACATCATCTATAATCAACTGGTAAGGTCATTATTGCTCAGGGGCTATAATTACTGTGAGATGGCGGAAGGCTACATTTTTAATATACGTTTTAACCCAGTCAACACAAACCAATCTTTTCCCTAATAGTTTGCCGTGAAGTCCCTAGGTCCCCAGTTCAGCAGCTGTTTGGCTCAGTGGTTGTGGGTGCGGTAATTTCTTTCCATTAAACATTTTTCTTTCATCAATTTCTCTTGCAGGCACTGCCTGTCCAGTCAGTATGGTTCTCCCGATATCTGCACTCCTCAGCTCTGTCCTGCTTGGTAATAGTTCCCCATTTCCATCCTACTGCCCTGACTAGGACTTTGCATAATGAGTTTATCCATAGCACTGTTGAGAGGCAAAAGTATGAGTGAGATATCAACTCTTTAGCAAAACATTTCCTTCCTACAGGTTTTCTCCAACGTCACGGCCTGCCAGGCCCTGGGCAACATGTGTGTGATGAACATGCACTCTCTCAGCACCACCAGCAACGATGCCTGCGGGCTTTACAACAACGTGTTCCGGGCTACTGCTGCACTGGGAGCAGCTCAGTCCATTTCCTACTGGTGAGGTAGCCTTAGCAGAGGTAGAAAGTTCATGTTTAGCCAACCAGTTGAATACTCTGTGACTCCAAGAGACATTGGAGGCATAATGTTTGCTTTTGTGCTTCATGGATGTCAGGAGGGCCAACCTTCCCTGGCTGTACTATGGAGACCAGCCTGGCCTGGCGTCCAGAGCCCTGAGGACTGAAGCCCTTCCTGCAGGCTTCACTTTCAAAGGAGCCAAAAAGGTGAGTCATGAAGCTGCAAGGCCTGTGTTCTCTATCAGCGCTCAGGTGAGCAGAGCCTGGATTTTCATGTTGGCTGTAGCAGATGAACATGATTAAACTCTTTTAGAGATAGTTAGTCCTGGGGTCTGTTTTGGTCCCTTAAACATACACAGTTATATAGTTTCAAGTAGGATCTTGACCTTTGTCAACATTTTAGCCAGGTAACTGAAATCACCCACTTCATAACCCTATGAGAGCTTGGTCAGGAGTCTTCTTTTTAATGCACATATGAAGAGCTTTATCAGGAAGCTGGGTACCAGAATGCAATCCCAGAGAAAAGCAGTATTTTTCATAACAATATTACAGAATGACCAGATGGTACTGTACCATAGGTTTGTAATTTTGATTTCTCCAGGAGCAAAACTATTATCTAATAATAATTTCTTTCAACTTTTCGAAGCCCTTTAAATTATGAAAATTTTAGAAAGTTATTCGATTCTACAGGTCTATCTTGTGCTTGTAATATTTTTCCAAAACGACGTTGTATTTTTAAATATATGTGTATTAACTCAATTTTCTTAAGAATACAAACATCAACTTCATAGCGGCTGTTTACAATGCGAGGGGCGACTTCCTGAAATGGGAAACAATCGGAAAAGGGAACTTACAGGTATGAAAACGTCTCGTGCAGCAATGGACGACTGATCTTTGAGCTCACAACAAATAGTGATATCTCACATTTAGTTACCTTTCCTTCATCATCAAACAACTCTTGGATCGGTAGGGGAGGGGCTATTTTCAGCCTTCAGCCAAAGACAGGAGAAAGATCTTACCTCTCTGTTGATTTGTGCGCTTAATTGTTGTCTTCAGTCCTCCAACATTAATTAGTCTCGGTCTTGTCTCTCACCGATCCTGCTCATGACGCCAACCGATAGATTTCTTCAGTGAAACCTCAGGTTCTTTCAGAGTTGAATGATGCGGCAGGTTCCTTAAGCTTAAGCAGTTTATTAAGACAGAATGAAGGTGTTACAGAAAGATTTTCACACACGGCCAGTTCAGTGTCTGTCTGCCCCCCCCTGAGGGAAGCAGGCCCTTTATCTATGGACTCCTGGAGCTGGGGAGGTCAGATCGCCTTGGTGAGAGTGAAAGAACATGATGTGAGGAAACAAATAGCAAGGACAGAAAGAAATATAAAACTATGAAATATAAAAGCAGTAAATGAGTGAACTCAATGAAAATAATGAACTAACTACAAATTAACTAGGGAAATCCCTCGATTCTTATATAACATGACACCCAAGTTAAAAAATGGCTAAATCTGTATGCAGATATATCAGTAGTTTGGTCGCAAACCCATGAATTACCGGTTTGGGCTTCCTCACACAGCTAATCTGCGCATACATTTAAATTTCTTGCAGTTTTTAAATCACCCTGGACTTAGTATGACACCTGGGACTTATCACTCTTAGTTCTGTTATGTGTCATTTGGGTTTTTAATAGACGTTATTAAATTCCGCATTGGTGGTGATTTTATAATAAACAGGTGTGACTATTCTTTACAATAGCATTGTAGCACTATTTATACAATAGTAAACAGTATACTACTATGTGTATGTGGTATACATATTGTTGTGTGGCGAATGTGAAGTTTCTGTATTTCCTCTGCAGCTATGTCCAGACTTAGCCAGGCGACTTGGCGCAGCGTTCACATTTGGGATGTCCTACAAGCAAAGCGTAAGCGGCGTTTCTCCGCGGTGCAGCTCGGTCTGCTCTTTGCCTTCATTGCATGCAATGACCCGGAATGTGCTCATGTATTAATGGTGGACTTAATGGTCAATCTGAAGACCCTGTAGTGTAGACTGTACACCACTCTTTTGTTTAGGATGAATTAAATGATTGATGGCCGACAGTCCCATCACATACAGTATGGATGTGGAGCCGTATAAACCTATTTAATTTAAATCTGCACAAAAATTCAGCTTTACACTTCACTGATCTTTAGTCATGTGAAATACACAAAATGACCAACAAGCATAGCAGAACTTACACTAACACCTACATACTGTATAAACATACAAAATCAAGTACACTGTTCTCTCCTCATCATCCAACCAATGTTCTGTGTTGTTTTCTTCTCCATAGTGTATGCTGTCGCTATCTGAGATGCTAACGGCCTTCCCAGAGCCTCTCTTTTATGACATCTTCATGGACGTCAGCCAGGGTAGTAGCGACGGAGGGGGAAATCTCCTGTCTGTGCCTGTCCAGAACCTCAATCTCCAGTTCAATGAACAGTTCGTCAACCAAGGTGACCGCAGAGGATGCTCCCCAGACCTCCAGCAGACTTCTGTTACAGGAGTCCAGCACCATTCCAATGAAAACTTGTATGACTAATATATAACATCCATTTTCTTAATTGTCTGCAGAGTTCAAACACTCAAAGTTTGCCTTGATACCACAGGCGAGTGCCAAAATAAGAATAAACAGGAACCTTCCAGTCTCTTAATTTCCAGATTCAGCAATATCTCCCACCTTCACATGAACTCGGAGTATATTTGGGGGTCAAGATGCATGCAGCATCTTTACCTTTAACTCATGAAGATCTCTGTTCAGAGAAAAGCTCTTCAGAGCAAAGTTATGAGAACCCAGAGAGACTCTGCATGAATGTTCATGCAAGCTATGGATGCAATATCAAATGAACTGGTCATGTGTGCGTCTCTTATCAGGAAGTAACATGAACAATTGGTATCTGACCCGACGGATCTTCTTGGTAGACACTTTGAGCGGACGTGAAGGATCGCTGACCTCCCAGCCGAAGGTCATACGCGTGGCGACGAGCATAAAGATAAGGCAAGGACATTTGCTGTTTGCTCAATTACAGTGACAGTGGGATAAGTCACGGTGTGTGGCAAACCTTATTATGCTGTGGTTGTGTGTATTGATGTGTAGTAAACATTTAATTTTTTAGTTTATTGCTTTAATTAAAAAATGTTTTTCTATTCCACAAAATTCTGTGAAACTATAATATAATTATTGGTAGTATTTTTGAGTATTATTTTACTGTGATGTTGTTATTAATTCTGCATTATTGAGGAATATGACTCTTTTACAGTTTTCATCTGGTGCCCAGTACTTTGAAAGGAGAAGTCTACCCACCTTTGATATCTGTCTCATACTCCGATATCCTTGTCTCTAACGTCAACACACAGACCGTCCCTGTAAGTTACCGACTGACAGCTTGATCGCATGTGAACTATCACTAACAGGTTTTCCTCACCATGAAATTCATCTTTGCCGTAGGTATCATTTTCAGTGGAGTATGAGATGGACCAGAGTGAAGCTTTGGTCAAAACTGATGTGAGTATCTTTTTATTTAGCAGACGCTTTTATCCAAAGCGACACACATCTTTCTGAGAAAGCAGGGTCGCCCAGTTCCTGCATTACTTTCAGTTGATTGTGAATGATGTTTACCGTCTTATCAGTCTCTGTACAGTATGTCACTTAATACCTCCATGTTTCCAAAACTGATTCTCAGTAACTTCATCATTGTGTCTTGGACATCATGCAATGTTGTGAACAAGCGCTATACAAAAATAAATGTTGTTGTTGTTGTTGTGTTTTCTGACACATACAGAATCTGCATTTATGGACGTTTGATATTGTCACTATCTATGAGGTCTTCTTGTTCCTTTGTTGAATTTCATTGATGGTTTTCTGTAATTCCATGAACATGTCCTTAGTTATCATCTTCTGAAACCTTCATGGTCATGAGATTTTCGCTTAAAACACCAACATAAAACAGTGCCCCAAACTTCTCACAAGTTTAACTCCATTAGGTTTTGTCAGTGCTGTGCATCCTGTAACAGCTTGGCCAATGTTCTGCAGATCGCTATCGGAGTTCTGGGTGGAATCTCCGTGCTGTATGCTCTCCTGAAGACCGCCAGCTGGAAGCGGAGGATCGCCTCTCCTATAATTGACCTAACTGCAAGTATACTCTTGGACACCGTCAATGTGTGCTTAAGGCTCTTGGGACGCAGTGTCCCATAGAGAAATTGTCCTTGCAAGCTTCAGTAGTTTGCATAATGATTGCGACCGTCGATGCTTAACAATAACAATCTGTTAATAAAACATTTAGAGCACCAGGAAAGCTAGGTGTTTTTTTTTTTCTACGTTACTTTGCACAAAATAACAGATGTTGTGTCTTTTGCCCTAACCAGACAGCTCTGAAGTTCTTGTTGTTCTATGCTGGAGACCTCGCCAATGTGTTCTTCATAATCACCATGGGAACTGGCATCTACTGGCTAATCTTTTACAAGGTTAGATGGACTTTCAGAGCAGGCAGGCCACTGTTAACTTGTGGGGGCTCACGGGTGTTCAAATATAGGCTAAATCTTGTTTTGTTTCCTTCTTTTTTTCTGTTTTGCTTTTGCATGTACTCTCCAGATGGTGGAGGCAAGTCTATCCGTATTTCCCCACTGTTGTTTGATCTGCTTTTCTAAGCGAATGCAGTGTGTTTTGCGGGTTACATAGCAGGCTTTCCCAGATTTGAATCATGTTCGTTTATTCCAGGCCCAGCAATTTGTGTCAGTCCTCTTGCCGCTGCCAAGACAAGAGGAGAAATTCATCACCTACGTGGCTTGTGCTTTTGCTCTGAAGGTAACGATACCATTGGCAGCTCGTCCTGGGTTGTTCCCCTGCCTTGCACCCATAGCTTCCCGAATAGGCTCCGGACCCCCCACGACTCTGAATGGGACAAGCAATTTCGGTGGATGGATGGATGACAGACAATACCATTTGCAATTATATTTTGGTGTCCTTGACTAGTTTGGTTATGTTTGCTTTATGTCCAAGTTGATTCTGGTGTTATAAAGTGAAAACTTATTTCACTTATCCTTGTTTTTCTAGGCAATCCAGTTTTTACACAAGCTGGTCCATCAGTTGTCTGTGGATATATTCTTTATTGACTGGGAGAGACCAAGAGGGAAAAGCACCAGGACCCTGGAAGGTGAGTTAAAGAGCAGTAATTGCTGGAAACATGTTTGTTTCCTTTGAGTTTTCTTGTTTTGTGAAGGTGGGTTGATTATATGCTACCAAAAAAGAAATCGGTCCCTCATTGTACAGACGATACTAATAACATTGCTCACATTATGACCAAGGTTACCGCTACTGGTTTGTTGTGCAGCCGCATAATTTTCTAGGAACAATTTAAATGGCATTAAACTGATTAGGTAAATACAGTGATCTCCATCCATGCTATTACAGTGTGTCCACACACAAAAGGGGTCCAGCCTTACTCTTTTTTGCGTTTTTAGGGACAGGCGACCCTAAGAACATGCCCTCCCCTGTGAGTATATGGAGGACGTACTTTGTGGCCAATGAGTGGAACGAGATCCAAACCATCCGGAAAATCAACCCCACCTTTCAAGTGGCGGCGGTCCTGTTTTTCTTGGAGGTACTTTGCAGAGCCTGGTTCTGAGTCTGTGTGTGTGACAGCTAACAGCCAACACTTCAAAGTTCAGACTAGCGCAATAATTAGAGATGCACCAATGATATGGGCCCACTATCGGTATCGGCCGATACAGCAACAATCAGGCATTGGCCTGTGGTTAAAAATGATCCGATGATTCCCTGTAAAATGCTGACCCGTATTGCTTGGTGCCCCCTCATACTAAACAGTTAGACGAAAATCTGCTGTATGGGATTATTTTAATATTAGCGAAAATGACGTTAGAAATTTTGCAAACATTGCTCTGCTAAAATTTCACGAAGAGTATCTACCTACTAAACAATCAGTTTCAGTATTAGTGTCACTATTTGATATATTTGGCTATTGTATCGGCCAGAAATTTTCTTATCGGGGCATCACTAGCAATGCTAAAATCTGCTTTTTGTGTTGTCTGCTGCCTTTTGTCTCTTGTACTCTCTTGTTCGCTGTCAATAACAGAAGTGGTTGATGTATTATGTTAAGCATGCATAGTTTCCCTGATGACCGGAAAAGTGTAGAGGTTCTACCTAAGGTGAATCCCAACCTCTCTACCATTTCACCTCATCTACCCTCCTCAGGTGGTGGGCTTCGCCAATCTGGCTCTGAGGGACCCTTCCTCAGATCTCAGCCGAGACCCAGGAGCGTATTACCCACCTTGGAGCCTTATCCTCAGATACGGCATAGCCACAGCCGTTTGGCTCGTCATTGGCTTCCTGCAGGTGTGGAATTTCAATACCTGAGTAGCATCCAGCTGTTTAGAGAAGAAATCCAAAGTATGTTATCATACGCCGATGAGCCATTCCATTAAAACCACTGACAGGGGAAGTGAATAATGTTGATTATCTCATTGCAGTAGCACCTGACAAGGGAGCCATTATATATTAAGCAAGAGAACAGTCAGTTCTTGAAGTTGATGTATTGGAAGCAGAAAAATAGGCAAGCAGAAGGATCTGAGCAACTTTGACAAGTGCCAGATTGTGATGGCTAGCTGACTGGGTCAGAGAATCTCCAAAATAGCAGGTCTTGTGGGGTGTTTTTGATATGCAGTGGTCAATACCTACCAAAAGTGGTTCTGAGAAGGCCAACCTGTGAACCAGCAAAGGGGTTACTGGTGCCTACAGCGAAGGCTAACCGGTCTGGTCTGATCTCACAGGAGAGTGACAGTAGCTCATATTGCTGAAAATGTTAAATCTGGCTATGTTAGAAAGGTGTCGAACACACAACACCTTGCTACTTGTTCCGTATGGGGCTGCGTAGCTGCAGACCGGTCAGAGTGTCCATACTGACCCCTGTCCAGGGCCAAAAGTGCCTACAATTCTCAAGTGAGCGTCACAAATGGAGCGTGGAATGATGGAAGACGGTGGACTGAACTAATGCACCATGTTTTCTGTTATTCCATGTGGATGTCCAGGTGTGTGTGTGTTGTTTAAGATATGGCACCAGAATTCATTGTGTGAAGAAGGGGAGCCGGTGGAGGCAGTATGATGCTCTGGGGAATGTTCTGCCGGGAAACCTTGGGTTCTGGCTTTAATGTGGATGTTACTTTGACATGTACCTAAACATTATTGCAGACTAAGTATATCCCTTCATGACAGCTGTTTTCCCCGATGGCAGTGGTCTCTTTCAGCAGGATAATATACCCCTCTACACGGCAAAAAATATTCAGGAATGGTTTGAAGAACATGAAAGAGTTCAAGGTGTTGACTTGGCCTCCAAATTCCCAAGATCTCAATCCGATTAACCATCAGTGGGATGTGCTGGACAAATAAGTCTGATCCATGGAGGACCCACCTCATGACTTACAGGACTTGCAGCATCTGCTGTTGACGTCTTGGTGCCAGATTAACTTCACAGGTGGAGTCCATGCTTCACCGAGTCAGAGCTGTTTTGGCAGCACGAAAGGGACCTACACAGTATTAGGCAGGTGGTTTTAATGTTATGGCTCATCGGTGTGCTGTATGTAGCCATTTTTTTTAATACTGGAAGCATGAACACACAATTTGCTTTGCCATTTGACTCGGTGTTTAAAAATTTTGTCGTCGGGTCAGGAGAAAAGTTTTTACTTGTAAATTCAACAGTTAGATGATTGACAAGGTAAAACATGCACTTGTTTCTGTGGATTCAGTTGCTGAACTTGGAGTCTTTTTTTTATTGAACTCTTTCAGGTGATATTCTTCACTGTGTTTTATGAGCGGTTTGTGGAAGACAAGATCAGGCAGTTTGTGGACCTCTGTTCAATCAGCAATGTGGGTTTTACCTAAACCTCCGTTCAGAAGAAACAATAGTGCACTTTATTTCGCTTCTCTTTTTGCTGCTCCATGTTACACTTCATTATTTTTCTCCTCTTCAAGTTACACCTCATTATGTCACTCTTTGTGTTCCGCGTCATTATGTCACTCCTCTTCATGTTAAATGTCATTATGTCACTCTTCTTCATTTCGCCTCATTACGTTGCTCCTCTTCATGTTATGCTTCATGTTGTTTCTCTCTGTATCATTCCTCATTATGTTGCTCATTATTATGTCACTCCTCTTCTTGTTCCGCCTCATTATGACACTCCTCATTTCCACACTCTATCTGTTCTTGTACCGACAGATCTCCGTGCTGCTATTTTCCCACCGTTGCTTTGGGTATTACATCCATGGCCGCTCTGTCCATGGCCATGCCGACACCAACATGGAGGAAATGAACATCAACTTGAGGAGAGAGGCGGTATGCTAAGACGGCTTTCTCTGGCAGCATTTGATCAGGGTTCCACGAATCTTTCTTTTGTTCAGCTGCTCAGACTCCACTGCCAGATCACTATCAGATTGTTAAGGAAAGCTTTTATTAATGTATTCAATCCTAACTTTTAGGAAAACCTCTGTGGCCAGAGAGGACTTCTCCCCAACACAGACACACAGACCTTCCAGGTGGCGATCACTAACAAGCTGCGACAGCAGTATGACAGGATCCTGGATCCGCTGAGTAGGGTGAGTGCCCCCCGCAAACACCAGCAGACCCTGTTCCTGTCTGGCACTGTCACTAACAGGACCTGTTGAACTTCACAGAGGAACGGGCCAATGCGACTCGTGGACGCTTCTGCCAACCCGTTTGATCAGAGCGTAAAAGCGTACCACACCATGAACAGGTTTCTGGGCTCTGTGATCGACCACGTAAGGCTACAGTTACTATGTACAGATGACTTTGTTTTGCATTTTGTCACACTAGCTGCTCATCTCTTCATGAGTGTGTCTCCCATAGGCACACCGGGAACTGGATTATATTGTGAAGGACAAACTGATTCTTGAAAGACTTGCTGGAATGGAATTCATGGAGCCTAATGACAAAAGTATATTTTATAATGGTAATACGGCCATTCATATTTTATAACTGTTATTCGGTCATTATTTTTAATATGTAAAAGCTTCTTATTTTTATTTAACTGTGTTTTATTCCCCACATAGATGAATCTCTTTCATTCAGTGATGTTCTTTACTATGGCAACGAAGCCACTCTGCTCATTTTCGACACACTGTTTTTCTGCATCGTGGATCTGAGCAGTCAGAATTTCATTTTGGCTGCAGTTCTGACCTACATGCAACAGCTGGTAAGAATCTGCACTTTGCCACTGTGCACCAGCAAGAGCAGTCAAGCCTCGTATGAGCCTCCATGCTGGGTGTACTCCCAAAATGGAAGAGGGTCCAGTGTTGTTCACATTTCTGCCAATAGGGGGCTGAGTGGAGCATGGCCACCGCCCAACCCCAAATCCAAAACCACAGGCTTGGCAGTCCAGTTCTTTGCACCAAGTGAGAACACATGTAGAACTCGTGCAGTGGTGCCATTATTTTCTGCATACTATGAGCTTCTGCAGTTATGTTTTCTATTTTCACTAAAATAGGATTTTGCAAAGCTGATTGGTTTTAGAATTGTCTATTTTTTAATGTTCAAGAGTTATACTTGCAGGAATTACATTGCGTCATATTATTTACTTGACTAGCACACTTTCAAAAGTGTTTGTTTGTCTAGATATTCATTAATGTGAACATCGCCTTTTTATTTTTCAGCTCTTTCAGTTGATACGCAATATCTTTGGACGAAGAAATCTGGCAACAAAGACCCTAGTCGATAAAAGGTTCCTTATATAGGGTTTTGTCTTGGGTATTAAGTAATTATCGCAATGTGTTAATAACCAAGGTCTCCATCTAATTTTTTAAGTGGTTTTTTTTTTTTTTTACAAATTTTATTTATGATTTATGAAACTTCTGACCTTTTTTGTAATTTATACTGACAGTAAAACAGTTTTGGTACTTTGTTACTGGTTACGCTGGTTGTCATGTGGCTTCTCTGTAATCACAGTTTCTGTTTTTATAATAAAATAGTAAATTTTATTGCTGTAACATGGTGTTTAATAAAGGTATTTCATTTTTAATAGGATTCACTATTATAGTTACTAAACATTGTATGTACTGAAAGTGTTTATATTGTATTACATACATAGCTAATATAATACTGAACATCTTAACACAATATGAAAATATTTACTTTAAGGAAACATGAGCTTGTGGGGGGGGGGGTTTAAATCAATGTTCTTTTATGAGAGATACCAGTATCATTATGAGAGATACCAGTATCTTCGCAAGCTAAGGTTAAGAATGTCCAGCATAATGTATAACTCGTTTTAACCAGCAGAAGCCAGTTTCACACCTTGTTCCTTAAACATTACACCACCTGACGTCTCAGGAATATTGACATTGGTTCATTTTTGTTTGGATTGTTATTTATGAGATAGAACAGTAGAGATGCAATGTCAGATTTTTCCACCCACAGATAAAAAGAATTAAACAGGCTTCGTCCCATTTAGAGTTTACCCAGGACTTACACTCCATGCCCCCCAGGACCCTAACATAAGTGCTTAGGAGAGGGGTGGATCAAACAGGTGTTTTACATGCCACAGTTTTTGAACCTGTAACTGTGATGTTACATACCTGTTAAGGTGCTGACCTCAAGAACCTAAAACGCAACATCAAAATCATGTGACAGGGCAGGTTCAGGGCAGCCCACATTCCTTTAAAGGGAGACTCCTCAAATTTCGTCAACTAACCTGTGTGTATTTTCTGTCCTTCCTTTACCCTTATTTGTTTTTGTTATGTTTTTCTGCTGTCATCAAAGGAATGTGTAAATTAGTATCAAAATAGTCAATAATGGTCCCATCAAAAAGTAGTCAAAGGTTTAAAATATTTATTAAAATCTCCCATCAGCAAATGAGAACGTGACATTCCAAGCAATTTGCCGGCTCATTCAGCCGTCACTCAGCCCTCGGGTGTGTTGTCTTTGAACAGCGTTGTGGTGGCTTCCTGTGCGTATGCTACTTCCACAAGCAGGCTTGCGGAGTTACAAAGTTACTTGCGGTGAGTGTCAAACTGACAGATACTACTACTAGATGATAAAAGAGACCGTCCGGGTGATACACATCATTATAATTACACGAAGATCATCTCCCAGTGTCGCCACCAGCAAGATTTCAACAAGACTCGTTGCGAGCAGTTTGCAGCGAGATCACCCAGTCGTATCGAGTCTACACCGGATCTCTCAGGTTTGCCTGTTATTTGTCTTTATCAATGTTTATATATTTTGTATGTTTTGCGTTTTATGTTTATTATATATATTGTAACTATTTTAAAATCTCTAAATATTACAGTAGTTGTCCGGGAATGGTACGTCTGGACAGCAGCAGAATGGACATAATGACCCCAAAGGGTATTCTCTTGAATCGTCTTTTACTGACAGAGATGTATTTCGTGTATTTTGTGCATGAAGCACCACCACCACCGGTTCTTCCCTAAATTGCATCACATTTCCTGTGTTTTGCGATGTGGCGTCGTGTTGGATTATTAACACCATGTAAGCGGTTTGCGTGGACGCCGAAATTTCGAAACCCAGATGCCCAATTTCACTGCGTGATCCCTTGCATTGCAGGTTCTTGGTATATTGGGATATCGCATTAACCTGACTTAGTAAGAGTAGCTTCACCACTTTTTGTAGCCGTGCAGTTTTTTAGCTGTTAGAATGACAGGGAAGGTCGGCGATCGGCGCGCGGCCCCACGCGGGCATTCCGAAAGCGAAAGGGTTAATGGCTCGCGAGCATCAGACGGGCCGCTCCGGCCGAGCCAATCAGAAGCTTCTCCGCGTGGGGGAACGAGCGAGCGAGATGCTGGGCTGCGCCCCGCGCCCTGGCTGTGAGCGAGACCTGCGGCGCGAGCCTGAGAGTCGTGAGGCGGCACCAGCGCAGGTCGGTGTGCGGGTCTCGTCGGCCGTATTCGTGGCGTGGCGGTGGGGGGGTGATGGACGGGGCGCGCCGCAGGTCGCTTCGCATCACGTCTGCGATGCTTCGCGGTCTGCACTGGCGGTGGTTTCGGTTTTTTTTGGGAAGGGGAGGTAGCGTCTCATGTCGAGCGCCTGCCGTGCGTTTCGCGTCCGCCTTCGGCCGTACGTTCGGACCGTTCGCCTTGGTTAGCCGACGTTTAAACTTTTAACTGGACCAGTGCGCTTGTTTAATCGAGCCAGAAGTCCGAACAGTCACCCCGGTTTGATAGCTAAACAATATGGCAACTTTACGCGTCGCCCCTACCTACGCCTTGTGATGGCCAGTCAGCTAACCAGCTAGCTAGCCCTGTTTTTAATTTGAAAAGATAACTAGAGAATGGAAATATTATAACTGCACAAGCGGTTATATCGGCGACATTATTTTACCACAGTATGCTACCGGCAGGCGTTTTAGAATAACGTTTTAGGCGTTTGAGGCACATTTATCATTAAATTGCCATGGAGGTACGAAGCCAGTTATATAGCAAAGCACTGTTCGTGTTTTTTTATTTACGATGTTTGTCCGTTGTATGTTATTCGGACGCCACCTCATCGTGTAATGCGGCTGTCATCTTTAGCCGGATGGCGCCTGCTTAGCTTGGTTAACTCGCAGACAGGATGTCGAGTCGCGTAGTTCATGTCCCGTTAACTGGTGGCTGTATAAACCCTGTTAGGAACGAGATTGTGAAATGCTAGGATGAGCAGGGGACGGGGCAGATCTCAAGGGGGGCGTGTGTCCAGGCCGCTGAAGCCGCTCCAAAATTAGCCAGGCAGCTGTTTTTGGGTAGTTGCTGTCTGTCTCAGGGCTTCGAGGGCACATAATGATTTTTAAAGTGTAATAATGCACCATGTGTAAATAAGCATGATAAATAACAGAATAACAAGCACGTGAATTTGCTAATCTGGATTGATTTGGTTATTCATCTCTAATCAGGCTTTGCAGTGAATTAGGTGTCCTGTTTCATTATTGACTGGAGCATAGTCCTACTCTGTGTTGAGGTGTACTACTCTGCTCTGTGTTGTAGTGTCTGTAGAGACCTGGGAACATCCGTGGGATCTGCCATGCCTGTGACCTCCCAGTTATTTAAAGCCATTGGCAGCCGGGAGACTGGAAAGATATGTAGTGCTGCCGTTCTGCGCCAGAATCAACGCCAGGTTTGTCAGCTGCTTGGCCCCCTGAACTCTCCACATCCAGCTCAGCCCTTTGCCACTGCCGGGCCACACGTGAGACGATGCCAGTCCCGTGGTTACCAAATGTCCGCGGAGCGATGGTACAACCTGACACCACCACAGGTGAACAGCATCCTTAAAGCCAATGAGTACAGCTTTAAGGTCCCCGAGTTTGACGGGAAGAATGTCAGCTCGGTGTTGGGCTTTGACAGCAACCAGCTGCCAGCCAACGCCCCCATCGAAGACCGGCGCAGTGCCGCCACCTGCCTGCGGACGCGGGGGATGCTCATGGGCGTGTTTGACGGGCACGCAGGCTGCGCTTGCGCCCAGGCTCTCAGCGAGCGGCTTTTCTACTACATCGCCATCTCCTTGTTGCCGCACGAGACGCTGGTGGAAATCGAGAACGCCATGGACTCTGGCCGCGCCATGCATCCCATCCTGCAGTGGCACAAGCACCCCAATGACTACTTCAGCAAGGAGGCCTCAAGGCTCTACTTTAACAGCTTAAGGACATACTGGCAGGAGCTTATCGACCTCAACAGTCCTGGGGAGACTCCCGATATCAAGGAGGCTCTCATCAATGCCTTCAAGCGGCTGGACAATGACATTTCCTTGGAGGCCCAAGTGGGAGACCCAAATGCGTTTCTCAACTACTGGGTTCTGCGTGTGGCCTTCTCAGGGGCCACAGCCTGCGTGGCTCATGTGGATGGCAATGACCTGCACATCGCTAATACAGGGGATGGGAGGGCGGTTCTGGGCGTACAGGAGGAGGATGGGTCCTTCACAGCTCTGACCCTGTCCAATGACCACAACGCCCAGAATGAGAATGAGGTGCGGCGTGTCCGGGCTGAGCACCCTCCAAGTGAGGCCAAGACAGTAGTGAAGCAGGACCGGCTTCTGGGCCTGCTCATGCCTTTTAGGGCATTCGGTGATGTCAAGTTCAAGTGGAGTATCGACCTGCAGAAGCGTGTGCTGGAGTCTGGGCCTGACCAATTGCATGAGAACGAGCATACAAAGTTCATCCCACCCAACTACCACACCCCGCCCTACCTGACTGCCGAGCCCGAGATATTACACCACCGGCTCCGCCCCCAGGACCGCTTCCTGGTCCTGGGTACTGACGGCCTTTGGGAGACCCTTCACCGACAGGAGGTGGTGCGTATCGTGGGCGAGTACCTCACTGGTGTCCATCATCAGCAGCCCATCTCAGTGGGTGGCTACCGGGTGACCCTGGGTCAGATGCAGGGCCTGTTGGCAGAGCGCCGGGCCCGTGTTTCCTCCACCTTTGAGGACCAGAACGCTGCCACCCACCTGATCAGGCATGCCGTGGGCAATAATGAGTTTGGTACAGTGGACCATGAACGGCTATCCAAGATGCTGAGCTTGCCCGAGGAGCTGGCTCGCATGTACAGGGATGACATCACCATTATCGTCATACAGTTCAACCCCCATGTGATTGGGGCACAATAAGCAGAGGAGCAAGAGCCCTCTCACCCAACAAAATGTTTTTCTCTCTCTCTTTTTTTTTTTTTTTATTAACCAAAGATGGACATGTGCACCTCGGAAGTTGGTTCCGCAACACCTGACGTTTTTATTTGAATAATACAAAGGCTTCAGCCTCTGACGGCGATGCAAACTGAAAATTAACATGACGTGTTGTGCCTCAAAGTGCACAGTTGATGAGTTGTATTGCAGACTGTTACATAACCGAACCTCAGAATGTTCGCATTGCTGAAATGTCCCTCCATCTCGAAGTGCAAGACTGACTTATGCATTTTATATATATTTACTGAGCTTCTCAGCACCATCACCAAGCCTCTCCTATTACCACATTGCACAGAACTCAATAAAAGCAGAGGATTGTTTTCAATATATCACACACCTATCTTTATTGTCCATAAATTATTTATTGAATTGAGTTTCAGTTTTTTTGATCTGCGGCTAAAGTTGTGTTTTTTGTGGAATTACTCTCATGAGTCGCATTCTTTAATTTGATGTAAATTGTAGGTTTTTCCACTTTCCTGTATGGTAAAATGCTCCAAATTTGATTTGTCTGTGCTATCAAGGTGCCATAAAATATGTTAGCGTCTTTTTCAGCTGTTCTTTAGATGGAGCTGGTGCAGTCTTAGATTTATTGAGCTGTGCCTTTGTACCGGAACAATTTCTCCATTTTCCATTTCTGTGGATGACTTGGATTTATGGGAATATGAGTACCTGAGGGGTCGGTTTGCTGGGAGAGACGTACTTTGGGGATTTATGGTTTTGGAAAACAATGAGACTAGTGAGGCTTTTTCCACCTGTTAGTCTTTGTCGACAACTTTTATGTGTTATCAAATAAGCTGTACTGCTAAGTCTACATTTGGTGGGCATATGCTCTGGAGTCTTGCATATCTTAAGTACGCCGACCTTTGAGATTGCAGTTTTTCTGACCGCATGCTACAGCGACAACCACTGCATGAAGCAGCAGTGCTGATAATTTAGATGCATCTGACCTATTACATTCATCAATAAAATGTTTTGCCCCGTTCTTATGCATTTATATAGATATATATCATCCAGCCAAATCTGTTGACATTTGTTAGGCTCTTGATAATCACCATAGTTGTAACATGCCATGTAGCGCTGGTCTGGGATAGCACTACAGAAAGATTTGAGATGAACAGATGTATCTACTATTTGTAGAATTTGCACATAATGTGATGTTATGCGGACCTGCTTACATGTCATTCCATGGAACTGCCCTGTTTCTATAAAGTGTAGTTGTAGTGCTGGTATAGTATTGCTTCAGATCTTCATCCACAGTAACTTTTGGTGTTTTGCTCAACTTTTTCCCACCAATCCCCTGGAGCAATATTCCATTTTTTTTAAAGCAAAAACAAACTTTTATTTTCTTACATCCTGAAGGGCAGGTATCCACTGAATATAGAATGTAATTCATTTTATTTACTCTGAATCAAAGAACAGGCAATCTGCAAAAAATATAAAAAAGGAGGATCTGTTTTTAGTCTGTACATAAATGTTTTTAATTTAAAAAATATTTAAAACATGCATTCATATTCTTTATGTATCTGTAGCAACAGGCTTTGTCGAAGTATTCAATTTTGTACATTTCCACTTCTTCAGAATTATGAGAAGTTGTGTTTTCTCCAAGAGAATTCACGCCGGCTATATCACTCCGCTTTGTCAGTGCTTAGATGGTTGCTCAGTGAAAGCAAGTCACACTCAATACTAGCTAGAAGAAGGGAACTGAATAAAAGTGTGTTTTTATAGGTATAATGGCCACAGAGAAAGTGCTGTGTATTAAACTGTCTGCTCTTTTGTTCATCTGTAAAAAAGCTGAATACACACAGGCATCTGAGATCTTAAATCTGTATCCTTTTGATGCCTTGACCACTGTCTTGTGTTTTTTGGTCTTTAAACCGAAAAACTTGACACGTTTTGAATTGTGTGAAACTCATAGTATGTTAACTTGTTTCTTCTTCGAAATGCTAAAAGGGTGCAGCAGTTTGTAGCATTGATGCTGGGTGCTGTCTGTTTCATTGAAAGGACATATGTGTTTTGGTGCGTGACCGTTAGGACCCAGGATGGGGGTAGATGACTGCTGATGTCGCGTAGAGTGCTTGCTGACTACTTGAAAGTAATTTATGCAGCTATCATATAAGGCTCCATTATTTAACAGCACAGATGTATTCACGTTATGTAACTAATGTATGTGATTTAAAGAACGTATCTGTGACATTTTGTTTGCAGATTGCTTTAATAAAGTGTTAACAACTACAACGATGTATTTGATTGCAGTTTTGGAGTTGCATTACACTGGGGTTACATCTCTTATTGTAAGAGGACTATCAGAGCATTCATGTTCTAGTCACTAATCTTGGGCAGGGTTGCGGGGAAGTCAGGAGCTTCTCCCACATAGCATAGCATGGGGGGGGGGGACACACCCTGGGTAGGATGTAGAATGGCCTGTCATGGCAAATTAATAATCAGATTTCTTTTTCACTATGTTTTGAATTGTTGGATCATTGATCCACTTAATTCTGCTCCAGTTTCCCAATGTTCTGCATGGATGTCAGATTTCTGACATTAGCTGTAAAGAGTCCTGTCTTGACAAGTTTAAAACCTAGACATGATTATGCTGGTGAAAGAAATCTCAGCTATAAGGAATTTTTATAGACTGTTATAGCTGACACTAATGTATTGTAGGTCATGCCCGCAAGTAACTGTAGAGATTTCTGGCTGAATTAATGCAGATAGTAACGTTCCCCTGCAAAATCCACTGGCCAAAGTAAACTTTTCTTTATGCAGCGTTTCTAAATGAATGTTAGCCTGGTTTGTACGAACCTTTTCTTCTTTCGCTTCTGATAATTCTATCAATACTTTTTCTGCAGTTTCGAAAAAAACAGCCTTAACTTATTTCTCCCCCGTGCAACATTGTCTAACGATAATGGTCCCATTGCATAAAGTTTAGGATTGACATGGAAGACTGAATGTCCACTGCATGCAATTCATGCCATTTAGTAAGGCTATTTTTAATCGCCTGCAGGCCAGACTGCAAATCATCTCCAGACCCATATACCACCTGCAGCTTGAGCTCGGATTACGAAGTGGCTGCTCACTCCACAGGGTCAGCATGACCATTGGGAGGCATCAGGCCGCCTCACGATCCAGTTACACTTACGGAATTTGTTGGTCTTTGACTTTGAGTCAGTTCCCTTTGTGGCAAATGAAGTGAGTTTTTTGCAGCCGTACTATTGAAGAACTGAATAAGTGAATGATGCAACAGCAAGTAATCTAAAATGCGAGTGTTTAAAAACACTTTTGATTGTCTTTGAAATTTCAGTTTAAAGGCCTGCAATTTTAACAAATAAGTGTATTTTAAATTAAGCATGTTATGGCCATGGCGGGCAATAACAGCTGAGGCACAGAGGAAGCCCAAACTTATTTAACCGTAATGCAGTAATGATGTAAATGAGATTAGTGCATTAGGCAAACAATGTTTGTGTGTTTCAGTGACGGTGGAAAAAACATCAACATCATAATATAGAGATGTTGCTCAGGTAAGGAACTGGATATTAAAATGACTTAATATTACATTAAATGATGCTGTTGGGCTGCAATCTTCACACACCTGGCTACAAAAAGAGGCCCATTTGTTTCCATGTTAAAGAAAGAAAACTGGAACATGGAAATTGACCTTGCAAGCGAAAGCTATTAATCAGTATTGATCCCACAGTAACCCGACTAGCAATAATCAGAAAACTATGGTGTGATTATTATCACATACACTAGATGGAGCTCTTTGTCCTATAATATGTAATGTTATTTCTTGTGATTGGACAGATACATTGTATTTGTTGAGAAGTATTTGTGATTTAATCCGTCTTTGTAACTGCATATGTGCCATACAGTTCTGTCTCTCAGGTTTGCTCTCTGCTTTTATTGGTCTTGTGTGTAAATAGTGGATAAATCCGTCCCCTACCCCACCTCACGTGTTCATGTGAGGGCCAAACACGGTGAGAAGCAGGTACCTCGCTTACATTCAGGTAAGCGACTGCGGGCAATCGGCATCTGACCAACTTCCTCCTGTTAAAATATAACTCATCAGGAAAAAAATCGTATGGGATTTACAACTGTCTTTATCAGGCTAGCCTTTGGCTTTAAAAATTCTGAGAATTTTATTTTGTTATTGTGTTACCCCGGCCACATTTCCTATTAATTTCTTCATTATAATTATGTAGGAAGTGCTAAAAAAAACATGGAATTACATTTTGTAGAATCATGTAATCACCAAATCAGGCACTTTGTTCAGTGATGTCCTTGGAAATCGTGGCGTGATTAGGACACATAAGCATAATAAACTGAGGTTTTAATTGACTATAGTTCAGGTGTTAGCAGTTTCATTCGATACCTCAGTGATCAGTGAAAATTTTCCCTGAGCGTCACCATCCCTGTCAGAACTTCATTGCCGTTCACTGTTATTGCCGCTTGTTTTATTCGACAGATTTTCTCTTAAAAACCACTAGATGGAGCCAATTTCATTCGGCAAGTAAAAAGAGGTGCCCCGACTCGACAGACTTCGTCAACAAACAGCAGCAAAACTAGGTGATTTTAGTGGTCGCACTCATTTCAGCGCATAGGTAACACAGGGAACAGAGATCGACAGAGGGAACAACACATTCACAACATTGACACACAATGTAAAAGTAAACGATAAAGTGCTTAGAATGGCCAATAATGGAAACAGCTGGGTCCTAACAGAGGTCCATCCTGGGTCCTAACACAATTAGATACATTATGATTAGCTTGGAGAGGGTCGGAGTCCATCCCAGGGAGAATAGGGCAGGAGGCTGAGGGTTCCGTGGCTGTCAAACTGCCTTCGGTGTGATAAGAGGCTGCAGAATTCTTTAGCGCAAAATGGTGTAGAGAGTTTATTGGGTAATATAAAATGATGAGTTACAGAAACAGCAATGTAATCCATTACTACCCATATTACTGTTCCTGAAAACGCCTGTTTCCATAGCACCATTTCCAGTCATTTACCTTGAGTGTCACAGACTGTTAGTATGGGCAGTTGCGGCTGGACGCGACACAAAGCTGAACATCATCACTAACAGCCGAGAACTGTCTCATTGGATTCTATCCCGTTGCCCTCCCAAAGTCATTTAACCGCTGTCTAGTTCCAGAGCCCTAAATCTCACATATGCACCCAACCATGGGGGCAGCCAAAACAAGAACAGCCTTTTCGCAACAACTCACACCGCGATGAGACTGCATATGACATACGTAGGCCTCCCCACAGTTCTTCTTAGGAAATGTCCAAATACCGCCACCTACTGATTCCGAGGAAGATATACAGCCAGATATTGCTGTTCATACATGGAAACCACTCGCATGCAACACCATGGAAAACAGTCACCGCATCAGTTCCCGTTTGTTTTTACATCCATTCCGCATTTGATAACTTTTATAATAAAAAAAACGCTCATTTGACGATGCACAACATGTCTGATTCAAAAAGTCAAGCAGTGAGTGCAATAGGAAGGTAAAGCCTGAAATATTATTTAATTTAATTGTAGGATGTATCCATTTACAGTATTAGCTATTTATTATTTACAGAAGCGTTCTTTTCAGTTTCCTGTTTTTTTTGTATGTATCACTTGGGGAGTTTTTAGCTGTCTTGCTCCAACACAATGTTCCCCGTAATTCCTGTTTTTTCTATAGCAGGAATTAGCTTTTATTTTCAGGAGCGCATCTTTCGGGTTACATTCTAACATACTGTATTTCCAAACACACGTAACGTTTAAATCGCAAGCAAGTATTTAATTGTGCACGTTTCTAACTTACAAACACCAGTAGGTCGCGCAGTATTGTGAAACGATTTATTTTCAGAATGCACAGCAGAATCTGCCGATATTTTGTTCTGTTTGTGTCTGCATTGGTTGTTCTGAATCAGGATATCTTTTGTTCATAGCATCTGTGATACGTCTCATAGGTTTAAATACAATCATAAGGACTACAACAGCGCCAGTGAGTCACTTTTGCCTGAAAGATTACCCGTGTCTTTTTCTTGTAAACTGAGCAAAATGTTTTCTTACTAGGTCTTATTTACATTGAACTGTCTTAACATTAGCCAGGTTAAACAATCGTCACCTTAGCAGTGTGATTAATGAAGTCCGGTAGTGGTCATGCCAAAATGAGCCAAATGCTTTAATCACTACTAAGAAAGTAATACCTGATATATTTAATCTATTTCATATATCATTGTCCATTTTGTCACATGTAAAGCTTTGACTGTGGTGGGATACAGTGAAGGGCGTAACTTTGGTTCGAATATTGGGGGGGGGGCTGAGGTCTCCACACATTTAAGGGAAAACATATGATTGTTGGGGGGCGGGGTGCTCGTATTACCCGGTTTTGGTTTATTGGGGGATTACAATCCCCCCTCCCCGCCGTACTTTGCACACATGCATACAATATAGCTATGACCACTACGGGATGGACCGTATTTAAGTGTAAAAACACTTTTCATAAATTTGAAGAAACAAGAACAATATACGCTGAAAAGATGACGATGCAGCGCCAGGTTTTAACCCACGTCTCCCGCGTTGTGAAGAAAGACCCTCGGCTACTGAGTCACCTTAGCCGCTGAAACGTCGGTGCAGGAGGGAAGTTATTTTAGTGCAGCTGGAGTTGGGATGCTGTCACATATCAGGAAGAAGACTTAAGTATGTGTATGAGGCAAGAATAAAGTGCAGACAGAGCTATTCCCTGCCCAGCCTTTTGTTCTGTACTCGCTATAACAGATTTAATGCAATTCTTTGGCACCAGCCTTGTTAAACACCAGACAGTGCAGTTCCTTATTTTGACAGGTCTGTGCAAGTCCAATAACGTATCCTCCTGTCACCCCTTTTCAGATAAATTAAACCCTTCAGTAACTCACATTAATTAAACAATCTTCACACAAATGAACACCCTGGCAAAAGGCAGTCCTTTTAAGCTCACTGCCACAATAGCATTATTCTCTAGCCTAAAACAGGCAGGATCCTGTTATGATGACCCATCTATCCTGGGATGTAGAACCACAGGGCGGGGGGTGGGGGGAGTATTATTAATAATAGTAATAGTAATGTATAGTGTATAGTTAACTGACTTTTCAAACTATCTTCCTAAACAGGCAATTGACCTGACCCACAGACAAATCCTACCAATTTTAAAGCAAAACAGGAGGTCTAACACACTATTGCTTTTCAGATTTTCCAGTCTGATGTCTCAGCGTCTCATGCCGACAGTAAAGATCCCGCAGTGAGGAAGCACATCAGACCTGCATGCTATTAAATACATATTTTTTATATTAATGTACGTTCTGCCATTTTATGAATTCAGTATTTTTTATAGGTGAAATGTGACTGAAAGACTGCAGAACAACTAATGTGCCTAATACAGTGAGTATTTTAGGACTCTCCTGGTTCCTCCTTATAGTCCTGCCCTCCATCTCCTGGACATTGTAGGCAGGTGAGGCTCGTTAGCAGGATGTTTCCGAACGACGTTCATCTGCTCTGTTAGGCTTAGCTTATGGCTACAGTTCTGCTCTGTAACTCACACAGACGTCTGGGATCATAAACAGGTTCTGCTGCACAGTTTGATGGCCCGGCCTGTACTCTACTCTCCTCTGCATTACGCTGACGTTTCCAGTGCTGCTACTCTACTGGCATCATTCTTTGGGCAAACAAGTAGGACTTAAAAAAACTCTCCCCATCGCATGTGTGGTTTTTCAGAAGAAGTAATTAATGTCTTTTTATGGCATATCACTGTTTCCTGATCCTCTTTGGGTCACAACCGTTTACTGTTTACATTTGTTGGTCTTACTATGTTTTTAGTGAAAAATGACAAGGATTAGAATGAACCCTTTTCTTCACTATTACTAATACTATTCTTCATATAGACTACTCATTTACAAGTCATGGAATAGTAAAAAAAACAAATCTGTCTTTAAGTCCAAATCTGGATGGCTGTTTTGAGGGACTGCTGGACTGCTGAAGGTCTCTCATAACATCTGCCTTTAATTTAAATAGAGCCTGAACCTAAAAATAGTAGATTATTGTAAGCCTGGCCATGCAAAAAACAACAGAGGGGTCAGTCAGCAGTACTAGCGTCGTCGACTCAGTTACTCACTCACTGTCTTCTTCACAAATATACAATTCTAGAGTTGATACTTGCTCTTCAGGTACCGTATTTTAAATGTATCTATCCTCACTTACCCTTTATCCAGTCAGCACTGTTCTGAGCAGAGCAATAGTATTGCAAGCCAAGCTAAACCTTGCATAGGAGATACACAATTAAGGGAATTTGAAGTCGTCAGTTTATCTGGCAGCTTATCTATGGGCCTGTGGGCGCAGAGCAGTGGTCAGGTTCATGTCTGTAACTTTGGAAACAAGGCAACAGGGCTACCTGCTAAAATGCACCCTTTTATTAGCATATAAATGAAATAGCATGGTTCTGCAGTATACTGAGCCTCCAGGTAGCCCTATTTAGGCACTGGCAGATCATACCATGCGTCAAGGTGATTGTCTTTCAACCAAGGCTTCTCTTTGACCTACAACTCAATTATCATGATGAGAATTCCATCGCTTACAATGCCATGGAAGGGTATATGAGCCATTCTGTCTGCCCATGTCTATCTGCTACAGTGATGCAGCACTCTGATGGACACGTCAGTCCTAAGGTCCCTTGTGGAGCCTGATTGCTGTGGATTCTTTGTGGAGGGTGAATCCGGCATCCATTTTCAGTAAAGGTTTACTCAGTTAAGACCGTATGACTTGAACCTCTTGTCTCCTCTGGTTGTGTGGCAATACTATGGAATCTATTTTAATATCACGTGAATCCTTAAATTTGATTTTAAAATTATGTGGAGCTTTCTTAAAAATGCGACGATCATTTGCAATTTTCTGTTGCATGGTTACTCAGTACTACATTCAACAACATGTACGCTGTAAATAGGATGTCCACTCTGCTGTCTTGGGATGTGTTTGTCCAAAAGTCCTTCGAAAGTGTCATAATGGTCGTCAGTTAAAAATCAAAAGAAGTTTGCTGTAGCAAGCAGATCCGATGCTAATTGTGTAGCTTATCCTGTAGTGGTGGTCCTCACATTTCTTTTAAACTAGCAGGGATGTGCCTGTAAGTCTGTGAGGCAACGATAAACAAAGGAAAGGATGCGGTAAAGCTGTCCTGCTCTTCGCATTTTAACACTTTGACATCATTTGTATGGGCTAATTGTTTTGGAACTGGTTGCCTAGATACCAGAGGCTGGAGGCCTGAGACATAAACAGTCAGGAGTCATTTCAAATGAGTCAAGGACTCAGTTCTCAAATAATTTCTGTGTCTGTCTTTGTTCCTTTCTAACACTTTCCTTGGCTGAAAATCCCAGTCTCCTTAAAAACTGCAACAGATGTTTTCCTTTTCAAAGAAGCTTTCTGATGGAAAATTGAAAGATTCACCAGTAAAAAATTGTGTAGCTCTTTTCTTCCCAGCATTTCATGATATCAAAGTTAGAACGCTAAGGTAGCTCACTGGATGCGAGATGCTCAAGCAGCATCTCACATATCTCACATAAAGTCAGGATTACCTACAAACACAGTGGACATCACACACTGCCAAGCAGTAACCTTTGTCCATATTATTTATTATTTTGCTCTAAACATGTTCAATGTTTAATTTCATGTAGCACTATAAATGTATTGCTTATTAGGAGCAGATTTTCAATGTTAATTGGTATATTTTAAACACATGTTTATAAAAATGAAATTGCCAAGCCACCCATCTACATAATTAAAATATAAATATGTGTGTGTATGAAATATTAAAAATCTTAGAGACTGTTGGAGCCTGTGATTTATACAGTAGCCCAACAGCTCTTTTTGTAATTCTCCCTTCATCACCTGGCACACATTATCCTACAAAAATAGCTCACAATTCCTGTGATTTAATCAGATGACAGCAAGCCCTCCTGTACAATGGAGAGCGGAACACATGGAGGCCCAACATTACATATCTGGCCAGTTAAGCGTGTATGAAAAGACAGAAATAACCAGATATTGGATGTGTTTATGGAAAGAGGCGGTGATGTTCTGAATTGGAGGCGTCTGAGGTTTTTTACTACGGTGCAGACGTTCCAGTCACTGACCCGGTAAAGCCGCCGGCTGATCTGTCATTACTGCACACGTAACGTGGTGAATGGGAGATGCTAAATACATCTCTCCTCTTAAGACTGGCTTTTATCTCATCATTATAGAGTTTTCCGGGACAGTGTTTCTCAACCCGGTCCCCGGGGATCCCCAGACAGTCCACGTTTTTGCTCCCTCCCAATTCTCTGCCAGACAATTCACATTTTCCCAAGACAGCTGGGAGGGAGCAAAAGTGTGGACTGTCTCGGGGTCCCCGTGGATCGGGTTCAGAATCACATCACATCCATAATCATTACATCCCTCCATGTTTACACACCCCATTTTGCCTAACTGCATTTCTGAAGCACACGCACAGAACCGGGGTATAAATTACAGAGAAAACTGTCCCATTTGGAGATGGGTTAGACGACATATTTCTTGCATTTTCTGAAAATTAAACTGCGCCTGTTTTCAACATTATTATTGATGTTCCTGAGATTCCTGTCGTTCTCGTCAATCTCATTGTGTCTGTCTGACACAGGTGATGCTGGAACAGTCGAGATGAGATGAAGGAAAATTGTGATTACTGTACGGTGGTCTAATCCCCCATGCC
>JAODKC010000137.1:9678713-9694029 GCA_026777985.1 Mormyrops attenuatus
CCCCCCCCCCCCCCCCCCCCCCCCCCCCCCCCCCCCCCCCCCCCCCCCCCCCCCCCCCGACTAGGCTGATCATATGTGTATCTGGACCAGAATCCTTTTCCAAATTTACTAATAATCCTTTGGGAAACAAAAATCAAATCAAGAACAAAGAAAGGCTATAAATTAGTATTCCATTTTGATATTTGTTTGGAGTGAGGCCAGGTTTCTAAGGAGCTTATTTCAGTAAAAGCAGCAATCAGAAGGATTGAAAGCCATCATGGATGGAGAAAGCCAGGCTGACCCCAACACAGAGGCCTCTTCCACTCCTGCTGTTGGGCTGTCTAACCCAAAACATCTCCTATGATGTTATCTTGCACGCCCTCCTTTGAGTCTCTTCTGATGCCCCAGTAGGGCATCTTTGTCTTGCACCTATCCTCTTCCGATTGGGGTGACACATTCATGTTTCTCCGTGATACCCTCATTAATTGCTTAATCAGCTTTATTTATGACAAAACACGGACTCTTTGTCACCAAAGCAGCTCACTTTATTTAATAACCCTCTATGTTAAAAACAAACACTGTTTCTTCCAGAAATAATGCATGTGCACAAGTATGCAAATATACTAACCTTATTAACATGACTGCAGACTTTATATGTTGAACCATTATGATGCATTTGATGCATCTGGAAGAAATAGGTACAGTTTGGTTCCCTCCCTACCCATGGCATAACCCAAGGCCGTAACCAAAAAATTCTGAGAAACATGCTAAATGTCAAATGTGCTCAAGGGGAAGGCAATTGTTGCTCAGATGGTAACTTCTAAACGACGGAACATTCCAAAAGCAGGCTATAATTTACATAAACAGTGTCTCACATTTATTTATAAGGGGTCGTTAAACGGCTTGAAACCACCAGCCATTGTTCAGTGACAGCACAATAACTGAAGACAGTAACAGTTAGAACACAGCTAATAAAAGATAATGAAAGTACTGTACTTTGTGAATTTATTTATTTAAATTGGGAGGTATAAACATAAAATAAATACCAAACTGCTACTCACGTTACTGACTGGACTTTTGTGCTAACTGACTGTGGTTATTTCATAATCAAACCAAATATGAAACAAAAAAGTTTGACAGATAGAGAAGTCAGTGCATATTTCTGATACTGATGCGACAGGGTGTGGTCAGGCTGGGGCGGGCCACAACTTTTCCAGTCTCTGGTGTAACACTTTCAGAACGTCTTTAATTAAAATTGATTTATTATACATATTTATAATAGTTGATAAAAGTGTTTGTGCTGAAGTATTCAGCATTTATACCATTTCAAATGCCCCTCCACTCCCCCCCACCGCCACTTTTGAGATGATGACCATGTCCCTGAGCAAGTTGTGCACGATAGAAACATGCATCTGAATTCAGAATATGTTTCTAATAATTCACCCCGTGTAGATACATGCAATAAAATCGAAAGAGCAATCTTACAGTTAACCATGCGGCTCCCGCTCCACCTACCAAGGGAACCTGCCGTCTGGTTTCCAGCACGTTCCCCTGATGCTGGACCCCTTGCTCGCATTTACTGCAGCATGGTGTCCCCCTCGCCCTGGGCCACTGCCTTCTTCTTCTTTTCATTGCTCTTTCTGATGCGGTAGAAAACGATCAAGAGTAGCAGAGCTGTAGAACGAAAAAGCGAAAAGTAGCTTTTCTTAGCAGGATCCTTAGGGGAGCGTCCGAGGCCTTATCAGGATCACGTGACATGTACGCAAATTGCACACTAATCAAAACAGGACATACGTGTCACATAGGGTGGCCGCTTGTCTGGATTTTGACTGGACAGTCTGGTTTTCCAGCCCCTTGTCTAGAATGCTGTTGGGTTTGCTCCTTTTAGCCCCCATGTCCTATTTTTTCCTCCCCCCTACTTGCCTCCCCGTCAGCAACAAGCGCTACTCTCTTTCCCACTCCCAATCGCACAAAAATGCAAAACACACAAACACAGTCATGTTGGCGTACCTATCTAAATGGGGACCTTCCATCATTTCTATGGGAAAAACCCTAATTCCAATCATGACACCCTTAACCCCCACCCAGCCCTAACCTTAACCATAAGTAACCAAACAAAATGCAAGACACTGGAATTTTTTAAAATTAAATTTATCAGATTTTTATAAAATTGAGGTTCTCCAAATGATCAAGTGACCTGAATAGGTAAGGGAGTTTCAGGTTTTACCACATTTGCCCAAATGTGATCTGTGCAAAGCCACGCACACTACAGAAGCGAAGCATGACCGTGCTCTGGAGATAACGAGGTAATTATTGCGGTGGATATAATACCCCCCCAGCCACTCAGCAACTTTTCCTGGCCATTCCTAGCCCTCCTTTTCAGACCAGGGTGTCCTCCCTTTTAGAGTCATGTCACCCTAGTATCATACGACCTCACACACGCAGGACTACAACATTATAACAGATGTAGCATGTACTTAAATATAGTAAATAGTCTAAAGAGCTTTCCGTTTAAGTAGGATTCCGAGGTTTCTGTAAATGTGTCACTTTCAGGGAGGATGCGGTGCCGTCCTTACCCACGCCGCCGAGCGTCCCGGCCAGGATCCCTATGGTTTTTGTCATTCCCAGCCTCCATTCTTGGGGTGCGGGTGCTATGTAGCAGTGGCCCAGCTGCGTGCAGTTACACACACGGACTGGGCCGGGATGACGGGGGCAGCCAGGTTCATGGTGACCGAAGAGGGCATTCGGGGGAGAGCAGAAAGCCGGGGGGGTGGGGGCATGGATGAGCATGAATAACAACCCAGAGCCACACAATAAACTTTCAGGATCTGTCAGCTCTAGTCCAGGTACATTTGTGTGTGTGTTTCCCCTAAATAACAGCTAATCTGCTGCAGCCATGACAGAATTACATATTCCTTCACACCATTGCAACCCCCCCTATAAATATTATATTTAATTATATTTGCCTTTCGGCTATATATTTTGGGTCAAGCTTACCCTCAAACAACTGAGGCACTCCCAGGCCTGCGTTGTCTTTGATGCTGATCGGGATGTTAAATGTC
This sequence comes from Mormyrops attenuatus, assembly GCA_026777985.1. NCBI lineage: Eukaryota > Metazoa > Chordata > Actinopteri > Osteoglossiformes > Mormyridae > Mormyrops > Mormyrops attenuatus. The sequence continues at coordinate 9,681,755 of JAODKC010000137.1, forward strand.
ACGTCCTCTTTGGGTGCACTCTTCAACACAAGTTTAGCAGATGTTCCTAAAAGAGTGCATAACCACTTAATGCCCTCACACAAGTTCTTGGAGGATGAAAAATTTGTCTACATGTCTAAATCAGGTGAGATGCAATCAGTGTTGGGGAAGTTACTCACAAAAGTAATCTGCTACAGACAGGGGTGGAAAGTTCAGGTCCAGAAAATCCAGACCAAGGTTTTAGTTCCACCAACCAGTTGATTATAAAGAATCACAGTTACAGTTACTGGTTGGTTGAAACAAAATCTTGGTCTGGATTTGTACTTTCTGGATCTGAACTTTTCCACATCCCCCAGTTCGACATTCTAGAATCCCAGTGTTGTGCTTACCATCAGTCTGCCTAATCTCCCAGTTAGGAGCCTTTTTAGACATGGCAAAGATGAAAGGTTGTCCAAAGGGTGGTCCATCCTTATCTTCAGCGATCAGGATGATGGGCTCTGGATGATTCACACACACAAAGCCCTGCGTCGCTCTCAGCTTGGGGATGTTATCGTTGATGTCTTCCAGCCGGATGTTAACATCCCTCTGTGTCTGTAGGTTGGGTGAGTCTTTGGGTTGAAAGAGAAAGGCACAGTTTATTTTTTGAGACTTATAAGACAGCAACAAACTGTAAGGCATTATCAGTTTTGTTTTATTTCTTGAACTAGGTTATTTCAAATTTTGCCATTTTGATGCCTAGATCTACAAATTAGGGGCTTTTAATTTCACCCTAAATTGATCAGTAGCACTAAGGATGTTATAGTACAAACCACTGGACTGCCTACAAAACCTCATGGTCGGTAATTTAGTATAACCTGAAAATGAAGACAATCAAATGATACTCACCCTTTTCATAAGCAAACACGCGTACTTTGTATTCTGATACTTCCTCCCGGTCCAGACCAGCCTTTGTTTTGATTTCCCCAGTATTAGGGTTGATGGCTAGCCAGTTCCTCTCATCTCCCTCCAATTTGAATCTAAATCATAAGGAAGATACAGTTATGCAATTATCAGGTAAATTGGATGACATCTTGAGGAAGCTACTACATGTGCAGCATTTCATCAGAGCGATTAAGCTGAGGGTTACCCGAGTGAGTTAACCGAGTTAACTTGGTTAACTTGGGTTACCCTGAGTGCCAAGGCAAGCTTTCTGCCAAGGTTGGTCTGACCTGTTTGAATTGCTGATGCTTTCATAAACCTTTATCTGATTTGCCAAAAGGTGCAGAGAAAGACACAAACGACTGATTCCAACAAGAGTCAAGTGGTAGAAAGAGAAACTGTTCATCATCTCGATGTTGGTACCTGATATCTTTGCCTTCGGGGTCTTCAGCCTTCATTTCAATGAGAGTTGTCCCAACAGTGACATTTTCTTTGATGTTCACTTCATAAATGTCATCAGTAAACTCTGGGGGCTCGTTAACGTTGGTGATTCGGATTCTGATGACTGCCGTCGATCGGTTGTCATACTCGACTCCCTTCACTAGAGGTTCAGGGTTCCTAGCATCAATGAGGAGTGTGTAGACTGATGTGGTCTCAAAATCAAGGGGCTGGAAAAAGAGTATTTTTCAGACTTGAACTGTGGGAATAAAGCCTTACTGCTGAGTGAGAGTGGATAAATGTATGGTTCCAAATTACTTTACCCTGGCAATGTACAGCCTGCCGATGTGTTGCCCGTTGGTTTCATTGTTGTCAATGGCGAAGACCTGCTCAGGGTCCCCACTTTGGATGTGGTACACCACCTTGGAGCTGCCAGTCCCAGGGTCATCTGCATCTGTGGCTAAGACACTGAGCAAGGTGGTGTCCAATTGTGTGTCTTCAGCTGTGGTCACCTCCCCATACTAAAAAAAAACACAATCAAAAATAAGACCGGGAACATGGATTCTTGTGTATTCCAAGGACTGCACATTTCAATGGTGAAAAACTATTCTTGATGTAGTTCCGTTGAATATCCTTACATCATTCTTTTCAAACACCGGAATTTCGTTGTTGATATCGATGACCCTGATGACAGCATTGCACTGTGTACTGTACCCTAAGAACAAAATCTGACATGATTCAGGCTGATAATTTCAACACGTATATCTTCCTTGACAGAATATCTGTAATACCTAATCATGTATAGTAAAACATGAAAATAACCGTCAAACACATGTAAAAATGGCCCCACTTTTTCTTGAATGGATAGTAGGATGCCCATAAACGTGTGTAACAAATATGACTATGGATTTAGCTGTTATGCCTTTGATTGGGATTTCATAGAGGAATACTGGTTGGACTGGTTACCTGTAGGATCCCCAGCTTTATCAGAAACCTTGATAGTGAGCTGATATTCTGGAACTTCTTTCCTCCGGAGGTTGGAATTGCCCAGTTGAATCTTCCCCGTAAAACTGTCGATTAGGAACATTGTCGCTGACGGGGTCTTGGGCTCCTGGTCCACTATTTCGTACCTGAGAAGGCTGTTGGGTGATTTCTCCTGGTCAAGGTCATAGACCTGCAGAACTCCGATCAAGCTACCTGAAGACAAGGGAAGGCATGTTTGCACACTCTAGGATTACACCTCTGGGCCAGAATGCCGATATGCGCTTACATGCACTCTGGCAAGTCAGAGTACTGGATTTCAAAGTTCTCACATAAAAAATATTGTTGATCTTACCAATGTCTTCATTTTCTTGCACCTCAAATTGGCTCACCAGATGCTCACAAACAGGCTTGTTGTCATTAAGGTCTTCCACAACAACTTGGATCTCTAGGGGTTCCTCTAAATCAGTGTCTAAATCATCTCTGGCAAATACTACCAGAATATACTGAAACACAGGGAAATGCTCTGATTCAGTCACTGACATATACATGTTCTACGTGTTCTACTCTGCAGAAACTTCAGTAAAACTGTACTGCCCTCAGAAAAAGAAGTGATAGGCAATATATTACCATGTCTTTCTCCTCTCTGTCCAAAGCTGCTGTGACAAATATGTGACCTTCTTCGTTTATTTCAAAAGGAAAACTGGGATATCGTTCCTTTTGGCTAAGAAGGTAATGTGCTCCAATCTCATTTGACTGAACCTGCACAATAAAACGAATGCATATATATATGTATATATTTGCAAATATACGCAAAAAACATAAAAGACTCTCCAAATGTCCGAGGGAAATCAAAGGCGACCAGTTCTTGAGAGTACCTAAACCTCCAGACGTGACATCGCTTACCCAAGCGCTTCAGATAGGGGGTTACCTCAGCGATTTTCATGGGATAGGGTCCCTCGTGGTTCTCACTTATCCTGACGGAATTTGGGGCGAACCAGAGATTTTGCTGCACCACAATGTTGACCGATGCATGGTCACTGAGCGCGTTCTCCGACTTGCCCTCCAAGTCCTCGACCTTGATGATCAGAGTGTAGTCTGGGCTGTCCGATGGATTCATCCGTTTGGACTCTAGAAGAAATTCACGAAACAGGGCAGATTGTCAATAGACCTAACCAAGTGAGTAAAATGACACATACAAGGCAAACCATAGTTCGAGATGTACAGTACTTTTCTGTTACTTTTTATTTGATATGTAAATAGTGAAGTTGTTATTTTTATCTGCCAAAACAATTGTGTAATAAGTGAGAGAAACTCAGGCAGGCACCTCGTGTAAAGAGTGTATTTAGCACTGCTTTTCAGGTTCAGCCAGTTCCTGTGTCTGCGTCCAACGTTCAGCTATATTTTATCATCCATCCAACCAACCTCCAATTACTTAGTATCCTAGGAACCATAGCACACAAGGTACCCTAGGTGGCATGCTGGCGCACGCACACAAACATGCTCACTCACTATGGATAATTGAGAAATGCTATTTCACACTATGTGTTTCAAACTGCGGGAGGAAACCCGCAATATATGGGGAGAATCTGCAGGCAGGATTCGGATGCCTAATCCTGAAAGGTGTAAGGTAACATTGCTACTGACTGAACACCCCCACTTAGCCACCTAAGCTTCATTTTCAGAACATATAAAATAAAAAATAGATGTAAAAACGAGGAAGCAGACAGAAATCCAGGCAGGGATGTTTAACGGAGTGTTTCCTCTTCCTTCTTTCCTCTTCCTTCATGTGAGTGCTGATCCTGCAGCTAAGCCATTGGGTCCTTCAGTTAGGTTGTACAAATTTTGTGACTCTGTGTTCTGCTTCAATTGTACCCTCAAAGGGGCTAATCACTTTGTTTGCAATTAGGCCAGGAAGGATATTTAATTTAGCCTCTGTGCACTTGTATGCATGCTTGTATGGCGACCTTGGCTGCCTACTAAATGGGAGCGTCGTCTGGTTTCCCATTTTCTGCTGTACAGTGTCACCGCATATCTTCCTTGTTTGGCCCAACATTACCCATAACACCTTGCCTGACCACGAGGGGGCATACTGCACTATGGTGATGCATGATGCAGCATGCAAAAGTTTAGCACGAAATATTCAGAATAAACATTCCGAGTGGATTGGTTTCATGTTCTATAAGTAAATTTATGAAAAAAAAATGCAGAAGATTAATTCATGATTCGGATTTCATGCTCCTTTGGAAAATAGTTTTTCCTAATACTGTATTCTAATTTTATCATCACAAAATGCAGTATGGCTATATGCATTTTTTTATCATCATTTTCTTCCACAGAAAATGTCCTTTCGTACTAAGCCATCTAGCACTGGACCACTGCAGAGGGGTGTACTATGATATTGGCTTAGCAAGGTTTCTTAAGGTTTACTTCAGAATTTTTCATGCTATTATTCGTAGCTCACAGGGTATATTGCTGTGGTAATTTGCACTGTACAGCTAACCTGCCTCAAACCGAGTTAAGTTCAGGCTTTAGGAGTAAATCAAGTTCCACTTTTTCAACATCTATATGAACTGGCATTTTATCTAAAAATGCAACCTATATAAGAGCCACCATTTGACCAAATAACAGGGATGGGCGATACCACTGATTTTCTCTTCAATCTGATGCCAAGAAATAACAAGGTTTTTATCCTGGTATGGATATTTGGTGCCGCTCCTTTGCAGATTAAATTTGCTGGGGGCTGATTGTGGCAATCAGGGTTAGTTGACTTGGTTTTATCGCGTTAACTCTGGGTGCGTAAAGTTCAAACTCGCGTCGTAATACAAGGGCATTTTACTTCAAGGTGGATCAGTGTATGAATGTGCATGTGACAAATCAAACTTCAAACATCCAGCTCGTTAGCTACTAATTTTGTTTTAGTCTTAATCACTCATTGGGTTTTATTTGTATTTTAGAGACTTCAAAAGATGAACTTGCAAAAACGGGCAGCAATAGTTTTCATGCATCTAGACAGAGGTAGAAAGTTCAGGTCCAGAAAGTACAAATCCAGGCCAAGATTTTGATTCACCCAACCAGTTGAGTATGAAGAGTCACAGTCATGGAGTACTCAACTGGTTGGTTGAAACAAAATCTTGGTCTGGATTTGTACTTTCTAGACCTGAACTTTCCACCTCTGCATCAAGAAACTTTTTTATACAAAGTTTATCCATTTGGCACTAACTCATCCTGAAAATAGTCTGACCTGATCTCTCGACACAGGTGTAAAAGGGGTTGAACTCATAGGGAATGTCTTTCACTGGGGAGCAATACTCTTCAAATTTCCTCTTCAAGATGTCCTGGCTTTTCCAGTCTTCTGTATCTATGGGCATGACACCTTCTCTGGCTTTCAGTGTCGCCTCTCCTGAAACACACACAAAAAAAGAGAATCTATCCTTCATGTAGACCAGTGTTTCCTAATCTGCTCCTCGGGGACCTGCAGACACTCCATGTCAAAATGTGTCTGGCAGGAAGCTGAGAGGGAGCAAAAATGTGGACCGTCTGGCAGGAAGCTGAGAGGGAGCAAAAAATGTGGACCGTCTGTGGGTGCCCGAGGATCGGGTTGGGAAACAATGATGTACTTCACTGAACTGAAATTACATAGGATACTTTTTATAAATTCCAATAAATAATCGTTACGCACACTTACAAAATAATGGGGGGTTTGGAAAATTGCGCATTGATGGATCGATGGTGCAGATTATCATTATATACTTCCGGCAGCCCTGATAGGTCAACACTGATTGTCTCTTTGGATTTAATTCCATGACCATTGGCTGAGTTTCTTTGACAATTTAGCTTTAGCCAAGGTGGAGATCTTGGACAGGAGTCACCTTCTGGGGTGGTGGCGATTTCCCCGGTGACACTATCAATCTGGAAAAGTGGTATTTTGGTGACATCTGGGATCTGGCTCAGGATACTGTAGCTCAGCTTGGCGTTGGGGGTCTCGGGATCATCCAGGTCGGTAGCAAAAGCCCTCATGAAAGCCAACCCTGGAATGAGAGATTGAGGAATGAGGTTCTCTTTTAAGCCCATATGCTGGACCATATGGTTTACATGTGTAGAACGTGCCTTTACAAAATTCAACTGCTATGTAAACTTGAAAGCAACACTACCATTGGTCCAGTAGGTTAAGTGTGATAACGTATAGCACGTAACGATCTACGTGATTGGTCAAAATTTACTGTAGACTGTATTTCCTGGACAAGCTCTATTTGGCAATATATTGACTATGGACAAAACATAATCCGCCTTTACAGCTACGCGACGGTAAGATACACACCAGCTGCTCTGTGCTCCCGCACCGTCCCGCTGTACTCTGTCTGGTTGAATGCCGGTCGGTGGTCGTTGATGTCGATCACGTTTATGGTCACAGAGTACGGCCCATCCACAGTTTCCGAGTCAGCCAGGGCTTCGATCTTTAAACATTAGCACACCGGAGTAAATTAAAGCTCATTTCACTAAGAAGCAAATTAAGTAAAAATGCAAGCACCGCTGATGAATACCGCACCGTCAGTTACGCTGGGGAAGCTGTCACAAGGCTGAGCTTCTATAAACATTCATTTTAAAAGTCTTCAAACATATTTGTTTAAGCTTTTATGGGGCTACCCTCCTGTGTCTCTTATGTTTGTTTTGACATAATCTGACATTATAACAGAAAGTATTGTCAATCATTAACTACCAAGACGTTGTGGATATTGTTCCTAATGTTAGATGTAGCATTGTAAGACAGAGGTGCGGCGATGTTGGAAGTGCCGTGCCTGTAAGCTGTAGTGGCTCCGTTCTGCCCAGGACAGCGCCCTCTCAAGGTAAAGCCAGCCCTCACTGGACACCAAGAACTTGCCGTCAGTGTCACCTGACATGCTGTATGATGTCACCTCGGGCTTGGTCGATTTGAACTGTTGACAGAAAGTAGAGTTTCAAATGTTTTCAAGGTCTCGAGTGGTCCAAAATAAAGCTGAACCACCCACTGATCTGTTGTTTGACCCAACCATCATCATCAAGAACGGACCAGTTACGCGGCAGTTACACAATCCGAAAGAGAACCATTTCTAGGGCAGTTAACTTAGCGTCTTCCAAAATCCTCATTACATACCAGCCAAGACTACATCTGATATTAAATGATGCACAGAGAAAACTCCACGCCCACCTGATATATGGGATATGGTTCCATGGTTCCTTCTGGCACATCAAGTATCTTGTCCTCCAGAGGTCCAGCTTTGTCTTCCCATCCAAGGCCACCGACCTTCAGCATCAGGAGTACAGCAAGGTATGAGCAACATTGTCATTTCATTGTGCCCAATATCAGGGCAAACTGATTCTTCCATTAAGAGAAAAATGGGAATTTAGTTACTTTTCATATACATCCTACGTGTCTGTGAAAGATAAAACACTCTTCTTTCAAGGAAACACTTGTGCTGGGGTTAATGATAAATATTGTATGTACATCTTGGAGTATGTGTGCATCCAGATTTCTGCGATTACGTTGCTGAGGTTGTCTCTTGGCTTGAGCATTGAGCTCGAAGGAACGCAGCACACTTTTGACGCATTAGATGCTAAATGCTGAAAAATGAGAAGGGCGATTCTATTTGACCAATTTCAGCTCTAGATTGTAGTACGGGCACCTGTGAAGTACAAGAATGGACAGGGCTGGCATAGATAAATATTATTTACGGGGGCGTGGGCATTGAGGGAACTTATTCATTTATTTTTATCTTTTAAAAGTACTATCTATTAAATTGAAGTTGGAATTCTTGTCTCTCCTCTGACAGAGTCTCCATTATCCCAGCGCGATGGTAAAACAAACAAATATTTTTGGTACCAGGCTTATCCTCAGAGATAACCTTATTATCTATTCAACTTCCCACTGCTTTTTCAGCACAAGGTCACCAAGAGCTTGGACGGTATCCCAGGATGCATAGGGCACAGGGCCTGTCTATTGGAGATCCGGTCCATAGCACGCGCACACACACACACACACACACACACACACACGTTTGTCTTCTTATCTTTTTGGCGAATGTACATTCATTTCCATGGGCAAAACCCTAATCCCAACATGACGACCTTAACCCCCACCCAGCCCTAACCATGATCAGGATTACCCAAACAAAATGCAAGTCTTTGGCATTTTTAATTTTTTGATTACAGTCACCAGTTTTTATTAGATTGAGGTTATCTTTATAGGGACCTGAAAAATGGTCATCACAACATCAAAATAACAGGTTTTTAATCACGTTGTGGGGACGTTGTGTGTGGACCACACACACACACACACACACAGAATAGCACCCAAGTGGCGATTCATAGACACCAGTTTGCCTAACTGTATTTTTGGACAGCAGGGACAAACTGCAGAACCCAGAGGAAACAACAGAGGAAGAACATGCAAACCGGACCCTGGAGGTGCGGCGCCACCCGTCCTCCCGCTGAGCCGCCAAGCACGCCACCCTATCTTGGTCACAGTTTACTTCAATTAATATCTTAAAAATTACAGGCGATAGCATTAATAAATCATCAAGTGATCATTCCTTTTTTGTAGTCCTTTAATTTCTAGAGAATAATCATATTAAATATAACCGAAAATACTAATATGCGATACTTACAGCACCAAACAAGAGGGTCAGGCCTAGTAAGCCTGCAGTTGGAGCCATCTTGAGTTCCCGTGGGGTGTATGAGGTATGTGAGCAAAGGGAGAGGTTTTCACAGGTCACGGAGAACCAAAGAAGACCGATACGCTTCAGATTCACCAGCTGCAGGCTCCCACTGGTCACTGGAAAGGCAAGGTGAAGCAACCAGTAACCAGCACGTACCGATTCGGGGACGACCAAGCGGTGAGGCACAAACATGACCGGGAGCCCTGGTGAAAATGCTCCAGGTTCCCGCACCCGCTCTCTTTGAAGGCTGGTTACTTATTCACGGGCTGCTACGTCTTTCCTCCGCCTTTTTACCACAGATTTTGCGGCACGTTCTGCAAATGTACACACAGGCGGTGTTTTTTTTGACATTTTGCCTGTTTTGAAAGTCACCCTGTGCATGTGTTGCTGTCAGACTTTCTCTGGGAGTTGGCTGAACTGAGATAAGACTCTGCTTGTGGCCAGTGTGGCAGCACAATGCAGCAACGAGATGTATTTGAAGTTTTTGGTGGATGAAAGTACTGGACATTTGATTCTAATTCAGGGCATTCCTCTCAGCGCTTTCAAAGGCGAGTCTCCCTAAGGTCACAGTTTGACATTGGTGATACAAAGTCTCTGGAAAGGTCACTTCTAGGTTGTGGGAGTGGTTGTGGGAGTGACTAGATGGGAGGTGAGATTGACAGCAGAGAAACTGAGATAGTCTGAGAGTGAAAAACATTCAGTTTCCAGCACAGAGTTTGGGAAGAAATATAATTTGTCATTTTCTGTAATTAGTGCTGAATTGCTGTTCTGACGTCTCTGTGCTTTCAAGGTGCTCTTGGGTTATGCTACTGTAGAATATAATATAGGAATATATATCAGTGGCAATGGAGCTTGTTGTCTGGGAATATCGAATTAATAGTAAGATCAAATATCTGTTAACAACAATCCTGTGTAGGTCAAGTGGGTATAGCAAAGATGAATGAAATATCTGTTAATGGTAATGATTTAGATTAGGGTGAGTGATTCTCATAAGAGGTTAAGGTTAACAGCAGACTGATGGTGAGGCAGCCACTGTTTGTGTAAAGGCTGAGTAATCTGCTCCCACATCCGACCTTGGAGTATAGCTGTCCTTCAGCGGTCCTGTCACATCGCTTACAGTGGATAAAAAGCACTTCACAGCAGTCATAGGGGGTTATTCTGAACCAAAACTGAAAGGAGGAACTTTAATCAAAAGAAGCACCTGAGCATTTTTGTTGAGAGAATAATCTGACAATATGAAGGGGAGTTGGTTTACTTGGACAAGGTGATTTCCAAAGGCTGACCGAAGAGCATGGGCCAAGCCGCACACGGTCTGCCTGTGGTAATTTCACTATGTGAAGAGGCGTGTCTGTTTAAAATGCAACATGGGTCCAATGTTCCCTGTTAATTCCATTGCATGCTCACTGACACTGAGCTACCAGGTAGGTTAGAACAAGGTGACATTGAGCAGACCCAGGTAACCTTGTGGACTGTCTGGCTCCTAGCATTCAGCTGTTTAAATGTTTCAATTTGCTCATGGAAAATGTCATACCAGTTTATTGATCCCCTCATCCTTTTTATTCCATTGATTCTTTCCCTGATTTATGGATATTCAAAGATTGTGTACATTAGGAAGGCCCACATGACAATTACAAAAGACATTTGGGATTGAACGAACATTTCTTTTATAGAAGAAACCATTTCTTAAACTTATACATTTCCATTGTTTATTTGTGTTGGCAGTAGATTTTACATGGTCATCTCACCACGTATACAGGTTGAATCAGACCTGTAAAGATTGACCGTCTTAAGTGACAAATTTAACAATGAAATGCCGACTCTTGGAATATCATGGATTTAAAAAATCTCACACGACACCCTAAAATTCTGGGTGAATACAGAATCCATGACACGCCCTGATAAAGGCTTGTTTAAACCAACAGGCCCAGGCTTATTTGGGAAGGCTTGAGTGACCTCTACAGCTGTCAGACTTTTTCCTAAATATATTTCTGGTAAAGATCAATGCACCTTATACCAATTCCATCCTGACGTTTAGTGGACCTATTATCAGAAACTTTGAGGAACTTGTACAAGATCACATGAAAATAGTTCTTATCTTGTCTCTTGCTAGCTAACAGCTGACACCCAATTTGACACTATCCGTGTAACGTTCACCAGGTGATCGTCCTCCAATGGCTTGTAAACAACACTTAGCATCAAATGATGGCTAAATTCAGCAATTGATATACCACAATATCGAAATGTGAGTGAATTGAATGGTCAACTGCAGCAAAAGTAAAAATCGCTAAGCTTACCTGAGTGTTAGGTGCGTTCGGCAGTCACTCCTTGGACTTTCCAGTGAACAGTGCGAAGAACCTCTTTCCTAACGCTAGTCAAACGTTAACTCACAACATTTTATTGAACCTAATGATTTGCTAATGATTTTCCTAGCAGGAAGAAGGACTTTCTCAGGTAAGAATAAACTTTAAAGGTACTTTCAAAGTTTACTGCAGTTTACTCTAGTAAAAATATGCATATGTGGAAGTCATCTAAGGCTTCTGTCATTACTATTATTATTTGAAATGCTTCCAAAGAAAATGGTGTAGTGTTAAAAATGACTACAGAGCATAATCTTAAGAATAAACTAATTACACCTTTGTAATATCAATTTGTTAGTTTTTTGTTACACGTTTGTGTTGGGTGGTCTGGTCCAATAGTATTTAGAATCTTATAAATAATAATTGATTTAAAGTTGAAGTGCAAAACACCTGTGGCATGTTCTGAGGAGAGCAGAGGACAACTTGAAGGTTAAACAGTCATTAAAGGCCCAGTTGCTTGAGCTGACGAAGGTGAAATTAAGTTAGAGAGATCCGGTCACATCAAACTACCTACCTGGGAGTTGATGTTAAGGCTGTTCAGAGCTTTGCCTGTTGCCTTTCTTACCTTAAGAGAACTCTACAAATCATTAATGGATTTTCCTGGAATAGGAACACTGCCTTTTATTATATTTATGGATATTAACAAAAGAATGAATTTCCTATCTATCTCAGGTAACTGGGATTAGTGTGATATTTTGTACAGCCGATATTTAAAAAAATATAAACCTCAATTTTTTTTTAGTCCTGCTGGTTAATCCTGTTAACCCTTTAAGTGCCACACCCAGAAAAAGGCACTGTAAATGTTTTTTTTTATCATTTCTGAGGTCTGCAGGCCAATACAAACAAAAATCAATAGTTTTTTCAAACACTGAAAAATGCAGTTTATGTATTACAAAGGTATACAAAC
>JAODKC010000137.1:9695417-9717079 GCA_026777985.1 Mormyrops attenuatus
CTCCCTATTGTTGCGCAATACCGATCTTGAGACCCCCTTAAAATTTTGCTTTTGAGGCTTCCGGGGGGGTCTCATGGCCACCAATATACATTTCAATGTAATAAGAATGAGGCATAATACTCCCACGTGGCTCCCCAGCCTGTCACAGGCAGAAGGTCAGAGCATTGGCCTATTTTACAGCGCAATCTAATGTAGATTGAAGTGTGTCTGAGGCACGTGTCTACAGTATGGAGAGGTCATGGCATGATTTGGACTTCAGACGGAATGCCGCATTCTTGTTGTTTCTGGCCACCAGTTTGTCCAGGAAACGCTTGGCTTTTTTGGGCAGGCTCTCCCGCCTGTGGCTCAGGCCCCTCCGCCGGTCGTTGGCCTCCTTACTGTCCCGCCGCAGGCGTAGCTGCCGCACGATGCCTTCAAACATCTCCTGCACGTTGTGCTGCATCACCGCCGACGTCTCGATGAACTTGCAGTCGAACACCACAGCGCATGCCCTTCCCTCTGCGGGGCGAGGAGGGGGAGAGATATGCATTGGGCTTTCCAATCAAAACACACACAGGGGAACCACAGAACAGGTGCTCTTCTAATGGCCAGGACTTCATCAGCGAACGAATAAAAATATCTCAAAACATGCATTCACCAAACAATGTAACATTCTGAAGCAGTGAATAAAAAATTGCTATTTTTGTTAGTTTTAAATGTCTTTTGCTGGAACAGATAATTACTCAGGCAGTTCATCTGTGATCATTTTTTTCATCAGAAACACGAATTAAACGTATAAAGTGGCAGGTGTACAGGTTTGATGAAGAAAAACCGCCGACTTACCACTGACTGACACTTCTCTGCATCTGACGAGGTCACACTTGTTTCCCACCAAGATAATGGGGATGTCCTCTGACTGCCTGGCTCTGCGCAGCTGGATGCGCAGCTCAGACGCCTTTTCGAAGCTGTCGCGGTCAGTTATCGAGTAGACGATCAGGTAGGCGTCCCCCGCCTGCATGCACTGCTCCTGGCTCCAACTGCCCTGTTCCTAAGTGATGGACGCAGCAGTTGTATAACATATGAAGCCAAGACGGTTGTATTCTGCAGCAGCTTTACGATTGTACAAGGTTGTTTAACTATTGTGTAAAAATCAAGCCGATTAAATGAAAAGTGTAAAACAGCTATGGCAGGGATAATAGTGACATGCTTTAGAAATCCAAGATTACAAATAGGTTTGGAATTAAATTTCTTCTTAACATAAATGTATAACGTGCTTTTCATGACGAGCCCTGAAAGATCTTAGACGTACCTGGCAGTCCCATGTATCCAGTAAAGTTATTGTGGCAATTTCGCCATCGACCACAATCGTTTGTTCACAGATTTGTCCTGTTGCGAGAAAGATAGAGTTTCTTAAATAAATGGTTGCAAAACAGACGACAAACCAGCATTTAGTCTCATTACCAGTCATGGCAAAGGCGAAACGCGCCATCGCCCACCTCCGTACAACTCGCAGTCGCTGTCCATGCTGTCTTCCGCCCCGGCGAAAATGCTCGCCAGCGCCGACTTGCCAACACCGTTTCCCCCGATCAGCACCACGTTATAGAGGCTGCCGCCCGATTCCGTGGAGACCACAGAGTCGGAGGAAGCCGACGACCAGCTCTCCCTGCAGGGGACGCCGGCGGAGCTGGTGCAGGAGCGGGAGCGCGGCATGTGAGCGCCCGGTGCCAGGCTGCTTCCCAGCAGGTGGTTGGCGTCCGTGCAGATGCTCCAGCGGTGCAACTGGTGCTGCAAGCGCAGACTGTGGCGTCGCATGGTGATAAGAAGGGTCATCTGTCACTGCGTATGAGGACCACAAGGTTGTGAGATTATTCGAATTTGCACCGTTAAAACTCAAATATTTAACGCATTCGTTTTTACAAGAAAATATAATCTCCTCTATATACAAACTCGAATTTACCACAAACCCACCCCTTCTAATGCACTGAAATTACATTTCTAAGAAATACGGTTTACTAAACAGTCAAAATATGTTGCTTCCCCTTAAGATTCATTTACGTCTGTGATGAACAATCACATCTTTATAACCTTTATAACATACGACTTCTTACGTTTCCAGGCCGTTAAGGTGTTCAGAAGTTAAGCGCCTCGTTCCCGGTGCTGCAGCCCTTCAAGATGATCCAAGTTTTAATCCCATGTAAAGCGCTCCGTGTCTGACGAGCTTCTGGCTCGCCTCGTTTATATAAAGCAGCAGAAAGGGGCTTCCCTTGACGTCATTTGCCCCACCCTCCCGGCGACTGGGAGACGCGCTTTCTTAAACCCAACTGGGGAGGCCGGGACAGTCGCCCACTCCACACTTCTCGTTAACTGCGTATGCCTCATCATAATAAATGAAGAATAAAACACTGGAATTTCACCCCCAACTTAACACACCATTTAATGACTCACTTGTAATTTCTTTATATAACGGCCGTTGTTATTCCTAAGGTGTCAAAATTCGTGCTTGACGGGAAAATTCCTCCAGATATGAAACTTTCATTATACTGAACCTCCACGCGCATTCATCCATTTACATGTAATTGTTATTAAACAAAAACATCAATCAAACTGCCAGGCTGATGACTTGAAGTACATTGGAGGCGAACATAGGCAATAATTCAACTGCTTGGCAGCGTTCATCAATTTCCCACTTAACACATTTATAATGTTAGTAATAATTTCCCAGTGAGCACTGTACTCACAGCAGGATGCTGCACAGAACATCAAACTACAGTTTCTTTTACTTGCAAGTCCACTTTGAGTACTAACACACTCCATACAAATGGAGTACAACACGCGTACTGGGATAGATACTCCAATTCAGTCCTTGGACTGGGCACTGAATGATCCTGTGTGAATAGCAGGAATCTCACACCAGACTGTGCAATAGCGCCTCCCTCACACAAAGCACGTTTCATGTGAAATGTGTTTGCGCACGTGTGTCACAGGTGTACACTTGGGAGATGAAATCCCACCCCCAGTGCTGATATTACATGAATGTGGTTTAAAGGGGCCCTTCGGAATATCAATGTGAGACGAAGTACCACATGGTTACATTAGTCACTGGGTACATTCTTAAATGTGACTGAAAATGACAAACTTCAGGCACCCATGTTACTTCTTGTTAACCATTTGGTGCCCAATACCAACCTAGTCTGGAATATTCTTTAGTAACAAAGGCAATTATATCAGGGACATTACAGCTATGTGTGGCATGTTAGAGGAAGCTCAGGAACAGGACTTAATAAGAAAAACAAAAAACATATAACAGGTATTAAACTGTAGCCCAGATGGGCGTTTAAGGGTGATTTAGACTGTTTTATGCAGTCGAGAAAGTCATGACTAACAATGGTGCGAAAGACAAGGTCCTTTCACCAGCATGGGTGCACAAGGACTCATCAGCAGCTAGCAGATGACCTATGCCTTGCCTCTGGTTACCCCCCCCCCCCCCTTCCTGATACACAAGGTTCAAAATGAGAGATTGCTTTAGCGTTTCACACTGACTGTAATAAAAGGAGATTTATGTAACAGCCAGATTTATGTAACTTCGGTTTTGTTGTCTCAGTGAAAAGAAGTGCATTAAACGCTGCCGATGACAGTGAAGACTGAGGCTGCAGGGAGCCGTTTGGGCGGATGAGCCAAGTCATGGGGGACGGCAGGAGGACAAGAGGGGAGGAGCTGGGCCACGTGGCAGCCCTACAGAGCGCTGAGACCGCCGGGCATGCTGGGAGAGCGGCCACTGGAAAATGCTGGAAGAAAGCAGGCTTACACGCCCTTCGTGTAATGTGATGAAAAGAGCAGCAAGGTAACATGGGGGATCAGGGGGTAGCAGTGTAGCCTTACACCTCCAGAGCTGGGGGTTCAAGTCCTGCCCTGTTTGCATTCTCCCCCATTTTCTGTGGATTTCCTCACACAGTCCAAAACATGAGGTTAAGTGAATTGTCATTACTAATAGTGTAAATGTGTGCCCGGCGATGGACTGGCATCCCTTCCAGGGTGTCCTCTTCCTTGTGCCCGGCCATGGACTGGCGTCCCATCCAGGGTGTCCTCTTCCTTGTGCCCGGCCATGGACTGGCGTCCCATCCAGGGTGTCCTCTTCCTTGTTCCCGGCCATGGACTGGCGTCCCATCCAGGGTGTTCTCTTCCATGTATACTGCTCATCTTGGGTCCGGCTCTATACTTAGCACAATCCTGAAGTAGATAAGTGGTTGGAAGAGAGATGCATTTTATGAAAGCATTTGGTTTTTGACATTAATGGAATGGGCTTAGACAAGGACTGGCTAAACCTTTTTAACCTTTGCGTATTGAGTGGGTAACTTATACAGTGCATATATCTTAAAAGCTTATCATTAATGTAAACAGTGTCCCTGGAATCTTACAGGCTGAAGGGTTTGTTTGCAGAGGTATCCTGACTCCTGCCACTGACCTCCACACAAACCACACATCCGAATTAATGCATTCAGCTGACGTATATAAAAATTCCCAGAAGCCACATTGAGTACAGCTAACCTGACATCCCACACCATCACGCTCTGACGGCATTCAACCTGCAGATAAAGTCAGTGCCCTGAAGCCACAGGCTAGTGAGGAGAAGACGGCTGTTAGCAGGAGGCAGGATGGCACATTGGAGGTAGCTAAGTTAAAAGAGGGTAAGCCTGACAAAGGGTGAACAGTCAGACAGGCTGTAATCCTGAATTGGTGATTCAGATTCCACCCAGATCGGGCTCAGCCTGACTGGGTCCCCATGTTGTTCTTTAAAATCCGCCAATGACGCATTGAGGAAGGAAAGAGCACATCTGACCAATACCGGTGCAGGTATCCCAAAGCACCATGGCCACGATCCAACTGATGAAAATGGTGGCAGGACTGGTGAGCCATCTGGGTAATGGTTACCCTTCAGTGGTTAGCAGTAGTGATGTCTACCTACTTTGGGGGCAGATGTGCCATTTAATCTTGATGAGATTACAGAGTGCTTTATTTAAACTCCGTTCTCTCTCATATATTCTGAGTTCTGCCCTGATCCGGACAGCATGTGCTCCGATAGGCTTTATATTAATCCGTATTCACTCAGCCATCTATGATCTGTAATTCCTCCTCTTGCCCTCATTTCTCTTTTCTTTTCATACCATGTGGATTGTCTTTGCATGTCATAATGCCCTTGAGTGACCTTGTCGGGAGATGGCACGTTTACACTAAAGTTTCAGAGTTACATTTAGGTCACGTGAACCGAGTCCTGAGGACAGGACGTGCACATGTCATGGGGGACGGGATTTCTGAACCGTGTTTTTGGGAAGCTTTCTGGATCTGTAAGATTCAGACAAATGGAGAGACTCATTCCACGTGTGACACGCGATCGTGGCTTGGAAGTGCGGCTCCCTGGCTCTCAGCCTCGCTGGCTCTTACCGTGGGAATAAACAACCTCTTCACCTTGGGATCACGTTGCTGTCATACAGGCCTCTGGGCCACGTGCCAGCGCAGGGCGCCGGGGGCACTCTAGGTGGCGCCATGCAGCGCATCAGGGCCGTGTCCTTGGGTTCGACGCATCCTCCATCTCCCCCCATCTGGCAGCCCGCTGATCTTCCCATCACTGTACAATTGTTCATTGTCTAGAGACGAAGGGAATGAATTTTAAAGCGTTTTAGCACAGCGGCCATTCGGCCCCACAGCACGAGACCGCGGCTGAAATAGGTCTGGCAGCTGTCAGCAGCCTCCTGGCCGGTAACTGCCCCATCAGAGCTCCGAGCTCCTGTCTCTGCCGTTGATGAAACTCAATCACTGTCAAACACTCGTAATAAAATAATTATTTTGTTCTGAACAACTAAACACCGTATTCTGTTTGTCACTTCAGTGAAAATCCCGCTGGGCCCGAAGACATCCTGTATGAACGAGGCGGCAACATCAACTGAACGCAACTTGATCTGATTTTCCCAAAACTCTGACCTACTAAACAACTGAAAGATTATTATTCATGATATTCAGCTGTGAAAAAAATTATGAGGCCACTCTGTAGTTTTAAACAAATCTGCATCTTTAAATCCTGGTTTAATTGTGGCTGCTTCCAGGTTCAAAATTCCTAAGACAGAAGTATGCAAGAATAAGGTGAGGCAGGAGACACTGGGAACAACCAGAAACCAGCCAGGTAAAGGGTGGAAACGACTTTCTAATGTCAAAGATGACCGTCAACTTATCCGACAGTTTCTCATGAATCAGAGGATGATGTTATGTGACCTTCAAAAGGAATGGGAAACATGGTGTGAAGTGCACTGCTAGGGCGGTTCGTATCAGGCTCCTAGAAGCAGGACTGAAGGACCATAAAGCAAGGAAGAAGCCCTTCATCAATAAGACACGGGGAAGAGAACCAGGCTGCAGTTTGCAAATATATATATTATTCACAGATGCACACCCGTAAATTGAGAAATGAAATAAAAATTCTGCTGTGGTCTCATTCCTTCCCACGGCTGTATACTTATCTGGATAATTAACCCAAATAGCAGAATTACACCATAAGTTCACATTTTCAATAGCCTCCCACTTAAACAGGCAAACATCTGTTGATAAGTATTCATTAACAGTTCATTTAAGCCTAATCGAGAGGCTGATGGAGCAAAAGTTCACAGGGTGTCAAAAAACAGGACTTAAATCCCACTAGAACCGATATGGAAGGTCGACATGTGGCGACACCTTTCACTTGACTGCAGGTACCATTAGCATTTAACTTTTTACTTTCTGGACAGGATTCAGAGTTCTGTGTTGGGGAGGACTGTGTCAGTCACCTGTGTGCAGTGTCTCTACCTTCCCCAGCCCCCCTCCAGACAGTTCCCCGTCGGCAGGCTAATGGAACCCAGCTGCTAGTTATTCATCCTTGATTTGGTACAAATGCTATGTGGACTTTAATCATTCGCATTCGTGTCTTCCTTGGAGGCACCACGAAATCACTTTAAAACATTTGACTTTTCTGCATTTAAATTACATCCCAGTAAAGATTTTGACTGCGTAATGTCAAAGGAAAACCATCGGCAACAAAAATACACAAGAAAGCAGGAGACCATTTTTAATGAGAACTTCAGATGAAATCTATGCACTTACACCTTGGCATATATTAAGGGCTCAGTCCACCTTCTCAGGGGTCCTAGACAAAGCTTTATTTGGGAGGCCCCCCTACCTACCCTACTGATGAGCATTTCACTTCCCCTCCCACACAGATAATTCAGAGGCCCTAAGCCAGTGTTTCCCAACCCGGTCCCCAGGGACCCCCGAGACAGTCCACATTTCTGTTCCATCTCAGCTCCCGGTAGGGAGCAAAAATGTGGACCGCCTGGCAGAAAGCTGGGAAATAGCAAAAAGGCGGAACGTCTGGTGGTCCCTGAGGACTGGGTTGGGAAACACTGCCCCAGGCAGCTATGTATTCTGCTATAGCCAGAGTCTGCCCTGCATATATACAGAGCCATCCTGGGTACCCAGCAGAGGTGGCAAATTCAGGTCCAGAACGTAAAAATCCAGACCAGGATTTTGTTTCAACCAACCACTTGAGTACTATTTGACTGAGACTCTTCACGCTCAGCTGGTTGGTTGAAACAAAATCCTGGTCTGGATTTTTACTTTCTGGACCTGAATTTGCCACCTCTGGTACCCAGCACTGCGAGTGCTACCAGAGCACCACCATGAAACACTGCCGTCTCGGGCCGTTACAGTGAGAAGCCAGATAACAGCAGGTCATCCGTCTCAGATGGTTCTTATTTCTTAAATTTTTTTTTTTGTTTACATAAATGTGACTAAGTCCGGTGCTATTACTGCAAAAGGTATTGAATGCTACAGAAAAACATCCATATTTATTATGTCAACTGTTAATTTAGACAATCGCTGTTTAAAGTGTTATTATTCCTGCTTAAACGTTAGAAGAATTAATGGAAATCACTTCTCGCCATTCAAGCTCACGCTGAGCTTGTTCTAGGAGCTAATTAGATGCAAATAATGGGATATAGATGTGCGTATACACACACTCATAATTTTGGGTGAATATATACACACATATGTCTGATAAGAGTTTAATTAAGTCTAATGCAATATTTGAATGCTCTGAAATAGCAGATGAGGTCAGCCTTGGATACTGCAACGTCCACTAAAAATACTCATATAATCTGACTGACGGCTTGATGTTGAACCTGTTGGAGCTGTTTATGGTATGGCAGATTAGCAGAAGAATGGCAGCTAAAAATTTTCGTTACATAATCTAACAAAAAAAAAAAAAAAATGATTTCACCAAAGATGAGGTTGACCTCTACAGAGAAGCGCATTCGTCCTTCCGGAAGGACAGGAATTGGGTTTAAACTGTAGGGGTCTTCAATCCGAAACCCCTCATGTGAAAATACAGTCTTGAGTCTCTTAGGGACAAAAAAAAAACAAACAAGAATGGCAACCTGGTCACAGCTGTGCTTGGCGCGCGCATATGGCCATCCGTCAGGCCGCGTGCTTCGCTTCAAGCCCACCGACCGCGGCAGCGCAAGGCTCCGCTCACACCAGCTGCGCCTGGCGCGTGCATGTGGCCATCCGTCAGGCCGCGTGCTTCGCTTCAAGCCCACCAACCGCGGCAGCGCAAGGCCCTGCTCACACAAGCTGCCCGGGATTAAGGTGGGGGTCACTCATAACAGCCTCCCCCAGTCAGCCCAAAGGAACATTTCAATAACATACTTGGAACAAGTTTATTTAGAGGAACTGCATATATAGATATTAAACCACATCCAACAAATGAGTATTATTGTTTATAAATAAAATGATATATACAGTATTAAAAATTACTAAAAAGATCATTTTCATGTTTTTTTTTTTTTTTGCCGGGGAGGCTCAGTGCAGCTCAGTCAGTTCAATCAGAGGCACTCAGATGGGCTGGGGCTGTGGGTTCGAGGCGGTGCTCTGGAAAGCAAACGTCACATGTTCCCGTGCCCGGTCCAGGAAGGCATCTGAGAAAGAGGGGCTCTCCCCCGAGTGGTGTGCCCACTGCATCAGCTCCGACATGCTGAGGTGTTTGTCGGCACCGGACCTGCCACCGCGCCAGCCCAGCTGGCATGGCCTCCACTCAGTGAGCTCTTCCTCAACTGGCGTGCCTGGAAACGGAGACGTTACGGCCGTGTAAACATCCTGGAACATCCTCATTGATTACTTACAGTCACATGTACAGCTAGACTGGGCGGCATGGTGGTGCAACTGTTAGCACTGCTGCCTCACTCCTCTCTGGGACCAGGGTTCGAGTCCAGGATCAGCTCCGGACCCCACATAAGACAGTTAGGTACAGAATATAAATGGATGGATGGATGTACAACTAGATATCACTGAGGCAATCAGCGCTATTTCATACAAGGGTACAACAGCGAACTCCCCCCCTGGGACTAAGTGATATCTTTTGGGTTAAAAGTCCATGTCCTCAACTACCTGGGTGACATGGAAAAGTGAGAAGCGCGGAAACGTTACCCGGCACCCTGCCGTCCCCAGAGCAGCCGCATCCCAGCAGGTCGTGCGTCATGCAATGCGAGTCTTCGTGAAGCGTGAACAGGTCACGTAGCTCCTCCACAGAGAAACTGCTGTGCTCAGCCCGCGTGGAGGCGTCCACCACGGTGCCCGACAGGCCCTGCTTGCTCACCTGCCTCTGGTAAATCTTCTCCTCGATAGTCCCTGGGCGACAGACGGGCAAAAAAGTCAAGCCAGGATCATACCGCCAGAAACGCGCCTGCCTGAGATTAAGATACACAAGACTTGAAGGAGAGATGCCAGCTGGGCATAGAGGCAGCAAGACGTCGCTCAGACATCAACCCGGGGCTTTTAGCATTTCTGGCATGTTAGAATCACAGGGTGCAAAACGACGCTTGAACTCCAGTGAACATGTTCCTTTAAAAAATAATAGGTGTTTTTTTTTTTGTACTGGCTTTCCCACCCCACATGTACTGCACATGTCCACCCTCCCGACTTTCTGTAATTCACTGACATTATCCATCAGGCTTTGCTGTAGTGAAACCCACATGCTGGGGGGGGTTTGATATAGCAGTTCAGCCACTGACTCCCCTCTCAAATGGCCGAAACCGAACAGCCGGTCACGTTCCCCAAACCTCTGTGTCCTGGGATTTTTTGCGGTATCTAATCTGCCCACGGGCTTCCACAGTGCGGTGACCCAACCCCTGGCCCAGTTCATTCGGACATTAATTCCCAGCAAGAATTACACCATTGAAAATAAAGGGTGCTGATGCCCTGAGAACTACCTCACACACGCCCCCATAGAGGACGGGGGGGGGGTCCTTCGCTCCCCGCAGCCCCTGTCATGTGGAACTGAATAATACAGTACTGACTCATCGCCATGCACTGTGTATGAAATTCAGAGGTCATTTATTCCTTAAACATACTGACAAACAGTACCGCTGTAGACAGCTTATAACAGATTTTTTGTTGAATTTCGTTGTGTTAAATGGCTTTGGGGTAAATGGTTTTTCAGGTTACTGGCTCCCGGGATGGTGAGGCTATATCAATGATGCCACTGGGGGGCGTGCCTCTAAGCGCTAGGGCTCTGACCTGTGGTGAGGAGGCGATAAATGTGGACGGTCTTCCTCTGACCATCCCGCCAAACCCGCGCCATCGCCTGGGGGGGAATGACAGGAGAGTCACCTCACTACATGTGTGCGAGGCCACACACACAACACAGATACTCATGATTTTCCTCACCTGATGATTCTAAGCAAAATAAGACGACAGCGATGAGACTCTCCAAAATGTCAGCCTTACCCATAATCACAGACCGGTACCTCATCAGATACTGAAACATTTAAGCAATTTCTGTCCAAGAGCTTCACTCAGAGATCCAATCGTAGACCGTTCCCTGTGACCTCAGCGTGTGACACTGACGCCACATGCCAGTCAGACCAGTGGGTGGAGGGCCATGGTCTGACCGGGCTCTCTGACAGGGCATGAGGTCACATGGGAGCTCAAGGGTGAGTCAGAGACTTGTGTAAATAATTATACTGGGGGCAGCACTGCAGGTGACTGACACCGCGACTCATCGCTGCGCCCTGGACTGCCAAAAAGCTGTAACTGGACATCTGATGCAGACGCTGTGATCAGAAAGAACTGCTCGCAGTGCCCCCTGATTGGCAGGAGAGATATCGCACAGTTCGGGGGCATTTTTAAACAAAGATGTCCTGCAACAAGATCTGTGTGACTCTGGCTAAGGAGCACCGCCCCCTGCTGGTGGGCTTAAACTGCTTGGGAATTTAACATAATGGCAATAGTAAACCGTAATTCACCATGTTATTTGAAACACAACAGTGTTTACAAACACTACACTGATCAAGGCGTTCAAAACAGAACAAGTTGATGCAGACTGATTTCTAGACATTTATCCATTTAAAAGAGCCATGTGACCCACATACCTGAATATCATTGGCTGGATTCCAGTCAATGTCATACAGGATGAGGTGAGAGGCCCCCACCAGGTTGAGGCCCACACCCCCGGCCTTAGAGCTGAGCAGGAAGATGAAGTCCGTGGAGTACTGGCCGTTGAAACGGTCCACCAGCTTCTGTCGCTGGGAGACAGGTGTCTGTCCGTCCAGCCTGCAGCAGCTGTAGCCCAGGTGGGTGCACAGGTCCTGCAGAAGGTTCAGCGTCTGGGTGTAGTTGGACACCAGCACCACCCTGCAGACGTGGGAGGAGCAGCAAAGCGTGGCTCAGACTCGAGACCAGAGCATCCGGTTTAGCGTGGAGAAAGTAAAGACGAGCTTCAAATACATAAATCATTGTGACGTGGATAACACCATTAGGGGTCGCCGCAGCGGACTGTCTGTTTCCATTTCTTCCTGTCCTCTGCATCTTCCTCTTCCACACCAGCCACCTGCACATCCTCTCTCACCACATCCATAAACCTCCCCTTAGGCCTTCCTCTTCCACACCAGCCACCTTCACATCCTCTCACCACATCCATAAACCTCCCCTTAGGCCTTCCTCTTTTCCTCTTGCCTGGCAGCTCTATCCTCAGCATCCTTCTCCCAACACATGTCCAAACCAACACAATCTCACCCCTCTGGCTTTCCCTCCAAACCTTCCAACCTGAGTTGTCCCTCTAATTACAGAATGAACTGCAGGAGTTACATAAACTGATGGAGGAACTTTTTTTATAACCAAGAGCTATGTCTATCAACCGCAGCTCACACTGTGATTCACACAGTTAGATAAATAGAGATACTTTATTTATCCAGAAGGAAATTTAGTTGCTCATGAACAGACCTTAATCTCAGAGTAAGCTGAAGATAAGGAGTTGCTTTCTAATAAGGTGAAAACCAGGGTTAAAGTCACGATGCTTCTGTGAGGCTCAGGTGCATCTTTACTATAAGTGCAGAGATCATGACTGAAGTATCCCAGGGATACAACCTTCCCTATGCTGTTAGTTGCTTTGGATAAAAACGTCTGATAAATGAGTTAATGTAAACATGGCATAGCTGCCTTGGGGGTCTCTGACGCAGCGCCCCCGTGAGGAGAGCTGGGGCTGGTGCATGTGGAAGCTGCAGCTACCTGTCAGAGGGGCTGAGGTACTGCACGGCCGCCAGCAGGTCCGCGAGCACTAGGAGTTTGCCCGAGTCGGCGGTGTTGAATGCCCCTGAGGTATAGGCGTCTGGAAAGAGGTCAGCCAGGCCCTGGTAGAGGGAGGTCTCTGCTGGGCTGGAGTCCTCAACACAGGGGTCACCCTTCTCCTGTGGGGCAGAGAGAGAGGCAGGGTGAACGGTGGGGGGGTTCTGCTGTGACTTCTGACCACCAAACACTTGGAGAACATGCCAATTCAGGGGTGGCCCATCTTATCCGCAAAGGGCCATTGTGTATGCAGGATTTTGGGCTAACCTTTAGGTCAGCTGTTCTTCAGCGAATCAGTCTACTAATTAGTAATCTAATTATGGAATTGCAGAGAAAACCTGCATACACAGCGGCCCTTTCTGGAGATTGCCCACCCTGAGCCAACTGATAAACAAAAAAAATGTTTTACCTTCCCAAAGGCTATTGTTCAGTTACCCTTCCTCTCGGTGACATTTTACATAGCAGCCTTGCCGATAACCACGTGACCCGATGTAATACCTTTGCTTGCCTACTGATGGATCAGTCAGACACTGAAACACAGCTCCCCCTTCAGGCAGCTCCCCATTTCAACACCCTTTGGTCCACACAGATATTATTCTATAACTTATCTGCCCTGTTTGGGTCAGGCTATGATCAGCATAATGCTGTCCCCATAACCACAAACTGGCACAATCCGTTCATAAACAGCGGCACCGAAAACATCTGCAGTCCTGCCGTTATGCTTTTGGGTTTATAGACATACGACGGCTTTTCTGGCAAAGGTGCTGAAAGCGTGTTACAAACAACTCCTGTGAGCTTTCGACAGCTTGCCAACACGCACGCTCACGTGTCCGCCGTCGAGAAGGGCTGCTGAACGCCAGGCAAGGCGGCTGGAATACATGACGTCTAAACACTGGACTACTACAGAAGGACACATCAGCTCATTTCACACAAGCCGCTATGATTACACTAAAATTTCTGTAAATAATGTCTGGGCATGTAAATGCCAAGTTCACAGGGATACACGCCCATCGTTAAAGCCTATTTGTTTTCTTACTACAATAAGAAAATCTGCCAATGTGTAGGGTCACCGTATCACAGGGCTGGATAGACTGGCCCTCAGCAGGTAGCCACACTTGATGGTGCAGTGCACTAAAGCTCAGCTGGTGAATAAAGACTTAAGTGGGCCAGAAAGTAAAGGTATAGTTCTAGACCAGAGATATTCAAGTCACGGTCCACAAGGTCCAAGCCCTGCTGGTTTTCCAGCCTTCCTGTATCTGTGAGCCAGGTGTGAAGCTTCTGTGCCCAGTCAGTATCAGTAACTATTCAACTAACGACCTGGTAGGAAAACGGCTTGGATTTGGAATCGAGGGCCAGATTTGAAGGGCCCTGGACTAGACGTTGGTTTACATTTCCATTAACTGGCCTTGGGTTCCTCAGTTCCTTTCATTATGACGGGGCTCACCTGGATGCTGGCATAGAGCAAGCCCGGGTGGTTACACAGCTTCTTCAACACCCCGATGCAAACAAGGTGTGAGCTGTTCTCCAGCGCCCCCTGGAGGCAGGAGTGTACCATACGGTGCGCCAACAGCTTGCGGTACACCTTCAGCTGCAGGGCCGCCGGCTTGCAGAAGACGGTCCACTCCAGTTTGGGAGGCAGGTAACGGTTGATAATCTCCTGGGTCCGGCGTAGGATGAAGAGGCCTGTGAGGCGGCCCAGTTCGGCGGCTCGCTCCAGACCCAGGTGCCGCTCCTCCTGCACGACAGAACCCAAGCCTCACCAATCACATGGCTGCAAAGACCCTTCTGTGCTGGGCAGAGCAGTATGCCTATTCACAGAGGATAGGCTAGGTGCCTGTAACGGAGGAGGAATCACCTCGGAGGCACAGGGCTGGCGGGACCTGATGATAGGCTCCTCGTACACCTTCCGGTAGGCCGAGGACGAGCCTAGAATTCCAGGGTTCACAAATTCGATGATCGAATAGAACTCCTGCAGGTCGTTCTGTACCGGAGTGCCTGGATGGTTATAAGACATCCTGAATTTATCAATCTCTGTTGCTCATTGGCTCACTTATGCTGAAGACACGCCCACAGACACGCCGCTCTGACAGCCACTGACCCGTGAGGATGACTCTGCGGACGCAGGTCAGGCCGCTGAGCGCCGCCGATGTCTTGATGCTGCTGTTCTTCAGCCGGTGGCCCTCGTCACAGATGACGATGCCGAAGTCCAGCTGCGCCACCCGCTCCACTGAGCGCAGCAGCATCTCGTAGCTGATGACCAGCACTGCAGACCGCGGGGATGACGCAAAGTCCTCCACCCTGTGATCCTGCGGGGGAGGGGGGGGGGGAGCTCCATCAGCTGCCCCCTTCGCTAAGAGCAGCATCCCATATTTTAGGACCCTGAATGACTTCAGGATTCAGCAGCCTTACCAGAAAAATCAAGGGAGCATGAAGGCCGGGAGTCACTTTCAATCGAATCATAAGACCTCTAACAGCAAAGCGATTGTTTGACAGGGTCCTTCTAGCGCATTCCACCGCTTACATGTAGCGGAAACATGACAGGCTATGCTCTCATCCCGCCAGACGATCACCTGATCCACAGTGAACACCGTGATCCTCTCCTTCCCCAGCCACTTATTGAACTCGGCTGCCCAGTTCTTCACCAGGCTTCCGGGGGTGACGACCAGGGCACGGCGGGCTACGGGGCGCCCCCCATAGGGCCCCTGGCGTAGCAGCGTCCACACCAGCGCGATGCACTGCAGCGTCTTGCCCAAGCCCATCTCGTCTGCCAGGATGGCGCCGTGCTGGCAAGACGCCCTGCCGTCAGGAGCGGAACATCGACCTTAGCCACACAGAGCATCTCAGCACTCTGGCTTCAGCCACAGGGGGCGCCACTGCAGCCTGAACATACAGCTAGCTGTGACCGGGGACGCTGGGAAGTACTGCACAAGCAATGGGGTTTCTGTGATTAATATATGTATGTAAAAACACATACTATAACGAATATTACAAGTCAAACCATGCTCCTCCATTACTAATGCAATTAACCGCTTACGACCAGTCTCAGTCTATGGTCCAGACCGGGTTATCAATGATTAAAATTTGATCACACTGGATGTGCTAGCAACCAAATTAAATACGCATATTAAACACAATTTTTGGAAAAATAACCATTTAAAATATTAACTATTCATCCTTATCATACACACATATAATTTAATATGTTCAACGTGTGCAGGATTTAGTTTATGTATTCCAAATTCACAGGTCCTAAGCTAATACATTCTATGACACAATTTCTATGATACCACACATTCAATATGCAAAATATGGTAAATTACAATCAGTTTACACCATGGTCACACACCAGAAACACCTGGTCATAAGCACCCCAGAATGTGATTCGCTACCTCATCCCCATGATGCACTCATACAGGAAGATCACGCCCTCCCTCTGGTGGGGCCTGAGACGGGCGGTGAGGTAGGGGTCCACCACGACGTCCACCACGGGCAGCCCAGCTTTGTTGAAGACCCACTGGTGGTTCTCTGAAGGCCGCGGCATAACCAGGGCTCCTGAAAGCAGGTAGCAGGGTGGGCAGACTATTCAATTTAATTCAATTCAATTCAAAGAACTTTATTTGTCCCCGAGGGGCAATTTAATTAACTAATCAACTGGACTGGGGAAAGATCTACAACTACTATGCTTTAAACAACATTTAAAATATTTCTAATGAAACAATTCTACCCCAGACGACCACACACAGGGTGAGCAGGATGTGAAACACTTTTTTGGTAATGCTGACATGCGGGAATGGCAGGTAGCAGGCAGCCGGTAGCCACACCAGCACGTCAGAGTTAATCGGCAAACAGGCTGAGCTCCTGCCCTGAGGGGTTTTTATAAACACAAACTTACTGCAATTAGCTGTGTGGCTTCCTGTGAAAATCACACACCAAAAGCACTTTCCTACACCCTGTCCCAATTGGGTGCCCCCGTTGCCTGGATACCTGGAGCCAGGGGGTCGTGTCGTGGGTGACAAACAGGCCCCTCCGCACCCAAGGCCACGCCCTTCGACCCGGGTCTGTTGAAGGGCTTGGAGAGGGGCTTCTGGGTAGGCGGGGTGGGCGCTGCCGGCTCAGGGACCTCCGCCCGGGCCTCTTGGAAGCAGCGGCCGCTGTGGAACTCCTCCGGGGAGATGGCGCCCATCACCTCCACCTCCTTACCGCCCACCATGAGTGACTGGCCCTCCATCAGGGTCTCCAGCTCGGAGCACTTGTAGCCAGATCCTGTCGGGGGGAGAGAGCTGGGTGTGAGTCTCGCCGGAGGTGGTTGTTACGGGAAGGAGTGGCCGCCGTCGCCTTCACCTCTGCCGATGTCCTTGCCCTCCATGTCCTTCAGCAGCACAGTTCTGCCACGGGCCACCAGCACCGCGTCGCCCTCCCAGCGTTTGTGCTTCTTCTTGGAAGCCTTGCACCACATCACGCTGAAATACCGGGCGCCGGAGACACTCTCATCCGGCCCACGACTCAGAATCTGGAGAGCTGGGGGTGCTGGGTCTGGAAAGGCATGCCGCCCCACCCAACCTAATTAGCAAGAAGCAGGTAAAAAAAATAAAAATATCTGTAAAGGATGAAGAAACCATAGTCATTAAGCAATTTATTCTATGGAATACTGACTGCAAAGCAATCTCCCTGAACTGATTAGTCAGCACTTTTGTGTCAAGCAGACATATGATGAAAGTACTGATGTTCTTTAAGCAAGCATACAAAATAATCTCAAATTTTGTGCAGAATCTTTGAATTATCTGGTACGCTGGGGTTCTGCCAGGAAAACTAGTCTCACCTGGGTTTAAAAATTTTTTAAAAACCTGTTAAATGTCAAACTATCATACTGTTCCCTCCAGTCTTCAGCGATCACAAGGGTACTGTTCCATCACTGGCCAGCAGAGGGCTTGGAGTCAGCAAGGTTAATACTCACATAGCTGTTTCATGCATTATTTCCCTTAAGTGTCTCTAACAAGAACTATGCCAGTATTTCCTCAAACAGTCTCTCATCGTCACAAACCTCACTTGTGGATTTAAAACTTCCAGATCAATGAGGAACCGCTGTCATGCAAACTGAGGCCTGTAAAAGTTTTTTTTGTCTTTGTTAGCTTAGCGTTTTCCACTTGCCTAAGACTGACGGCACAAATCTGTGCAACCAGTGACCAACGTACCCAAGGCCAAATGTAACCCAAAGACTGAATATTCATGGTTTCACAAGACGTACAGTCAGATGGACACGAGCTGCCACAAAAACCCACATCAGACTGAACAATAATCTGAAACACAAAGATTTATGTACTACAAATGCTTATCCACGGTCATAATGAGCCAGAAGCCTACTCCAGGAAGGGTGGGGACACAAGGCAGGAGACATCCTGGATGAGATGCCAGTCCATCACAGAGCACACACACGTACACGCACCATGGCAGACTTCGGACCAGTTAGTGAAACCAGGTCAACCAACAGGATGGCATGTTTGGGAGGAAACAAGAATATGCAGAAGAAACAAACACAAAAAACGGAAGAACAAGCAAACTTTACACGCGAGTAGTCTGGGGAGGAAAGCCAACTCCAACCGTGGACGTGCGAGGCAACAGTGCCACCTGCTGAGCCACGATGGAAGTTCACACAGATTAGCCATTAACAGGGTGCCTACAGTTATGGAAAAAAAAGTGTATTTCATAGGTGCCTAGTGTATCTGTATTAGTCTGACAGATAATGCAAGGAAGACTTTAACGGTACCAAAAACTCTTAAAAACACTTAAAAACTGCAAAATTAACACCAGCTTTCTAAAAACATTTTATTTCATATTCAGTAGTAACAAAATCCGTTATTTAAGGAACCAAGTTGAAATTAGCACACTTTATTCTGCAGTCTTTGCTCATCTGAAGACAGTACAGCCGTGGCCAAAAGTTTTGAGTTTGACAAATATTAATTTTCATAAAGTCTACAGCCTGTTTGTTTGATAGCAATTTGCATAAACTCCAGAATGTTATGAAGAGTGATCAGACGAATTGAAATTAATTGCAAAGTCCCTCTTTATCATAAAAATAAACTTAATCCCAAAAAACCCATTTCCACTGCATTTGAGCCCTGCCACAAAAGGACCGGCTGGCATCATTTCAGCGATCCTCTCGTTATCACATGTGTTGAGGAGGACAAGGCTGGAGATCACTCTGTCTTGCTGATTGAGTTAGAATAGCAGACTGGATGCTTAATTAAAAGGAGGGTGGTGCTTGAAATCATTGTTCTTCCTCTATTGACCATGGTTACCTGCAAGTCATCATTGCTTTGCACAAAAAGGGCTTCACAGGCAAGGATATTGCTGCTAGTAAGACTGCACCTAAATCAACCATTTATCAGATCATCAAGAACTTCAAGGAGAGAGGTTCAGTTGTTGTTAAGGTGTCAGGGCGCTCAAGAAAGTCTAGCAAACGCCAAGACCATCTCCACCACCAGTGCAGAGCTTGCTCAGGAATGGCAGGAGGCAGGTGTGAGAGCATCTGCACGCACAGTGAGGAAAAATTTTTTGGAAGATGGTCTGGTGTCAAGAAGGGGAGCAAAGAAGCCACTTCTCTCCAAGAAAAACATCAAGGACGGACTGATATTCTGCAAAAGGTACAGGGATTGGACTGCTAAGGACTGGGGTAAAGTCATTTTCTCTGATGAATCCTCGTTCCGATTGTTTGGGGCATCCAGAAAAAAGATTGTTCAGAGAAGAAAAGGTGAACACTACCATCAGTCCTGTGTCATGCCAACAGTAAAGCACCCTGAGACCATTCATTTATGGGGCTGCTTCTCAGCCGAGGGAGTGGGCTCACTCACAATTTTACTGAAGAACACAGCCACGAATAATGAATGGTACCAAAACATCCTCCTAGAGCAACTTCTCTCAACCATCCAACAATCTGATGACAAACAATGTCTTTTCCAGTATGATGGTGCATCGTGTCATAAGGCAAAAATGATAACTAAGTGGCTCGGGGAACAAAGCATCGACATTTAGGATCCATGGCCAGGAAACTCCCCAGACCTTAATCCCATTGAGAACTTGAGCTCAATCCTCAAGAGGTGGCTGGACAAACAAAAACCCAAAAATTCTGACAAACACCAAGCACTGATTATGCAAGAATGGGCTGCCATCAGTCAGGATTTGGCGCAGTTGATTGGCAGCATGCAGGGGCAAATCGCAGGTCTTACAAAAGAAGGGTCAACACTGCAAATATTGATCTTTGCATGAACTTAATATAATTGTCAATAAAAGCCTTTGACACTTATAAAATGCTTGTAATTATACTTCAGTATACGATAGAAACATCTGGCAAAAAGATCTATGTGTCATTCTCAAAACTTTTGGCCATGACTGCAATTTAAAAACATTGTATGTGTAAAATGACGCTCCTCACAATGAGCTGTCCGACCGCCGCGTTCGTTTGCCGTTGTTTGTTTCCCAATCAGGGGCTTCCCGCTTCTGCCGTTTCAAACGGCCAACAGGTTGCGGACACAAGTAGGCCAAAATGCAGCAGAGCGGAGGCCTTCTGTGCTTCACTGTTTTAGCGTATCCCAAACGGGTTCAATAAACAAACAGCGATGGCCATAGGCTCCACCCCTCAGGGACTCATATGTGGGGGATGGGGAGTCCGTGGCGCAGCCTGGCAGCCTTCAGCTTCTCCACCTTGATCCGAGCTCGCAGAAGTTCCTCCTCCAGCTGCTGCTTCCGCTTCAGGCCCTCGCGCTTCTCCTCGATGTAGAGGCCCAGCTTGCGCTGGTTGTCCATCAGCAGCTCATGCTCCTCCCGAAACAGCTGTAGACTCTCGGGTTCCAGGCCCGGTAGCTGGCGCAGACCCTCGGGTCGGCCGTACAGGTCCTGCCGCGCCGCCACGGGTGACGGCGACATGGCCAGGTTCATGGAGGACGGGCAGGGTGAGATAGACCCATCGAAACCGTGCTCAGAGGTCACGTCCTCCTCGACGCTCTCAACGCGGGTGGACAGGATGGTCAGGTCTGGCGGGGGCTTGACATCCACCTCCTGTTCCAGCCGCACGGGCACGATGGCGGCGACGGGCTGGTAGTCGGACAGCGTTGGCACAGAGGAACTGCTTCCTGGATGGTCAACTGGCGAGTCATGCTTGTAGGGCATCCTGGGCGCAGACAAAGGAAAGATCATAATGGAAGGGTTGGCATTCTGACAACTTGTTACAAAAGCTATGGGGGGGGGAACGCTGGGGACTTTTGAATGGCAGAAACAAACATTCACATGCATGGACCACAGATATAAAGTGCCTACAGTCATGTGAATGCGATATGGTATAAAGGCACTCTTACTGGTGATCAAGAAATAAAAGGATGAGAAGGAAATGAATTTTAGGGAATACAAAGATTATTTTTTACTCTTTCACCGTTTGCACTTACTGTCTTTGCACTTTGCCCATTATTTAGGCTTTCAATAGCCATTCTAAAAATATGCGCTGATGTGGGCAAAGCACGAGACATCAACTGCTCGAACTTGGGCTACACCTGCACATACACAGGTTATGACTATGGTTGGCTTCCTGGCAACACACACCTAGCAGAGGGACCTGGCAGACAGACTGCAGATAGATGCCATAACAAGGATATGGTGTTATGTCACCTTTCGCTACCCTGTGGGTGAACGGGAAAACATAAAATCGAAATAAGCAACAATGCCCTGCTTCTCTAATGTAAAATGGAGCAAATCGACAGCACCCACATTGTGATTAGGTCACCTAGTGCTGATCAAGCTGCTTTTGTTAATCGAAAGCAGTTTCATTCTATTAATACACAAGTTATCAGTGACGCCAACATGACACTGACAGTCACTCAAAGGCCTGGCCTCATGATGCGTTCATGTGGAATTTTACTCACGTACCATATCAGCATCTCCTGACTGCTTCGCATTATAGGGCATCCCCTGTTATAGATGACAAACGCTGAATTTTGAGGGCAAAGATGCGAGTTTGCCAACGATAGTTGCAGTCGCACTGGTGTCTTGCATTATATATA
>JAODKC010000137.1:9717179-9756348 GCA_026777985.1 Mormyrops attenuatus
CAGCACCTATTTGCTTCTCAGCTGAATTATATTTAAAGTTCAAGAAAATCCATGCTTATAAAGACAAGATTTTTAAAAAGTTCCACAAATCCATGATATCCATGACCAAAGTCAATGAGTAATCATGATAAATAATCATGATCACAGTGTTGACCGAAAGAATCATGATTATGATTATTGCCGTAATCAAGTAGCCCCAGTATAATACGTTCTGTAGAGCTGATGAAATTTACTGCAGCGGCCATCTGTTTCCGTTCAGCAAACACTTTCTTGTTTTTTATACCTGTGCCTACAACCCCCAAATGTAACATTGCCCAAAAATCCTGTTCTTGGTTTATCTATTTAATCTTCATCATCATCATCATCATCAGTCTATGCAGCCTGAAAGGCTTAATTTGTATATTATATGAGCACAATTTAACACACGCACGTTTACCTGGTTGATCTATCAAGGGGAGACTCCAGACGTGTGCATGCCAAGTTTTACAACTGTATTTCATAGACACATTATCTGTTGGTGTGTGTACAGACCCTTTCACAATGAAATTTACTCACCGTTTGATAAATGATGCACTAGGTGAGACATTTTTCGTTTATACGTAAAAGGGACCTTGCTGACTGATACAAAGAGGTTTCTCAGATCTGCTTCTCTGACCTAAAGAGTCTAAATCTTAGCCAGACATCAAGGTTGACGAACAATAAATGAGATTAATTTGTCTATAGAGCTGGGGAAAGGCTGCGATGACCCCTCCCACATTCCTGTAGGTTAGGGGGGCCTGTGTCCTAAGAGCCCCCCCAACCTACGACTTAAAACCTACAGGCTAATTATAACAAATGACCATCACAAAAGCCAGATAAATATGAATAATGGTTAATCACAAAGTATGTCTGACCAAAAATAAATCTCCAAATGATAAATTGACTAATCTGAGATTACTTATACAATATAACATTATATGGACAAACACTAGGGGTTGAACAAACCCCTGAGAAATTTATCAGTGTTGGGCAAAAACCCACAGATAAAGCACCATTAATGTCTCCTTAAATGTTTATAATGAGAAAAGGTCTCACCCTGGCAGAAATGCACAAAAGCCGGATTTCCGGCATCATAACTCATCACACTTAGCCTTGAACTAGGTATGGCCAGATATGCAAGTATGTATTATATCACACAAAAACTTTAGAAATGGAAGTGACTTTTTGTTCACATTTATAGAAGTCGTTTGCTCACGTGCACGCACACACACACACACACACACACACCACTTCAACCCGCTTTTAGACTGCCAGACTAGCCACCAAGTTCGCCTTGCCTAATTAAGGATAGAAACCACCAGATAGCAGTTACGGCCATGACTGCATGCACGACACTGTGGGTCTTGCTCAGACCGCAACAGATGTCAGATCTCAGGTCCCCCGCGCAGCACATCCCGAAGGCATTTCTATACAGGGGCGGGCGCATTTACGGCACACGCAAACAGAAGCTGCAGAACGGACTAGTCACGAATAAAGGGGAACAGATATATTTGATGCACACTGAATTTAATGCTGGGGTACTTGGCAGCAGGGAAGCAAACCCTGCACGGTTCTAGTTTAAGACCTAGGAGGAAACCTGTCACCACTGAGGAGGAGCTAAACTGAGCTGCTTTAAAATTAAATCACAGACATAGATAGCAGACTACCTCACCTTGCATAAGAAACCAATGTAATGAAAGAAAGTGCATATTCTGTCACTAAATCACTAAATCCCTAAAAGCCCTTTCCTATTCCATACAAGGTCTAAGTCAAAAA
The DNA here is from genome assembly GCA_026777985.1 of Mormyrops attenuatus. NCBI lineage: Eukaryota > Metazoa > Chordata > Actinopteri > Osteoglossiformes > Mormyridae > Mormyrops > Mormyrops attenuatus. Next base: position 9,718,974 of record JAODKC010000137.1, read on the forward strand.
TCAATAAAATCATATATATGCATGAATAATAAATGCAGGATACATTTACTATTTCATTATATGGTATATGTGATGGGTCTAAATTATATATTTTTTAATCCATTTTGTTTGAAGAAATACATGAAACCAGTAAAATAAATAGAAAGAAGGAAGAAATCTGGTGTTAAAACCAAAGAATCGCGGAGGTGCGTAAATCGACGAGGTCCGAATCACCGTGATCTCCAAGAAGTCAGACAGTGCGGACAGGCGAACCCTCCACCTCGCTATGGCCAGTCCCTGTTCGCTGAAAAATTTAATTGTGGATCGCAGCCCTTGCAATACTGCCTGAGTGTTAAAGTATGAAGGTGCTTCAGTCACAGCCTTTTTGGAAGTGGAAGGGAAGCTGAATATTCTAGCCAGCATTCGCTCCTTGAGGATGCTTATTCCAACCACCGGACAAACATTTCCTAACTATGGAAAAGTGGGGGGGGGGAACACAAAAAATCTGCAGCCTCCAGTGCATGGCTGCTGTCAGTCTTCTGCTTCAGTGCCTTAATTTCAACCGAACAACTAAACCAAGGACTGATACATTAAACTACCAACTGCCCCGACAAGGCAAAAATCTGAACTGAAAGCGGCCATTCGCCTTTATGTCTCTAGATTCAAACACGCCCCACCTTCCCCGTTCCCTGCTGTAACAAAAGCATGCAGCCCTGACCCCAGCTGCTGACTCCCCCATTCCACACACCAACTGCTGGACGGCCACAATACGGCGCTTGTGTCTTTAATCTGGCATTACACCAGCCAAGAATGGGGGAGGGGGTGGGGGGGTTTGCGGCGGCACTGCAGGCAGCACAGCGAAGTGCTTCGCCAAGCAGCCACGGCTATTCTTTACTGGTAAGGCAGCTGTCACAAGCTTTGGCGCAGGACACCACAAAGAACATAAGGCCGGCTCGCTTCACACCCTCCCCCTCCCCCTCAGTCAACGCTGAAACATCTAAGATGACGAGCTGTGGAGGTCAATGAGGTGACGGCCATAACTGGAGGTGCAGACGCAGGTAGAGTCAGGTGGGCAGTCTCACCTGTGCAGGGCATGGGGGTCCTTCTCATGCAGCGGATGGAACAGGTGTGGGATCATCTCAATGACTCTCTTGGTGGGTTCGGAGATGTTGCCCCGGTACTCAGGCTGGGCGTGCTTCCTCTGCACCATCTCCTGCTTGGCATTCTCCTTCAGCCGCTTGTAGAGCGTGCGGAGGCCCTGCGCCGTGCGTGGGGGGCGGTCCCCCCCCAGCGTGTTGTACTGCTCCGCGATGCTGTCCCAGCACTTGTTCTTGTCCACGATCACCGCATGCTTGTTGGTGTGCTCCTCCAGGATGCGGATGTGCGGCTTGACCAGCCTCAGCAGGTCCAGTTTCTCGGAGAGTGTGAAGTTGGAGGACCGGGATTTCCCCACCATGCTGGTTGCCATGAACACAGCAGCCATTCTTGCTCATGCTGTGCTGGCCTTTCTGTTTTGTTCTTTTATCCCCCCTCCTCCTCCCTTGATTTCTATTTCCTTCTCAATTATACCTCGAAAATTCCTCCTCACCCCCTTCTCTCCTTTTCCCAAACGCATACACCCTCGCGCGCGCACGCACCGCAGACCCTGCTTCCCCTTCCGTCACACAACGCGCACACAAAAAGGAATCAGGCTTAACTAGGCCAGCCTCATTTAGGCCCACGCCTACCAGGGAGGGCTTTATTGAAATTCCTTTCAGCTTAAGCTGACGCAGATTCGGGAAAGCTGCTTAGACCCAGCCTGACCTACATAGAAACCTAGTCTCCGCTACGCTGTAAACCGAGCGGGCAACATTTTGAAGCTATGCGACAGCAAAACGCTAGAATTTCGACGCTTGCAGGGAAAAGTCGGGGGTATTTTACTTTTTATTCCCAATAAAACGCAAACCTTAAATCAGAGGACATGAATCAAAGCGTTGGGGATGTGTATGTAGCCTACGGCTGCGCTAAGGCGCTTGTATCGGGACAAAGGAAAAATGCATACAAACGTTCAATAAATGTTTGAAGAATACTGGTGTTTTTTTTTTGCAGAAAATGACCATACGCGGCTGAGAATTGGCTCGGCGCGCGGGCTGGCGGGCGGCGCGCGGACAGCAGCGCGACACTAGTTGCTTTTAATTTGAAAGCCGGGAGGGAGCGGCGGCGCGCGGGCGCCCTGATCGCGAGGCAGCCCTAATCCGCCGGATCCCGCCGCAGCTCCGAGCCGAACCGAGCCGAGCCGAGCCGAGCCCTCTCCCGCCGGCGCGCCGCTTAGCTTTCACCCAAAGCTCGAGTTTCACACTGCAGTTCATCCGCCACACTGGCTCCGTTAATTCGCCGCTCGCTTCGCCCCTTGTTTCCCTGCGCCTGTCCGGAGACCGCGGCCAGAGAGTCTCCACACGCGCTCGGCGAAGCGGTCCGCTCGGCCGGCCCATCCATCCATCCATCCATCCATCTTTTAAGCGCTTATGCCGGTCACCATTACGGGACCAAGCGGGCAAAGTGTTTGCCTAATAACCAACAATCTAAAATTCGACGTTCCGGTCTCCTTTTTGTAGCAAGAAAAACCAATTGAGGGCGAAATTCAACGTAATGTCACGTAACCCAATTAAATTGAGTTTCCTGCAGCTTTATAAAATACGTTTTTTAAACCACGTTACCTTGCCTGGTAGCGTTAACTGACGTCACGTGTAAAGGATAAGCCATCCATATATCGACATCACCTTAATTCCTTTCTCATTCTTACCGTCTCCAAATGTAATTTAAAGAGCAGCACTCCTAAAGTGAAAATCCCTTGAAATCATTTCAAGGCTACTTGTTGCACCCAGGTAATACCTAAATAGCAAAAACTGTTACAGAGAGGGTTTGAGTCTCCCAGTCACGCCTGGACCCGGTATTTCAAGTGCCAGTCATGTTGCAATTAAAACATACTGGGAGTACTGGAAAATTCTGAATTAGAGCTTGAGTGACAACTGAATCAGCCAGTAAGATGGCCAGCATGGCTTTGTGAAATAGTATGTCCTGGTCTGGCTCTGGTACACCGAAAGTGGATATCATCTAACCTAGATTGCCCTCATCTAGTTTAGTATTTGTGTGTGACAGTTCAAAATAACACACTTCCAATGATACCGTTATCTGACCTTGGGGAATTTACTGCCTAGCTCAGGAACAGTAATGCAAATCTGCCCGAACTCTGCTTCAAGTGGTATGAAATGCAACCTCAGCAGATTTTATATATCTGATGTTGAACTAGGGAGCACGGTGACTCATCAGGTAACACTGCTGCCTCAAACCTTCAGGGGTGGGGAGTTAAAATCCCACCCCCACGTCATGTGGACTCTCCTCTGGGCACCCTGGTTAGGCTAAATGATGTCTCTAAACAGCCCATAATGTACGACCGTGAATGCAGTAGTGATACTGATGGAGCCCTTATACCAACCTAGTAATGCAGCATCTACCCACTAATGCTACATAAGTTTTAAACTCATTTCCATCGAGCCACTTTCTGTCATAGACTGACAACAATACCATGCTAGAGAAAATAAGGCGACATCAGCCTTATTTTAAGGCGACTAGATGCTGCTAGTATTTTGCTTCAAGCCATTTATCTAAGGACTGTAATTATCAAAATAACTAAAAAAAAAATCCAGCTGGCTAGTTCACAGGAGACTGACCAGCATCCAGTGCCCTAACATTAGTGTACCTGAACACACTCAAGATCTCTTCAGGCCTTGCAGAATAAAATGACTTTCTTTTCATGGATAGAAAAAGTACACAAACAATCAAAACAGCATCAGATAAATACATAACAAGTGATGAGCAGGGTACCATTACAGATTAGTACAACAGACTTACACAAGCAGACCAGGGCAGAGCAGATGTTATCTGTCTTTAAGAGTTTAGCATTCTGTATATGTATATTAATATCATTAAACAATTACATAAATTTGCTTAGCAAGAATTAAATTTAAAAAGCCTTAGATCAGTACAATTTAAAATAGTAATTTAAACAACTGATCATAGACTGAAGCCATTCAGGTACATTTCCTGGAACTAAAGGCCAGATCCATAATCACTGCACCACCTGGTGTCATCACACACCTGGCGTTCCTGCCGTCTGTGCCTAGACACAAACAACTAGAGACGGATATGCTTCACCTGCCTTATGTCAGGGACTGATCCATCAACACCCCCCTAAAGCCAGACATGAAAACGCCAGTCAAACTCACCAGTAGCAGCCCTGTCCACTGTGGCATTCACATTCGCAGAAGGCATCTGAGATACTTGCTGTATGCCTGCATGACTCTCCTTTGTGTCTGCTTTGGGAACAGCATTTAAGATCCTGGCCAGGGCTTTGGACAAAATGGGACCTTCACCTTTATTGCCAGACAGAGCCTTCTCTCCCTACAAGAACGGAGAAAATTGTCAAATAAATACTGACGGACAAAATAAAATGTCAAGACACGTAATATAGAAATCATCTATAGAGGATGGAGCAGGGGAAATTCGTGCTTAGTCACCTTATTGAGTGCGTTACACTGTGCAAGCTGAGGAGGATGTAACGTTGTTTGGAGTCCCAGGCCTTGGTTGTGCTGGGTAGGACCAGGTGGTACGAATCGGGGTTTCTTGGCTACACTTCCATAGAGTTGGCTCGGCGCTCCCGAACGACGCATTTTCCCTGTGTAAAATTAACGTAATTAAATATCAACCCACTACTAATACGGGGGGCAAGAGGAAATGTGCCTGCAACACTGGCCAGCAAGACAAAGTATACAGAGTTTGAGCAAACGAAATAAACGGTATGGCGCTATGACGTTAACAGCACCTATTAATCTATTAAGTATTTCTGTTCAGATTGCAATATCAATCTGTATGCAGGAACCACGTAAACGTGTGGTTATAAAGATTCGCCTGAAAAACAGTTGAACTTCCATGGATAATAATAATTTCGTCTTTTGGTAATCTCACTTTGCTGTCCCAACCGGCAGCACTAACCTGCTAACTAATTTACTGTTTGATATGGAATTCGAGAGATGCTTATTTAAAACGAAGACACTTGTATTACTCTATATACCAGATCATTGATTAGAAAAATGTAATTCACAAAACCAAACCGTTATTTTATTATACAACGCGCAACTCTCTAACAAACCTACCTTATGCTACTTAAGTTGTTATCGACTCCATTCTCCCGCGAGCGTGGAGACGTGTCTCCTGATTGGTCGCTGCGTCATGACGTCATCACGCAAACGAGCTTCCTGGCTTCAATCATAACAGACCGCGCTGGTCCTCTGCTTCTGTAATTGCGTAACTTGTTCGCTGGAGTTTGGATTGTGTGGTGTAACTGTTATACCGCTGAGTTGCCTGCGATGGCAGCGGTAATTGGAGACCAGTGTGGCCCCGGCATCCCGGAGCAGTGAAACCAGCGTGGGGTGCGTACCCACGGGGCGACACACCGGTGAGTGTGATCAGAAAATCGTGAACGTGAGATACTGTTTCTTTTTTCGGCAAAACGTAAATGCGCGGGTTGTGTCAAACGCGTGACTGTGGGCCGTTAAATTGGGAATAGTTGCAATTTGAGTGGGTATTGCGTTTCTGAATACATATTATATCAATGCATTTACATGCTCTTTGGCATTGACAAATTTTCTATTTCGATTTTATTTTAAAAAGCTCATTTGTTCATCTGAAATGTTACTGGTTTAATAATATCTATGTTTATAGTAGTTTTATACACGTTACCGCAGTCCATCATAGGCATCGGCTTCCTTCCTTGGTAAGATCTTATTTTGACATGTCAGTTTGTCCAGCGCTGATAAATTAGAGTGTTCTCCTTCGCTTAGCTTTGAGCCCCGTTTATGTGTCCTATTAGCGCGTTATGCAAAGTTTCATAAACTCTGAGTCTCGCTGCAGCGACGGACTCAGTGTCTGATTTCCTCACATCCGATAGGGCAGCTGAAGCGCTGCCCAATAGACTTTAATCCAATCACCGACTGGGGAGGCATAATTCGCTTCATGCGGGGAAACGGCAACTAAACCATTCCACATCTATATTAGAATAGTCCTTGTATGACTATATTAATCTTTCCAGCCACATACGCGCCAGTTGCATACAGTATATCCGTCATCATGCTCCTATTGTTTGATGATCATCCAGCTCACAGGGAGTGCCATCCGACTCAGGGAGCTGTAATTCTTTCCCCTGCCCTCGAGTGAAAATCGCTTTATCTTCCCTGAAAACGTACTTGCTCTTCAGATTGAACTGATTTGCTATGCAGCAAATATGTTAAAGAATGCAATTTAAATAAAGCACAGGTTTGTCTTAAGGTTTAAATTAATGTGTGAAAGGCTGTTGATCTGTTTTTTATTTGAATGTACATAGTTATATGAATAAGCAACCTGGGTAAGAAATAATAATGAAAAGGCTTGTTTAACGCACTGCATTGGGCTGTTTAGCGGCGCGGTGGAGTTTGTTAGGCTGCGCTGCCAGGCGGCACGCCGTTGTTAGGCGTGGTCACGTGGCCTGAGTCTGCTCCCAAAATTGATGCTTACATTAGTACTGCCCAGCTGAACTTGCTTAGTAACTTTGGTACTGAAAGATGTTGGCATTTAGATTAGTCGATGGATGGTATTTCTCATCTTCCAACTTCTTATCTGAGTCTGGGTGGCGGGAGACGTATATTTGTTCCCTTTTCAATGACAGCAAATTTAATTTCACTCGCAGCACTTATGTTTAGACTAAAGCTGTCAAGACCATAATCATGGAAGAACATAATGCGTGGAAAATATGAAGGTAAAAGAGAATGAGATGGAGGGACTCAAACATGCCTTTGGGAAGTCGGAAGACCCAGATGGAAGGTGTTGTGGAGAAATGTCTCCAGGTGACGGTGACTTGATGGCACCTAATTATGATGATCTTCCAACTCGTATCTGTGATGAGTAAAAACAAAACAACTACAGGATACAGGATACGCTTCAGTATTTTTCACTGTAATTAGGATATGGTTCAATGGACCAGAATTGGCTCCAGGGGGGAGTTGTTTACAGAGGTCTTCACAGCAGAAGGTTGTTCCATACAGGAAGCAGGAGTGCCCTGTGCCAACAGAGGACAGCTTTTTTTCCTTTTTAAGGAAATCTGTGTTCTTGCCAGCCGGAGAACAGCAACATTTCTGCCTTCTGTGTTCCTGTCTGCAAGCATGTAATTTTGGTGTCCTCTTGCCGCTCACGTCCCTGTGATTGGCTTCTTGTGGAAAACTCAGCTTAATAAAGTGCCCCCTGCTTTTGCTTGGTGTGGTTTTCATTGTCTTCCCATGTACAGCCCTCAGCAAGTCTATTAAAAGAAGTGGTCTGTGTGACTGAAAGGACTCTTTTTATTGGTTTTCAAAGAACGCCTTAATGTTTTTATAGCTGGCAATAAGGGCACGGCGGTTTTTTGGCGGCCTTAACCCTTAACGGTTTTCGTCCTGCTTGCCGTCAATAGCATGGAGTCACATCATTCCCTCGTACATGCTGCCACATGGTGAGGGTGTAGAGTGTCCAGCAGGTCAAAGGTCAGCAGGTGTGGGTGTGGCTGATATGTAAGCCATCTGTGGGGGGGCGGGCCTTCCGTAATGGGGGGGTGAAGGTGGTCCCTTTAAGCTGTTCCCATGCGAACACTGAGTCATTGTATTCTTTGTCCAACAGCTGGCTGCCTGGGCCTTAGTTCTGCTGTCTCTCAGGAGACCCAGAGCCACACGGGGCTCTGCTCATTGTCTCTGCTTCCCCAGCGACAGCCCAGCAGAGGCCTAGAGCGAGGGGGCAGAGCTGAGCTGACCACAAGGAGGTGACTCCCCACCTGGGGCAGAGAAACACATAACATTCTGCTGAAGACGAAGTGACTCTTCTGACTCAGACTCATCACTAAGGTTTGGTGGCGTTTGATCTCGTATATGTCTTTTGAACCAGTTTGTCATGAGTCTTGTCTGATAATTAGTTCTGTCATAACCGGGTGCAGAAATATTTGTAGCAAATGCTGATGATTCAAAGTTAATCTTGTCCCTGGTCTCTAGCTAAGCAGTGTGCCTTTTTTCAGGCAAATACACTTATGTAAAATGCCTGTGAGGTCATGTCCCTCCACAATCAAGGAAGCATTTTCACGTTAGGCGCTCCATCGTCGAATGGTTCCCAGTTGTATTAAGTGAACTTATAACAGAATGGCAAACTTGTGACGGCTAGTCGGGGTATTGCATTCTTGTGGTTGACTCCATCCTGCCCCCTGATGGCCAAAGTGTGCAGGCACACCAAAGAAAGAGGATGGGCTATGACCTCGAGCGCTTCGTGGGCTACGTGAACGAGGGCCTGCTGTGCTGCGTGTGCCGGGATGTGCTGGAGGACCCGCTGCAGGCTCCTTGTGAACACGCTTTCTGCAGCTCTTGCATACACAGTTGGCTGGTTCACCACCACAGCTGCCCTGAGGACCGCCAGCCACTGGAGGGCGCCCTGCTCAGACCGCTCTTTAGGTATGCTACTGATCATGTGACCTGGGGAGGGCTTCATTGCTTTTGCAACGCTAGTGTGAGCTTGAACAGATCTGTCAAACATTTATTTTTTGTTTAGTGCGTATGTTGAAAGTTACAACAGAATGACAATTTGAGATTGAATAGGTGTCATTTCATCATCATTTTTTGGGTACCACCTATTCCTTGAAACAGCACGCGGAAGGTGAAATTGGTTATATTTTCCACCTGGATTCTAAAACAAATCTCAATATGTTAACTAGGTTTTGGTACATATTCTAGAAGCATTTTTTTCCATCATTAATATGGAAAAATACACAGTAGTATGAACAGCTTGAATTCCCCATCAACACTTTTCACACTAAAAAACACCCAGGCCAGGCTCATTAACAGGGTTGTTCAATGTGAAAGTGCAGGGAAGTGCAGTTGAAGGACACACCCCCCTTGGCCTGCCTCCTGCCCCCAGGTACATGCGGAACGACCTGAGCCGGCTGCAGATCCGCTGCCGGAACCGGGAGCAGGGTTGCGAGATGGTGTGCTCGCTGGAGTCCGTGGAGCGGCATGAGCGAGAGTGCGAGTACAGCCTGGTGGCCTGCACAAACACAGGTGTGCCCCCGGCATGGACACGCGCCTCCGTCTGGGTCCCAGCCCAGCCCTGCTTCAGGGCCTCGTTGCCCTTTTGATTAGTAGCATTGTTAAGATGCATTTCGAGCTGGAGGGAAGTGGCCCCACGAGATCCTTTGACGGTCTGAAAAAGCATGGCATGAAATGACTCTTCCCACAATGCCGTGCTGCATGAGGGGCTCAGAGGACACCTGGTCGCCTAATTCTACCACTGATCATCAATCTGACAACCCCCACCAGTTGATGTTCTCCTCAATTCATAATGAGAAAACCTCAGATGAAGAGACTACCCAAATATATATATATTTTTTTGGGGGGACTTCCACAAAAAGCATCTGGCTGATGAGTGCTAATGGATGGGGGGGGCATCAGCATACCCTGACCATAATGGACCGTCGATAAGCAGATATACGTTACATGAACTTTAATCAGGTCTCCTTTTATTAATTAGCTCATTGAGTGTGTTAGCGCTTCATGACCTGTGATCGATGGCATATCAGTGATGCCTTTAACATGCACTGACACGACCTGCCCCTCTGTGTTTCTGTGCGACTTGTTGCCATGTGGAGGGCACTCATGTTACCGATGTGGTACGTATCGCCATGAGGCCACGAGCTCCGGAATGTTCCAAGCTCAGGGGTGACGTGGCACTGAATGCTTGCTGTGTGTTTGCTGTGTGGTGTAATCGTGTTGGGGATTACGCAGCCCTGTCACCAGGGTCCTCCTCAGCTATTATTTGGAAGGATATTTTGGGGGGGGGGTTGCATTTGCAGTTTGGGGTATTTGTGAGTTGGCTTGAACAATTAAAATAGGAGTATTTTTAGAGCTTGCTAAAAAATCTCAGATTCACATTCTACCCCCACAGATGTGAAGGGGTAACTGTATTGTTGTTGACTTTAGATTTATGCGTGTTTATGTGTGGATGTGTGCACGGCGTGTGACCCGTGGGTCGTCACCTCAGCCTCCTTGTGTCCCAGGCTGCCCCCTACAGGTGGAACGCCGCTCTTTGCAGGCCCACCTGAGCACCTGCGAGTTCCGCAGCAGGGAGTGTCCTCATGGCTGTGGCTACACCATCCTCAGCTGCGAGGATGCCCAGCACAGCTGCGTGGCGGAACTGCGCACCGAGCTGGAGCTGCTGAGGTGAGCCTTCTCACATCAGCCTTCAGGGCCTGCAATCAGTGGCAGTGTTTGTGTTAGAATGTTTCCAAGGCCAGTGTGGCTTGTCTACGCCTCCCGCGGCCCGTTTGAGTAAAGCTTCTGCGCCATGTTTTGCCCTGAGGATTCCCTTTCCAGCAACACTGTCGCAGTCTGTCCCTCCCGTCTTAGTCATTGAAAAATTTTAAGGGCATCCCTTTTCAGACCAGCTCAAATCCACCTTAACGGCACGTGAATCTCCTTCCTCTTCATTAATTAATTCACTTTATAATTACTTTATTTACTCAAATTCAGAAAGAGGTGTATGACTTTATGGCTTTGGGCATTTTTTACCATAAATATGTAAATATTGTATGTCAGTGTTGGGGGGGGGACTTGATTAGCGCAGTTAGTTAAGCGCTAACTGCAACACTTCAGACAAATCCAAACACCTCCCACCAGGAATCGATCTTGAATCTCCTCTGAAAAGAGGTTTGGTCAAGGGATTGCTAGCTTAGCTCCTGTTGAGGGGCCATTAGGTGTAGGGGTTGCAGGACGTGCGTGACGAGGCTCTGTGGGCCGGGGTGTCCGGCAGGTCGGAAATGATCTGCAAGATGGAGGAGGTGAGGCATGAGATGGAGTCCCGACTGGACTCCCAGAGGAGGCACATGGTGCAGAAGGAGAGCCTGCTGAAGATCGAGGTGGAGGAGCTGAAGGTAGGCAGGCTAGCCTCGCTCCCTACTGAGGGCCAGCAGGTGGCGTAGCGGTTAAGTGCTTTACATGAAATACCTCAGTAAAAATATTGTTATATAAAAATGGTCAGTACATAGACAGTAATGAAAACCACTGAAGGCACATGTTAAACAACAGGATAAAACATTTATGGATGAGTAAGGACTGGTATAGTGACTCTAAGCGTACTTCCTCAATAGTATGAATTCATTATATTATATGCACAATTTGTCTTTGGACCATTAGGAGACATCTGGAAGTATTTATGGGAGCAGGTCTGAGGCCTGGTGTTTTACATCTAATATGCTAACGAGCTCAGTGCTAACAAGTTTATCAGCAGCCTGGTTCGAGTGTGAAACAGGGCCCTGGGGCCACTCAGTGATGACGGCGCACGACGTGTCTCCGCAGGGCCAGCTGTCGCGGGTGATGTCAGACGTGCGTGCCCTGCTGGGGGCGGAGCGGCTCCACCGGCAGGAGCTGGAACAGGCCGAGCTGGAGAAGCAGGAGCTGTTGGAACTGCTGAAAAGCCTGCAGAGGGAGGGCCGGGCTCCTGGCACTGCGCCGGCCCAGGCTCCGCCCCCCGCCACGGAGGGCCTGCGCAAGCCTGCCGGCGGAGCCCGTGGGCTCACGCTCGACTGCATCAAGAGGAAGTCCCGTGAGGTGACGGTCATCTGAGGCGCTGGCGAGGCACACGGTCACGTTGCCACTCACACCAGCCAGACTCGCAGCTGTTCCCAAATGACCCACATTATCTGCCACTCCCGCCTTTTCAACAAGAGTAAACACACAGTCAAGGGTTTAATATGTTTTACTCTCTTCCGTACTGTTTATACGTTTTCTGTAAGTACTTTTATTGAATGTGGATTGTTTTGTGTGTGAGACTTAAATCCAGTCTGTAAAAATACACACACACCTTGGCTATCACTAGCATTCAACCTCCTAACTAAAAGAGGTACATATATTATTAGTGAGGTCGGTATGAATGTGAAAGCTGTGATGTTCAATGAGGTCTTCTGTCTGTTCGCCTCTATGTAATTTTCCATTTGTTAAACAGGGTACGAACCGGCCTTAGCTAGTGTCATCTCCTTTCGATGCCTGTCTTGTTCTGTGCCTCTTCAGTTTAAAATCAATGACCGATCATACTTTACTAATAAATATTGCTTTTTTTTCTTCCCGTTAGTACCGCGGAATACAAGTTGAAGGCTAATGAGCAAACGTAGTTTAGTTACGATATGAGGGAGTGCTTTGGGTTCCGTCACACAAACGAAGACCCGTGTGACGGTCATGAAGACGGAGCCACGTCGTTAACAGGGAATTTTCTGAAAACGTTGCAGTTCAGGTTTCTGTTGCGTAGGTCATCAAGGAAATTTTGTAGTATCATAAGGGACTGATAAGTTCTGGGGAGGCAGTTATAAAAAAATAGTTAGTATGTTTGTATTTCTGTATTTACATTTTGCTTGCTTTAAAAATAAAGGTATTGAAAACCAATGTAAACTGTTCCTTATCTGACTTGCTCGGCTTTGAGTTTGTGTGGCTGCTTTTCCACTGTGTCTCAGCCTGGTGAAAAGCCCAAAGGCACCACGGCCCAAGTCAGAGCAGGCCTTGAACCCTGGTTATCACCCTGTCCTCAAATGTTATGGTGTGGTTTTAATCCTCAATATTTTTTTCCCCACCATTTGAGGAAAACTTAAACCATTTCAACCTAAGTGGAGAATTAAACGCAAATTAGACAATGATTCTTAAAGCACCTTCAGTCGTATCAGGACAAACCCCCCCGAACTGGCCCTTGGCTTCCTGACTCTTCATTTTTGAGCATGGCCCATGTGGGGTGCCGGAATAGCTCAGTTGGGAGAGCGTTAGACTGAAGATCTAAAGGTCCCTGGTTCGATCCCGGGTTCCGGCAGTCAGAGCCACAGGCCGTCATGTACTGTGTATCATTTTGGACGAAAAAAAAAAATCAGCTGAATGTATCCTTCTCCTCCTCATACTTTAATTTTATTCGGGCGTCTGCGTATCGCTAATGTATTGGTGTATAAGGAAAACATAACAATGATATAAGAATCATCACGGTCCTACATTTATGTAACAATCACCAATGAAGGCATTGACAGAAGTCCGCTATTAAATGGAATATATGCACAAAAAAATTCAAAGAACTGGACACAAATTCATGTAGAAAAAGAGCAAACCTGGGTGCAGTTTTTATTAGAAGTTCAGTATTAATAAAAAAAAAAATCTATACACACACATACATACAAGAACGCTTCGCTCAAAGTCTTTGCCAAAGTCTTCATTAATCCCCTTGTGCGGTGGAGGCGTTCTGGGAGCCCGGCCCACCACTTGTGTGGCTGTCCAGTATCTGTCGGGCTGGGTGAGTTCACCTGGTGAAGGAGCGCACGTGTCTCCCTCGGCCACTCCCGCCGCTGCCCCCGCTGCTGAACTTTCCGCGAGAGCTGCTGGCCCCCCCGCCGCCTCCTCCAGTGCCGGCTCCGCCCCCTCCAGTGCCGGCTCCGCCGCCGCTCAGCCACGACAGTCCCGTCCCGCGGCCGCGTGGGGTCCTGTCTCGTGGAGCCAGCCTGTACCCACCTGCTGGGGGGGGGGGGGGAGACGACGACAGGTGAGATGCGTAACAGATAACTACCCACACACATCTCAAGGCTAGAAACCATCCTATCCCACTGGAGTCAAATATGACAGATTAGCCCCTATACAACAGCACAGTCATGGCTCAGATTCACTTCCTCATGCAGAACCAAAATTGTCCAGTGGGTGGCGCATGTAAATGTGAACAGGATCAAGCTACCCGGCTTTTGGAATTGATCAACAGACCTGGTTGCTGGGCGTCATTCATTGAAAAAGATCCATGTTAAACACATTAACACAGTAATACCTTCAGGCGAGCAACACAACAGGGGTTAGGGAGAGGACATTTAGCCTCACTACTCATGTCTGTCTACTTGTCCAAAGGAAGAGCCTCAACCAAATCAGAAAGTGAAGCCAAATCGTAGACCCCAAGAACCCCACTGCTGACTGGGAGGTGACCTAATAACAGGCAGAGCAGCGTTGAGGGACTGGAGGGCGCACCAAGACCCACCCCCTGCACGGGTCCTGCTCTTACCAAAATACACTCCTCTTCAGGTTTTTCTTGTTATAAGGGTTTCGCTGCACAAATGCCTGAACTAGCCCCGAGAGTTCCCAGAGCGTTTATGGAAACAAAAGGAACTGCCAAGATAAGCATCGTTTGGACAGGAGGGGCACACCTCAAACGACCCGCACAACGGGCCCTAAAAAACGTGACGTGAAAAGAAGTGAGGGGAAAAAAAAATTAGACAACGCCCCAGTTCATTTTTTCCCCACACAGAAGAGAGAAAAATCGTTGGGAGACACACAAGTTATGGGAAACGAACAAGGCTCCACAGAGACCTTAACTGGGGCTTAGGGTTAGGGCACAGCCATGGGGGATGGAATTAGGAATGTTCCAGAAAGAAGCAGGCCTCTCCTGCACACGTTAGGAGGAGCAAATTCACATCAACATCCTATTATGATCTTCTGAGACACCTTGAGCTCTTTGACATGCGGCAGGTATAAACTGTCACCACAGTGAGTGTCGAGTGTTTTGGGTGCTGTGTGTTTTTCATGAAAAGCCGCCATGACGCAGCTGTGAGCGTCTGACGTGCCCAAGACCACCTTCCACACACCAGATGGATGTCAAGAAGCCGTAGAGGTCTTTCCGATGAAGTTCCACGTCAGGTGTGAGCCACAGCCCAGTGGGGGAGGGCGAGAGTCCATGTGACGTTCCTAAACGGATCAAGGGAACGCTCGCGGCATGGCGTGCCACCGGGCTCTTCGAAACACGACGCCACGGGCGTCTGAGGTGACGCAGAACTTTGGGAGCGGGAAAGAGAATTTGCTCTCTTCGCTCGTGTAATTCTTTAAACAAACCTCCAAAATAAGGTTCACACAGAGTCGCTTTTTCTCTCCGGAATAAATTACATATAGTTGATTAATGTTCCATCCAGCAACTGTCCATTTAAACTTGAAAATTAATTGTCCATTAAGAGTTTATTTATTGCACTGTTTTCTCCCCACAGCACCATTTTTTACACGCATTTATACACCTTATTGGAAGAGGTTGAATTTCATATGCTGATGAAGTAGCATTCCCTCCGTTCCCAAACTGCTGCGCCACCTGCTGCCAGCACACATACCTGCAGGAGGCTGCCTGGAGGGGAGAGGCCCCCTGGCAAAGTTGCTCTGTCCGCCTCGAGCCTCGCTGTACGTCCCCCGGTGCGTGACGGGCGTGACCTGTGCACTCCAGCTGGATCCCCGCCCCCCCTCCCGCCTGGTGTAGTTTGCTGCAGGGGCGGGGGGGGACAGACATGCTGGTCAAACAGAGGGCCGGATCATGAGGCAGAGAGCTGGACATGGCTGTCTGTATACAGGCTTAGGCTTGGAAACGTTCTGTAGCCACAGAGACTCTGGCGTGCGAGTACGACATTTATTTATCTGACACATTTATGTAAAGCGACAGTAGAGGGAAGGGTTCCCGTTTGTGTATGCTCCCTGGGATCTGAACCCACACCCACTGCGTTTGTTAGCACAATGCCCTACTTATTAAGCTATAGAAGAAATCTGTTGTTTAACCCTTGTATTTATGGACAGGGACAACACCGTCCCCATTAGAAGGGCACACATATAGCGGGAGCCGCCTACACACACGGCTGTCAGTAGTGTGTTCATGTCACCACGTGTGCGTGAGCACCGCACCTGACAGCAGCACGCCCTTGGGTGCAGGCGGGGTGAAGAAGCGCGTCTGGCTGTGGAAGGCACCGCCACGGCCTCCGCCCCGTGTCCCGGTGAAGAGGCCCCGTGTGGGCACCTTGGGGGAGCCTTTGGGCACCCGCTTCGCCTGCAGAGGTCCCACCGGCAGCCCGATGTCCTTGAACTCGGCCGCCACAAAGTCGTCCACGTGCATGGAGGGTGGCCGGCTGGTGTTCTGCTTGCGCTGCCGGAAGATGTCGTGCGGCCGGCACAGCGGGCCGAAGGCACCGCGTCCACGTCCCCGTGGCAGAGCCATGATATGTGCCCGCTTGGCCGGCTCGATGTACTCCGACTTCCCGCTGCAGCCGGCAGGGGAGGGGAGGGACCAGAAAAATCATTAGTCAGGAAGTCAAGCAGGAATTCACCACCCAGTCCTGTGACATCAATGGACTCATTCATGTAAATATCTAATACAGGACATTCTACACCCACAGTGACCAAAACAGACGGGTGTGGAGGACAAACAACCACAAAGCTCATTCTGCCGTGAACTGGCTATTACAATTATATAACAAAAAAATAAGAGGAAAAAACAGGCAATTCTGGTCTATCCTGTGACAAACCGCTCAGATGTTAAAAGGCGATTACAACACCAGAGGAGTGGGGCAGATTTATAATAATCCTGAGCTGAAAAGCGATCCATGATTATTCACAAAGTGAATAATCAGTAAAAAAAAAAAAAAGGCAGTTTGTTATTCTTCCTAACAATGGCCGTCCAAATCGTATCATGATCCCAAGGTAATGGGACGCATGGTGGTTGCTGTCTTTGATTAGCTACTGAAATTACCTCAATATAAACAAGTAAAAGCAGGTAAAACGGCAAAAAAATGGTATAAACTGACTTAAATAAAAGTACTTCAGCCAATCATGACTGAAAAAACACCCCCATCAGCCAATCACATGAGCTAAAATCACCCCCCATCAGCCAATCACGTGAACGAAAGACGCCCTCCCATCAGGCAGTCACGTGATTCATAGAAACGCCCTCCTACCTTGAAGTGATGAAGGTCTCGTGCTTGTGCTTGCCCAGCTTGAAGACCTTGGGAGCCTTGGTGTGCCCTGGGGAGGCAGGCTCCGTCAGGAAAGAGCGCTCAAGCTCCGCCTTCAGATCCAGCTCGGGACAGCACTCCTCGGCCAGCCCCACCAGGTCCACCTTCACCTGGGAGAGCAGGCATCCGTCAGCAGATGTGAGGGCTGGCCACAGAAGGGAATGCGCACGCACACATGTACAGAGCCACCTACCATGTCCAGCTCAGTGTCCATGTCTTCACTGTGGAAGGGCGAGAACCACAGGGCCTTGAGCTGATCATCCAACACGTCTGAGAGGACATAGACTGTCCTGCAGGGGGACACGGGGAACACAGGGGTCACCTCTATGGAGACGGAGGTGTTTCACGGCCATATTTTAAGCACACCGCCAGGCAGGCAGTAAACCTGACATCCTGTCAGGCAGTAAACCTGTAAGCTAAGAGCACAGCTGTCAGCTCTCTGACTGCTAGTCTGGCTCCTTAAGCACAGTGCCGGCAGCCTGCGGCCGGTAGGGTGGCGTCGAGTGGGACGGGACGGGACCTGTGGTTAAACTGGGCCTGCAGGGTGTCAGGCGCCGGCAGGGTGGGCTCCGTCTCCTGCTCGGGGGCACAGGGGGCGTCGGTGGCACCCCCCTCCAGCATCTGCCTGAGGCCCACCACGTTTTCCAGGAGTGTCTCTAGTGCGTCATCCTCCTTGCTGAACTCCTGCCCGCACCAGACAGTCGCGTGTCAGCGAGGAATCCGAGACAATAGACATGCTGAAGTTTCCCACATCTCAGAAAGGCCCTGCTTCCACACAAGCACACATGACACGCACTACCATATGCCGACCAATCAAATGGCGGCTCTGAGACAGCCCCCCCCCCCCCCACAGAAAGGCACTCCTGATGGGTGTTATGGCTTCAATTGTTATTATTAGTACCATCAAGTCAGTCAGTGATAGCAGAGCCAATTTATAGAACTACAATACTGCCATACAGCAAGGAGTATAATATCGCAGCTGTGTACTTCATATTGTAGCACTACAGTGTAGACTGTGGACCTATGGTACAGTACAGTACAGCCCCCGGTGTGATACTGTGGTTTATGGTATAGTACACTGTGCAGTGCAGTAAACTACTCTGAACGATGGTACATTACAAAGGGTAATATACTATAGCAGTCAGTATGGTACTAAGATCTATGGAATAGTATATAGTACACTACCATTGTGGTACTATTAACTATGGGACACTACACAGTATAGTACCATTGTAGCTCTGTGAACTGTTGTATAGTACACAGTATAGTGCCATTGGTTTTATAGACAGTGGTAGACTACACTACATGGTGTAGTACTGTTGCAGGTATCTGGACTATGGTGCAGTATGGTGCAGTATGGTGCAGTAGCATTGAGGAATATAGTGTAGTATACACCATATAGCACAGCACCCAGAACTATAGCCCATGGTACAGAATGAGGCAGAGTAGTGTACAGAGTGCTTTACCGCGATCTGCTTCTCCAGCTCGGGCAGCGGATGCTCCGACGAGTCGTCCTTCCACTGCAGCAGCTGCTTCATGTCGGCCACGCTGAAGGCCAGGGAGCGTGGGGGGGGGCCTCCGTCCGTCTCCATGGGCGTGGGGCCTTCATCCCCGCAGCAGGCCTGATGCACATGTGCAAATGCATACGTGTGCACAGCATCCCCCAGCTCGTCACTGGGGCTCCAGGAACCACCACGTACGGACAGTTCTGTTCCAACTTATATTCTAATTTATTCAAATTCTAAATTAGGCAGCATCCCTTAAAAAAAAGCTTAATTCTGTAGCAGCTTGAAGCTGTCAGGTCCTACCCTCTTCCGCCTTGTTTGCTCTATATCATTCCACAACACTAGGGGGCGCAGAAATGTTTACAATGCAGCAGACCCACAAACAGAGCCCAGACTATTTGGACAGACAATGAAAGAAGTATCGAGGAAAGAGGCTAAATGAACAGGCCTTACCAGAGAATCGGTGTTGAGGATCTGCCTCAGGAAGTCAAGTAATGCCGACACCAGCTCGGCGGACTCCTTGTTAAAGGCGAGGATGACCCTCTTGACCAAGGTGCACACCGACGTGCCGTGCTTCTTCAGTGCGCTGTGGGGGGTGGCGCGGGCAGGCACAGTCATGTCAGCGCTCAGAACTCCCCCACTCACCCAAACAAACCATCTTCCAGCAGCACTAAACCAGTGTGGTTAAACTGGAGGGTGCTGGGAGACTCCGGTCAACAGTGAAGAAAGGTACTGAACCACTGTCTAAGAATCTGTCCGACAACTGCAAAATTACTGCTTATAATTTTTATTAACTGAAAATGACAGACATTTTTACATAACTTCCATTATATGAACTGACACTTCATCAAACCCTCTTTCACTGTCAGAAAGAGAAGTGTGGAAAATGGAATTTTACTAGCACTGTTTATAACACATTAGTACCATTACCACAACTTTTACTTAGTTAGCATATCTTACAAAAAATGCACTTTCCCTGCCGGTGAATAGGACCTTCAATCCTTCGGTGATAAGTTCATGTTCTTTACCGTGGTGACATGCAGTCACTGTGGAGTCACTGTAAATGTTACAGGGTTAATTCTCTTAGAGGGAATCCCTGCTGCCATATCCCTGATACAGGAATGCGACCAAACTCTCTTCAGTAAACACCAGCTGTAATTACAAGCCGGTCCAGTCAGCCTGGGAGAGGGCGCATTACTGAGAACACAGACTTAATGCTAAAGGCTGTTCCAAAATATTACTCAGAGACCGGCTACAAAGCAGCCTTAATCCGTGAGCGTCACCTTTCTCCGCAACGTACAACAACAAAAACCAGCCACACTGTTAGCATCGTTAGCACACAGCTGAGAAGCCGTAAGCCATGAGCTTATTCAACCATGACTGAAGCAGAGGGTCAGTAACACAGCAACGGAAAAACCAGAGTACATCACAGTCCAATAAAGCAAACCAGAGGGAAGCTAAATGAATCCTAGAAAATGCATTTCAAAGCTCATTGATGAAATGACTAATAATGCTAAATGTGCTAGCGAGGGAAACATGCTGAAAAGTGCTAATGAGAGAGAAATGGTAAGGATGCTAATGGCTAAAGGTGCTAAGGAGGGACACATGCTAATAATGCTAATGAGGGACACATGCCAAGGATGCTAAAGGAGGATACATGCTAAAGGTGCTAATGAGGGACACATGCCAAGGATGCTAAAGAAGGATACATGCTAAAGGTGCTAATGAGGGACACATGCCAAGGATGCTAAAGGAGGATACATGCTAAAGGTGCTAATTAGGGACCAATGCTAAGGATGCTAACAAAGGTGATATGCTAAGGAGACAAATGAGATAGACAAAGTGAATATGCCGATGAGGGAGGGAGATTAAAGACACAGCTGGGAGCGGCAGTGTCATGGCACGCCCCTTACCTCTTAAGGTGGAAGAGGCCGTACTCATGCTCAGCCAGGAAGGTCATGGTGCGAATGCAGGTGAGCACCAGGGTGTAGCTCCCGTCTGGGTTCCCCAGGGCCTCAAGCATGGCGTCACACACCACCGACAGCATCTCCCGGGATGGAAGCGCATTGGCCAGCTGCTCCACCTCCGACAAGGGCCCATCTGAGCTCGCGCTCACAATCAGGGAGATGTCCTAGGAGACAGGAAAGGGGCCACTGACTGACTGTAAAACAAGCGGGGGGGAGGCCTCCACCTTCCTGTGGAAAACCTGACCTCTTTAGAACCAGGCTTGCAGGACACAGGAATGAGATGGTAGTGGGTCATTTTATTAGCACACTTGGATGTGACTGCAGCTGAGCACCTTACAGCACAACCATTTCACTCTCTAACCTAAGAGAGCAGATCAGAAACTCTCAAAGCCAAGCCTTTGCTCCGACGCTCTCACCCTCAGAGCTTACCGTCATAATCTGATAAATAACAGGTGCTTAGAGGAGCTTGCCCCGTGACCTCACCCCTCCCCTGAAACATCCACCCCCTCCCCTTATTCCACACCGCCTCCCCAAAAAAAAAATCACAATATACTACATCCCACAGCCAGCAGTATTGCTTAAGCTGGTTCATTACTGAAATTCCAGTACAATTATTATGCAGATACTACCAATCTAGTCAAATTAAGAATTCTTCAAACCTAAAGTGAATTCGTCTGATACCACCTGAAACAGACGAAAAGATTGAGCTTTAAGTTTATACTAAACCACAAAGTAGGTAACTAACCACCATATGAAAATCACTCAAACCTTAGCTTATGTAAAATGAGTGCTAACCAGGCATCAAACAGGCTCATTTTGCTCAACTTCACACTATATCTATCAGTGTCAGGCCTTGCATGACTCGGGTGGAAGAATTTTTTCCCTCCCCACCCAAGTACATCTTTTGTTCACTGTCAGCGGGGCCTTTGCAAGACTCCCCCTCCCTTGAAAACTATCTAACTGGCTTTTCCAGCTCCGCCAAGGAGCCAAGGGGGCAGAAAAACAACTTAGCAGAGCTATTTAAACACCTTAAAGGTCAAGCCCATTAACTAGGAAGGAACTTCATAAAGGAAGACAAAAACACTTTCACCTCTGAGCTGCATTGGGTCCAAACCTGTGACAACTTCCTCAGTGCAGTGTAACAGACCTCGTTATCAGGCTTTCAGAAAGGCGGCTAATTTGAATCTGGTTTCAGCATTTAATATGGAAAAATGTAAACACCAGTGAGCTCCTGAGCATTTGACCTTGCCCCCCTACCTCTGGCCGGGCCTTGTGAAAAGTGTTAAAGTAACTGCTTCCAAAAAGCTAAGGGCCACCTGGTGGCAGAATGGGGTGGAAACGCCCCACAGAACACGAACGAGAGCCACGGTATCCTGGCGTGGAGCTCAGGGCCACCTTCCCAGTCCAGGCAGTGAGGAAACGTGCCTTCAAGAACCTCCCTCCAAGAAAATTCCTTGTAAATTCATCTTGAGGCGAGACTATCAGACATGTGTAGAGATGCCTGCCCAGTGTATTTCATAATGGCGGCCGTTTAGCTATGAATGGGAGCCACGGCAGGGAAGAAACGGGTCCTACAGCTGCAACTGCTATCAGAATAACACAAAGGATCAGACACAGAAAGCCGGCTGCCATTTAAGGAAATGGTTCACTTTGCTTCTTCGGTCTCGTTTCTGTAGCGGGGTATGTACAGATTTAAACTGCACGAAGAGCAAAACGGCGAATTATACCAGGTCTAGAGCAAAGCAGCAGGCCCACCTGGTCACAAAGGGACTGGAAAAAGGAAGCCGCCAGCTCGGCACAGTGCTGCTGGTGCACTTCACAGGCTGCAGGGGGCGCCAGCAGGGCCACCAGGCAGGGGAAGAGCTCAGTCAGACGTTCGTCGCCGCGACCGCCGCCGCCCAGCAGGTGCAGCGCCGCTGCCTTGCAGGCCCGGTGCGATGCCAGGGAGTCGAGCAGCGCCAGGTTGCGGGCCGTCTGGGCTGTGCAGGTCCGCTCCTTGCCTTCCGCTGGGCTGTTGGGCACCGGGGGAGGGTAGGAGGCGTCCACATTACACACTGATAGTCTTGAATTTAGACATTTTTTCCTAAAGCTAAGAAATTAACACTTGTAACATACGCAAATTTAAAAGCTTTGTCTATTCACATGACAGCATGACAGGTCATGTGACAGGCTGAGTGTTAGCAGTGTATTTGCATGCATGTGTATGCATGCACGTGCACGCATGTATGCGAGCATGCAGACTCCTTACGGCTGCAGGTCTTCCAGCAGCAGCTCCAGCAGCGTCCGCATGACCAGCAGGGCGCTGGGGGAGGCCAGGTCGCTGAGTTGCACACACACCCGGCGCAGCACGGCCAGCAGCGGCTGGCAACTGGTGCCGCTCATGGAGCGCAGGATGTCCTGCAGGGCATGCGCCTGTCCCTGCAGGTGCATGCTCCACAACTTCCGTGTGTTCAGGGCAACCGCCACATCCTGGGCTGCGATGGCCTTGGGGGAGCAGAGTTGAGCTGCCATTAGTCACCATTAGCTGCGTTTACCTTCGCAGGATCGTTTCGGTTACGCATTTAGGATGTTTGCGTCCGCTGAGTCTCTCAGGAAAAGCAGGGAAGCAAAAGGAAATACCCCCCCACAGTGTAAAAAGCCTGCCTAATGCCCACAAGCTCTCCTGCATCCCACGATCTAGCGACAGCTGGATCCAGGCTTTCAACTTCAGCGGGGGCGGCATTTCTGTCTGATGTCAATCACAGCCCAGTTTCAGCCAATGGGAGCCAAGCAACAGCAAGTGGGCTGAACCAGTCAGCGACTGAGAGGTCACGGTAACCCCATTGACCGAGGTGTACGAGGCTTCGTTCCTCCCATAAATACTAGAGCAATGAACCATTAGGAGATCGAAGTCATCCAGAGTCCTAATGAGCTCTCCGGCACCTAGCTAAGGGCACCGTCAAGTTTTACTTACACAAAAATGTTCTGAGGGCAAAACAAAATGTGATTGGTTCAGAAAGATAACCAATCAGAGTGTAGAGGAGGTAGGCCCAAGCAATTAGAGAAGGTGGGATCAACCTATCAAATGTCTTGATTCCGCCTCCTCTAGTTGCTTGGACCCTCTACAATCTGATTGGTTATCTCTCTGAACCAATCATTTTTCATTCTGCCCCAAGAACATTTTTGTGTAAGTAAAACTCCCATGAGCCGTGGCCCCCCCTCCCCGGGAGCCATACCTGGGTGGTCTGCAGCGGCAGTGGCAGTGGCAGGAGCTCTGACAGCAGAGCCAGGCCCGAGAAGAAGCCCTCTGGTGCCTTCAGCACGGAAGCAAGCACCTCTTTCAGCATCAGGGACCAGGTATTACCAGCTAAAGTCTCTTCTGTGTCAGTGGCCTGCTCGCTGACACCCTGCGTAAACGTCAGCAGAATGTCCACGATGTCGGCCTGCACCCGCTGCTCCTCAGCGTCCAGGCGGCCCGACGCAGGTGTAGAACAAACCACCATGTGCAGCGCCACCAGGGCAGCAGGCACGCGCGCATCCCGGAACTGGAAGGAGCCGCCGCGGAGCAGCTCCGTCAGCATGTGCTTCAGCAGCCGGAGGGCGCTGCACACACCCGCCAGCACAGCCGAGCGCTGCGGCGTCGGGCCCATGTTGCCGTGGAGACGCCAGGGCTGCAGCAGCAGGGATGTGAGCTTCTGGAGAACCTTGATGAATGTGTCCATCCCCTCCGCCGAGAAGAGCTGAATGACGGCCAGGTTCCACTTTAGGTCCTTCTGCTGGCCTGTGGAAGAGCAGATAGAACCCTAATGTTTCACTGCAAATAAACAGAGAACCCTTGGACTCATCTGCAAGAATCACAGAATACATCTTTTCATCTGTGGAATTGTCAGAACCCAACCATCACAAAAGCCTGTGGTATGAAGACCTGGGAGTATAAAATCTGTCTGCCTATATACACATGATCCACAGAACACACACAGCCCTTTTTACATTCAACAGAACATACAGAACCCTTCTTTGGGGTGTGTGGTTCCGTGGGTTAGGACTCGTGATCTCACAATCGGGACCTTCTGCCAGGCCCTTAAGCTCAATTGCTTCATGGACTGGCTGACACAACTCTCTCGGCCATAGGATATTTTGAATTAAAAAAATCTAGATAAACTTTCTAAACAAATAAATGTAAACATAGAATACATAGAACCCTTTTGTTCATCTGCAGAAAATGTGAAACCCATGCATCCCGCAGCCCATAAAAGTTGAGGGGAACACAAGTTTTGGGGTTTCAGGATCTCACCCGCGATGGAGTGTGGCGGACAGGCGATGTGGCACAGGACGCGCAGCGCCGTCAGAAGGCCCGCCCCTTCCGTAGTCAGCAGGTTCTCCAGGTTCTGGTGAGAAGGAACGTCTTAAATCTCACACAAGAGACTGCCGAAGCTTTAAGCTTATTTAAATATGGCTGCTCAAAACATCAAAGTACTTGATCATTATAGTTAACGAGATTCCTTGAGATAATTATTTGGACCTTATAAAGTTAATGCTGATGGCAGCTGCACGGCTACCCTGACGCACGTTCCCTCGACAGGAAGACGGGATGCACCCACCTGCTTAATGTACTCGATCAGGGTGGGGATGGAGCTGATCTCGAACCGGAGTTTCTCCAGAGGCTCCAGCCACTTGCTGAGCTCTGCGACAGCACACAAGTCACATGACGCCGACTGCTCGAGTCCAATTGTCACAGCAAAACAAATTAAACTAGCAATACGGCCATAATCGAAGCATCTCGCAGAAAAACCTGAGAAGGAGAGGACGTCTGCCTTACGAGCAAACGCGGATTGCACTCCCACACACAGCGGGAGACTGAGCCATGTTGGCCTTTCACCATGTGACGTGCACAAAAGGGCGGCGCGACTATGCAAATGCCGCGGGCGGAGGGACACACACCCTGCAGCTTTACGTTGTTCTCGTCGACCTTGCACACGGCCAGCAGGGGGCTGGCGTAGGTCTCCATCATGCACAAGTCATTGGAAGCCTGGACCACCAGCAGCACCAGCATGCAGGCGTAGGTGTACGTCACCGACTTCCGTGCCTTGGCCTCCCTGTTGGGTGAAGCGGGAGGGGGACGCAGGAGCAGAAGGAAGTGGAGGTTTATTATGGAGTTAGCCAACACCATGCACACAACGAAGGTCGCTGTGACCCCACGCCGGCTAGGAAGCTCACCCCTGCCCCTCCTTGGAGTAATGCTCCATTAGCACCACCAGGCAGGAGAAATTGTGCTCCAGACTGAAGACGTGGGCGACGGCAGCGCGGCCCGTGGGGGTGAAGGTGATTAGGTAGAGGGCGTGCAGTGTAGCTAGCACCTCGGCGCTGTCGCCCTCTTCCGGCAGGCCACCGGGGGCGCCGCATTGCGCCATCAGCTCCGCCACCCCCTGCAGGGCGTGCAGCACCTGCATGAGCCAAACGGCACCTCCCCCGCCATCCTCCATGGCGCCCCCCGGCCCGTCCCCCACGGCGCCATCATCCGCTTCGGTCTCGCACAGCTGAGCCAGGGCTCGCATCAGCAGGCTACTGGCTTCGTGTTCGGCGGCCAGGAACAGCAGGCCCTGCTGGGACTGAGCGAGGAAACGTAGCAGCTCTCTTGTGGCTTGGGAAACGCCTGGGTGCGCACTGGCAGCCGGGGTGGACAGCGCCACCGTCAGGGACTCCAGGAAGTGAATCGTGTGCATGTATCTGGGAGGACGGAGAAGGACAAAAAGGCGCCTGTATTAACATGTCAAGAGACTAATACGAGGCCCTGATTCGAAACCTTCCAGGTCAACAGGTTTATTTTACCGGAGCATAAAGTCAGCATCAGCGTATAGGCCATGTGGGGGCAGCAGCTGAGTGGAGCTCACCGAAAGAGGATGGGGTAGGGGTCATCCCTCTCCAGTGGGCCGGTGATGCGGGCTGTGGTGGGGAAGGACTTCACCGGCGGCTGGATCATGGTGTGAGGCGCCGTCTCCAGCAGGTGCAGCAGCTCATCTAGCATGCCAATGAGACGCTCCAAGTCGGCCTCGCTGACTCCGGGTGACGCCATCAGCGGCTCCTCGTCCATGGGACTCCCGGGCTCCGCCTCATCCTCCTTCCCAGGCTTTTCCTGTGTGGTCTCCACCTCCAGGTCACTCTCTCCTGGGGCTGTGGTCGACGGTGGCGGGCGAGGCGACGGCAGCTTGTCCGCCCACAGGCCGGCCGTCCTCCGCAGGTCTGTCAGGACCTCGTAGAGGTGCGCCTTCTGGACGATGGCGGTGCCAGCCGTCACCACGCGCACTGTCTGATCCAGCAGGATGAGCTCCAGCAGCCTCTGGTAGCCGCTCTTGTTATGCTCCTCTGCCGGGTTTCCCAGGAAGGCCTCCATGCCTTCAGGCATGCTGACCACACTGTCCAGGGAGCGCAGGGCGTTCAGCTTCAGGGAGGAGGACACGTGCTCCGCAAAGAGGAGCTCCAAGAGGCGGCCGATGACCCCGCCCTCCAGGAGCAGGGAGAGCGCCTGGGGCCCGCACTCGGCCAATGAGGACGCCAGCTTGGCCCCGGCCTTCAGCTGCCGCACGTTCAGGGCGATGGGCTGCACCAGCGCCGAATCCAGACTCAAGGCCTGAATCGTCCAGTCTGCCAGCTGCCTGAAGGGGCCCTCGTCCCCGGGCTCCCGGACATGTATGTAGCTGAGACCCTGCACCAGGAAGCTGAGAATCTCCTCCAGTGCTGTCACCCAGCGGGACCCACGGTCGTCCTGGTGCATCTCCAGCAGCTCCATAAGCTTGGCCGCCGACTCCGCCCCCGCCACCGCCACCGCGCTCTCATCCGAGGGGCCAGCGGCCATCAGCCTGCCGACCTCTGTCTCAAAGCGCGTCCTGTAGGGGGGGCTGAAGTGCTGCAGGGGGCGGAGTTCGCGCTCATATGGGTCGTACTGCACAGTGGGAACGGCCGCCAGGTCCTCCGCGGTGTAGTCCATGACGAAGCTGGGCAGCTTGAAGCTGCCGTTCTCCAGGTCCTCTTCATCGCTGGAGATTTGCTCATACCCATCATCCCCTGGATACAAAATGGGACGCAAGACGCATCAACCCACAAGTGGATTTTACTTTTAAATGTATAACTAGATTTTTTTTTTGTATTATAATCTTACTTGGCAAATCTGCAGTTTGGCAAAACAGGTGACATAATGCTGTTGGCCACATGAAATTCAGCTCTACTGGTTGAGTATGACACTAACATTCTATTATCCTGGTTACATCTCATAAACCAGAGCTATTGAAGTCACGGTCCTCAAGGCCCAAACCCTGCTGATTTCCCAGCCTTCCTTTACCTGAGAGTCATATATAAACTAACTACCTAGGAGAACTAAAAGCAAGGCCTGGATCAAAGTCCAGATTTGAGTCTGGTTATATACCAATAAAGTGTTTCTAGTTCCTTATCCCACATCCCCTACCTTCGCCTTCCTCCTCCTCGTCCTCCTCCCCTTCCTCCTCTTCCTCCTCCTCATCTTCCTCATCCTCCACTGCACTGCCCTCCGTCCGCACATCCTCCTCCTCGTCTTCCTCCTCCTCCTCTTCCGGTCCAGCCTCTTCCTCCTCCTCTTCCTCACCCTCCTCCTCGCCCTCGGGGTCGTCAGAGTACGGCTCCTCCAGGGGCAGGGAGCCACGCTCGGGGGAGATGGGCTCCAGGTAATCGTCCCTCTCCTCTGGGCCTTCGCCCTTCTCTGCTCCCACTGACACCATGAAGAAGATGATGGGAAGAGCACCCTTAATGGGCACAGCCAATACTACCACATACTACCTGGTCACACTCGAAATCAAGAATATTACCAAGATCAATATAATTTACTGTAAGATTAGCAGTTAGTATGAGATGTCACATCACCCTGTTAAAAAGCACCTAAAAATTGGTTTTAAGTGTCCAAGACCTCACCTGCAAGTGAAACGGTCTCTTCTTCATCATCGTCAGGAGGTGGGGGCCCCGGGGGCGTCCTGGGGCCCCTGGGCTGTGGCCTCGGTGGACTGCCATTGTACTGATCCTCTTTGTCCCACTCTGAAGCGAACAAACTAGGCAGATTTAGAATGTATCTTGATGGAAAGGACAGCTCAGGTATACAGCGACGGGAGCCAGCCCATCCTCATTGACACTGAGGAGCTTGCTAGACACTTTATTCTTCAGTTCTGGAATTTAGTTACAGGTACAGCTGTGTGTTTTACTGGATTGAAGCAAGGCAACGAGGCAGCTACAGTACAGAGGTGAATAGTTCAGGTCCAGAAAGTAAAATTCCAGAACAAGATTTAGATTCAACCAACCAGTTGAGTATAAAGAGTTACAAACGCAGAGTACTCAACTGGCTGAAACAAAATCTTCGTCTGGATTTTTACTTTCTGGACCTGGACTATCCACCTCTGCTAGAGTATCATGGGGTACAGAAAACAGCCTTTGCACATACTTAAACACTATGCTGTTCACTGTCCTTAATGACTTTCAAATTAATATACAAACTGGTAATAGGTACTGTGTAATACTTAAATAATGCGCAATAACCCACACTGCATATCACACTGTATATATATATAAAACCCTATTTAGTTATTTATTCTTCCATATGTATATAGCGCCGCAGAACGTTTTGCACTATTTGTTTATTATTTGTTGGGTAAAAGTTCTACATGCATGTTTGCACTGGAGGAGCTGCTGTTAATCTCACTGCACATGTGCATAGTGACAATAAAAGGTTTTCTACTCTAAACAAGCTGACATTAATATTGACATTGATATTCAGAATGGGACAGTGACAAGAAAAAGCTGCCAGTTTCATTCATAAATATCTCTGTTGGGGGAAGGATATGGAGGGGGGGAGGGACTCGACCCACCGTGTTTGACGTTTCGTTTCAGGCCAGCCTGCTGCTGTGGGGGCGGCGGTGGCGGCGGGGGCGGGGACTCCCGGTCATGCCCGTGTGTTCTCTCCGCCGTGCCATACACCGCCACAGTCAGTGTGGTGTACCAACCTCGCAGGACCAAGCCGTCCGTGTTCACCTGGTCACCAGAGGGTACGCCGCCAGTCACGGAAGAGACCCAGGATATGGCACAGATCAACTAATTAATCGGTTCAGCTATAGGTCGGGTTTCAGCAAAAAGATTCATCCCAGGTTAAGAGACGAGTGTTCTTAAACGCCGTGCTGTCAGCTGTATTGTGATCCGCCACTACCCTCATCAGCACAGAGAGTCTACTGAAGAGATGATTCATAATTTCACTGTTCCACCATGCGTCATAAGGTCAACAGGGGAATTCACATCTACTGTCGAAAACGCATAACTCCACTATTATGTAGACGAAAAAAAAAACAAAAAACAATAATGCTCTTGTGCCAAGGTCACTGTAACGGTAGCCAGTCTACAGTCATTGTATCTCAGGCGTGTCATTTAACAGCAGATCACATATCGCTCCGACCAATTATGTCACACTTACCGAAACAAGAAAGGCTTTCATTCATAGTGAACTAACATACGACATACAATGTGAATGACGGCCACATAGCACAGACGATTAAATCCCTGAGTATACTGGGTTAGCCTCTGCACCCAGAGTACTACATATGGTTCAAGGCCGCGTTCATCGACTAGACCGCCCCAGATGGGCTTTCGCTAGCTCACCATTCGCTCGCTCAGTCTGAACAACGGCAGCAAGTGCACGAAAAAGTTTCGGCTGTTATAGTCGTCCTCAAAAGGCTGTACAGCTCAAGTGTCTGGTGTTGTAAAGGCATTAGTATTACTAACATCAAATAGGTTTAACAGTCTAAGTGACAACTGTGCAATGACTGATGACGATCATGACGACAACAACGATAGATATCGTAAGAGTACATGGGATTTGAATATCTATACTAGCAGCATTGAATGAGTGTGGTAGCAACCCAGTGTTCTGTAAAAATTTAAGACCAGGTAGAATGGAATGCGAGAGAGGGCGGGGGGTATCGCCACGGGGGTTGCAGGGTGGGGCGCTGATCTTACAGTGCCCCTGCACCCCTGGGGCCATGTCCACCCACTCTCAGTGTGTGTTTGTGTCTTGGGGGGGGTTTGGCCCAGCCTCCTACTTTAAGAGGATAAACCATGCAGTATTGGGGGCGGGGGGGGGTATGAGTTTCGCTTTGCATGAGCAAGCTGCCCCACAGACTTCTATCCACAACTGTCAGCCCCCTCCACAGTGGAAACAAAATAAAAATCAAACTCTGAAGAAAACAAATGCCTACTCCTCCGGTGAGGATACCGGATATTGATATCTGAATTATGTCACGGTCACAAGACACCTCACGGATCAATGTTTAATATTCGCTTGTAATAAACCAAAAAAGGCTCAATGGAAAACTTAAGAAAAAAATGACAGAAAGAGAACAGAAATGAAGCATCAGAGGAAAGCAGATCTACAGGAGAAGATCTGAAATTGGCATCAGTCTTTCCACACAAATGAAACATATAATTACCTTCCCGTTGGGCCTGAAAACGATGGACTTGTTTTCGTCATATTCCAGGCTGTGGGAAAGAAGGAGAGCGCGTTTTTTTTTCAAAGCACTGAGGATTCTAGGGGGTCTACACAAACTCCCTGGGGGAGGACCGGACAGGCTGCTGCATGCAGAGTAGCAGCGTGTGGAGACTGTGGTACATGGGAGGCGAACATACAATGTGCTGACCCACAGATCACGGTCAGTCTCAGACAGCTGGCAGCCACGTTTCACACAGAAAGGCCACATCTTACTGAAATATCCCAGGAAACAGGAAAGGCATGCAAATGCACATACATCTGACAGTAGCCCAAACGTGGAATTTCTCTAGGAAACCAAACTCCATAACTGGCAGCAACAGATTTCTGTTAAGTTTTGCTTCCTATCAGTGGTGGTACAAAATGGCAGAATTTTACCTATTTATACAAGCTGATATACTGTAGAAGTAAGTCAGGTACCTCACTTAAGGTTACAACAGCAGGCATAATTTTCCTGCTGTTTCCAGGGAAAAACTCATCTTGATAACCACATTACCTGCTACCACATACTTTACGCTGACATGAGGCTATATTATTTGCAGAGATGAGTACTGTGAACTGTAACAGTGCCAATAATGTGCATTATCCGATTTCAAGTCAAGTAAGCTTTATTGTCATACCGTGTATGTACAGGTATACAGTGGCACGAGACAGCGTTCCACCACAAACAGGGTGCAACATACAAAAAGCAAGTGACAAAGGGAGGGTTTCAGAACTCTTAAAGTGGAAAAGCACTGGACAGTATGAAAGGGGGGGGCTGAACCTAAGGGTTTATATACATAGTGCATTGAAAGTTGTACCTAAACAATAATAAGTGCAGCAGCATAAGAGATGGAATAAATAGTGTCAGCTGACTGATACTAGATAAATAATAATAATAATTTAGTGATGAATAAGAAAGAGGTTTCCAGTGCTCACTTTTCACAGATAGATGAATTTCAACTTAATCTCAATCTATTACTTCGTCACATAGGGGCGGATAATGCATAACGGCACTAAGCTCAGCAAATCGCACGCAGGGTCCGATAGAGATCGCGCGCCCAGCCCGGTGCGTGCCCTGCCCGACTCGGCCCTGCCTTCCTGTGGGCTCATGCGTAAGAGATGAGCAAGAAAAGCGTGGGCAGCGGAGAGAAAAGGGAAAACTCATTGGATCAGTTAGGCATGCAAACTCACCTGCCCAATCTGTCAAAGACCGGGGAGTTGGACTTGGCTACATTGTTGAAGAACAGGTCCAGCTGGAAGGCATGGGGGTAAGTTTCCCTAAAAAAGAAAAAAAAAAGACTCAGGGTAGCTTAAAAATAGCAACACTAAGTATCACCAAAGCATAATTTAACCTCAGGCAAACAGCCAGAGACTTCAAATACCAAAAACAAAAAGAGAAAACAGTCCAAAATGGACAACCGTCTCTAATCCACTCTGCTAATGCAAACACTCAGCTCAAAGGGTGCTGTCAGGTGCCTGACAAGGAGAGAGGCCAAATTCCCAAACTGCAAAGGCGTGTGATGACAACAGAAAACTTCACTTACATGGACAGACCTTTGATTTCACACGAAAGGCAGGCAAAATCATCTAAGCCTGTTTGGGGCATTACTTTGAGTTCTACTCTCAAGCATGCGGAGGAGAAAATGGAACACACATACACCAAAATGAATTCGCCACAAAAAAATCTGACTTGTATGGTTAATGGGCTGCAACAGATTTAAAACCAGCGCTTAGATGCTCACCCAAAGGCGCGGCTGTCCGGGAGACTGCCGTGAGCTTTGATTCCAGGAGGGACCACCCGCACCTCCGTGATCAGCACACCGCATGGGAAGCGAACAACGTCAACATTCGTGAGCTGGAGGAAGGGACACAAACGCAAAGCCATCACCAGGGGTCATTTCCTGTAACCTTTTCAACAGGAGCACACTGTATTTTGCTTGACAACAGAGAACAATAGATACCTCCATGCTGGCCTGTGTTATACCATCCTATGGTGTCTGTCATTCTAAACGCCTTTCCTCTGTTCTTTAATACTGGCCAGTAAGCCATCGAACATGACACTAATCAATCCATCCATCCATCCATCCATCTTTTACACCCACTTGGCACTAATATCACATTATATTTCACACCGAAGGGCCCTAAATACGTTTTCTGAAATGGGTGACAACTGGACATTAACTAAAAATAAGGACAAAATGCTTCTTTCAAAACATTCACAGAAAATGAAAAATAAATATTGTAATTATAATATAAATGGAAGCATTCTTGTTTTCGGGACCACAAGAGATAACATACAGGCACTGGACAAGTGAAACATTAAGTTTGCAGAGCAGGTAAAACCAGTTTTAATTGGTCTGTGGGCTCCCTTGGATTTGAAGGCAGTCCTGACAGGACCGGGCTGGTTCCTAGTGCTGACGTGTGTCTTTAACAGTGTCACATGAAGCACCTCCTAGGATCCCTCAGACAATGAAAAATAATAAACCAGGCTAATATGTGAAATCATATTGTTCTGTATGGAAAATAACCATTACATTTTATGAAGATATCTCAAAGGGAATAGTACATTTTTCATTCTTTTTAGCAGAGCTCATAGTGTCAATATAGAGGTTATCTACGGATATGGGACTAGGACAGCCACTGTACTTAAGATCTTACACACTTTCTGACAGATCGTGGTATGTTTGGGATTCGATGACGTGTAACGATCCTTCGAAAAGATGGGCCCACACTTGAAAACATCCTTAACAGCTACTTTAAATAGATATGAAGTTATTGTTTCGTGTAACCTGACATTTCAGTGGATTACATCAAGGTGGCAACAAAGCGTGAGCTGTCCAAGTAATTTCACAACTCTTGACACATGTAACCCTGGGTGCGAGGCTGGCCCCTTGGAGGGCGGTATCACGGAGTGACGTTTTCGACTGGTGCATTTCAGATCGTACCACCTGTGGGTCTGGGCCTTATTTTTAAGATACTGCAAGAATCTACACAACCGAGGGGAAAACATCAAGCAGTGAGAGAAGTGAGACGGTTGTAACCCGTCTTAATAAGAGCTAACGTGCCGCGTGCATCTGTACACCATGCATCATGGTAAACACTCCAAGTGCTGCAGCTACAGGATCTGTATAGTTAGCACGTTAGCTTTAGCCACAGAGTGCCTCCCACCACGCCTGATGGCGGTGAACGAAACCTAAATCGCCCAAATGACCATCGGTTTTAAAGCTCAAATAGATACAAAGAAATACGCCGGTAAACAAGACGCGGTCAGGCAGAACAGGTTCCCGACGGGGTATGTAGGGCATCGGGACTGCAGAAGGCAGCTTGGGATTGGTCATCCTAAACCGATCCCAGCGCGGCGCCGTTAGAGCACCGTCAGAAGAGCTTCACACCGGCCACCAAGAAGAAAGCAAACGCCACAATTTCTGCCGTAAGCCGTTACCTCTGCGCTCTGGTGCTTAAAAGTATCCAAAAACAGAAGCTCCATTGAGGCGTCCCCCGCCATCTTGTTCCGATCGCGTTCAAAAAAACTTCCGCTGGGGGCGGGGAATCCGGCGCGAGACTTCCGGTCGGCTGCGCATGGCGGCCGCGGACTGCAGGCTGCTCCTGTCAGCGCTGCATCCTTAGCGCCACGGCAGATCATTACTAAACGCAAACACAGTTGCGAAATAGTATGTTATGGTACTACATCTACCCGCAAGACTCAAAATGCCAATTTTTGCACTCTCCCTGATGTTGATATGCATTGTCACCTATGTTTTGGGTGTAAGATTAAGGTCTTTAACGCCTAAAATAATTCATCACACAGGTGTACCTGATGTTTTTGTTTTGTTTTACTGGAACTGTACATCCAGAATGTGAAGTACATCGTATCCTCAAATTGTCATACTCAAGCGACACGTTACAAAACGTTTGCATCACTGATACTGGATCTCAATGCGGCATCGAATACACTAAGCACGGGTATTTCTGATATTAAAAATATGCAATTCTAGTCTACGTGGGCGACGCACGTGTCAATGAAACGCACAACAGGTCTACTGCGCAACAAAGAATCGTTAGGTACTCGGACTGATTCTATCCGGTTTAGGTTGTTTTACTGGTGGACAGGTACACACCGTTCTCTGACTCATTTCAACAACATTGGCTTCACGAATGGTAACGCTTTAGTTAGAAAGTAGCAGTGGCTCCGATCCTTTTTCAATGCCACGTACCCGTTTAAAAGCACCAATGGCACGGGACCCAGAACAGGGCAGGTATCTGTTACCTGAGTCACGTGGGTGGCGGACAGGTAGATGCACAAAAAAAGGGCCGTTCAGCCATTACGAGGCAGAGAGGGGGTGCTACCTGTTTTGCATAGGTTCTCACGCAATCAAAAAAGACACTAAATTCTTGTAGCAAGAGAAACACACCTAGCTTTGGCGATAGGTGTCTGTAGGTGGTGGTGGTGGTTGCTGGTTTCCTTTGGTTCGGTGATTTTTTTGGGGGGGTGTTTTTTTTTTCTCCTTTCTTTTATTTAGTTACATTTAGCTTAGTTTTCTTTTCTATCCTAACCATGACGGCGAATGTTGATTATTTGGTGGCGTTATTTTGTACAACATCTGGTGCTAGTGGGAATCAGT
The DNA here is from genome assembly GCA_026777985.1 of Mormyrops attenuatus. Taxonomy (NCBI): domain Eukaryota; kingdom Metazoa; phylum Chordata; class Actinopteri; order Osteoglossiformes; family Mormyridae; genus Mormyrops; species Mormyrops attenuatus. The sequence continues at coordinate 9,754,445 of JAODKC010000137.1, forward strand.
TGGGATCGGACGAGAAGGAGATCATTCAGCTGGTGTGGCAAGTTGTGGACTTGGCGAACAAGAAGGTATTATTAAAAAAATACGTCGTCCTTTGTTCTAAGTATGCAAACCAAGCCATTTTAGGGTCGGGAAATTGGTCTCAAAAACACGTTTCCTTATATCCTGGTATATTATTTTTACTTTAATTATATTTCCAAATGTAATTATGGGAGAATTTCGGATAATATACGGGATACGATCTGTCATTTTTTTTAAAAAGTATTTGTGATGCAGTTCCCTCTACCACAATTTGCTGCTTGTAAAGGGCCACATTACAGTCTCTTCAAGCTGCCAGTTTTGTCTGGAGATGGGAGCTCATAGAAATTGCATTTCGTGCAGACCGGGCCAGTTAATGAAGTTTTCGTGAAGCCGAAACACTTGGAGCTGACCGAGGACTGTAAGGAACAAAGTGGGATAGAGGAGGAAACGATCTCTGCGGCAGATCCTCTGGAACACGCCTTAAACCAGGTGAAGATGGCAAATTCAGAAATTAAATTAGTATATTTACTATATTACTCATCATTCCATGTCATGATATCACAGGAGCAAGATTAATCCAATATGTACCGTCTTTAAATGTAACAATTAATTTGTTTACTCGAAATAAAGGGTGGTGCGCGTTATCGTAAAAATCACTTGTCAATATATTGTGTAATTATAAAAACCGGTGTTTTTTTTTTTTTTAAATAACAAGATAAACATTTATCAATATTAGTCAGTGTTTTTAACGGTGATCTTTCTGGGGAGTAAGAAGTTAAGCATATTACAGGGGCGCTTCAAAATGATGCAGGTGTACCTGTCACCGTGTGATAAATGTCCCAAAAAGGCATTTCTCATGCAATTATTGTACACATTTTCTTTCGAGTGAAATAAGCTAAGGTTTAGAGGTCACTTTTTTGTGATTTAGTGTATGTCGGAGTTGGCTGTGACGTGTATCTTCCTTGCCACATTCATGTTTTGTCTTTCATAATGCAGTGTTTCTATGTTAAATTCTAAATAGTGTTTTAGCATTGATATTCTCTTTTTTTAAAGAGTGAGGGTTGGTTTAGTTAGATTAAAGGCTTTTTCATGTAATTGACAGTTTATCCAGCAACTGAGTAATGGAATCAGTTTCGGGACTGGAACCTCGTTCTGTTTATGTACCGACGGTCAGCTTCACATCCGTCAAGTCATCCATCCTGAGGCCTCCAGCAAGGTAAGTCAGGGGAAATTTGTTCTGTTTTTACACACTCTGGGGCTGGTAACTCCAGCCAGAACCACTTTCTCTTTAATTCATTGACACTTTGTCTACAGGCAGAAAAAGTTTTGTTTTTTGTTTTGGCCAAAAATTATTGCGCTTAAAAAAAATTCAGATATGTCTTTGAATCGTTCGAGTGCAACCACAAGGCAAGTCTTGGAGACAGTTTTTTTATTCTTTTGTTCACGGTTATGCTAATGGACATATTCTTGCAGAACATCATGCTTCCAGAATGTTTCTACTCATTTTTCGACTTGCGAAAGGACTTCAAGAAAAACTTCCCAGAGTCGGCGGATCTGAAGGACTTGGACGTTCAGAACATGGCAGACTGTATCCTTGTTCCTCAGTAATCAGGGTTTTGGGAGAAGTCCTTCAGTCATTGTTCAGTGATCTATGGTTCAGGCACCGTCTCGGTATGCTTAGTTTCGTGGGTGTGCTGTTCATGAGAAGGATGACCTTTTGTCTGGTTGGTGCATTTGTACTCCTTTTAGCCTGTAGAGCCTCTGCTCTTTTCTGTGAAGCCAGAAACACAGAGGGTGTCGCCCTGTGGAACTTGTGTGTGGGTGTGTGTGGGGGGGGGGGGGCGGGGGGTTGAAAGGCACATTTAAAAACAAGACCCGCAGGGCAA
>JAODKC010000137.1:9771208-9782996 GCA_026777985.1 Mormyrops attenuatus
TTAAAATTAATTACCATATAATGATCACATTACCCAATTGCCAATCTAGTGTTTATTACTTTTCTGTATATACCTTTACTAATTCTTGTATGTTTTTTATAATGTCTTCTAAAAGCACCACCAAGGCAAATTCCTTGTATGGAAACATACTTGGCTAATAAAAAGAATTCTGATTGTGACTCTGATATAGCTGGGGGTGGGACACCAGCACCAAAACCCAGGCAGTACGAGGCTACAGCATGTCCTAAAATGAATGTATTTGTGAGCATGTATAAATAATATGAAGCAGAAGCAGTGAGTCATCGTGAAAAAAATGAGGTGACATTTTGTTGGAGGTGTGTGTACAAACTTGTATGTTGAAATAAGGAAAGGGCAGGTTCAAGATCCTGTTCACAGAACAGCTAGCTGGGCGCTGTAAAAAGCCGTTCTAGTTGGAGCCTACTGTTTCCTGGTAAATATGACAAAAAGGGAGCAAGGAAAGAGGAGCAGTGACGCACAGCCAAGCAGTACCGGATCCCCACCTCGGAGGCTTGGCGGCACACGAGTCAGCAGTGGCCCTCTGTTCACCTTTCCTTTCATACACTCTCCTACCTCCTTTTATGTCAACTGCTAAGGTTGCAGCCGCAAACTATACCCATCACTGGCTGAGCTAAGGTGCTCGGTGCGTGATCTTTGGTTAGTTAAATTGCCGTATTGACTCTGTAACCTTTGTTAGAATAGAACAGAATGTCATTACTGTTATAAGACAGGTGGCCAGTACAACAAAATTCAGTCTTGGCATATCCCTGTATGAAGCTATGGGTAACACAGGGTTACGGAAGTTCACTACATTCATTTTGTCTCCTCATTACAAAGCATTAAAACAATGCGTTCAGGTGCAACTTAAGGCGCTTGACAGGATTTTAGACAACGCCTGACAAAATATTTGCCAAAATAAGGACTAGAAACAATACAAAATGTAACTTTAAAGCTGCTTCGGTCCCGAAGACAGCGCACAAAGTGGACGTACGGAGGTAAATCTGGTTATGATGGCAAAGATAATGGCGCCCTTCATATTTGCAGGTCACGTTTCTTTTTCCCAACAACTTAAAAGTCTCTGACCCGGAGCCCACTTTTGTTTTGTAAACGCTTATTCCTTATGAGTCATTTAAGACAAGCTAGGAACTGTTTGCTTTAAGCAGTGAATCAATATTTACGTAGGCTGCCAAACCGACTATGTTTTATTGGAAGGAGTGCCTAGTTTTCGAAATGCCTGAAAGGTAGTCGGAGAAAGACGGAACGGCGTTTGTGAGGTTCTCGCAAACTTTAATGCCCTATTTTTAATGTAGCTTGACTTGAACGAAATACGGTTACATCCTTGAAATGCATTCAGATATTAGATTGTAATGGACCAGCATGTTTTTTTGTGCGTGACATTGTGTTAATACTGTAGCTATTACAGTGCCAGGCTTAGCGTTGGAGGATAGATGGAAGTAGGGGTGTTGGACAAAAACAGACACCCAGCGACATCTAGCGGACAGTTTCGGATGGCTTCGTTTTTGATTCGAAGCATGTGATTTTTCTGGTCATGTGATTCTGTCATGTGATTAGCAGAGACCGGAAGCGAGGAAGTGGGTATGTCACTTGTGCGCTAGCTATCTCAAATGATTATACTCAATTTGTCATACTGTTTAAAGACTATTTGGACAGACACGTTTTTTTATCTGTCTTTATATATCTTGTGCTTACTGATGTTCAGAGTTGGCGTTTTAAATGGCCTGTATGATCTTGCAGTTATAAAGATGCGAGCTCATTTTCCTGCAGATGCACGCAGTTGTCAGGGTATTGAGTAAATTTACAAATATCTTTGAATATGTGCGTTTTTCCTACACTTATAACAATTACCATTGCTTTCTGTGCCATAATAATCTAAGAAGTAATTAAATGTCAAAAATGCGAAGAATGTTCTCGTGGTCATCACCCTTAAAAATACACACAGCCGAGTTTAAACTGGTTATACCTGGGAACGGAATTTGTTTTTCATTTGTTTCATAAATCGTATCTGTCATGGCGTATATATAATTGTCTTTCTTTCTCCAGTAATGGGAATGTAACGGTTTGTCATGTACAGTCAGGGGTTTATGTTCTCTCTTGTTAGAGCCTGTCTGATCAGTGCATGAATACCTGGAGCATAAGTGGGTGTGAAATGAAAAATAATAATAATAGTCATACAGCTGTAAGATCCAAGTCACCTTGGATAAAGGGTTTTCTAACGTAAAGATAACTACTATTAAAAATGCATGTCAGGTCTGATTTACTTTATGCTTCTGGCTTGTGCAGCACAGAAATTCCCTGTCCTAATGATCGTAGGAAATAACAGTACAATAATATTCAGCATACATTTTGTAGTAAAACTGGAACCCATGTCTGATTTCCTTTTTGGTACCATCAGGCACGGACCTCCCGACGGATGACGTGCTTGACAGCTCACTTTGGCGATCGTCTGAGTCGGTGAGGCGCCCCTCCCTCCGCTCGTGACCGGCAGGGTCATCCAGACCCCGGTGCTGCTTGTGGCCATGGTGGACTTCCTTGCGGAGAACAATTCGTGCGGACAGGCGATCCTCCGGATCGTTTCCCGGGGAAATGCCATCATAGCGGAGCTCCTTCGTCTGTCCGAGTTTATCCCCGCCGTTTTCCATCTCAGAGACAAGAGCGACCAGCATAAGTATGGAGACATCATCTGCGACTTCAGCTATTTTAAGGTGCCTCCTGCTGCCTTTTCCCTTTACCTTCTAAAAAAAGTGGTCATCCTCCCATTAAATGGTCATGCCTTGTACTTTTTTTTCTTTCTTTCTTCAAAGGGCCCAGAGTATTATGAAAACAAACTGGAGGCTAAAGCTGAGCTTCAGGACATAGATGAAGAATTCAGGGAGAACAACATTGAAATACTGTCACGTTTTTACCTGGCATTCGAAAGCGTTCACAAGTACATTGTGGATCTGATACGGTAATTGATCTTCTTAAACCCCTAAATCCCTTTTGGCATATGATTATGTGTAACAGAGGTTTTCAAACTGATGTAGCAGATCATGTGACTGTTATGTCGCCATATTGGCAGTTAAACCAACTCACTGTCTTTCCAAAACTAATGCCTAGCAACGTATAGAAGGAGCAGTGATGTACTTGGTTTTCAAGCAGATTTTTGTTAAATATGCCTGAAAGATGTTGGGCGGTTGGATGTAATAATTGGGTAGGTAATAAACCTAGTTTAATATTTCTGAGATTTCCAGCTCGCTCTATAACTGTTAGTAAAATGATTTAGTCATTGTAGTCAGAAAAACTTCAAGCCACCCATCATATTTCTGTTTTATACATACAAATTTGAAAATATTGTGAAAATATCGTGATATCATTTTTAGGGCATATCGTCCAGCCCTACATTCCCTGGAATGAGCAGCTAGACAGTCAGAGAAAAAAAATATAGCAACAAAATGTACTGTTGGCATTTTCTAGCGTGATGCCCTAGGACAAAATTTTTTATTTTTGTATGATTTGTTTATTTAGATTATTTTTCAGTTTGCAGTCCATTCAATTTGTCGCCTTTTTCATGCTCTGAATCTGAAGGGCATTTTAAGCAAATACGTAGCATTGAGCATGTCGTGATCATTTTCGTTAATTGCTTGATATGGGGGAAAAAATTATCATGATGAAATATTTTTCCATATCGCCCAGCTGTAATATCACCTGATATCAAAATAGTTTTACATACTGTCTGTTGGTCGTTAGACATTGTAGCAGTAATCTCACCTTCGATATGATTAGGAATTGATCTTTCCTGGGTATTTTCTGTACATTCTGCACATGTTTCTGTGGTGTGAACTAGATAGTTGAGAATGTCATAATACTTTGGATCGGGGACATCACCCCTGTTGCAGCAGTACAAAAAGGTGACTCGGTACTGAGTGCGGATCGGTTACACCAGCCTTGTTGAGTTTCTGTCGATATCTGGTCTTACTTGAGATTTCTAGATTATCTAAAAGACCAGATGAAGGAAGATCACCATTAACCGCGCGTGTGTCACTACAACAATCTGTGATGTTTTCACCGACAAAATGGCGGTGTAAATATTAGCATTATGGGAACTGTGATGTCGGTCAGAACCCTCCATAGGACTAGAGAGTGGGTAATCTTTTTCACCACTTTGCAGAATTGTATATAAACACCCAAGGATGATTATGCGAAGACTTAAGGGGGAGCATATTGCACTTATTCTTTAGAGAAAGCCACAGTCTGGATTTAACCTTTCAGTGGAACCATTCATTACAGGTACCTGGATGATCTCAACGAAGGTGTTTACATCCAGCAAACCTTAGAGACCGTGTTACTGAACGAGGATGGGAAGCAGCTCTTGGTAAGCGCAGGAGACTCGCCTGCCTGGCCGTTTCAACCTGCTGCTCCTCCGACAAACCACATCAGAGTGATGGGGAGGCTTTCAGCATGCTCTCTTACCATTCCCTGCAGTGCGAAGCCCTGTATTTGTATGGAGTCATGCTGTTGGTCATCGACCAGAAGATCGAAGGAGAAGTGAGGGAGCGAATGCTGGTGTCTTATTACAGATACAGGTCAGACCCTGCACCTGGCTTGGTCTCCATGCCTTCGATGGGTGTTTATCAGATGTTCTGAGGACTTGTATGGGGCTGATGGGTCGTGCCGAATCGCAGCTATTTATTCCTTTGTTGACGAGGTTATTCTGGCAGTAGCTCAGCTTTCCCTGGTATGGGGGATGCTGGCAGTTGGCATGCTGACGGACATGCTCTGTGGGCTTGATTGGCAGTGCTGCCCGATCCTCAGCGGACTCCAACCTGGACGACATCTGCAAGCTTCTGCGCAGCACGGGCTACTCGAGCCAGCCCGGGGCCAAGCGGCCAGCCAACTACCCCGAGAGCTACTTCCAGAGGGTCCCCGTCAACGCAACGTTCGTCAGCATGGTCATTGGCCGCTTGCGCTCCGATGACATCTATAACCAGGTGATGCATGTATTTCTGACATTTCCAAACCATGCTGTAATTGTCAGCGATCTTGACATACACTGCTGTGCAAAATAAACGGCCCAAAGCTTACTGTTGTATAATTTGGGTTTGGCCCATTTTTTTGACCAGGAGTGTAGGTCTTTGGCCGGTGCCACACCTGATTGGTTATGGCTTATGGCCCGCCTCTGTCCCGCCCCCAGGTGTCTGCCTACCCCCTGCCGGAGCACCGCAGCACCGCCCTGGCCAATCAGGCGGCCATGCTATACGTCTGCCTCTACTTCTCTCCCTCCATCTTGCACACGCAGCAGGCCAAGATGCGGGAGATCGTGGACAAGTACTTCCCCGACAACTGGGTGAGTGGCTGCGGGGTCCACGTACTGCGTGTGAGTATACGCAGCAGGCAGTGCAGATACGTACCAAGGGTACTTGCAGCCAGGTGAGGGTGCTGTTGAGTAAAGTTTTGGCACTCTGCAATGGGGGGCGCTCTGTTGACATCCGATGTCCATCTTCAGGTCATCAGCATCTACATGGGCATTACTGTGAACTTGGTGGAGGCCTGGGAGCCATACAAAGCGGCCAAGACAGCCTTGAACTACACCCTCGACACAGCTAACGTACGGGAGCAGGTATGTGCCGGTGCCAGGGGAGGGGCTGTGAACACATGTTGGTCTGGGTCGGGGGTTAGGCGTCGGGGTGCAGGGCTCAGAGAGTGCACAGTGCACCACCTGCCTTCTCCAGCATTCTGGGATGTGTTTGATCATCATCCAGAAATGTGTTTTCCATTCTGAAGGCTGTGCCTCAGGCTTTCTCGCTCTCCGGGGGTGCGGCGCTGCAGTTTGAACGGATCGTTAAATTCAAGGCTTCGGGGCGGTGGGTCACAGACTAACACAGCGTTCCTGTGGGCCCCCCCCCCCTCCATTGCCGACGCAGGCCAGCCGCTATGCTACTAGCCTGGACAGCCTGCGGCCGCAGGTGCAGCAGCTGTTGAAGGAGGGTTTCCTGCGTGAGGAGATCGTCCTGGACAACATCCCCAAGCTGCTGAACTGCCTGCGCGACTGCAACGTGGCCATCCGCTGGCTGATGCTGCACACAGCCGAGTCAGGTGGGCCCCGGGACCCCCCCCCCGTCAGACCCCAAACCCCGGCCAGCCATCTCCCCTCAGATACCGTTAATCATTTTAACAGCCACCCCCCAGCCTTCCTGGAAACAATCTTCGTTTTTCATCCATCGCCAGTAGCTGACATGAGTTCCCAATACCTTTTACCCTGTTCCCATGGAGATGAGCCCTCTGCTTTCCAGACTCTTCCACCACAGCTCCGTATAGCTTTGCTTCTCTCCTATTTCTGGCTGGAGTTCTGGTCTAGGGCAAAATCCCAAGCATATTTGGTTGTTGTCGGTCAGGACATTGTCAGTATGAAACATTATATCCAGCAGAATGTCACCTGTAGGGTGTTTCCTGACTTCCTGCCCACTGTATTTGTGTTCTGTCGCCCAGCTTACGACCCAAACAACAAGAGACTGCGGCAAATCAAAGACCAGGTGATCAACGACTCCAAGTACAACTCCAAGATCCTCTTCCAGTTGCTGCTGGACACGGCCCAGTTCGAGTTTATCCTGAAGGAGGTCGGTGTGTCCTCTCACGCTCCCGCTGCTGTGGGGAGGCCTCTGCCGCCTGTTTTCTGTTTCGCTCCTAAACACGCCGTGTCCTGCTTCCTCTAGATGTTCAAACAGATGCTCGCTGAGAAGCAGGTCAAATGGGAGAGCTACAAGAAGGAGGGTTCGGAGAGAATGACCGAGCTGGCCGAGGTTTTCTCAGGAGTTAAGCCCCTCACCCGGGTGGAGAAGAATGGTGAGGACTCAGTGATGGCCAGGCAGGAGACCTACCCTAAAATCTGCTTCTTCCAGACCATACATAGGTCTGAAGCCCAGGGGAGACATTCTGCTAAGCGCTTAAGGGTTATGGTGAAAAACACATCTCTGTGTCAATAGATCGAGCTGCTAGCACAAGTGAGAAATCAGTGAAATGCAGCCTTTGTATTCAAAGCAACAAAGAGTGTAACCTCACCTCCTGGACGCCACTTCTGAGAATTATTTGGTAGTCTTACTTCTGTGCATGTAGAGAACCTCCAGGCCTGGTTTCGGGAGATCACCAAGCAGATCGAGTCCCTGAACTATGAGGACTCCACAGCTGCGGGAAGGAAGACCGTCCAACTAATCCAGGCCCTGGTGGAGGTAGCCACCTTGTTGTTCATGTTATGAAATGAAATGACCCTTTATTTTGGGATTTTAAAAAGACTTTTTTTTGGGGGGATAAGGGCCTTGCTCAAGGGCCAACACCCTTGTTAGTTATGTGTTTAATGTCGTGTTGAAAATATTTTATTAGAGAAAATTATATATTAGTGCAGCATTTCCCAGTCCGGTCCTCAAGGAGCTGGGAGAGGGCAAAAACGTGGGCCGTCTATGGACTGAGGACCGGATTGGGAAACACTACATGTGTGTTCAATGTAGGGAAAGGCTCCTTTCTCATGTTCAAATTTCTTTCCAGGTACAAGAATTCCACCAGCTGGAGTCCAACCTGCAGGTATGCCAGTTTTTGGCAGACACCCGCAAGTTCCTGCACCAGATGATCCGCACCATCAACATCAAGGAGGAAGTCCTGATCACCATGCAGATCGTGGGTGACCTCTCCTATGCCTGGCAGCTGATTGACAGGTAAAGGCGCGCGGGGTCACGGGATTGTTCCTGCCGCGTGAAGCCGCCGCTGACACGTCTGGCGGACGCCGTGAATTGATCATTCTTTTTTTCACCCCTTTTGTCTTTAGCTTCACGTCCATCATGCAGGAGAGCATCAGAGCGAATCCCTCGATGGTGACAAAACTCCGAGCGACATTCCTCAAGGTGACCTGCAACTTTGTGTAGTGTTTGTGTTCCAGGCTGTACCCGTATATAGTAGAGCTGCATGTTATCACACCACGATTATATGGTGCATGTGCAGTAATCACCAGGGCTTTAGATGACGGGTACAAACATTTGTCTGGGCTGCAGCTAATTTGGTACCATACAGACATTTACTTACACCCTCAATTTGGTAAGCAGATTAGTCGTACGCCTAAAATATTAATGAGAGGCGCATTAAGCATAATAAATGTGCCATATCCTTATTTAATACACGTGTCGGACTTTAAACTGCAAGACGTACCGCCACACCACCAGCGTATTTCTTACCTTGTTTACCCACAATATCTCCTCTTAAAAGATGTTGCGGTCGCATAGCTGTCCCTTTCTTCACCACCACTTCAGTGCTTATCACTTCCATGATTTACCAAAACAGTAGCATGAAGCGTGCTCCACTAACCAAATTTAACAAACATAAACATTCGCCGAATTTATACAGATTATTAACTTATGGCTGTCACAATATGCACCGCAATATGCACCACAGTCCCCTCATTGGTGCAGGGGTATGTTCCCCACCTCTGGTACCAAAGGTCATAAGTTTGCACTACTCCCATCTGGCAGACGCTACCGCGGCATCAAAGCCCGATCGACCAGACTGCGAGACAGCTTTTTCCCACAAGCCATCAGAGTCCTCAACGTGCTGCCTGCCCTCCCACCCCCACCCACACACACACCTGAACCGTGACTTTACTTACACCGCTGCACTTTACAAATCACTGTTTTGCACATGCCGCTACATGCACAAGAACAACTGTGCAAAAACTGCACTTTCTAAAAATACTGTCCTTGTAACATATTGAACTGCTGCTAATCATTTTCCCACATATGTGCACAAAATTACATTCCAGTATTGAAATATAATGTTTCTCTGCTGCTGAAATACTTGCACATATTCTGAATACCTCCTTCAATAATTGCACAATTTCCACGTTAGCTTAGAGTTTATATTTATAGTTTATTAATATATGTTTATTCTCTGTTCCTATTTGTACTGTAAGAACTGGAGCCGCGTCGTCTCGTCTCACTGTATACATGTAAATAGCTGAGATGACAATAAAGTTCACTTTGATGAATATTTTAGGCGTACTACTAATCTGCTTGCCAAAGTGTGGGCGTAAGTGAATGTCCGTATAGTACCAAAAAGCCAGCGACCGGACAAATGTTTCACCCGTTATCTAAAGCCGCGGTGATTAAGTGATCCCACGCAGCCCTGGTTTATAGCCTCTGTGCGCCGCTGCATGCTGTCTGCCGATCCCTCACTCAGCACAGGGCGCAGAGGCGTGGCTCACACGTCCAGGGGCTCTGCACCGACCCGCTGTCCTCTCTCGGTAGCTTGCCTCTGCCCTGGACCTGCCCTTGCTGCGAATCAACCAGGCCAACAGCCCAGACCTGCTCAGCGTCTCACAGTTCTACTCGGGGGAGCTGGTGGCCTATGTCAGGAAGGTACGCACATGCCTCTTGTATGGGGGGGTTGGGTTTGAGTCCCACCCTCTTCAGACATACCATAAAGGCGCAATACTGTGTGAAAATAAAACAGGTTTTTGTTGTATATGTTATGTTGAACGTTTTGCTTGCTTGCTCATTCATGATGAAACTGCCTTCTGAATCTGTGGTTTCTGCGGTCATCCCCCCGCTCCTTGCGGCATGGTAGGTGCTACAGATCATACCAGAGAGCATGTTCACGTCTCTGGCCAGAATCATTAAGCTGCAGATTCACGACATCATGGAGGTCCCTACACGCCTGGACAAGGACAAGCTGAAGGATTACGCCCAGCTGGGGCCTCGCTACGAGGTGGGTCGGGGTATCTGGGAGGTGCTGGGCCTGGGGTGCCGTCTGGGTGTCCTCAGCGGGAGGTGCTGGGCCTGGGGTGCCGTCTGGGTGTCCTCAGCGGTGTGTCACGCCTCTCCTCCTCTTCCAACAGGTGGCCAAACTGACCCACGCCATTTCCATCTTCACCGAAGGAATCCTCATGATGAAGACCACCCTAGTCGGCATCATCAAGGTGGGCGGAAAGTTCATTCACATATTTCACTCTTTCCTTCAAAGTATCGTCCAGACACTGATAAATCACGCTGTTGCTAAGCAGCATGTTTTGCCCAAAGCGGCACATCTCAGGATTAACAACATTGCTCAGTTTTCTCAAAGTCCTCAGCAGTGGGACTCTTTGAACATGACTGGTTTCCAGTGGGAATAGGTCATCTAAAACCTCCTCATAGAGTCTCTGCAGTGTTTCCAGGGTCACCCGCCTTTTCTGCCTGCAGGTGGACCCCAAGCAGCTGCTGGAGGATGGAATCCGGAAGGAGCTGGTCAGGAGAGTTGCCTTTGCACTGCACAAAGGTCTTATCTTCAACCCAAAGGCAAAGGTGAGATATCAGGTTGTAGACCAGGAAGTAGGCTATTGACTGATTCACTGTGTCATTATGGGAATTGAATCTCATTGCTTGCCTGTGCAGCCACTGAGCTATAGTTGGTCATTTGTTTTCCGTGTCCCCCCCACGCTGATGTGTGCCAATACCCCCGTTACCCTCCCAGACCAGTGAGCTAATGCCCAAACTGAAGGAGATGACAGCCACCATGGATGGCTTCTTCCGGTCCTTTGAGTACATCCAGGACTACGTCAGCATCTACGGCCTGAAGATCTGGCAGGAGGAGGTATCCCGCATCATCAACTACAACGTGGAGCAGGAGTGCAACAGTTTCCTCAGGACCAAGGTACACAAAGGTTTTTCTTAAATGTGCCCCATCACATCTGTCACCGTGGTTTCTGCAGCTATTGAACTCATCCGTTGTCTCATTTTTATTTATTTTTTTGCTTTATTTAAGATCTACATGCCTGCCTCTTTTCCATGCATATCTAGACACTATTGTCATTGTTTCCAGATCCAGGATTGGCAGAGCGTGTACCAGTCAACTCACATCCCTATTCCCCAGTACCCATCTGTGGATGAGTCAGCCACTTTTATTGGACGTCTGTGTAGGGAAATTCTCAGGATCACCGATCCCAAGTACGATCCCGTCCATCTTTACCCCTGATCCCTTCAGGAATTCGTTATATCGGTTATGACTTTTACCCCGACCTGATTAATCGACCTTGGCTGACTGGATGCCTCATTTATCTTATGAAATACCAAGGTTTTCCTCTCAGTTTTAAGTGGAATGTTTTGGCTTCTCGTTTGTTCTTGAGACGATAATGTCCTCTGATGTGTGGTTCTACCTCCCGAATTGGGGAGTCATTTATTTTGCGAAACGGGCCATTTCAGAGTCACCTGCTACATCAACCAGATGAACACCTGGTATGACATGAGGACCCACCAGGAGGTGACAAACAACCGGCTCTTCTCTGAAATCCAGGACACCTTGGGGACCTTCGGCCTCAACGGCCTCGACCGACTTCTCTGCTTCATGATCGTCAAGGAGCTGCAGGTCGCCGCCTGTGGATTAGTTCTCTTAATTCTTAAAGCTGCTGCAGCATTACAAAAATTCGCTTAATTTCCATAATTCAGCAGCTTCCGTACAAATTCGCATTGAATTTTTTCGCACATATGGGAGATCAAGCTATCTCTGATTTCTAGAGAATATTTCAGTAAGTTTTCAATAGGTCTATCTGATGGTGTGAGGTTTTCTTCTGCAGAACTTCCTGACCATGTTGCAGAAGACCATCCTTCGGGACAGAGCTGTAGTCGATGTCTTCAAGGGCATGCTGAGTGTCGTCAATCCAGTGAAAGGCATTGTGGGTAAGTCCCAATATGGCAGCTCGCTGGGGGGCCCCCCCCCCCCCCCCCCCACCCCACACCCACACCCCGGAAAACAGGGGGCAGCC
>JAODKC010000137.1:9808954-9824808 GCA_026777985.1 Mormyrops attenuatus
GACAGGAGGGGGGGGGGGGCCCGGGTGCAGAATCCGGAGCAAGGAGGCGAGGTGAGCACGTCCTACTGACTCACACTTTCCATCTTCGGCAGGGTCGCGAACCTGTCTGACCATTTCCACGGGAGGCCTCCATTAACTCACGCCCATAAAGGGCCTTTTCCCGGTGGAATATCCTGCTGAATGTAAACACACGTGTTGCAAATTACACTGAATCCTGGCTCTGTGTTCGTGGTCATGCCTTTCTAAGCAGGGACTAATAACACAATACAGATACTGGTGCATCCCTTGGTGACCCTGTACACGTTCAGAAATGTAAAGTTTCACACTCATTTTCAGTCATTTGAGGAATGCATAGATCAGATGGGCTCAATGCCTATGTGGAACATTCATCAGCAACAGCAAATATAATATAATCCCTCTATTTTTGTATCCGCTTGTCCGTTTAGGATCATGGTAGCAGAAATACTGTCCATCTTTTTCCCATAACTACTTATCCCAGTGCAGGGAATACTGTGAAACTGTGAGTGTATTCCAGGAAGCACAGGACATGAGGTAGGGTACGCCCTGGACGGGATGCCAGTGCGTCACTGGGCACACATGCACAGTGGGCAGTTTTAGATATTCTAGTCAACCAGGACCACATGGTGTTGGGCTGTGGGAGGAAACCTGAGTATCTGGGGAAACCCATTTAAACCAAAGGGGGAACTAGCAGGCATGACTCAGAGTCCCCAACCCACCCCGCCTGAAAGTGTCACGCAGATAGTAAAGAATGAATGAACCGATGCATGAATCTGTCCCCTTCGTGCTCGCAGGACGCATCTGAAGCTCGAGAGCCTTGAAGATTGCCGCGTGCTGGACGGCGACGACGACTCCATGTCGGACAAGCACGGCTGCCCCGCCTACGTCAGTCCTGAGATCCTCAACAGCTCCGGCTCCTACTCCGGGAAGCAGGCCGACGTGTGGAGCCTGGGCGTCATGCTCTACACGCTGCTGGTGGGCCGTTACCCCTTCCACGATGCCGACCCCAGTGCTCTCTTCTCCAAGATCCGCAGGGGCCAGTACTGCCTCCCTGACAGTCTCTCCCCCAAGGCCAAGTGCTTGGTTCACAGCCTGCTACGCAAGGATCCCTGGGAGAGGCTCACGGCAGCAGAGATACTGCTCCACCCATGGTTCCAGAGCACACAGGAAACAGGAAGTACAGAACAGGAAGTAGGCCCTGCGGACCAGACTGTACCCACATTTCATCTGGAGGAAGACGACTCCCTATTCTGTTGATGATCGACCTCATGAAACTGAACTCAAATCATTTCAGTTCTTTTTAAATGTGTTCTAGTGCCCTGACTCGAGGTCGTGTACTGTCATTTTGTCAAGAATTGCACATGGTAGCTTGAAAGTTGCCTGCCTCCTTCTGTGCAGGGGCACTCAATGCTTTGGGCTTGCTGTCGAGTCGACAAGGACAGCGGCCTGTCGGGCGGTTGAGTACCATGTTCAGGAGGTCGGTCGGACGCTCTCAAAGCAGCAAGAGACCTCAGAACCGGAGCAACAGGCGCGATGGGGCAGATGGAAGAAGTGGGGGAGATGAAAGACGTAGTGGAAGTTTGTGCCTCTGGAGACCAGGAGCGCTATCTTGGTGGATGAATACGCTGACAGGCCTCCTAAAAGCTACAGGGGCCTGTCCCACTTAAAAGCAAAGAAGGAGAGCAAGATCAGACGTTTGCACTCACACACACATGCTCAGGGTGTCCTACATCGGGCCCACTGGGAAGTAAATGGCTGTCCTATTTACTCAGACTCCTAAGACGTCTTTGGTTCCCAGGGAAGCCGGACACCTATCCACAGTGGCACCTGGCACCTCTGCGGAAGGGGCCCCTGGCACTGACCAATCACGGTGAAGAGAAGGCCAGTCAGCACATGAAGAACTGGGGGGTGGGGGGGGTCGCAGCTGCTTAAAGTCAGCTTCGGCAGGGTCTGTGTTGGACTCGAGCTGGACGCCTGCCTCCGAGGACGTTTTCTTGTGTCCTTGTTCTGTGTTTGCGTCTTGCCCTGACTCACCGCTGTGGCAAACTCAGCGGCACCCTGCCTGTGTTTGTTGATGTGAGGCGATGGGGTGGGGTGGGATGGGGTGGGGGGCACAGAAAGTCATTGCGTGTGAAGGAGGAATTGCGAGGGGTGTCTGCTGCTGCAGGCCGTTCCCAGTGACCCGGAGCACGTTCAGGTCACTTCCCTGGGTTCTGGGCTCAGAAGGTTCCCACACCCTCGAGGGGCCATGTGACGGGTCGCTCCTGCAGATTGACATGTGCAATCTGCTGTGTGTTTTTCCTCTCTTTCCCCAAACCCTTGTTATGGTTCTCGGGGGGGGCACGCACAGTTAGCATTTTAATCAGTGCCACATGGATACCTGAAACTCCAGATGAGGCGTATTGGTTCGTACACAATTCCCCCACTATAGAGGAAGGAGTCGTTGGCATGGTGATGCGGCATGTCTTCCAAGCCTCGCACCCCTGTCTGAGACTCGAGCGCCTGATGGGCTGTCGCTTAGTCTGTCAGCCCTGACAGGGAGCTGCGAGGGTGTCCCAGCTGGCTGCTTCGTAGCGCCGATCTGCAACTCGCTGGCGGTGGCGGCTGCCAGACACAGCGCTACTCCACTAGGCCTGAATCATCCTGCGTGAATAAGACGGCGAGCTGGCGGGGGTCCGAGCTGGAGAAGGGCTCAGCCACTGCCTCCGCTACCTGGGAGGTTATAAACGGGTCATAGTGAAGATAAAGCGGATGTTTGGGGTGGGATTCCCCCATCACACATGTAACACTTAAGGACAGGCTGGCTGTGCACAGCCGACGCATTACAGAGGTTTTTTTTTTGCACTGTGCATAATTTGTTTGCCATTCGTGTTTGTAACACAATTTGAGATCTTTACCAAGACCTGGTGTGTTTGCTGTAAATCGAAGTGGAAAAAAAACGCTAATGTAAATATGTAAATTTATGGACAAATATATGAACAGTGTATGGACACAAATAAAAGAGGGCGACTTTTTTCTTTAGTTTTGCATTTACGTTGCTGACGCACTCGTACACCGCGCCATTCCAGCTTGGAGTGTTCATGCGAAATAATGTACACGACTGCACACGTACATGAACGCAATCAATAATCTTCACCATAAACCGCCAAATGTCCTTCCCCTGTTCATAAACTGTAAAGGAGTTTGAAGTTCCTCCAAAATCGGTTGTTTTTTCACGAATAGAAAGATTAGCAGAGAGACATCGGTTTACACATTTAAAAATCTGAGCGACAGATCACTAAAGTTTGCGTCGAGTCGGGATCAGCGTGTTCACACAAAGCGCGCGGATCCCGATTCCAATCGGCGTGAGAATCCGCACCAAGGAAAACGCGCTCATGGAAAATCAGCTCATTGATTTATGGGCTAAAGTGTCAGTTCTCTGTGCAACACCGTTCCTTTATCGCAAGGTGCACGTTTCTACAACGTTTCGACACATCTATGCTGAGTATCTGCGCATCTGTTATGATTTTATACCTCTTGCGACAGCAGCTGATTAGGACCGGGATTAGGTATCTAGGTTGCTAAAACACGACAACTGCTGGGCGACAGCCAGCAATCATGGCACGCCACGGCAGAGGTTGCCCAATACCCGGGTGGAGTGGAAAGGACAAGGTGCGTTCATCACGGCGATCCCCCCCCCCACTCCTCCCAGCACCTACCGCGAAAGATGGGAATATTTAAAGGCGGGCGGACGCGTGAAAGCATTTTAGGTAAAACTCATTCGGCTATGGAGGCGGCAAACTCAGTGTAAAGCCTTTATTCCAGTGGGCCGTCTTTAAAATTTTCTGGGATATTTAGCAGCGCTCCGGTTAAATATGCAATCTGCTTTTCACTCCTCTCTTGGGAGCTGATGTTATGTATTTTTTGTGCCTGAAGAAAATAATTAAGATCAGGCCTTCGTGCACACCTAGTCTCACCACGAAAGGTATATTGTTTTCCAGAAAGATCGAAATGCTTTGATTTTTTTTAGCGTAAACATCCGTGTTAAAATCTTGCAGTAAAAAAGTACATTGCTCATTTATGCCTGGCTGCTCTCCCCCACAGTCCTGAGTCATAGCCTGTCCTAAGGGCAAAAAAATCGTCCCAGTAGAGACCTACATGCAAAAACCATTTAAAACTGTAATTCAGCAGCGTGTTTGTGGAACATGCGGATAGAGGGGGCGATCGGTGAATCTTTCATCGCACTCCATCCATTTCCATATTTAAATAATTTAGGTGGCATACTGTGTTAGAAAGTCACAGCGACAAGTCCATTTGCTGGACCACCACACAGCTCCTGCGTGTTTATAAGTGATGTATAAAAGTGGAACGCAAATTTCACAATAACAACACAGGTGGCATCTCATATAGGCCTTATAGTTCTGAAAAATAATACAACAAAGAACTGGAGTGACGTTGAGTAAGTTCGACTGAGAGGTTCCTATTAATCGGACAAAAAAAGCTATTTTATTACACTTACCATTTTGTTTGGGAATGAGGGGGCGTTGCCAGAACCTATAATTAACACCATTAACAGCAGTAGAAATTTTCCATGACGTACTTTCTGATCTCAATCAGTTTTTCTAATACACTTCTAAAGCAGTTCCTCTAAAGCATTTCTATTAAATACTGGAACGCCGAATAAATACGTAAATGCATACATTAGATTCCGATTAACAACCTGTATGACAGGAATAACAAAAAGACGAATCTAAAAGTTTTTCTTTTTTAGGATCATTTTGTGCCACCTGCTGGTGAAATTGAGGACGACAATCTGCTAATGTCGATCCGTCTTCAAGCCGTTTGTCCCAGTGAGTGTTGCAATGGGGCTATTCTCTACACTTTCACCCTACGATTCCTTATTAAACCATGGGCTCCTCAGCGTGGCAGACATACAGCGGAATAGGCCAGAGCATCCCTGTGTGTCACGGTCAAACATGCAAACTCCATATATATGTAGCTAGACTGGGATGCAAACCTCCAACGCTGGAGGTATGAGGCAACAGTGCTATTGAATAAGCCACCGTGCCACCTTACACACTGGGTCAAATCAGTTAAAATCTATGACTAACCTCAGTCCTGTGTTCCGAGTTACACACCAAACCTGGCAGCATAGACTGTACGGCCAGGGAACACCACAGAGCATGCGCGTGCATACACTACAGATATTTTAAAAATTCTAAGTCCAAATGATTGTCTTTGGACTGTGGGAGGAAACCAGAGAGCCTAGTGGAAATCGGCACAACATAGGGTAAACATGTAAGCTCCTCTACATACATGCCTCATCTATGCGACTGATCCCGAAGCTCAATTTTACCTGGGTCACTGTACTAGTCGATCGCCATTGTGAATTACGCGTATATGTATATATTGCAAACTGCAGCCTGGTTTTTCCCTGTTAGTCGTTAATGAAGGGCTTCTTCCTTGCTTTATGGAACTTCAGTCCTGCACTTCACACCTCCACTTGATGTCATAATACGATTCATGAGAAACTGTCGGATAAGTTGGTCATCTCTGGCATTAGAGAGTCGCTTCCGCACTTTACCTGCTTGTTGTCTCCTGCTTCACCTTCTTCTTCTGTACTGCTGTCTTAGAAATTTTGAACCTGTAAATAACCTGCTGCTCAGCGTAACATTCTGCCAGCATTTTCTCCTTTGATGTCCATTAATATTCCAGATAAACTTTCAGAAGGGATTAAAAGATCATTTTAAGTGCCATCGCATGGGATTTATTTGGGCATCTGAGGTGAACGGAAACATATTGTAACAAACTTTCAGGCATTAATTAAAAAAACGAACTTCATTGAATGACTTAATTGTAGTTCTCTAATTGACCACTGGATGGCACCCAATTCAAGTCATCCAATGACAGTCACGGGTTCCCGCAAACTCCCTGTGGGACCTCATTAACTGAGGAGCTGTATAGTGGTGAAGTAAGTGGACTGAGCTTGAGAGGCCATTTTTAGCACACTTTTGTCAGAGAAAGTCAGACTCATCTGTAATGCCAGATGACCCTGCTTTGTATCACATTTGGTTGATAAGTACCAGCTCTTTTTGGAGTATACAACTTCTTGTCGTCTCTGACCGTGCTATGTCACTTATCACCATCGTGTTCTGTGAGTAAAATGCATGTCCAGATGTTGTCCCTGGGCTTGTGTCGTTAGCAGTAGCCAGAAGTGGGACATCAATGGAGTTTGTTGGTCATCAGTCGGCACACGGTGACTCATTCCCGGCTGATCCTGTGACAGTGACATCTGAGGGCACCAGATTCTGTCATCTCTGCAGGGGTTGACGGGTGCGGAAACAGAAATGCCTCTGGCATTCTCCATTTACAGCCCCCCCCCCCCAGATTTATGATGACAGCCCCCCCCCGACCTCAGTTGAAAGTGCCACCTGAGTTCTGATTTCTCCTTTGTGTTGTGTTTAAAATTCAGGAGCCGCTCTCAGAAGGCACGGGTCCACGTCTTTAAACGCACCATGGGAACCAGCAGCAGAAGGCCTTAAAGGCGCAGGTCACACGTCCTCCGGGGCGACTCTGGGGGCCGCCGCTCACCTCGAGATGCCGTTTGGTGGAAAGGCTGCTGGGGTTTCCGATTACCAGATTAAACTGAATTAGCCAGTCGGTCCCTCTGGGGAAGTGTGTAAACCAATCTGTCAAGTGAAGAGCGACCTGGAATGAAGACCGCAGAGAATTATTAAGATGATAAAAAAATGCAACCATGATAACAATCACAAAACAGCCTGTAAATCAAACAATAGACTGGCCAGGATAGAACAGAGGGTGCAAACGTACAGAGCAGGTACTGAAAGTCATCAGAAGCCTACAGCTCGACCATTTAGGCAGTACAATACAGAAAAGTATGCATGCTTTCAGCCACACTGAGACCGCCATCTTGCATATTAACCGACCCGGATGTTTGCCAGTGATGTAACCTGACCCCTGTGAAAGTTAAAAACTGTTAAAAAACTATATGCGCAAGAAATAGATATATTAGAGCCAACTTATGTAACTGAGTATTGCCTTCGACTTAAATTTGTACAGTCGGCAATTCCTCCACCATCTTCATGAAAGTTTCTGAGTGAGCGATGTCCTGCGTCGCCGGCGACAGCTCCAGCGGCCTTGTGGGATAGCGTCGCGCCCAACGGTTGAATTTCTCAGAATGTATTATGTCATCCTGGTACCTTTCGCCTACTGTCTCATCAATACTGAAATACTGTGCACAGGCTACTCCCGTCACGTACTGTATTTCGCCTACTACATAGCAAACAAGCCTGCGATTTCAGACGCACCCTGAGACTGGCGAGAGGTCTGACCTAGAATTCCTTGCTGTCACTGTCACTCCTATGGTGGTGTCACTTAGGTGGGAAGTTTTAGTGTTAAATGCTGAAATGCACAGCACACTTCCCATGTAATTAAACCTCCTGCTCAACCAGCGTCTTCCAATTTCCCATAAAGCTTCTTCCATTGACGCATGGAAGCACACAAAGAATGTGTTGAGGTGGGGCAAGGTGAAGCTAATCTTTTAATAATCTTACAGTGCTTTATTTAATAGGATTTCAGATGGCAGATTTTTCTCCCCGCTCTCAGCCTACGATGCCTTATTAAACCACGGACGCCTCAGCGCGGCAGACACACCGCGGCACAGGCGGCTGAGCCAGGCTCTGCGCCATTAATTCATCCAATGTGGGTCAGAGTGAGTCAGGTCTGAATGCTTCTGAAAGACAGAGGCGTCGAAATCAGGTCCAATCTTCGTCTAGCAGGTTGTGGCATTGCGGTCATTTCCCAGCAATTCTCCCCCTCAGAGAGAAGTGGCCGGGATATTTAAAAGGGCCCAGGTACCACCACATCACCGCAAACACACAGGAAAACTTGCAGTATGACCTTCTTAATGGAACTGGCACATAACATATTTGCAAACAGATGTACTGGCCAGGAAAATGGCCTCCCTGCTGCTGATCTTCGGACTGGGGAAATCTGACTGTCCCGCTGTGTTTGTCCATCAGGCTCCATATTGCAGCAGTTCTAGTAGGGTGCCAAAGTGGGTGTATTTGTAAGGTAGTGGGGGGGGGGGGGAATCGTCACTTTATGGCTTTGAATTTCCAGGCTGCAGCATCAGCTCTCCACCCTGGTGCCAAATCTTTAAGAGAGAGTAAATCAGCCCCCAGTCACCTGTGGGAGGCAGCACATTATGTACAATGTTTACAAAATGAAATTGTTTCTGGACGAAACATTTTGCAATAGCAGACAGTGCAGCGTCTGCCAAGATATAAAACTTTCAGCTGTGTGGTATGTTTGCGTCTCTGTTACCCAGAGCTCTGGGTTTATTCAAAGGCTACGTACGCGGGTGTAATGTCTACTTTTGCATCCAAAGAACAGCTGTTGAGGTTTTTTTCATAATATATATATTTTTTATCAAAATGATCTGCCCACATGCAAATAAACTAGAAGAAGCCGGTCACCAAATGTAATGCTGAAAAGCCCGTCGCTTGGGTTCTCCTCTTGTCTTCTCTGTTACTGTCATCTATTTTACATTTGCTCTCCCAAGCAGGGGAGCAGAAACCCCCCCCCCCCCCCAAAAAAATTTGGCTTCATTCACCGTCCCTCAACAAACAGACCTTTGCATTTAAATAATTACGTTGTGTCCCCCTCCCCAATATCAAACTTGCTCTTATGCCGTTGATCTCAAGAGCCAGTGCTACCCTGCGACCCTGCATGTGTGTATACAGACAGACAGACAGACAGCAGACACAGACAGACAGACACACAGACAGACAGACACACACAGACAGACAGACACAGACAGACAGACACACACACACACACACACATCTGACACTTGTGTCCACACTGTTCTTTCTTCTTCAGAACAACAGAGACAGGAAGGCAAAACAATAGACTATACTGACATATATTCATATAGCAATATTTTCAAAAAACAAAAGATGGACATCTATCTAGTTTAAGCTGAGGTACAGAGATTGCAGCACAGACCAGGGCTCCTGTCCTGAGTGATTTGAGGACAGCAGAACCGGATTCCTGGTCCTTCAGACATTCTGGGTGACGTGTCCATCAGCACCACCTCTGCTCAGAATCCACATTCTCTGTGGTGGTGCTCACAGAGAGACATCATTCAGGCTTTTCTCCTTTTGCTGTTGGTGTTGGTGGTGGTGGGGGGGGGGTGGCTGAGGATATTGTTGCAGAGAAGTGAGAAGTTAATAACATGCGGGGAGGGTTGGCACCTCCATTCTGACCGGCGACAGGGCACTGGTTATCTCCCACCGGAGAGATTATTATTAACATCAGAGGCCGGATGTTTGTTTGAGCAGAAAATCCACCCAGATCCTGTTATTTCAGACACGGGGAGGCCGCAGAAACATCGGGGTGGGGGGGGGGATCCAGAGCCGACATGGCCACAGGATGCATGCGGAGCCCTCCCAGGACACTTCCTAAAGCGCTGCATTTTGCTGGAGCTGTTAAAGCTGGGCACCTGTGTTAAGGTGCATTAAACCGCCGGGGGGTGGATCCACTTGAACTTGACAGATTAGATTATCTGCACATTTCTTCTTAATCCTGAAATCTACGGATTAGTTGTCCTGGCAACTGGTTTGTCCGCTTCACACTGCACAGCGAGGGTATCCAGCTTTTGCTAAATACTGCCCCCCCCAACTGTGATTGTCTCTGAGGTCACGACGGGTGCCTCTGACTCAGCGTGACACACGAAACTGGCACGAACTCTGGATCCTGAAATGTCTGTGAACGAGAGCCCCCCTGCCTTGAACGAGGAGGGTGTGTGTGTGTATTAGCAGTTCCCCTTTAGCAAAATGGCTGTGGATACCTGTTTAAATCCCCCCCCACCCCACGCAAACGAATAAAATGCTCCCACCCAGCTCACAGTAATACCTCCTCACAGTGGGCTGTCCGGTGAAAGAGACCTTATTAAATCAATCCAGAACCTTCCACATGTTTTAACCAGCCAAGGAAAATAAGTCCCCTCCCACACTTGTTGCTCTACATGCCCCCCCTGCTTTTTCTGTGTTCTCTGGGATCCCAAGAAACAGCCACTTTGATGTACCACTTGTCTGCAAAGTCGGGACCAAAGTAAACCAAACCAAAGTGCCAAAGTAAACAATAAATCATGTCAGGCTTTTAATTTCTCCCTCCTCAGTCTTAATTAATCCTCAGCCATGTGCTGCCTCATTTCTGCATAATGCTTGCCGCCGTGAATAATTATAACAAAGTTCTTCCTTCAGCGAGACAATTAACACTCCGCAGCCCTGTCGCTATGGAAGGAGCATGACGTGAGAGACCTGTGTAAACAAAAGAAGCTTCCGGAAATAACAGCTGGCATCTGTCTTTGATTCCTGTAATCGCTGCCGATTTGGGCACGGTGAACCCGTAAGCCCAGGTTGCCAGGATGCTCCAATCAGCCTCTCTGTGCCATGCGTGCCTCTCTGTGTCATGCTGTGCCCCTCTGTGCCATGCTGTGCCTCTCTGTGACATGTTGTGCCTCTCTGTGCCGTGTTGTGCCTCTCTGTTCCGTGTTGTGCCTCTCTGTGCCGTGTTGTGCCTCTCTGTTCTGTGTTGTGCCTCTCTGTTCCGTGTTGTGCCTCTCTGTGCCATGCTGTGCCTCTCTGTGTTGTGCCGTGCCTACTGTGTAATGTTGTGCCTCTCTGTGCTGTGTCTCTCTGTATCATGCTGTGCCTCTCTGTGCCATGCTGTGACTCTCTGTGCCATGCTGTGCCTCTCTGTGCCTTGCTGTGCCTCTCTGTGTCATGCTGTGCCTCTCTGTGCCATGTTGTGCCTCTCTGTTCCGTGTTGTGCCCCTCTGTGCCATGTTGTGTCTCTTTGTGCCATGCTGTGCAAGGATATGGGGCAGTTCAGTCTTATCATGGAGGGACATTAATAAACATGACAGTGAAAGCCAAGGTCTTGGAAGATGAAGGATTTTGGTTCCCAGAGACCGTTGAGCGATACAGTGAGATATCCAATCATAGAAAGAGGAAGAGTCATGTCACTTGGGGTAAAGCTGCCAGCGAAACAGTTCTGAATTATTCCTAATTAACAACAGTCACAGTAGCTGGGGTCATGACACAGAAGTTTAAGAGCACAGATCAGGGCAAGCAGCTTTACACAGACGAGGTCTTTCTGAAGTCTCTGTCCTGCTTGTTTATCTTTTTTATCCTTTCGCAAATGAGCGACATCAAACTCTAAGGTGAACTGTACTTCCTGTCTAGCCAGACTTCACAGGAAGTGGGGAGGTAATGCCTTCCAGACAGAACATAAGAGATGTGCAGATCACCAGTCATAGAGGCATGCGGAGCGATCGCTAAGGTCAGTGTCGTGACCTGTCATTGGGGCCGACACGGGGAAGTGGAGAAAATTCCCAGAAAAATGCAAACCTAGCTGTTTAGCAAACAAGGAGACCAGCGAGTCAGGCATAAGTGGTCAGGCAGCTGGTGCCTCAATGCTGTGAAGATCCGTGCTCGCAACCCACACATAATCAAGCTCATCCACTTATCGCACCGCGAGGATAGGGAGTCTCAGCCCTCCTAGGAGCACGGAGTGTAGCGCTCGCTAATCCTAGGAGGCAAGTGCCGTGCTGTCTGGAGGATGACGTCAACATGAACCTTCATGTTAAGGAAAAATCACTGGAGGAGTCATACTGTAAGGAACTCTTATTCCCAGAAATTGGCATTTCCTGACTATGAGCTGCGGCGGTATGACAAGGACATTACTGCTCATTCAAACATTACAGGGCGTGCCCAGATACAGGTGCCATCAACTCACAAAGATCTTTATCAATAATCTCAGAGCCACTGCCCTCAGGCCTACACACTCCCCCTCCCTCGTAACTAAAAAGACGCACCCTCTTTCGGGTGACATAGCCATGAATCGCATCACTTCCTGTCAATGTTATGGCCTACAGCTGGCTTGCTTTAAGTGAACAGCCTCGGGTCTGGCCTTCAGTCACGGACGCAGAGTACTTTGTAAAGCCAAACAAAGTGCATGCTGGGAATACAGTGAAGTACAGTGTTCTTTTAAGCGCTGTTTGTACGCCGATGCACTCCGATGGTCTCCTGACTGCGATATTATGGTGTAATGATGGTACCCACGGTGTCTTAATTTAATCGAGAGTACTCACCCGGCCAGGCTGTTCTGGCTGCGTTGGCGGACATAGCGTGACACGCACAAAGGGTGCTGCTTGGCGCCAGCTGTGTGCCAACTTCACGGTGGCAGAAACCAGGGTATCCACGGAAACGGCGACCCCACAGCCGTGTTCTGCTGTGCTCAATGAAACCCCTCAGCCCTTGCATTAATGCGCAGGGGGTGTAAACGACACTGGTGTTTAAAATGGTTTGAAAAGACTTGAGATGAGGTGCTGTGTTCTGTCCAGAAATGTAGGACTGGTGCCAAATAAGATCAAGCAGGAGATGAAAGTGGTTAAATAACCACACTGTTGCTGGTTCAAGTCCTGAAAGGGGGCCCTGCTGTTGAACCCTTAAGAGAGGTATTTAACCTGAAACACCTCCGGTGTTAAAATCCCAAATTCCGGAGGGTGTCTGGGACTCTCCAGATCGTCACGGGAGCATGGTGGCATGTGACAGAAGCAGGGGAGACTCTGCAGCGTTGGCCCTCGTCCCCGACACTGAGGTGGCAGCTCTGCGTGAGCGCCACGCCACCATTTGCCGCGCGATCCCGCTGAAGACCCACTGGTGTCCTATTACCAAGGAAGCACCTCATACATACAAATGCAAACCATCTGACTGCAGATGTGTGCTGGAGGTCATCGGTAAGCCGATTAACAGACCCCGCCGGGGGGACATTTTTAGCTACTCAGATGTATATTACGTTTATATAGCGCCCTTCCCAGCATGGCCGCCCCAAAGGGCACCTTAACTTTGCACATGGAACTCAGTTCCGCTCTTTGGACCGGAATGTCGTCCTGCTGCTCACGGCCGTGGCGGCTTTAACAGCAGGTGGGAGGGGCCCAGAGGGGGCCGTTTCACAGGGCCGCTCCCCCCGACAGGGTTGCAGTATTAGAACCACCCGAGTTGGCCTGCGACCGGCCTGGGCTGCACCTGTGACAGAAGACTGTGCCATTTCTGGGGGGGAGGAATAGAGTGGCCATTAATCCTGTAACCCAGGGTCATGTGGAGGGGGTTAGGAAGAGGGGGGTGCATTACGGTAGCCCGTCGGTGCTTGTCAAGGCTAATGAAGGGGAGATGGATACCATGAATTAAACACGGGACATGCTTTCATAAAAACAGCTCTCTAAATATAATTGTAATGAGACTTACATGCAATGTAGAAGGGGGTGGGGCTTGTGGCGTGGCCCAGGCGTCAGGCTGCCAGCATGTTTCTCACATGCACCACGCAAAGCGGAGACAGACAGGCAGACGAAAAACCTGCCGAAAATGATGTAACAGACTCTTTTCTTTAGCTTGTTAAACATGGAGAGAGTGAAACAACAAGCTTTGTGACTTAGGGCATGATCAAATTTTAAAGAAGCAGTAATGGGTCCTGAAAGTTAACCCTGCCCCCATCCAGCCCTCTTATCGACTTTCGAAGGTGTCCGGTCCGCACCTCCGCACCATCAATCACTGTGATCTCACGACGGCGGCCTCCAAAGGGAGTGCCGCCCGTCTCGCTCACTGGCAGCTCGCGGGTGAATGATTAACCATTGTTTCTTCCTGGGTACAGCGGCTCTCTTTGCTCATTCTGTCCACCTTTTTCCTGAAGGGTGGGGTTCAGGGATCGGGCTGCAGGACATCCCATCTGCCTCTGGCCCCCTATTTCTGTCCACAATGAAAGGCCCCTCGCTTTGGACTTGCTAACCCTAACACAACCCCTTAAGTGTTTCCCTGTCACTCAGGTCTGAACAAGACACATTATATCAATAGCAGGTAGTCTCAGCCAATCAGCACCCCATGGGGACTGGCGGGGAGGGGGGAGGGGGAGAACGGAAAGCGGGTCCCTCATTTGATGGGCGCAGGTGGGGACAAATCAGCATTCAGCTGCCAACATGCAAATAGATTTGGAGCAGCTTGTCGAGCTCCTGTGCTCCTGTGTTTGCTATCTCCAGAGGTCCCAGAGCAGACTACATGAGTGTTACGGGGAGTCACACGACTCGCCTAAAAGCCTGTGCTCCTGTGGGCCTCTGCATGATTGCAGGATTGCATGTAAAAAGCAAACATTGGGAATCTACACACACAAACGGCGGAAATCCTGGAAGCCTCCCAGACTGATAGCGAAGCGACCCAGAATAGGAGTCTATCTGGCAGCCATCCGCCGAGGACCCAGGCGCTCTGAGCACGTGGGGGTTAGGGTGGGGTAGCATGTTTACAAACTCTGTAAACAAGCCTTTTGTTTATCGGTGGTTTATATTTTGGGCTTAAAAAAATTCTTATACAGCGTTACATGGTTTTACTGGCATTTATACCGGATGGGAAGAGCAGCCGGGCAACTGCGCCCCAGGGGCCTGAACTACTTCTTACCTACAGCCAACCCTTGACTCTAACTGTTGCCCCCCCCCCACATAAAAACTCACATTAGCACAGTGCCACACACAGCATGCGTGAATCTCTAAAACTCTCCTTCGGGGGGAAAACTGGGGCATGTGGAGGACAGCATGTCTGTGTGTAGCATGGCCACGTCCACTGTGCTGCGTCTCTGGCCAATTGCCGGCCCACCCCGGGCGTGCTGTGCCAGTAAAGGCCGGGCACTGGGGGACACTGGGCCGTCCTTTCCGTGTCGCGGAGGCCACCGGAGATTATTCTAATTAAAAAAAAATGAAGGTCAGATGTAGAAAGAAAAGTGGCTATTTGCATTTTGATGTAAATCGGAGACCTTTAAGTTAGTGGCTGTTTTATGTTACAGATTTTAAAATGACTGCATTAGATTTAAATTCCAGGAGTCTCCCACTTCATTATAAACTGGCAGAATGTCACTGTTGATGCACTTTGGTGACAAAAAGTGACCTGTAGACTGTGGTTAGCATATGCAGACTATAGGATTTCAGATCACTTATCTTTTTATTTCCACCAGAGTGGTGAGTTTGGGTGGGGTCATCAAAACTGAAAAAAGTGCAAGACAGGGATTCCCAAAAGAAGGGGGGTGGATTCTTTTAAAATTGTTCTAAGGCAAGAATGTGACCTTGTAGGGTTTCTCAGGGGAGGGGGCTTGGCAGGAGGGGGGGGGGGAGTTGGCCACTGAACGAAGGAAAAAAAGACTTTGATAAGGCTGAATTGTGAAAAGCCCCCCCGCCCTGCTACCAGCACCCCCAGGCCCACGACACCATGGCATCACCTTCAGCCCCATGCCAGGGTGATGGCAATAAGGTAACCACTTCATAACCTCAAGGTCTTTGAATCAGACAGACTTTATTAAAATGCTTTTAAAAAACGCCTTGTTTAAATAAATCTGCAGAGGTGCTACATAGGTAAATGACTTCCTGTTCTTCTGGTGTGTCTGGTCACTTCCACCCTAAAGTCATCACTTCCTGGGTTCCACCCTCCTATTGTTGAGCGACATGGAGTCTGAAGGACCGGGAACCAAAATAAACAACCACAGAAATAACAAGGCGATGTTTAACTGTAGCTCGCCACTCCCATCGGCCAATAAAAACACAGGCAACCCATTCTGAATAACTCAGGCAAAGAGCAGGTCCCACTCTGCCATAAGGTGTGCCGGAACGCTTTCGTCTCTGTAGTATGATTGCAGTGTCATCCATTCCTTCTTCACTCCCACTCTGCCGTAAGGTGTGCCGGAACGCTTTCGTCTCTGCAGTATGATTGCAGTGTCATCCATTCCTTCTTCAT
>JAODKC010000137.1:9829636-9847362 GCA_026777985.1 Mormyrops attenuatus
TAAAACCCTGGGTTCCTTTAAATCTGAGCTAGATAAGATTTGAACAACTCTGAGCTATTAGTTAGGTTCTCCCCAAATGAGCTTTATGGGCCGAATGGCCTCCTCTCGTTTGTAAATTTCTTATGTTCTTATGATGAACACTTAAGAGCACAGATTGTCTAGTGGAACCTGGAAGGGCCCCATACAGAATGCAGAGCAAACAGCAAGCTGTTTTTTCGCAGCAGAGTCAGGCCACTAAACATTTCTTTGCTTGCTTATTTTTTCCAACCAGGATCTGTTGACACTTGCTGAGGAGCAACATCAGGACATGATGTGAGCAGAAACCCAGCTGGAGGGAGCCTTCAACCTTCAACATGTCACACTGAAGAGCACCCAAAGAGGAGAAGCTGCATGAACCTCAGCCTCAGTATAACGTAAGCTGAAGTAAACCACCCAGATGTTTTTGATGGCCCTTCAAGAAGGATTTCCACCTGCAGTATTCATCTTCATCACAAAGAATCAAGAGGAACCTTTCATTGGGGCAACAAACGTCAGAAAATAGAACAGACCTGAATGCCCTCCACTAGGTCTTAAAAAACCTAATTTAGTAGCATTAGCAGCACTTTAGCTATTGTGTGTGGTAAATTTACATATCAATGGAAAAAAATGCATTAAACTGCATACAAAGAACATTAGCACATAATCAGGGAGTGCTGTAGGTTTGTGGAGCAGCACAAACTATGAAACATGCTAAAAGTGCTACTGTACAATAGATGGACATATAATAAAATAAATATTAATAAATACCTAAGAAGTTGTTTCTCAATCACCTTACTCAAAAGTGTCAAGCAATAATGTAAAATTTTCCCAATGTTGGCATTTTATGACAAACTTTGTAACAAACTTTTTTGGCATTACAAATGTACAGATCCGATTGCATGTTTGATTGGTTTATTGGCTGAAAGTTATTTACTAGCTGTAATTACCTGTACACCTTTCCATGATGCGTTGATAGCCATTCTGTGAATGCCCACTAGAACAGACGCTTCAGCTAAACCATCCATTTCCACAAATTGCCTCCCTGTGTTTGTGGGGCTTCAACTTGAGGCCCATCCCAGGAAGCATGCAGCAGGTAGGTGGGGTCCACCTTCGACGGGAAGCCAGTGCTCTGTAGGACTCTCATTCATATCCGGCCACACAAATACCATCTCAAATGAGCTGCACGTCTCAGGACGGTGGGAGGAAACCAAAATCGCCCAGAGGGGACTTTTCTGGTGAGCAGGAAGACGGCAAGCAAGCCCGAGATGACCGTCCAGCACAGTAAACCACCAAACACCCTGAAAAAAAATGAAGTGCAGGAAATTTCTCAATCATCTCACACAAGAGACACAGAAGAGGCCACAGCCTGCCTGGACCAGTACAGACTTGCCGTGAGACCGCCGTATCTTTCGACAACTCAACCGCAGTCCCATTCAGCCGTGGATGCTAATGGATCTAATCAAAGCCTCATTTTAATTCAAGATGGTTTTTTTTTAACTGCTTCAAAAGTACAATGGAGATGTAATGCTGAAGAACCAGACCTCATTAACCACTAGCATGTTGGTGACTGCGGTCTAGTTTCAAAAAAGGTGCATCCTCCATGACTCTACTCAAACAATACTGCTGCATTTTAAAATATGAACAAGAAGTGGCATTGTATAGTACAATGTGTCCGTTGTAGCCTGCTGGAAAATGCAGTTCTCCATTAAGAGCGGTATAAACAGTGAATAAATAGCTCTTTATGTTGGGTCTTTGGATAAAGAGCATCAATAACTTGTTTAAAGAAAAAAAAATGCACACATATACGCCTCAGGTCTTGAACCATACCAGAATGTGGACTGTATTTACAGGGACCCAGCAACCTAAAGCACCACAAAACAGAAAAAAAATGCGAGATGCTAGAAAGGTTTCACATGCAAATCTTCTCAAGAAACCTTCTGGTAGCAGTCAGGTAGCAGATATGTGCAATATGCAGTCTGTGCAACAGGAAATTCTGCAGATAAGTATAATGTGGGGCAGTAGAAACCAGGCTTCCTCAAATTCATGAGCTCAGGCTTTCCCCAAAACACTGGCGGATTTGAGGGGCCTATTAGAGGCCCTGATGGGAACAGAAACACTGGTATGGTGTGCAGTAAGGGACATAAATATCATAGCAATATCTCTATTCATAACATTTAATTCACACATATTTGACAGACATAAAAGAGAAAATATATGAATTTGGCAGCAGAGGATATTAAGCAAAAGCGGCAGTGCTCACATCTCTAGTCCTTGGAGCAGGCATGTTTAATGGTTTCCATTTTCTGAGGAGAAAACCGGTTCCTCCGTATTCCCATAAATCACAGGGCACAGCCAGGAAAAAATGTAAAGCAATTAGAAAACAACCTGTCAATGGAAGAGGTAGATAAATAATCAGCTGACAGTCAAAAGTTGCCACAGCGACACCAGTGGACCCCGGTGGTCCTAGGCCCGCCTGTTCAGCATTCACAGGGAGCGATACAGTATGACGAAAACAATGGTGCCTGACAGGTATGTTTTTGCGCAGTTAGGTCAACTGGAGAAAATGTGATGTTGATTTTCAAATAGATTTTTTTCGCTTTGCTAGTTTGGTCTTAGTAATGCCATGGATTGTTTAAAAGCTGATTTAATAAATACACAGCTGAGTCTGTAGTGTGACTTTGTCTCCAAATGAAATGTTATGGGACTGGCTCACCTGATTTTCTGCCGGCCCACCCACGCTATGATTTCTGGCTCCGCTATTGGTCAAAAGTATCAGGATATAAAAGTGATGAAATATCTCTATACCCAACCTGATGCTGTTATTTATTTATTTATTGGTTGACATAGCTATTGCAAATTTTACTTTGCACAGTAAACTCAATTGTGGCACTCAGTCCTAAATATTCACAGACATTTATATCCATCTAGACACCGAAATTTAAATTCAGTCACACGTATGTATTTCAGTTGGCAGCACCAGCTCCCCGTATGTTTATGTTAAACTTTCATATCGCCACATTTTTGAATTCAGAAGACGGTTGAACTAAAAGTCCTCTCATACAGGCTTAGTCTGAGAAAAAGGATCTGAACAAAGGATACCAAAGGAGGTGCGAGCACCCCAGAATACTGTCTGGCCAGCCAGGCGTGCACAGCATCGCGATCTGATATGCAGACACGATCGTGAGCTCGCAAGTACACATGCCAATTAGAAGCTTACCGCAATGTACACAATATTGACACTTTAGCTATATAATTGAAAACAGCAGTTGGTTTCTGGAGTTGCTTTAAATTTGCTTGAAATGATTGCCGTCCAGTTGTACGCAATTCTAATAAATTGTAAAGACTTCGATAAACACACAGTAATGAGGATCCACATTCAGATGTGTTTGTTTTCAGAGAAACACTTAGGTGATTATGACTTCTGGCTGTGGGGCAAATATAGATTGTTCCGCAGTAAACACTAACAAAACAATAAGATGGTTAACAGGTGTTCAATTATCATTGTTTTTAGCCTGATTATGGGTAATTAATGTTTCACTGTATAAACTACAAAAAGAAAAACAACAGATTATTACCCTTGTGCAGGGGAAAGCCACTGGAGAGTGAACGTTAAGAATTTTAAAAGCTTTCTAACTTACAAACCAGCATCTTGTAACAAATGGAGGAATTAGAGGATGTGAACAAAGAAAAGTCACATCAAACCAAAGTGGAACGACAGGACAGGCAATGGCCCGGGGCCCCAAGCTGGGGGGGGCCAGCCCCCCCAAGGGCGGCTGATTACATGGCACATTACAATGACAAATCTGCTTTATTTGCTCATGGGAGTTTTAATTACACAAAAATATTCTGAGGGAAGAAGGAAAAACGATTGGTTTTCTCTCTGAACCAATCAGATTGTAAAGAATGTGGGTCCAAGGAACAAGAGGAGGCGGGACCAAGACATCTGATTGGTTGGCCCCAACTCCTCGAATAGTTAAATTCTCTTTGCTGATATTATTAATGTATATTTCACAGTAAAATAAAGGTAATTAATTTTATCATACCGAGGGAGGATGAGTTGGAGGGCCCCCAGAGTCCCTAAGATCTTAGTGATATAACATGTTTGTAGTATGAGAGCAGTCAAATAAACGCTCTTTCCATCTTGTCATGATGTGTATAAGCAGAACAGGCTACGCGTCTGTTATTGCAAACCATCAGACCTACTACCACTGAGTTCTGCAGCTTGGAAAGGGAGGGTTAATGCTTTTGGTCAGCACCTGAAAAAAGCAGCGCTTAAACTGCTAACGGATTACAGGGGTTGGTGGGGGAGGGGCTATGGGAAAACGGAGGAAAACCATCATCATCTAAAAGAATCAGTAAACCAGAAGCACTCACAACTCAGAGTGAACACACATGCATTTGGCTTACATACAAGATGAAACAGAAAATGCAAGTTAGTCCAAGCATCTTATTATAAATGGAGAAGTTGCGTAGGAATTTCTCAGGTCCGGATCCCACAGCTAGTTTTCAAGCAAAAACCGTTTATAACAACAGATGCCAGATGCTTAAAGCAGTGAGAGGGTCATGTGACTAGCAAAAAGCCCGGCAAACTTTATGGCCCAGTGCCATTGGACGCCCTGATGCATAATGTTGCAGGGTGTGGGCGAGAGTCAGATCTGTCCGTACCTTTAGATGGCAGAGTTCATGCAGTGTGACCATCCTCAGCAATCAGCAGAGTCCAAAACAGTAATATTTTGTTTGGTGCTCTGCAGAAGTGCCATGCACAGCAGCTCTCCCCCGCACCAAACTGATTTGAAGATGAGCAGACTCCTGGAAAGTTCCACGTGCCAGAGTAACTTCTTGCAAAATAGTTTTAAACCTTCTTTGACCCCATGCCTACATAACCATCCAGGCTGGAGCTCCGGGAAAGGGGAGAGCACAGATCTGATTTATAATAATGTCCATTAGCTGCATGTGTTGACATGTATCACTGATAAAACTGGCAAGTTACCTGAATGAATTGGTGCTACAAAGAAAGGAAAGCAGATCAAAATCAAAGAGGAAGCAAATAAGAGGGGAATCCTCATTTTCAGCCAGAACTGTGACATGAAAAGGTGACACAATGAGTATGTGCAAAGAAGGTGTCATCATGTCGCAATAACAGAAAGAACTTCAGGCAGATCGCAACTCGTATTCACAGAGAAAGCATTACATAAAGACCAGTCAGAAAATTACAAATATCACGCCGATGGCAAGAGAAAAAAACAAATAATTAGTTGCCCAAAGTGACAGTGAGTATTAAACTTTAAATAAGGATGTATTTTTGCCGGAAACAGGCAGCCACTTTTGTCTGCCTATTAGATTATGTCTCACACCGTCTTCATAAATGAATTTGCAGAATATGACTGAAGTTTCTGTAGCTGAATGCAGTTCGACATATGATTTTGTTCTGAATGTCAAGTCTTGGTTGTAAGTCTCCACCGCGCACAGCGCGGGTCCGCTTTCTGCGAGAGGGCTCTAGTCGATAAGAGACTTTCCCAGGTACTGTAGGACAGATAAACAACCATGTTTTCTGGTCTGTGTGCCAATACAGAGACAAAAGATTACTGGCATGGTGTTCAGAACCATAGCAAAAAAACTGAACGGCTCAGAAGTGCTCTCTCTGTTTTTCGCGTTATTTAAGGGAAAGTACAACACGATACCATTTTTTCCGGCAGGAAATATGAAATGCGCCAGATTTCCCCTGTGTAAGTGAACATATTGGGTAAAAGGCTACACAGAACACAGTCCATTTATGTTCTATTTTGAAGCACCACAGAACATCCAAGAACTGATATACCACTAAAATATAAAAACAAGCGGAAAAAATAATTCGTACATTAAAATGAATTCAATACTGCGTAATTGAACATTATTGAAATATTTAGTCTGATTTATGTCTTGTGCAATAATGTGGGTTTAAAAAAACCATCCAATAATCGCAAACCTAAGATTACAAAAAAAAACAGAAATGACCGCATGGTCATAATTGACATAACGTAAAGTTTATGCACAGTTTAACAACCCAAGTTAAAAACAAAGTCATTCTTTCCTAGTTCTCATTCCAATCAAATACTTCCATGAAGAATAGTGCACAGTGGTTGTGTCTGTTTTCTTAATCAGTAACCAAAGGCACTTGAACTAGTGCAACTCACTTAACCTCAGTGAAAGGGTAGGGCAGACCATTTTCTGAGCAGACCCTGGCTGACGGCACTGGAACACAGAAATGTGCTCTTCCCTAACATTTTAATTACAGACTGTACAAAGGATCCTTCACAAGCGACACGATTATAACCAGTGAAGAAAATAATTAACCAAACCCCACCCCTTACACAACCAAGCAGAGAGGCACACCCCAAAGGCCCAACGAGATGGTCCCAGTTACCTTGACCCACTTGTTGATCACTGGCAACTAGATAAACTAAGACTGAAAGGATCTGTTGGACATCTGATAGCAGATTGTGTGCTGTGAATTACAAACCTACAGGGCAAAGTCAGCTAAACCTTTTTCCAGCACATACATGTAGTAGAACAGGAACTCAGAGCCATAGTTCTCTGAGATATGTTTATGCTGATTTTCGCTCAGCCTCGGGTTTAAATTACTTTATTAAAGCACTTAAGTCACACACCCTGAGAGTAGGTGCTAAAACGGCACAGCACTCCTGAAGAGCGGGTTTAGGGGCCCTTAACTATTGTAAGTTTGAGGTATATTACACCACCCTGACCATCTGATCAAATTAACTGGATTAAATTAGTCCTTGGGTAAGCAAACAAGATGTGCTGGGGAAATAGGCGGAGGTTACAAATGGGAGTTCTGGGAATTATTGCTGGAGATATGTAGGCCTATATATAATTTTAAGTGTATAAGGCATTTATTTCAGTGCATCTGCTTCTTAATGATAAAGTCCAGAACATGAATTCTTCAAACAATTTATTAGTCGATTAAAGTGCTTTAAGCAGTGCCGGTGAAAAGTAACAACAGGCTGAGTAAAACTAGGAAAGGAGCGTTATCTCGGAGATTAAAATATTCATGGAATATTATGGAACACGATGAATTCACCTTTACGATGTCTCCTCTTCAGTTACCAAGGCTATCGTGTTTTCTAAGAGTTACGCACGGTAAATCCCGTTTGCTTCGTCAGCGTAAGGTGTGTGTTTCATCCTTGCTTTTGTCACAGCACCAAAAAACGCATTTAATACGGATGTAAGATCCCCGTAACTAATAAGGAGTAATGCGAGTTTCGCGAGTATTTGCACCAGTAACCACGTGCGCTGCTTGCTTTATTTATAATTGACTGACCTGAACCAATCAGCGACTAGCTTCATTATGACACTGGCTGTGCCATAATTTTAATTAAAAATGTTTACACATGACTTCAGGGCTTTTCAGAAGTCCCGTTGTCTCGTCATTAAGTCTTAGTTTCTCTCCCCCCCCCCTCCGGTTTTAATCCATCAATTGGTACCCTGTTCGTGCCTCGTTTCATCCGTACAGTTTAGATGGTTTTCTAGCTCTTGGACCACAGCAGTTTTCCCTATTTGATCGTTCCTGCGCTTCTCCATGATCAGGTCCTCCAAACTCTGAAACTCCAGCACATGGCTCTTTTTCTCGGATAGTTGTATTTTTAACCTGTACGGCTGCTTGCCGATGCGTATCTCGCCGCCGATTTTGAACTCGCGTTTCCCGAACCGGCACCAGGCGGCGAAGCCCTCCGAGTTCCTCCAGCTAAGCTCCTTGGTCCCCACCTGCTCCAAGGCATTCTGCACCACCACGTCCGGACTCAGGGGCTTAAACCTGTACAGGTCGTTCACGATCCTGCCCCGTCTGCCTTGACTAGCGTCCGTCAGGAAGCTGTTCTTTATCTCGGCTCTGTGCAGGTGGACGACCTGAAAGTCTCCCACATACACGGCCCAGTGCGGATACTGGCCCGTCGCCACGAACTCCAGCACGTCGCCCGGCTTGCACTTATTCAGCAGGTTCTCCGGGGAGTAAGCGCTCCAGTCCCCGATCTTCGAGCTCCTTTCGTAGACGCAGTCGTCCCGGTAATAGACGGCGCACTCCACCTCGTTGCGCCCGTCATACTGCGCCTCTTCCTCGTTGTGCTCCCTGTCCGTTTCCCCGACGTTTTCCTCCTGATCGTCGTCATCGCTGGAGAAGATGTAGGACACCCCGATCCGCGGCGTGTCCTCCTCGGGGTCCAGCCCGTTCGGATCCGCCGTCGGAACTTCTGCGTAACTTAAATGAGTCAGTTTCTCGACCTGGTTGCCCATTTCAAGCCCGCTGGTAGCCGATACGACCGGGGGGAAGGGGGCAGGGAAATGACGCGGTTCCACCTGTTCAAGGCAGGGTGTAAAAAGCGCTCCTTAAAACGCAACACGTAATACGACCTGGGCACGACTAATTCCTTCGCGCTATAGGATTACAACCCATGGTCCACTGTCGCCATTATTTAAATATAAGGATCCGGAGATGTCGGCGTCCGACCTGCCGAAAAGAAACAAAAAAGCCATCGTTCAAGTGCTGTTTAACACAATGTAATCACTATTAAAATCCAAGGAAAGCCGATTGTAGTAGCCTATATTCCGGCCAGGTGTGTTACACCTGATACACACAACATATCCCACACACGCAGGCAGCGTTAAACTTACCCCGAAGCGTAATTTTACATAGCCAGACCAAAGAAAGGGGGCTCGATGATCATCGAAGGCGATCAACTACTTTTCATTTATTTTTTTCTCCTCCTTGCAAGCGCCCTGTTAAAGTATTACAGCTGTCAGGCAGGTATAGCAGCGTTGGGTACAAGCGCGACTGGCCCAGAGCTGCGCGACTCCACAGAGCGCTAATTAGACAGGACTGCCGGTTTAAAGGGGCAGCGTGCGCTTAACGCGCCGCCCGACGGCTTTGCCTGCTTTTATTCTCCGTCGCAGCACAGGCAAAACCGAAAGTACGCTCAGGCGTACTCTGACAAGTCACTTCTGTGAGTGAAAAAATGCAATAACTGCAACCATAAATAAATGCCGTTGTGGTCGCACCAGAAGTGTTCTTTCATTTCTGTTTTTGCCGGGTATGGTACGTAATTAATATTTGAACATTCTGAATACCGGAGGTATCATACACACAGGCTCGTGTTTTCACGTGGCATGATCTGGTTTGTTCAAAACAGCAATTTTCTGATTTGTGTGCTATTTGCCCATAAAGATGATGTGGAAAATGGTGTATTGGTTGCTATGAACATGTACACGATTGATAAATGGACACCAAGGACGATCAAGTAGTCTTTGAGGGCAAGAGGGTTGCAGAGAGGGTGTCCCGATTAGCCAAAAACATTATTAAACTTGGCCTCCAGTAAAGGGGGGGGGCACTTCTGTAACCACAGTGTGACACCTCTGTCAGGTCGTATTTGAGTCACATTGGCTTAAAACTGAAACTGTGGCAAACAGATCAGCTTCAGGCCCTCTGTATCATTTGCGAGGCGTAGCTTGTAACCTTGTCTAGCAGCTGTTCATGCACCATGGGTATATTTGCGGGGGTGTGCTAAACTCCTGGAACTAGAGTCTGAACTTAAGGCTGTTAAATTAGCGGGCAAAGTATAAACAAAGGGGATTCTGTTTTAATTGTTTGGTTAAAACGTACTTTAGGGATATGTCAAAAATAGACAGTGGGTGGCATGGTTGTCAAGAATATATACTTGAAGTCTCCTAGGTACACACTGACGAAGGGTTTCTGAGGTCTTACCCTATAGAAGTGTTGATGAACCACCTCGGTCCAATAGCCTTGCACCTGTATAAATCCATACATTTTAAGTCATTACATTTTTGTGAAACTGTTGGCTAGGTAACGAATTAAGAAATTAGAAATAATTAGATTTGAACTCATATGCAGTCATCTTCAAAAGACCTTGTCTCCTTAATGCAGAAATTGTATGCAAATTTAACCCAAAAAGATCTGGACACCGTAACATTAATTTTAAATGTCGTCAAACTTCTTACAGGAAATGTGCATGTAAGCCTCAGAATTTATTAAAGTAGCACATGTGGAGCCCAGGCACATTTTAACCAGGTCACTCCTGATGTCAGTCACCTTAGGCTAGGTTAAGGTTAGGTTACCAGACTGCTTTGCCTTTTTAAAAAATTATGACTCACAGCCAGTTTCGTGTGGGTAGTTAAAGCAGATGTGTGGTTTCCTATCTCCATGGAAAAACTGTGATAGCAAAGGCAACTAGACGGTTTTGTTTTTGGCGCAGTCTTGACTAACAGGAAATTGTGCAAAGCGCAAAATGCCCGTAGGTACCCTGAAGACCCAGACTGTGGGCGGTTTTCCAGAGCGGTGCTCTGTGTAGGGTCACCTAGCATGGTTGGTTTTGGTGGGTCTATTTTTGTTGCGTCTCGTTTCGTCCACGCCTGTTGCTCTGTCTTGATTTATTTATACCGTGAGAAACGGCATACCCAGGATGGTTGATCCAAACGATATCGTGATTAATGTTAATTGTCCCCGTGAATGCAGCCGTGAGCCCCTTTTCCCCATCGACATGTCTGTCGGCTTCTGTCACTGTGGCGACCCTGATCGGCAGGTGTGTGACAGGCTTTTGGCCCAGTTCCTAAAGACCCCCCATCTAGGCTCTCCTCCATCTGCTTCTCAACTACAATAGCGTGAGTGCATTCCTCGCTACCGCCGCTCTCTCAGCTTAAGAACAGTGAGGATCTCTTTCCTGTTTTATTTGTTTAATATATCTCACTCTGTCTCATTATCCCCAATGTATGACCGGCTTAATCCTGTTTTCATGAAATTGACTATTAAGGTTCTAATCTTGTTTCGTTATGCGAGTCAGAATGTTCTTCTAAATCCGCATAAGCCAGATTGTCAGGCAGGCACCACGGACAAAACACCGATGCCACATTGCCGGCCTGTGGCTGTCAGGCTGAAACCATTCTTGTTTTTAAGCAACCAGACAACTCCGTTTTCTCACAGCGCCGGAAGTCCGAACACTTTCTTCAATGACATGCCTTTTTCTTTAATCCCCATGTTGCATAAGATGCATTTTACTGACATAATATCTCATCACCTCTTCAAAATATGACATCATCTCTTCTGAGCTAACGATGAGTGCCACCACGCACTTCCTGTGGCTGCTCTGTGCATCCGTGGTGCATGAACTTATGTCAATCATAGAATGAGGAGTACCATTTTCCCAAACTCAGGTATGTGAAGCAAGTATAGTTTTAGTAGTACATGGAATTGTATGAATATACGAGATAGACATTGTGGTGTAATTTAAGAAAATATGGTGTTTTTAAGTTTGTATGCTAAAGAAGTCTAAGAGGCCTTCATATTTCCTCATTTCCTTTTCAGATACCTCCCCCCCCAACCCCCCATGCCTCTTCCTTGAAAGTCATCTGGATCCCCATTGGTCGATGGTGCATAACATTTACAGTGAGTTGGGCTAGTCTTTTGTTGCCCTTGCCAAAAGTGCACCATTTTAAATATATCTTCCAGTGCTGGAAGAACCGTGCAATTCTGTGTCGTGCACGACTCTTTATCTCCTCAGACCTGCGGTTGCGAATATGAGCTTCTTTGCTCATCGTGCTTTTTGGGGGCTTAGATTAGATGTTTACACTTTTCCCAGCATTCCAGTTGTGTGGCATTCCTGTATTTTTCTGTGTAACGTGACAGGTCAACACTGAGTTGCCCCTGGTTACAGTGGTGGCTGAGACCCAAATTAACACGTACAGCCTGCCCTGTCCATGTCGTCTGGTTTTCTTGTAGCTAAAAGTAAATGTGGAAAAAGAGTTTCGCGCTGGCAGTGATGCAATAGCCATCTTTAAATTTAATAATAGGGTGTTTATGTTGAAACAGAAAAAAAACACTTTAAAATATTTCCCCGTTTTTTTTGTACTGCAACTTTGTACTGGAAGATGTGGTAGAAAGAAGACGGGTGGATGCATTTTATTCTTGTTGTCCACAGCAGTATTATGCAGTCAGCAATCTTTAATCCTGGGGGTTCTGAGTTCCAATTATTATTTATTTGTCATTTTTGAAAACACTGTTGGTCACTTCAGGGCAGAAACTGTTGAAGGTGGCTGGGCATTTCCTGTGCCCTCACTCACAGGGAATAACTTTTAGGTATTTATGCTCTGACATTTCAGCATCTGCCTCGACATTTCACTCAACCTTGAGCCGGAAGGCCCTTGAGGCCCCGAGCTGGGTCCCTGTACTGCCGCTCTCTCCTGGACCCGTGTTTTCTGGCAGGCCGACGCATATCTTCAGCCTCCGCGTGATTCAAACGAACCATTAGGGCCCGGAAACTGGAGCTCCAGGTGAAGTACGGGTAACTTGTGACACAGGTTACCCATAATCCCTTCTAATATTTCAGAAGCCCTTACAAATGTCATGGAGAGAGGCCTGGACAAAGGCAGCTGGGCCTGGCCCGCCCCAAGTAAACAAAATAAATTAGCTGGAGTGCGCTTCTTGTTTTCAAACCGTTTGCTTTGGTTACATCAGAAGAATTTTAAGCAGCTAACAGTAAGCCCCTTAAGGGCCCCTTTCACTTTGAATTTGTGATGGGACCGCTCTGCATCCTTCATGAGTTCTGCTGCTTATGCGTTTGGCCTGTGTCTACCTGGGTATAAAGGGCCCAACAAAGGGGGGGCTGTTTGAAATATGTATAAATCCCAGGATTTCCAGAAGCTTCTGGAGCTGTAGAGTATGGTACTAGAGAGTAGTTTTTTGGAGGGGGGCTCCTTAACTGGGCAGGCTAAACAGCACGACCTGTAGATCAAACTCCCAGTGGGCTTTGCAAACGGCCCACAATGCAGTGGGGGCACTAGTGTCTTTTTTAAATTTCTTTTTCTGTTCTACACCAGGTCACTGGTTTCTAAAGGCTAATAATGGGGATTCATCAGCCAGGCAGAGTGAAATACCTTTGTGTGGAATAAGGCTGGAATTGTTTGGCTCCAGTTGCTGCCTGGTGACGGTTAGGCTCTGTGAGGCGTGCAGATCTGCTGGCTCGGCGGAAGGAGGAATCTGAAGTCTGACTGTCTTTGATCATGGCAGACGTGATATGCAGGAACCTTTGGCCTGCTGCTTCTCAGGGGAGAGAAGTATGGGTGGGTCCTTGTCATCAAAGTGGCCACTTCCTTGAGGATCCTGAACTCATCATGTTGTTGCTTTGGTGTTCTGGAGGACATCCAGCCAGCCGCCGGCCTCTCGCTCTCACGCACACGCCCCCTTTTCCCATCACCTGCAGGATATAGACATGGCGGGAAGGAAATCGCCACCCTATGAACCCCAGTGGGGCGTTAGCCTGTCGTATGCGGTAATACTGCTCTAGACTGACATCTAGTGGAGCACAAGGACTGGAAATTGCCGTCGGTGGAGAAGGCCACCTCACACTCTGTGTATC
Source organism: Mormyrops attenuatus (assembly GCA_026777985.1). Classification (NCBI taxonomy): domain Eukaryota; kingdom Metazoa; phylum Chordata; class Actinopteri; order Osteoglossiformes; family Mormyridae; genus Mormyrops; species Mormyrops attenuatus. The sequence continues at coordinate 9,843,070 of JAODKC010000137.1, forward strand.
TCCACAGCAGGCTGGAGTAGCTCATGCTGAAGCCTATTTTGGCTGGGAGGTTGCACTCTTCCAAGGGGGGGGAGGTGCCCGCGTTTAACTTCTAGCTGGGAACAGAAACACTGGGAAGTGCATCGTACAGCATGCATGTGAAAGACCAGCTCAAGGAGGAATTGTACCATTGCGTTCAGCATCCAGACAATAGCCCTCCCGGAGTCAAGCACCAGTCCCGGCATTAAAGTCATTCTACAGTGTCGAGATAATGCAAGATCCTGGAACTCCTAGTTGATGTTTCTTTGTCTGGGTTGAATTTTGAATAGTCTCAGTGTGGCATGGAGAGAGCCCTGCTGTTCTTGTTTTAGGCAAAGAAAGGAAGAGCTCTACTGAGCTACTGAATAGATCAAACGGCAGTTCCCTCGGTAATACTGCAGTCTCCCGATGATTCATGAATATATTTTCGATGCTAAGACTCAGGGGGTGGGACAACAAAATGCAGCAAATGTACCGGACATGCAGAATCCAGAATACAAGCTGAGAACATTACCTTTGGAGAGGCGTGGGTTACGCCCACCTTCTGGAAGGGAGTTTCTGTTCTGCCTTGAAACCTTTTTAACACATGGAAAAATAAAAAATTCTCACGGTGAAATGTCAGCGGTTAAAAAAATGCAAAAACAATTTGCCTCAATAAGGGTCACAAGTTACATCCAAGGGAAATATTACATTTCAGAAAGAAATTGAAATTCTATTTATCCAGATGCATCCTCACCCATAAATGTGGGGGTGGGGGGGGGGCGCAAACCCCACTCCCATGCTGTTACTCTGCATGCTGTGTGCTCTTCCTGTCTTTACACAAATTTGTACTGGGTACTCTGGTGTCCTCCCAGTTTGGTGACTTATTTGCCCTAAGGTGTGTGTATGTGCTCTGTGATAAACTCACATCCTGTCTAGAGTGTCCCTTGTATCATGCACTGTGAATAGCTACTGGCCATCCATGACCCTGCGATGGATAAATTGCAATGGATGGATGGATGGATGGATGGATATATGTATAGTGTTGAAAAACACTCAGTCTCAAGCTCACAATAAGGATAGCGTGATGGGTGCGTCCTGGTATTAAGTCACTGGGAGCTGGATGTCCGCATGAAATCCCGCATGTCATCCACACCACAGCCACTTCAAGGTGAGAAAAGAGCAGACAGATCCTTCCGGACTCAGTGTCTCCTTGGTGTCCATGCTTTCCTGCTGAGGGCCTCATCTACATACGGCTGCGATGGTAGAACAACAGGTTCCAGATGGAACACAAGAAGTCGCAGACGTCAAGCCGCTCCTGGGGGAGTCAGACGTCGAATCTACCTGGGGAGGGTTCCTCTGCCTATTCTCCCCCTCTCCCTCTGCGGAGATTTTCATGAAACGCATAAAGGACTTGTGGCATGTGGGCTTATTTTCATGGCACCATCAAAGAAACTGGAAATACAGTCCAAACGCAGCTTGAAATTGTAAAAGCGGTTATGGCGGTAAGACCCAGCCAAAGGGGAAAGGAGAATTTAAGGACGCCCACGGTGCGGCGAATAAAAGAGGCAGGAGCTGGACGCTTAGGCGCGGAGTTTGTAAAAGCCTGGGGGCCGAGAGCTTTTTATTACCTCCAACCGCAGCGGGATCTGAGCAGCGTTATTGGTCTGGAGAGCTCTGCTTTGTGCAGCTGCTTCAGCCCAAGCTGCTCTTCGCTTGCCCGACTTACCCGGTTAATGGAGAGCTGCTGGGGGTCGCGCTGAGTTTTAAACTGGGATAGTGGGGTCAGGGCTCAGGTACTGTCACGCCTAAACGGCAATTAGACGCCTTTCCTGTGTATCGGCTGCACGGGGATTCCCTCCCCCTTCCTTATGTGTCGCAGACACATTGTAGCAGCCCCTTCCTGAGCAGCTTTGCGTGGGTCTGCAGTTGATCGGGGGTTACCGAGATGTTTGTGTGAGCTTAGCGGAGCCCAGCAGAGCTGGCAGCCCCGAATGTGTTGCCAAAGAATGCAGAAAGGGAAAAACAGCGGAGAAGCACAAACATAAGGCCACATATCGCGCACGTCCGTCTGTTGTAGTTGCACAATAGATGGTCTTTGCTGGATACTCCCACACATTTGAAGCATTTTACCAATTACAAACCTGGCCACACAGTGCCACCTGCTGGCTGGGGTAATTATACACTAGTAAGGAGCAATGATATGTATATTTTACTTACTTTCATTTAGCAGACACTTTTATCCAAGTGACATACTTTTTTGTTTTTTTTGTTTTTTGAAAAATGGGTCAGACAGTCCCTGGAGCAATTAGGGGTGAAAGGTCTCGCTGGGGGGCCCAATGGTGACATTACTCTGCCAACCTTGGGATTCAAACCAGCAATCTTTGCATCCACACACCGTCTCCCCTTATTTTACTTATTTTTAATTGGGCAAGAAGATGCCAGCAGTTTTACAATGAATGGCTCATTGCTTCATTAATCCGCACAGCGTCTCCTGGGAAAGGCCCGTCAACATGTTTTTGCCAGCAGGTGGCTTCTTAGGTTACACATATTTTTTAATTTCACTCGTGAAATACTTAACTTGCTACAGAAACAAAAAAGTCGTTGTACGGCTTGCTCATTCATGTCAGCGAAGAGCATTCTTCGCTAATGGAGCTGCCTTGGTAAACAGAGCAGCACAATAAGCTTGTGTGATAGCGGGTGAATGCTCCAATGGGCCGTGATCTACTTGGTGCAAAGTCAGGTGAGCAGGAATCGAGGTTTGCTGGCTCTCAGTGGGATGGCGGGCCTCACTTATGGGTCACAATCTAGTTAGAAATTGCAGCTTTGGATGTGGGAAACAACCCACATTCCACTGGTAGGGGCTGGTGTAGAAGGGACATGGACTTTTCTGCTGGCTGGGGTTTGAATTAGAGTCATCCTTCTCCTTTGGGGGTGGGGGGGGGGTCATGGGGAGGCAGCTGGGCTGTTCGGGGGGAGGGAGACACACTACCTCAGAGGAAGGGATCCAAAGAAAATATCAAAGGATCCGTGCACCAGGCAAGATGTGAAAGACCTTAAAATAACCAATAGGAAATTATTCTGTTTTACCTTTTTTATGCTAATGAGGCACCAAGTCCACTCAAAGGTGCGTCGATGTGGAAAAAGTGTGTGATTTCAGCTCTCTGAGATAGTTGTGAAATTAGGTCACAGCGTATCTGGCCATGTTCTCGGCATAGACTTTCCAGTTTGAAATAAATTTGTCACAAAACACCCATTGAAACTTCTTCAGACCTTCACTGATGGTTTAGAGATGGGGGAGATGTTTCCTGCTCAACAACACATTTCAATGGAAATCACTTGAAAAACTTCTTCAGAACCTTTCTGCCATTATACCCAGAGGCATCCCTCTGTCGGGTGAAAAGGTCCACCTCTGCTTAATCGTATTCAGCATCTGACTCTGGTGTCCACGCCGCCTCTCTTGGCTGCCTGGACATCCCAGTAATAGGGACTGTGCCTTCAGTGTCCTTCCTACTAAGCCAGTGCACATTTTTATACCAAAACTGGCCGATTGGCATGTAGCAGTGTTGCAGCAGTGGAATTTTCATACTTCCCCAGTGGCAGAAAGTATATCTGATGCAGTGAAATACCACAGTTGGAAATACCTGTTGTAAATTAGGAGCTAAACATTTTTTCTTCACGCCGCTAACTTCACCCAGCGGCTGTTGCGCACGCACTGCTGAGCAATGACTAATGAGGAATAAATTGCTAGCAAAATAAACATACAAATAATAATAAAAGTATTGGCTGGTGAAAGGGATTATTTGCTGCCGTTAATTGTGTATGCTAAGCAAACAAAAGGAGAAAGCAATGGTGATATATTTCTGAGAAAACCGGCATGTCTGGATGGCAGGGCCACAGCACAGGGTCCGCATGGAGCAAAACACAGGCTTTATTTGAACAGGGTCTTTCTTCAGGCTGAATATGAAGTGGAGAGAATGAATACTGATAATGGACGCTAAGAAGAGATGCTGATAATGGATGCTGAGAATGGACGCTGAGATGGGACGCTGATAATGGATGCTGATAATGGACGCTGAGAATGGATGCTGATAATGGACGCTGAGAAGGGACACTGATAATGGACGCTGAGAAGGGACACTGAGAAGAGACGCTGATAATGGATGCTGATAATGGACGCTGAGAATTGACGCTGAGAAGGGACACTGAGAAGGGACAGAGATAATGGACAGAGATAATGGACACTGAGAAGGGGTACTGAGAAGGGGTACTGAGAAGGGACGCTGAGAAGGGACA